>JAVUPR010000535.1:0-1208770 GCA_036785695.1 Gentiana straminea | reverse complement strand
GGTGTAGTTGAAAGGATGAATCAAACTCTACCGGAGAGGGCAAGATGTATGCTTTCTCAAGTTTGGTTTATCAAGGAGATTTTGGGCGAGAGGCTATTAAGACGACTTGCTACTTAATCAACAGAGCCCTCACACGAATCAATCTCAAGACACCATTTGAGATGTGGTCGTGCAAGCCCGCCGACTACTCGGTTCAAAGGGTTTTTGGAAGTACGACTTACTATCATGTTAGTGAAGGGATGTTGGAGCCAAGAGCCAAGAAAGAGTGTTTGTGGGGTATGGTGATGGAGTGAAAGGATATAGGATTTGGTCATCGGCGAGAGTCCGAGTAATCCTCGACGGGGATGTTGTGTTTGATGAAAATTCTATGTTAAACTCATCGGTGGGGAGGTCTACCGAGTCCGAAACCGGTCTTGAAATCCGATAGTGTTGAGAAACGGTGGAGCTTCGGTGGAGTCTACGATATGCAACAATCGGTGGACCAAAATCAACACTATATGCGATCCGGATAATGAACCGAGAATCGATCCAAGCCGGCCTACGAGACCTCGGCGGGTCATACAAACATTGATCAGCAGAGTCTAGCTGCCAGCAGGCCTAGAAGATCTAATGTTGGGATACCTCCAAGGAGATATGGATATGATGATTTGGCTGGATATGCACTCCAAGTTGCAGAAGAAGAAGTAGAGGTTGCTGAACCTACTACTTACAGGGGAAGCGAAAGACATGTATAGAAGCATCTCGGTGGCATGCAGCCATGGGAGATGAAATGGAGTCATTACTGAAGAATCGGACTTGAGAATTGGTCAAACAGCCTACTGACAAGGAAGTTGTGACTTGTAAATGGATTTTCAAGAAAAAGGAAGGAATAACAAAGGCGAAGGGGGTCGGGTATAAGGCACGTTTGGTTGCAAGAGGATTCAGTCAAAAGGAAGGGGTTGACTTTGATGAAATATTTTCACCGGGGTCGACACACTTCAATCGGGTGTTAATAGCAATGGTGGCACGGCGGATATGGAACTTGAGCAATTAGATGTGAAAACTGCTTTTCTACATGGTGAGGTGGATAAGGAGATATACATGACACAGCCTGAGGGTTTTCAAGTTCCGAGGGTTTTCAAGTTCCTGGAAAGGAAAGTTATGTTTGCAAGTTGAAGAAATCATTGTATGGTTTGAAGCAAGCCCCAAGGCAGTGGTATAAAAGGTTTGACAGTTTTATGCTTCAGCAGGGTTACAACAGAAGTCCTTATGATTGTTGTGTATACCACGATCTATTTGAAAGATGGATCATATATCTATCTTGTTCGTATGTGGATGACATGCCGATAGCCGCAAAGAAGGAAGTCGATGTTCAAAATCGAAGAACCTTCTTAGTGCCGAATTTGAAATGAAGGATTTGGGTGCAGCCAAGAAAATCTTGGGGATGGAGATCTGGAGAGATAGAAGTCGAAGAAGTTGTTTCTTGTCTCAGCGGGTTATGTGCCAGAAGATATTGGCCAAGTTTGGGATGTCTGCTGCAAAACCAATAGATACTCCTATGGCATCAAATGTTCATTTGTCTGTTTATGCTTCACAGTCAGCTGAAGAGAAGGAGTATGTGCATAAGATATTGGCCAAGTTTGGGATGTCTGCTGCAAAACCAATAGACACTCCTATGGCATAAAATGTTCATTTGTCTGTTTATGCTTCACAGTCAGCTGAAGAGAAGGAGTATATGTCAAAAGTTCCCTATGCTAGTGCAGTTGGCAGTCTGATGTATGCCATGGTGTGCACTAGGCCTGATCTGGCTCAGGCAGTCAGTGTTGTCAGCAGGTTTATGGCTCAACCTGGTAAGGAACACTGGAAAGCTGTTAAAAGGATATTCAGATACCTGAGAGGTACAGCTGATGTTGGTCTCATTTATGGAGGTGATACTGGTCTGGTCACAGGTTACTGTGATGCTGATTATGCAGGTGATGTTGACAGTAGAAAATCAATGACTGGGTATGTGTTTACATTGGGAAATGCAGTGGTCAGCTGGAAAGCTACTCTTCAGGCTACAGTAGCCTTATCAACTACTGAAGCATGATACATGGCTCTTACTGAAGCAGCTAAGGAGGGTATCTGGTTGAAGGGGCTAGTCAGTGATTTGGGGTTGCATCAGGATCGGCCGATATATATTGTGACGATCTTAGTGCAATATGTTTAGCCAAGGATCGGGTTCATCATGAGAGAACCAAGCATATTGATGTCGGTATCATTTCTTGAGGAATGAGAAGAGGGTTGTGGTGAAGAAGATTGGCACAAAGGAGAATCCTGCGATATGTTCACTAAACCGGTTCGACGAGTAAGTTCCGGCTTTGCCTGGACTTACCGAATATTCAAAGCTTATAATCTGTTTCGGAAACTTTACGAGGCGGTCGGTGGAGTGGATGCTTTGTGGAGATAGTCCGGTACAAGTACATCCGGCATTGACGAATGCATCCGGTACAAGTACATCCGGTTATGCAATCTGTTTGACTCTAGTGAGAGTTGAAGTCAAGGTGGAGATTTGTCGGTAAAGTGACTTAAACTCTACATCCGGTGGAACCAATCGAAGACTCGGTGAGTGATGGTCACCGAGAAGTGTATTCAATTACGTGCATCGCAGGGTGGAGTCTACGAGCTTCGACGACAGGGGTGACTATCGGCGGGGTGATAGTCCGCGAGTCTTGGAATACGACGGGTCCCACATCCGTTAATTTCGTTATGTGACGGCTATACGGTGTCATTAAAAGGAGGACACGTGTAGGGGTATTTATGGTGCATCGACAAAGATTCCCGGCGGCTAGGGTTTGGGGATTTGTGCCTATAAATACGCTTGTTGTCTCATTATCCGAGTGTGTTGAAATCTGTAAAATTCAGTGCATAATAAAATATCTCTTTTCTGGCCCGTGGTTTTTTACCTCTCCCACTGAGAGGTTTTCCACGTTAAATCTGTGTTCTTCTTGTTTCTGTTATCTCCTTTGATTGTTTAAGTTTGATTGCTTCTGTTTCTGTTTCTTGCATCTGAAGTTATCTCCATCCGTTTTATAACACCGGTGTTGTTGCATATGTGACATTGTTGGTGCAAGTGTCTCTGTGAAACTAGGGTGTTCATGTGACTATCATTGCAAACACTGTGGCTGAAACTAAGGTGTTGTTGTGATCGTCACTGCCAACGATGTGACTGTCACGATTGACGCGATTTTGTTTTCAGGTTTCAGAAATTAATTCGAAAGAGTATCATATAAAATATCAATATAAAGAGAATGAAAACAAAAATATGAATTATGGTGAAAGAATTTTTAAAATTAGAGGTTTAAATAAAAAATTATAGATGTTTTAGAAAATGGGTAGGATCTCTAATATTCAATTTTTTCCAGCTATGAAGTTGTTATTATTATTATTATTATTTTTTTTTTGTGGTTCTTTTAGCAACTTTATTTATTTATGTTCTATTAATAATTGGATTTCAGGCTCCTTATCTCCTTTTAAAATAAAAAAGGGAAGGAGCGGATGAACAAGATATCAGGAATGAGCGTGCAACACTGCTTTTTTCTTCGATATAGATAGACGTCTTTTATCTGCACCACAAATTTACCTCTATCCCTAAATTGCTTTCGCACCGCGATATGTGCGTCACTGCCACTAATGTTGTGTTTCACTTACAACGTCGGTGGGTCTGATTTTTTTACACCAATGATACATTTATAATTGTATTATCGGTATCACTGACGTTGGTATTGAAAACCAACGTCAGTGCCATTGACGTCCATACGGAAAACAAACGTCGGTAACACAGACCTTGTGTTATAAAAAATAAAAATATTATGGTGGTGCCAAAAGAAATTTAGTACGAATTGGATTGGGAGGTTCAATGGCAAAAAGAGGGGGATTCATTAGCCCGTTATTTAGTACGAATCGGTGAAATATCAATCCGTAAAAATTATACAACGGGTCCTGAAGGACTTCGAGGGACCCTATGAGAATTTAGAAATCCGACGTTTTGATAGAGTAAAAGATAGCGGCGGAATGATTTTGAATATCGATTTATTAGTAAAAAGCCTTCTCCAACCTTTGAATTGTCGAAACAAGAACTTTATGTGAGAGTCGAAGCTGCCTATAGATAAGAGTATAGTTGTCCATTGGTATTTTTTGTCCTCTTTTTTTTTTTTTTTTTTTTTTGTAACTTTTTCAAATTTTGTGTTTTATTTATTTATTAGATAATAAAAAATGGATTTTTGTCTCATTCACTCTTTTTTTAATATCTAATTAGATTTCATCCACACTATACCCTAAACACGAAACCCTGCCAAAAGTAAGGTTGTCAAATGAAGCAAACTGCGGGTGCCAATAGAAGCTGCCTATAAGATAAGAGTATAGTTGTCCAATGATATTAATTTGTCCTATTTTTTTTTTTTTTGTAACTTTTTCAAATTTTGTGTTTTATTTATTTATTAGATAATAAAAAATGGATTTTTGTCTCATTCAAACCTTTTTTAATATCTAATTAGATTTCATCCACACTCAATTTTTTTGTTTGTAAACCCCAAAGTTTTAACTAAGAGTATTTTTGTTATTCTGATAATTTTTTTTATGAATTTAGTAAATTATCGATGAATACTTGTTTGACCGGAATTGTAACGCTTTTAATTTAAGGGTGCAGTGGTTTAAAAGGATAAAGAAGAGGGGAAAAATAGAAATCAGGACAGTGAAAATATAAAATAGGTGATAAGGACAAATCTACTGTTCATAACCCTAAAACCACTGTTTTCTGCAGTGGAACTGACCTCAAATCTAATGTTTCACTATCACAGTGGAATAATGACATTTTCTTTTTATCCGAAAAAAATTCCAATGTCCTCATTGTTAGGAAATCTACGCGGGAACGCAGCGGAATTCAAAAATTTATTTCCTATCGACTTTGTTTAAGTAATAAACAAATAAGCTAAAGACGGTGGTTACCTTGCTTGATCTATAAGATCGACGCTTTGACCGTCTAAGGAGAGTAGTTCTGCATAGAGCCGCCCAAGTGTTCGGCCTCTACCGCTAATCCACACGAACAACCCGCCAGAATCCACCATTGGATTGCTACTAGAAAAATCCGGCTGCTAGACCGGCCTTTTCTCTCTCCCAAAACTCTCTCTAAGGAGCTCTCTATTTTTCACAAGAACTATTAGCTCTCGGAGTTGTGATGTACAAAAAAACTTGACACCCACACTATATTTATAGTGTATGTGGTGCCATCTATTAGAGTGGGGAGGAAGAAAACATTTTACTAGTAAAATAAGGAAAATATATTTGATTGATTTATCTCATTAATATTCAGTATCTTATATTAAATATTCCAATATATTGTCAAAATCTTATATTGACTATATTTATCTTATAACCATAAATCAATTTACACATGTGTATATATCACATATATATTACACAAATAAATCTATATATTATATACTATATATATATATATATATATATATATATATATATATATATATATATATATATATATATATCTTATTATCTAATAAAGGAACAAGGGGCGCTTTTTGTGCTCCTTGTGTGCTGCCACGTGTCGGGCCCCGATTGGCCCGACATTTTCTATTTTTTTTTTTCTCTTAAGGCTTATAGCGACGCTTTTGCCTCTCTTTTACGACTTCTAGCGACGCTTTTTCCTCTCTTTCCGGGTACACTTTCCCATTACGATTTTTTTTTATTTTTTCCTCTAACTTTTCCCTTTTCACCTATACATACATATATATGTATCTATATTTTTTCCCTAGACTTATAGCGACGCTTTTCCCTCTCTTTTAAGACTTCTAGCGACGTTTTTTCCTCTCTTTCCTGGTACACTTTTCCACATTTAGGATTTTTTTTTTTTCTAACTTTTCCCTTTTCACCTATACATGCATATATATGTATCTATATATATATATATTGTCTTTTCTTTTTATTCACCTCCTCCAATCTTTTTCTTACGACGCTTTCGAGTTTTTTTTTCCGATTTCTTATCTTATTGTATTACATTGTATCGTTTCGTATTTCGATTTTATTTCATTGTAGACTTTTATTATTATAAATATCGACTTCGTGACGTGTTATTTTTTTTTCCGTTCCTTGCATTATACAATGATATATTTATGCTTCTTTCCCCTTCAGATTCTAATTATTATTATTATGGTTTTCTAGGAGTGTGAGTCGTTACGTATACACGTTATTATAGTTAATATATATTTTAAACGATTAATGATATTTTATGTTATCTTAGTTTAGTTCGTTAGATTGTTATTAAAAACGATTTGTCTATTTAGATGTTTAAGATACGATAGTGGTTATTGTTATTAGTTCGGCCAATAGTAACAAATTCACATCAATTTTATTATGATATCGGTTTTTTTACGAGTGTCGGACTTTAGTATACACGTTAAAATGAGTTTATTGTTATTAGTAGATGTTTCCTATCACTTTTCCGTTGATGTCTACGGCTATACGCGAAATTTTTCTATATAGTGTATTCATTCCTCTTTTCCTTCCGGATTCTCCGATTCATTAGTGCCGTCTACCGATGGACGACATATTTCTATGGATTTATTTTCGTTGTATTAATTCGGACAATACTCACAAATTTACATAAATTTTAGTATTATTTCGGTTTTTTAGTAGTATGGCTCGTTGCGTACTTACGTATACACGTTATTATAGTTTAATATATTTTTAAACAATTTAATGATATTTTATGTTATCTTACTTTAGTTCGTTACATTGTTATTAAAAGCGGTTTGTCTATTTAGATGTTTAAGATACAATAATGGTTGTTGTTATTAGTTGGGACAATAGTAAGAAATTTACATCAATTTTATTACGACGTGTGGTAGATTTTAGTTAATTTTTTTTTCCGTCTGGCCATTTAATTATTTTGTTATACAATGACGTTTCGTGTTATACTGTTTTTTAAATTCGGTGTTCCACATTCGTCGTGTCCGTTTAATATTGCTTCCGGTGTAGTACAACGTAATATACTTCATGCTACGTTATAATACAACGTATTAAGTATATTATACGGAATATATTTATCACATTCGGTATAACACAACACATGCCATGTCATGTCCCCAGCTCCTATTTATGTCTTTGAAAAACACCTTATGATAATGTATAGTTAATGTTTCAAAGCTTTTATGATTCCTTATAGTCTTTACTCATTTCGTACAATCGCAACATATACCACACAAAAAAAGACCCTAATTACATCCACCGATCCGGAATGGGCATGCACCGTGCATTATGCACGGTGTACGGATACTAGTATATATATATATACATAGTTGGTGCGCATGCAAATCTCCAATTTGCATTGATGCCCCACACGCATGTATTAGTTATATATATATATATATATATATATATATATATATATATATATATATATATATATATATATATATATATATATATATATATTAATATTAATATTTGGTAATACTATTAATTAAATTGCACAATCCAAATGTATCATATACACTCCAAAATTGCGCCACTTTAGCCAAAGATTTGGCATCCGGAATATTTTTTAATTAATATAATACTATTAATATCTTGTATTTAATTTATTCATAATAAATAAATACCACCACATTAATTTACCACTATAACCTTTATAGTACGAGATAAATTCTTTCATTATTTGGTTATCAACTATAACCACATTTTAATCCGACTTGATATTCATATGTGTGTGACCGGATAGGCTTCCGAATATGTTGGCCGTAGACACAAAGTGCAAATTACGAAAATGCCCTTCATGCCTAACGATCACGGGATAGCGTCTAGCAACACACCGTGACCACCAATCATCGGAAGAGTCAAATGCAATGACTACTACCTTTCATGTGAAAGAGTTACCGTGTAACTTACAATCCTATCGCTGTAATAATATCCATACGATCGTATTTTGAGTGTCAATACATTAACGATCGTATCTTATAATCTGGATATCATGCTCTCTCGAAGTAACTCATTTGCTTCCACTTTGCAAAGATTCACGAGAGTAAGACATTCGTTATAAGAAGGCCCTTTCGGATATTCAGCCCTACTGATAGGGTACGCGATTCCCAGACGACCAAACATGTATACTCCGCATGCTTCAGTATCATACCCAATCACTACCGCATGATCGCCCCGTGGCTAGGGGAAACCTCAATAGTGTCAAAGCATGACAATCCACACCGTGATGCCATGAAGACTCCGGTCTAAAGGATAATTACACAACCTGCCACATAGTGCGACACTTAATGTAAGTGGGTCAGTTTAACGTATGCATTCTCTAATACACGTCCACGTACAGTCCAAGTGTCTCCACACTTTGATAGACAAGATCTATCCCTGCCCTTATAGACATAAGACATATAATACGTGCTAGTCTGTTTATACTATCAATGCCCTGTTTAATAGTACATCAGCCTAGAGACATTTAAGTATCAAACTTATTAAAGTGATTAGAGATCTCATCAACCATAATCGCCTATCATGGTTTCTCTATCACAATTTAATACTAAGGACGTTATCATATAACAATTCATAATTGGTTCCTTAAAAGAACAAATATATGACAACAGAAAAGTATATGTATAAACATAAAGAAATAGTAGAAATGATCCGATCCGGTCGGATCCGGTCCAACCCGATTGGGTTTAGGACACTATTCTAACACTCATTCCATATTTCTATGTTCAAATTGTCCTTTTTAACAATAAACCCTTAATTTAAAGGGATAACTATGAAGAAATTTTATGAGATTCAATAATTAAGGTAAATCACCTATAGGATACGATTGAGTAATTGGAGTAAAAGTTTACACACTATAAATGAATGTGTTGTGTTCTGGGTGTTATATCAAACAAACATAAAAGAAAAGAAAAAAGGCACGAGTTGAGGGAGAAAGGCTTCGGCCAATAAAGGAAAAGGAGGGAAAAAAGAAGAAGAAGAAGATTGGGAAGATGATTTAGTACACTGTTCACCAATCCGATTCACGAGTGGTTTTTGGGTAAATTTAAGATATGATATGTATTGCCTGTCTTTCGAAAGTTTTAATTCTAGATTTTAGGTTAAATATTGTGTCTTTGATTATTAGCAAAATTGACATCGAAAAAAGGAATTGTGATCCGGTGTTCTGAATTAACGGATCGAAGTAGTCAATTCGAGGAAGAATTGTTGTTAGTTGTTGTTCAACTCTTCTATAAGGTAAGGAGTTCTTCTTATCAAAAAATTTCGTCATTAGCTTAAAGATTATATTTTAAGTTGTTTGGACTGTTTTCATGTTAAACTGCACGAAACTAGACATAATTATTTGTTGTCGGATACCTACTAAACTGTATTTTCAAAACGTTATTCTATTTTCTTTTACATTTTTGTAAACTATTTTCGGTGTTGTTATGACCTTAGTAGATTATCGTACGTTGGATATGGACTTTGCAAAGACTTTTAAGAAATCTATTTGCTTTATGTGCTCTTAATTGTTTTTAGTCAGTTACCTTGCAATGTATTGTACAGAGTATCATGTGTATTCGTAGTCCCGTGTCGGAGGTATGTGTATTCAAATTAACTTGTTGTATTAGCCATGTCGTGTTAGTGCGATGTATTGAACGGAGTACCGTGGGTACTTCAAGTCCAAGTTGGAGGTATGGATATTAATATTAGCCGTGTTGCACCAAGCCCTTATGTTAAGTCAGTAAGAACATACCTAAAACCATCAAGACATGTTGAACTACTATCTCTCCCAAAAACTTAAGCTGACGGGGAGGCAGATAATTAATATGTTATACACTTTAACATGCCCCTTCAAGTATTGGCAATCTCTTCAACACTTGCACAATTTTTAAACATTTCAATACTCCCCTCAAGTGTGGGCAATCTCTCCATACACTTGCACAATATAAATGGGGAAAATAATGTTCACACCACTGTTCGATCTCATGATCTCTAACTCCGATACCATGTTGAACTATCATCTCTTCCAAAAGCTTAAGCTAATAAGGAGGCAAATAATCAACATGTTATACACTTTAACAAGACAAGAACAGAGTTTTGTCAAGTAGGAAACATAAACTTGACATACATAGACACGAATATGCTACAGCTAGTTGACAAATAAAGTATGACTTAGTAGATGTCTTATGTAAGTTTGATCAGTAGAGCACAAATACCTTAAGTAAGTAATTAATGTAACGAACAAGTAAGTGAAAGATGAACTGAATGTAGTTAATAGGCTTTTTTCTATGCATTGTTAAAGTTGGTATTCAAGTGGTTTTCCTTATTTTTCAAGATATGATTTTAAAGGTGCTTTACGTAATCTTCAAGTTATGTTTTTAAAGTGTTTGCAAACTAGATGAAGTAGATTCAAGTCATGTATCTCAGAATCCGACATACATGAATCTTTCTTTTGATTTTCTTTCTCCTCACTGAGCGTACAACCGGTGATCACTCCTTTATTTGTCATAAGAAGATATGCACGTTAAAGAAGAGTTGGATGCTGAGCATGGAGAGCAAGCTTAATGGAGACATAGAGATTTTATATTTCAGCAGTTTCCTTCTTGGTCAAGATGAGTTCTAATATACGGTAGTACTTATTTGTGATTCTAGTTTGACAACAGATGTAATCCATTGAGTTGGTTAATGGAAGATCTTAAGTGTCTGTTTCTCGAGTCTTTTGATTGTTTCTTTTCTTCCGCGCGTTCTTTAATTACTCAGATATGACATGAGGCTTATGTGGGATTTAGTGTTTTTACTCTAAATGTCATGTGCTGAACGTTCTTTTTCCGGATTAGGACTCGGTGTGCGGGACAAATGTGTTACTTAGTTGCAATAAAGATAAAATGATTTCGCTTCGACTAAATTACCGTCATATTTTTACACGCTTTGTTAATAGGAACCCAATTTCTTTATATTTCACTTTATTCTTACTCGTCAAAATGCTAAAATTGTTTGCTCTTGAGGATTATCAAATTATGGATTTGATCCAATCAGATACAGAGGATGACGACGCCAGCGCTGGCTCCAATCATATATAGGCAACGAAAATTTTTTCATGTCAATTTTCAAAGATGGATGGCTAAATATTTTTACAATTGAATATATTTCCTTTATTCTTTTATATAGAAGTCTTAGATTGTTATGATACAGGTAACAAATGTGGATGTTCATCTCATTCAATGTATAAGTATATCGAAAGTACCTTCATTCATTGTACTTTCATTTATTGTACATTAATCTTAATTAATAGGAAGACGGTTCATTTCTTATTGCTATATATATATATATATAATGAAATAAATAGATACATTCTTCTTCTTTTGTCTAGATCTTTTGCCTTGTTCATTTGGTTTTATACTGATTATTTTACAACACGTCATCAACACGAGTGCTCTAATTCTCCGGTGAACGGTTAGACATTCAACATTCAAATTTTGATGCATATATATTTATCTGTTTATTTTATATTATGTTGTTAGATTTTTTTTTTTCTGAAAATGTTCATTGTACATGTTTTGTATTTTGTTTATATTGTTATGTAGTAGAATTGAAAATGTTCACTAAACTGATTGACAACTACATTTTTCTAGACTGATTTGGCTCATGTATATTCCACGTGTAACACTTTGTTTGCATCATTTGAATGTGCATCACATTCATGCGTTAATTTGTTGAGGGTATTACAAATAAGATGTGATTCTGACTGGATTCACTATTTTAGTAAAAATGTGGAAAAGTTTTTTTTGTTGAATGCTGAACGGATATTTTTTTTTAAAGATGTTGGGAAAATAATTTTTCTTTGGTATGTTTTATTCGTAAAAATGCTTGTATTGCTCAAATGATTATCCTTTCCATGCAATCTAAATATTGTGGTTTTGTTGAAGGTCACATGGTTTTTCTTCTGCTCGCACATTTTCTTATTGAAGTTATTAATCCTCATTTGAATTCATCATGTCAAGTACGTACTCCATAGTACAGAAACGGTTACCAGAGGCATTAAGATGCCTGATAATTTTATCTCCACTATTAGACAAATTTCATCTCATTAAAAATATGTTAATGTATTTCGTGTCTTCATGGATATTAATCTTCATTTTTTTAGATTTCTGAAAATGTCACTAAAAACAATTTACCGACTCGACATTGGCAACTTACTTGACATGGGCTTTTGAAATTCACCTTGTCTCATAAAATTTAAGCTCAAGTATTGTTCCGGATTCTGAATGTGACAATGCCCAGAGGGCAAAAGCGTTAATATTTCTCCGCCATCACCTCAACCAGGATCTCAAAAATGAGTACCTCACTGAAAGAGATCCACTTGTTTTATGGCAATCCCTGAAGGATCGTTTTCAACAACAAATAGATATAATGCTCCATCAAGCACAATTTGACTGGTTGAACTTGCGGATCCAAGATTTTAGATCTGTAACAGAATATAACTCGGTTTGCTTCGCATTGTCTCTCAACTTAAGCTTTTTAAGCAAAACATTACAGATACAGCATTGATCGAGAAGTCTCTATCAACTTTTCATGCTAGTTATCTTGTATTCCAGCAGCTGTACAGGGCTAAGAACTACTCAACACATTCTGAACTGATTTCTGCGTTATTGGTCACAGAAAAGCATAATCAGTTATTGATGAAAAATCACAATACAAGGCCAATCGGTTCTCAAGCAGTGCCTGAAGCACATGCAACAATCAACAAGAATGAGAACAAACATGGAAGAGGGAGAGGTCGAGGCTGAGGACGTGGAAACACGAATTTGTTTGGTAGAGGTGGCCGTGGTCATGGAAAAACATATGGTGGTGGAAGGGGCATGAAAAATGTTGAAGCTCACTCATACAAACCAAGCTTAAGCCAGCAAACTATGGATCATAAACAAACTTGCTATCGATGTGGTTGTGATGGCCATTGGTCTCGTACTTGTCGTACCTCTAAGCATTGGTTGAGGCATATCAAAAGTTGCAAAAGGAGAAAAAGGGAAAGACTCACCAAGGTGAATCACATCATGCAAGCTTGCCTGAAGCAAACATGGCTTTAAATATTGATACCGTGATTCCCATAAGATTGAGCTGGCGGATTTTGATGATAATGAGTGAATCTATCTCTCGTTTAATGATATTGCTCTAATTTTTTTTTCACACGTTATAATAATGTTTTTTTTTCTTATTATGAATCATGTTGGACTTTTTATCAATAAGAATGTTTCCTTATTTTTATTTCACGTTTTATTTTTTTAGCAATTCAAAATGCAACATGTGCGTGATGAGGATAATTTATGTCTGGTGGATAGCGCAACCACACATACTATCTTGAAGGATAGGAGATTTTTTTCATAATCTTATATAAAAGAAAGGGAGTGTTACTACAATTGCCCATGATAATGTTTTAATAGTGGGCTTCGGAAGAGCATCACTAATCCTCCCTATGGGTACTGAATTGATTATAAATGATGCTTTGCTTTACCACAGTCTAAACGTACCCTTTTAAGTTTTAAAGACATATAGGCAAATGGTTTCCATATTGAAACCGATACTGAAAATAAGGTTGAGTATCTACTTATGACTCAATCAAAAGGATGCCGGAAGCAAATTGTCGAGAAGCTCCCATCATTTATCTTGTTGCGATGAATTTAAAATTTTCTTCAGGATTGTATTATACTTACATACGCCCGTCTAATTATCATGTTGCGATGAATTTAAAATTTATAGACACAAATTCATTTAAATTATGGCATGAGCGATTGGGTCATCTTGGACAAACAATGATATATTGAAGTTTATTTAATTCAGTTGGTCATAATATGTCTACTAGCAAACTTCCTTTGACATCTGAATATTTTTGTGAAGTATGTGCAAAAGGAAAACTTATTGTACGTCTTTCTCATACTAACGTTGGACTTGAATCCCCTATTTTCCTTGAAAGGATTCATAGGGATATATGTGGACCGATACATCCATCATCAGGACCATTTCAATATTTTATGGTCTTAATTGATGCTTCCACTCGGTGGACACATATATGCCTATTGTCCACGTGAAATTATGCTTTTGCCAGATTTATAGCTAAAATAATTGAACTCAGAGCTCAATTCCCTGATTATAATATTAAATCTATTCGTATGGATAATGCTTGTGAGTTTACATCAAAAGCATTTGATGATTATTGTATGGCATTTGGCATTAAAGTGGAGCATCCAGTTCCAATTGTCCACACTCAAAATGGTCTAGCTGAATCTTTGATTAAGCGTGTTAAATTAATCGCTAGACCACTGCTAAAAAGTCCAACTTACCCACATCCTTCCGGGGACATGCAGTCTTGCATGCGGCTACTTTAATTCAAATTCGGCCAACTGCATATCTTGATTTCTCTCCCCATCAACTTGTGCGTGGTCAAGAACCAAACATTTCCCATTTACGAATTTTTGGTTGTGCGGTTTATGTTCCTATATCACCACCAAAGCATACATCTATGGGCCCTCAATGTAAACAAGGTATTTACATTGGTTATGAATCTCTGTCTATTCTTAAATACCTAAAGCCCATGACAGGGGATTAGTTTACAGCACGGTACGCTGACTGCATATTTGATGAGATCATTTCCCGGCATTAGAGGGAGATAAAAGCCCAAAATCAAAGGAAAGTCGAGAAATTGCATGGAATGTACCATATCTTTAGTTTTTAGATCCACACACTAGTCAAACTGAACTGGAAGTTCAAAGATAATTAACTTGCAACATTTAGCAAGTAACCTACCAGATGCTTTTACTGATCATAAATGAGTGACTAAATCTCATATACCAGCAGTAAATGCACCACAAAGAGTGGAAATTCCTAAGAAAAATGATATACTCGATGACGCTCCTCGACGCCAGAAGCGTGGGAGACCTGTTGGTGCAAAAGATAAGAATCCACTGAAGACAAAACTTAATAAATAATCTTTATCACTCCTGAAACCTCCTGAAGAGGTTTGTCCTGAAGAGGTTTGTCCTGAAGACAAGAATCCCAGTGAAAATTCACGTGCTTCAAACAATCATAACATTGGGACTGCGGAAAAACTAGATCATAATGTATTGGGAAATGAAGAAGATCTAGTTGACATAAATATTGAAGTGGCCATGAATTTTGTAAATACATGAGAAACTTATAATAGAAATATCACAATCGTCGACGATGAATTTGCCTCGATAATTGCTCATACTATCTCAAATGATAATTTGGATCTATAACCAAGAGCAACAACAGAGTGCCGGAAGCGCTCGGATTGGCTAAAATGGAAGAAAGCAATTGAGGTTGAGCTAGACTCGCTAAATAAAAGAAAACTTTTAGGCTCTATAGTACGTACACCTCATAATGTTATCCCAGTAGGATATAAATGGGTATTCGTACGGAAGAGAAATGAAAATAATGAGGTGGTGAGATATAAAGCGAGACTAGTAGCTCAAGGGTTTTCTCAAAGGCCCGGTATTGAATTTGATCAAACTTACTCTCTTGTTATGGATGGCATCACGTTCCGCTACTTAATATCCCTGGCAGCAAAATTGAATTTGGAAATGCAATGAATGGACGTCGTGACTGCATACTTATATAGGTCACTAGACGCTGATATACATATGAAAATCCCTGATGGATTTAAAGTTCCTAATATAAAGGAAAATGAAAATCACAACATGTATAGCATAAAGTTACAAAGGTCATTGTATGGTTTGAAGCAGTCGGGTAGAATGTGATATAACCGACTAAGTGAATTCCTCCTGAAGAAGGAATATAAAAACAATGATGTATGTCCTTGTGTGTTCATAAAGAAGACACATAATGGTTTTTATATTATGTCAATATATGTTGATGATTTAAATATTATTGGAACATGCAAGGAGATTGACGAAGCAAGTTCATACTTAAAGACGGAATTTGAAATGAAAGACTTGGGTAAAACCAAGTATTGTCTCGTCTTGCAGATCGGGCATCTACCTGAAGGAATATTCATACACCAGTCAACCTACTTGAAGAAAGTTTTGGAGAGATTTAACATGGACAAATCTCATCCATTTAGCACACCTATGGTTGTCCGATCCCTTGAAGTGGATAAGGATCCATTTAGACCCAAATAAGATACTGAGGAAATGTTAGGACCAGAAGTTCCTTACATGAGTACCATAGGAGCATTACTTTATATTGCAAATTGCATTAGGCCTGATATTGCATTTGCAGTAAACTTATTGGCAAGATTTAGTGGTTCTCCTACAATGAGACATTGAAATGACATTAAACATATTTTTAGGTATCTTCAAGGCACTTTAGATTTGGGTTTACTTTATACAAGAGATCAAGATATGACACTGGTGGGCTTTTCAGATGTTGGCTATATGTCTGATCCCCATAATGCCAGATCTCAGTCTGGTTATGTTTTTCTATGTGGTAACACTATAATTTCATGGAGGTCTGTTAAACAGACTATGGTTACCACTTCTTCAAATCATTCGGAGATTATAGCTTTATATGAAGCCTCACGAGAATGTGTATGGCTAAGGTCAATGATACAACACATTCGTAGTACGTGTGGTATTGTGACAGAATTTATCCCTCACGGTCCTTTACGAGAACAATGCAGTATGTGTTACACAAATGGGCAATGGATATGTTAAGGGAAACTTGACTAAGCATATTGCACCCAACATCTTTTATCCACATGAGCTCCAGAAGAGCGGTGAGATTATCATTGAGAAAGTTCGCTCCAGTGAAATCTAGCCGATTTATTCACCAAGTCTCTTCCTACATCTACTTTCGAGAAACTCGTTCATAAGATTGGAATGCGTAGTCTTGGAAGATATTCATCTTCAGGGGGAGCGAGCAATTCAAACAATATTGAAGACCAATGATTGTACTCTTTTTCCATTTAACTAAGTTTTTTCCCACAGGGTTTTTTTAGTTAAAGGTTTTTAACGAGGCAGTCAGTGCAATACATAAAACGCATACGTCATGAGCTATATTCCTTGTCTAGTTTTTGTCCCATTGGGTTTTTCTAACAAAGTTTATAGTACATGACACATACGTAGATCAAATGAGTTGCATATTCATGGACATCCAAAGGGGAGTGTAATGATACAGGTAATAAATGTGGATGTCCATCTCATTCAATGTATAAGGATATCGAAAGTACCTTCATTCATTGTACCTTCATTTATTGTACATTAATCTTAATTAATAGGAAGACGGTTCATTTCTTATTGCTATGTATATATATCTTCTTTGTAAAAGTTGAGTGAGTGTGCAATGAAATAAATAGATACATTCTTCTTCTTTTGTCTAGATCTTTAGCCTTGTTTATTTGGAGTTATACCGATTATTTTACATCATAGATGACCTCCTGCACTTCGTTTCTTTTATATTTATCATGGACAAAAAATTTAAGTAAAACAAAGGTCATCGCCAAACATGGTTATCTATCTATATATATCTATCTATATACTAGTTAAAACCCGGACTCCGTGCAACGCACGGAGTGCCCATGCTAGATGTTTACCTTAATGTCAAAAACTATTAAATATAAAATATATTTCAACTAAAATATCACTCCACACATTTTGAGTACAACACAATATAAATGACGAAATTTAGCCGGCATTGATATTATACAACAAATTATGATGTCAATTATTTAACATGACGACAATTAGGCAAATGTTTTCGACTTATTTACATAGACACCCGACACAAAAAACAAAAGTTTCAAACTACATTTAACACTCATCAATAAAATACATTTACCATGGTATTAGTAAAAATTGGTCTTTATTCACACTAAAACTAACCAACGGCGTGCTCATGCTATACGTTTTAACTTATTTGACGATATTAAATACAAAGAAATGTAGCATTTAACGAACAGCACCCTATCCCAACATTTTTTAACACTCACCTATCCAATCCTACCTCACCATGCCCTACACCACATTATCTTACCACATATTATCTTATCCACACTACCATATATTACGTACTTTATTCAACCTACCAAACTTTACTTAACTTACGCCACATCATCCAACTATACCATCCTACCCTACCATACATCACCGCATTACATCTCATACCTCGCCTCACCTACATTAGCACACCCTACCGCACCCTACTTCTCTACCTACCTACAAACCTTAACCTACCTCCCAACCTACATATTAATTCACTATCCTAGCTAAGCCTATTACACCCTATTTTATCTCATCCCACCCTACCTTACCCTACCCACCACCCCATCCTACTCTACCCTACAACTCCCTACCCTACCGTGCCCACCACCCATCTTACTATACCCTACCCTTCCCACCACCCATCTTACTATACCCTACCTTTCCCACCACCCTAACCCAACCCACCCCTCACACCTTTTAGGGTGGCATCAAAACATGTTCATAGAAGAATAATATAAGTGCGTATAAAATGAGTATCCGACACATCTTCGACATCTCCCGACATCGTATGGATACTTTTCGACACTACCGAATAAATTTTTTTTCAATTTCTACTTAAATCAATTTTAACCGAAAAAATGAAGCTATCTTCGACATTATCTGCAACAACACGTGTTCTACCCAAAACACGACACGACACGCTTCGATACACCCCGACGCCATATCCAACAGTTGTCGGTTGATCAAATGAATATTAATTAAAATCTAACACACTATCAACACTCCACAACACAAAATCGACACCTTTCGACACTACTAAACCATTGACCAAAGAAAAAAAAACCGACACACACAATATATAGAAGTAAAAAAACGAAGACGGAAAAAAATAATCAATACGTAGCACCCCAAAAAACGATGCCCCTAAAAAAAACCGGCATAGACACACAATGTAAAATATATATACGCAAAAACGGAAAAGAACACACACACAAACAAACTATAGTATATTGAAATATCACGTGGTCGTATCGTATTAGGATAAGACCCAAAAAAAAAAAACAGATCTCGATGGAAAGCAAAATAATATGTAATTAAATTGGAATCGGATACATCTTAAGCACAACACACATAATAAGATTAAGAATAAATTAAAGCTAATGTGTAGATTAAAAATACAATTGAGTCCTCTAAAATGGAACAATTTAACTCAAACCCTTCACATCAAAAAAAAAAAAACACTTTTTCTGGGCTGGGCCGCCCAATGAACAGTAAAAAACTATAAATAAAAAAAAAAGATTGGGCTGGGCTTTTCCTCTGATGAACAGTAAAATGATCCACCAATAAAAAAAAAAAACAAGTGTCAACACACTTCCTTAAGTGTTTCAACTTTCCTTTCTTATATATAGTAGATAGATAGATAGATAATAGATACAAGAAGGAAAATAAAATTGATTTTGATCCAAACCCGCTTTGACCCGCTTCAAATCCGGTTGTACCCGTTTAATAAAAAGGGTTTATTGTTAAAAAGGACAATTTAAACATAGAAATATACAAAGAGGACATTGAAATATTTTTCTAGGTAAAAAGACATATCATTATTACACTGTGATTTAAATTCTTTCGTATTCAACTACAAAAACGAACATATCTTTTGATCTGATTGTCGAGAGATGGTAATTATTTCATCACATTTTTCCTTTTTTCGTCCTCTTTATTTAGACATGCCATTTGATATGTTTTCAACATTATTTTCGAGGCAATTTTCATAAAAAAAAAACACATAAACAATGAAATAATGAAACATTGGATTTGATGTTAGTTCCACTGCAGCAAACAGTGGACATAGAGTTATGAACAGTGGACATAGAGTTATGAACAGTGGATTTGTCCTTATCACCCAATTTCTTTTCCACTTGTCCTGATTCATATTTTTTTCCTTTTTTTGTCCTTTTAAACCACTCACCCTAAAAAAAATTACACCACATTAATTACATTATTTACATGATCTCAAATTTGATTGACAGTTAAAAAAACATATTGGCTCAAATTCGCCACATTAAATTAAACATATTGACTCTATATTGAAAGAGCTCTTGGCCAAGCCTTATCTCTGAGTAGACTCTGCAGGCACGACCCGATCCGAATTAGTCGTACTAGTGGGTTCCGGATACCGGGGCTTTAAGCAAAAAAAAAATAAAAAATATGGAATATCATCGGGATTAAATTGTAGGACTCATTTTCGTAGTGGGTTTTCTAATTTCTAAAAAGAAAAAGGTTCACAGCATATCATCCAAAAATCAAATTATTTTCTTTTAACGCGTGGGTTTTTTTTTTTTTCTTTCTTTCTCTTTCAATTCCTACAACAATTATCACCACATTAATCATCTTCATCCATGGACATTTCATACGTGATTCGAGACTGCACAGGACTTGCGGTATGATTTCTTCGCATTTTATTTTGGGTTTTTCATTTCATGGCCATCGTTTCTTGCTTGGACGTACGTTTGTTTTTCGTGTTTTCCTTTTGTCAAGGTATGATTTTCTTCGAATTTTAATTTTGGATTTTTCATTCCATGGCCATCGCTTCTCGCTTAGACGTTTGTTTTTCGTGTTTTCCTTTTGTCAGGTTTACGCAGCTTCTGGCATTTTGGGCAGTAAGTGGTAGATGAACGTGAGGAGTTCGAGAAAAGCAGACTCCGTGTTGAATAAAATCAAGGAATCAACGAAACAATATTTCGCAACTTTATTTGAAGGTGCGGAATTTTCACACCTCCTTAGATTTGTTTAATTAATCTAAATGATTAGATGTCCATGTATTATATATATAATTGATCGTGAAAAAAAACTCGTTATCTTTGTTTCATATTTACTTTGTTTTCGAGATTAAATATACATTTAAACTAAATGATCTGTCGATTCTCTCCAACGTTTTGCCATCTATATTGTATTAAGATCAGGGAAATCTATCAAAAAAGATATTCAAAGAAATAGTGGTTTTTTCTTTTCTTTTTTTTTTTTTTTGCCCCTGGCAATCATTTAGTCCTTATTTATGAATTTAAGTTTTATTTTTCCAAAAAAAAAATCTAGAAATTTATGTGTTTTTATTTGATGAAGTAATTTTACATGTATACTGTTATTATTAGTCCGTTGATTTTCCCAAACAATTAAAATATGGGGGCCATAAGGACAAAAAATTTGATAAATGGGTCTGCAAGGACAAAAGTAACATTTTCACGATTATAAAGGACAAAAATCACAAATGTTCTTTAAAAATGTTACTTCACGTTTTAATGTTACTTTGTATTTCACAATTATTCTTCATATTTACTTTATTTCACATATGTTACTTCATATATGTTACTTCATAAATGTTACTTTTGTCCTTATTAAATTACAATGTCCTTCTATCCCTTTTTTTTTGATAATTTTGTCCTTCTGGACAAAAAACTATTAAAATATCGTTCTAGAAGTACGACATTAGTTATGCTGCTTGAAAAACATGATGTTTATTAATTATTTTTTAAAATATGACAATAAGTAATCTTAACATGTTACTGAACTCGCTTTTTCTAAGAAAATGTTATTGAACTCTAGATTATGTTTATTGAAATGAAGTCATCTCTTGAACTTGCATATTAAATTCTGTTGGTTGCATTTTTTTAATATTTTATTTAATTTTAAAGTTTCATGTTCTATCTAATCTATTATCATTGTGTTTCCTTGCTTAATACACACTTATGATAAAAGTTAAGTTACCGATAAACCGAAATAATCATTTCATACAAATTAGTCATCCTATTTAATATCAAATATTCTTAAATTACATTACATTTTGAAAAATAACCAAGTTCAATTATAAATTAGCCATCCGGATATAATGTCAAATATTCATAAATTATGGCACTTAATGCGAAGTATTTTTTATAACTTATAATATGAAAAAATTAGCTATGTTGCACAGACACGGACACGGACACGTCGCACGACACGACACGGACACGGCGATACGGCTAATTCCAAAATTCAAGGACACGACACGCTACAAACACGGTATATAATATATAAAATATATCAAAAAAAATATTTGTAAACATCCGAAAAAAACAGACAAAATAAGATATGTATTACATAATGAATATCTAAAATATATATTCGACCTTTATACGGTATCAAAAGAAATTGTGATTGACCTTCGAAATATTACAAATTTTGAAAATGATTGTTTATCAACAAAAAAAACATATAAACTTGATACGTCGTATTATTTATTTAATTATTATAGAAATGAAAATCGTGTATTTTAACGTTTCCATTAAAGAAAACTTAAATAAAGAAAAAAAATTTAAAAATCGGGTACAGAGTGTCGGTGCCGTATCGGGGAATGTCGACAGTGTGTCGGATATTTAAATTTTAAATAATATTAATTTAATCGGCCGACACGTGTCGGACACGGTGTCGGAGCGTGTCGTGTCGTGTCTTGTGTCGGACACGGCGCACGTCGACCAGATTGAAGTGTCTGTTTTTTTGCTTCAGAACCGACATTTAAAATTTTGATTTAGTGACATGTATGATAGGTGAAAGTCCGTTTTTTTCTTCAAAACCGACTTTCAAAATATTCATTCAGTGAGGTGTATGATAGGTGTAGAGCATCGTTAAAATCGTCATAGTATAGGTGTAATGCATCGGTAAAATCGCCGAAGTCCAAATAAATAATATCATTAAAAATCAAGGGGTGTTGAAGGAAAATACCATTATGTGCCTTCGTCAAAGCCAATGACGATTATCTTTCGGTTATTATGTAACGGTCAATCAGTATTTATTGCCATCAATGTAATCTGTGTTCACATTGTAACCGTGACCCTATATAAAGGGATTATCTAATGGAATGAGATACGCTTTTCCCACTTTTACTTTTACACGTTATCGCACGAAGCTCGAAAAAAAAAAAAAAAAAAAAAAAAAAAAAAACCTAATTGACCCCCGCCGCCGCCCCCCCCGCCGCCGCCCGCCGCCGCCGCCGCTCTCAATTCTCTCACGTTATCTCCCTCACAACGGCGCTCTTGCTCCCTCGGTCCGCCGGACCTCCGTCCTTCACCGCCCTTGGTCGCTTCCTCTTCTTTCGGCCTTCACCTTCACTCACCCTTAATTTTCGCTTGAAGCGAACGAAATCGGTCGGTTTAGTCGCCGTCCATCGTCTCCGTTCCGGCCGTCCATCGTCTTCTACTCCTTCACGGTAAGTAATTTTCATCCGAGTCTTACACTAATTCATGCTTCTTTACCGATTTTTGTCAAATTCAAAAATATAGCATTTTAGTCAAATTTGAAACGCACAATAGTTCCTTCATCACTTGCATATGGTAGGAGTGGTGTAGACATGAACTATCATGCGGCCATGTGATGCGATTCTCGCAAACAAATAATAGCAAGTAATTAGTCAATAATGCAATTTAACACGGTAGAAATCTCCAAAAGAAAGCACTCTAAATGGAAATTGAGAAAAAAATAGACATACTAAGTTGATTCCTCTGCCGAGAAACGCATTGCTAGTAATCGTCGCTGTTAGGTTTCATCTATATTTCTGCAAGCTAACAATGTGTACACACAATTAGAAATAATATATCTTTGAGTAGAAAAAAAAAAAAAAAAAAAAAAAAAACATTAAAAATAGTACTAATATTTTAGGAGGAATTTTTTCTGGAAACTATTAAAAAGCAGATAAATGAATTTTTGTGCTCAAATAAACCTGTACTCATGATACCTTAATGCGTCAGAGAGTGATTGATATGTATATTTCTCATATTTTCTGTCCGTGCAATAGCATGTTTGTATATGATCATATGGAATACGTTATTTGAAACAAATATTCATCTCTTGAAACATTATGATTATCATGACATATATTATTTGATATGTATATGCATGTTGCCATGAAAAATGTTATGTGCTATGTTTGCCCGAAATTTCAAATTGAGCATAATAATTATATGTTGATTGTCTTATAAATAAGATTATATGCCATCCTATGATAAAGAAATTTCATAGGCGTTATATACTAAGAACAAAACAATCAATGTGATAAAGTATCTTCACAAAGCATCGATAAAATGAGTGACCGCTATGTACCATGGCATCGTGATCCAATTCACACTCTTGGAAATTAATTATTGTGGATGTCTTATGACTACATAATTAATATGCTCTTCACTCTTGTTTATGTAGATGGTCGATACAACTCGACCCGAATTTGAAATCTTGGACTCGGAAGGAATTGAGTACCACCGCCGGGTTTCGTATGTGGAAATGGCCTTTGTTGCAAAGGACTACACTCTCACTATCAAAACACCCACCGACCCTAAGGACGACCCATCTGCTAAAGTAAAAGCAAATGCCCTAATGTTCTTGAGGCGACATATTGACTCTAGCTTACGCCGGGAGTACCTTCGCTGAAAACACCCAAAGAACGTGGGATGCCCTGTAGGACGTTTTGGGAACATTCATGACACTTTACTCCCGTAATCGTCTCGCTCGGTGGAATGAAATCCGCTTGCTTGACTACAAAGGGGTAGACCAATTCAACAAGGACATGTTGCGTCTTAGAGCACGTCTCAAATTCTGTGGAAAGGAACTCACGTAAGATGATATGATCCGTAAGACTCTTTCCACTTTTCCTACTTCAAAGACTTATACTAGCGAACCAAAGATAGGCCGGAGTACGACAAGAAAAATATTACGACCTTTCACAAATTGATCAACATGTTGCAAGTGGTCGAGCGGCATGATCAAGTTCTCATGAATAATAATGCCGTACCCGCCGGGACAAAGAAAATTCCCGAGGTTAACTATGGCAAGATGAAAGGTGGAAAGAACCCCAAAGAAAAGGGAGTTGGACGTGCTGAGCCTTACCCACGTGGAAACAATGCACCACGTGGAAAGGGACCTAGGGGCCGTAGTATGGGCCGTGGAGGTCCCCCTAATGTATGGCGCAGAAATGGTGGTGATGGTCCTAGTGGCCATGGTGGTCCTAAGGCTAAGGTGCAAAAGGCACCTAAGAACCCTCAAGAAAAAAGGGAGAGAGTTGGAACCGAACCTTGCTATAGTGTGGAGTTACCGGGCATTGGTATAATACCCGCCGAGCAAGTAACAAAGTAGCGACCAATTACAAGAGGTATAGGGAATCTAGAGAACAAGAGGCCCACTATACGGAAGATGGAGGCAATGACACCGATGTCAACCTCACAATTGCGTACTTCAATAGCAACAAGAACCCCGCTCGCCAATGGATGTTCCGTACTTTGATTGATCTCGCTTTGCTTATTTATTTATTTTTCCAAGAACATTGTGAAGGCGGAATGCCTTATTTTTAATTAGACTATTTTGGTCTTAAAGTTCATTTGAATAATGGTTTGTTGAATTGGATTTTGATGTACGAGACTTTTATTTTGATTTTCGTTGGCCTATTAATAAATTTCGGATTTTATTCTGAAGTATTGAATTTTATTCGATTTTATTTACCAAGATATACATGGTTCGAAAATAGCACTATTAAGGTGTAAAGCAATACATCTACCATACAATAAACATATATATCGGGATGAAAAGCATATCATTCTATCTCCATCGAAAAACTCTAAAGAATATGAGTTATGTCTTCGACTTTTTAATCTCATCTAATTTAAATGTAGGAATGAATCGAGGAGAAATAGAGTGCTTAGCTGATAGTGGAACCACACATACTATCTTAAGGAATAGACAATTATTTGTCGAGTTAATTCCATGTAATTCATCTGTGACTACGATGATTGGATCATCACAAGTAATACAAGGGCGAGGAAATGCCACATTTTTGATGCCTAACGGCACAACGATAAAAGTCACAAACGCTCTATATGCACCTAGAGCCAATCGAACCTTGTTAAGTTTCAAAGATATTCGTGCCAACGGTTATCATTTGGAAACTCACCGTGAGAATGGAACCGAATATTTGTATATTACCACAAATGAATGTGGAAGGAAACGCATACTAGAAAAGCTTATGAGTCAATCTAATGGATTATATATTACTACTATTCGGATTATTGAATCCTATGCCGTCACCAACAATGAAATTTGGGACACCGACTCATACAAGCTTTTGGCATGATCGCCAGGACACCCCGGTCGAGATATGATGATCCGTATTTTAAAGAACTCACACGGACATCCCTTCTTTCGAGGAAAAAACAAAATGGGACAAAAATCCGACACAAGGCAAAGTGTCCAAAGTAGTGTTGTTTCAAAGCAGCCATTGTCGTCTGAAGCACCAGATGAGTTATATCCCTCTTCCTCATTGACCATTTCCAAGGCACACCAATCATTTTGCAAAGCCTGCTCTTTAGCAAAAACAGGATCGAGACCTTCCTATGCTAAAGACATGAAACAAAACATTCCATTCTTACAAAGAATACAAGGTGATATATGTGGACCTATCCATCCGTAATGCGGGCCATTCAAGTATTTTATGGTTCTGGTGGATGCCTCGACACGCTGGTCACATGTCGCATTATTGTCCACAAGGAATGCTGCATTTGCAAAACTCTTAGCACAGATTATACGTTTAAGGGCTCACCACCCTGATCACACTATCAAGTCTATAAGGCTTGATAACGCTGAGAGTTCACATCAAAAGCATTTGATGATTATTGCATGTCTATCGGGATTGATGTAGAACATCCCGTACCCCATGTGCATACACGAATGGTCTCGCGAAGCCACCATCAAAAGGCTACGGATGGTGGCCGGGGCATTGGTTATGCGCACCAACTTGCCCCTATCTCGCTCGGGGTTATGCAATATTGCACGCAGCCTTTACTTATTCGTTTCGGACCCACCGCTAGCCAACCATTTTCTCGCGTACCGGCTTGGTTACCGGATATGAGCCCGATATTTCACACTTACGCATATTTGGTTGTGCAAAGATATGTGCCTATTGCGCCTCCACGCCGCACTAAAATGGGTCCTCGTAGACGATTAGGTATTTATGTTGGATATGAATCCCCAACTATTATCCGCTATTTGGAACCTTTGACAGGGCGATCTATTTACCGCAAGATTTGCGGATTGTCACTTTGATGAGACTCGTCTTCCCGTCGTTAGGGGGAGATAAGAAAAAGGATTTTCTAAGGGAACGACAGAATTGTCGTGGTTTGTCCCCACTCGCCTCATTTTGATCCCCGTACCTCACAAAGTGAAAGTGAAGTGCAAAGAATACTTAATCTTCGAACGTAGCGCATTCGATGCCTGATGCGTTCTCTGATATTGCTAAAAGTGACAAGATCACATATACCACCGCAAACGTGCCTGCAAGGTTAGAAGTCCCCAAAAAGGGGCACAATGCTGTAGCTAAAGGCATTGCGACCACACTTAGTGGAGGTGTGGATGAGGCCGTGGCTGCCCAAAGGAAGAGGGGGAGACCACTTGGTTCGACTGATACTCACCCAAGGAAGAAGAGGGCGAGTAAGGCACAATCCGACCCATTAATCATCAATGTAGAGAATCCCTCTCACGAGATTATCTCTCGATTACGCTTATGTCCATGAATCAATACCGGAGGACGCTCCGATGTTTGAATTGATTCCGTAGAACAAAGAAATCTCAATGGATTATGAGAGTGCATACGAGTTGATGGAAAGATCTTCCATGCACATTGATGATATATTTGCATATACTCGTTGCTCAAGAAATCATAGAGCACGATGATGTCGAACCACGCTCTCGTTGCGTAATGTCAACAAAGAGCGATTGGCCTCAATGGAAAGAAGCAATCCAGCAGTAACTAGATTCTCGACAAAGAGACAGTATTTGGTCCGGTAGTGCTAACCCCACCAAGTGTAAAGCCCGTAGGACATAAATGGGTATTTGTCGAAAGCGTAATGAGAAGAATGAAGTCCTAAGGTACAAGGCTCGCCTTGTGGCGCAAGGTTTCTCACAACGCCCGGAATTGACTATGAGGAGACATACTCTCCCGTAATGGATGTAATAACTTTCCGTTACCTAGTTAGTTTAGTTGTTTCCGAAGGATTGGAAATGCAACTCATGGATGTGGTTACAAGATATCTCTACGGGGATCTTGATTCGTAGATATACATGAAAGTGCTCGATGGTCTTTCATTACCCAAGTCAAGTGACTCTAAACCACGGAGTGCGTTTGCAATCGCATTGAAACGCTCACTTTACGGATTAAAACAATCCGGGCGGATGTGGTATACCCGCCTAAGTGACTACTTGATCGGGAAGGGATATAAGAATGATGAACTATGCCCCCGCGTATTCATAAAGAAAACAAGTTCCGGATTTGCAATTGTAGCAAAGATATGTCGATGATATGAACATAATAGGTACTCTTAATGAAATAAGAGAAACCGCGAGCTATTTGAAATCCGAATTTGAGATGAAAGACCTTGGGAAAACTCGGTTTTGTCTAGGCCTTGAACTAGAACACCGAGCTTGTGGAATACTTATCCACCAAATCCGCATATGTCCAAAAGATGCTCGGGCGATTTAATATGGACAAAGTGCACCTCGTTAGCACTCCCATGATCGGTCGAAGTTTGGACATAAAGAAAGATCCATTTCGTCCAAAGGAAGATGACGAAGAGCTATTGGGAGCCGAAATTCCCTACTTAAGTGCAATAGGCACATTATTGTATTTAGCTCAATGTACTCGACCGTATATTGCATTCTCGGTGAACTTGTTAGCTAGATTCGCTCCGCGCCAACGCAAATCATTGGAATGGTATTAAAAACATATTTCGATACCTAAAAGGAACCATTGACTTGGGCCTATTTTTTCCCTACACAAAGACAAGAGGGACCGTAAATGAAAATACAACCCCTAAAGAAAATGTCGACAAAGAAATCGCCACCCCTACTCGAAACCCCAAACAATGTATTAGTTGGGTTTGCGTACGCCGGGTATCTATCCGACCCACATAAAGGTCGTTCCCAAACCGGTTATGTATTTACCATCGGGAACACGGCGATATCTTGGAGATCAACCAAGCAAAGTCTTGTGGCTACCTCCTCGAACCACTCGAGATTATTGCTCTACACGAGGCGGTTCGTGAGTGTATATGGATAAGGTCCATCATTACACATATTCGAGGGACCAAAGGGGTTTAAGTTCCACCACCGAAGAGCCTACTTGCATTTATGAAGATAATGCGGCTTGCATCGAACGTATGAAGCTTGGTTATATCAAGGGTGACAACACAAAACACATATCACCAAAGTTTTTCTATAACCAAAGAACAACAAGCTCTCCTCAAGATTCAAGTGAATCAAGTAAGGTCTCGAGGAGAATGTGGCGCTTTGTTTACCAAGTCACCGCCTAAAGCAATATTTGAGGAACATGTGAAAAATATAGGAATGCGAAGGCTTTCAAAGCTTCCTTGATCGGTGTAAGGATCGGGGGAGATATAGACCTCGGGGGAGTCTAATACACACACGTTATCCTTAAAGATTAAAGGTGCGTTGTCTTTTTTTTCCTTTGACCAAGTTTTATTTTGTCCCACTCGGGTTTTGTTACTTGGCAAGGTTTTTAACGAGGCAACGATCCATGCACCATTTCGCCTTTGACTTGGCACAAGGGGGAGTGTTGAAGGAAAATACCATTATGTGCGCTTCGTCAAAGCCCAACGACGATTATCTTTCGGTTATTATGTAACGGTCAATCGGTATTTATTGCCATCAATGTAATCTGTGTTCACATTGTAACCGTGACCCTATATAAAGGGATTATCTAATGGAATGAGATACAGTTTTTCCCACTTTTACTTTTACAAGGGGCATTTTAATTGAAAATTAGTCCAAATAAATAATATCATTAAAAATCAAGGGGCATGTTAATGGAAAATATTTCTTTCCGGGGTTTAAAAGAGCAATATTTTTCTTATTTTGTTTTCCCCGGTTTTGCGTTTCCCCCCTCCGCAGCTGCTCTCCGTCGGCCCGCCGCATAGGTACGCCGGACGTGTATTAACGCATCTCTTTCTTCTTCATTTCATGTATTGATCAAATTGTCCATTCCGTTAAGGTAAGCATTTCATTGGCGGTGAATAATCCCGGAAAATAAGCATGTAAATTGCGAAGAAAATAACTCTTACGAATTAGTAAAAGTAAGTAGAATTTCTGTTCATCTCATTTATTATTCCGAGCTTATGATAGACAATGATTTGAAAATTTTGTGAAATTTGCAATTTTTTGGATGGAGTAACATTAAGGTCAGAATTCAGGCTTGTACTCACTGTTCATAGGTATTCTTATAAAATGTATTTGGGCTTCCCCTATTTCTTGTCCTTTTTGTTTCTTTGTCTATAGGATAATGATATGGGCAAGATGTGTGCTTGTTTCCCAAATTTCTTTTTCTTTTTTGCCTCTTTTTAATTTGTGAAGATTCTTTTGGCTGATTAGCTAGTTTACAGATTATAATTGTGAGCATGAATGCAGAAATCATTTGTGAAAATGCAGAAACGTGGTAGAAGTACTGATGGAGAAGAAAGGGTTGAAGAACAAAGCCTTATAGGCTGTGCTGAGCTCATTCTTTCGTATTTAGAACCTGTTGATCTAGCTTCTGTATCATTAACTTGCAAAGCTTTAAATTCAAGCTCTAAAATCATCACTTTTAGGCGATCCTCTGATGCTTCTAATGGCTTTGAGAAGTTTTCCGGTCCCGTTTATTAACTCTGTTGATGACCAGCGGTACGCATACTTTACGTACGACCCGTGTCAAACGCTACCTTGCTCGTCCTTTTTTGTTCCCCCGCCTTTTGGCTGCAATCAAGCAAGTGGTAGTGGTGTTGGGATTGGACGGCTGGATCCATTTCTGTTTGATGTTGAGGGTGCCTCGGGGTGTGAGTGTGAGAGATGTGATTTAACAGAAAGCCATATTATAGTGTAATAGCTTAGACTTTTGGTTGAGGTTGTAATTTAACAGAAAGCCATATTATAGTGAAGTGTGGTGTGGTTGAAGATACTGAGCATTGATATCAAGTCTATATTTTTACTGATATATGGTCTAACAGTTTGTGTTCAATAATTTGCTTGGATATATGTTTTTGAATTTACATGTTTTGGCTCTTCATATTAATAGCATAAAGAAAAGAAAAGGGAATTGAAGGTTTCGGGGTGACAGATTGCACCAAGGAACGTAGGATTGAATCCCGGCAGCCGTAGTGTCGTAGTTGTCTTGAATAAACCGACTCCGTATGGGCACTCGATCTTTGGTCTTCCTATCTAATGGGCCGCTGAGTCGCCGTGATTAACCTTCTGGTCCTCCTCATCACTCTGTTGGGCCTGGGTGTAGGTGCCTTGTGGGCGAGGGATATCGCCTGGGGGTGAGCAATTAAACTGAAAATCCAAACCGAACTGAAAACCAATCCGAATTTAACCAATCCAGTAACAAACCGAATGAATCGGTTCGGTTTGTAACCAAATTATAATGGTTTGGATTCGGATATTTATTTTTCTACCCAACATGAAGCCAAACCGAACCTTTAATTTGTTGACACAGTATAAGCCAAAAAACACAAATTAGAACATGTTTTATTGTGTTCATAATTAGAGGATACATGTTTGTATTGTATCCATCTATAGTACAAACAGCTGACACACTTGAAAAAAAGGTTAGAAGAGGCAAATACAACACCACATTGAGTCCAAACCCAAAAAAAAAAAAAAAAAGGAAAAATGGAACACAACAAAAGCCGATGAGGCATGCCTTAAGGGTAAATGTTGCTGCCTCAGGACCAAGAGGTCTTGAGTCTTGATTATCAAGAAAAAGAAAAAGAAAAAGAAAAAGAAAGACGCACAATGATGAACATTCATCACATAAACTGAAGCACACACAAGTATTTCAAGGTTGTGGACCAGGTTTCCGTCTCACAGGGGTTGCTCAGTATTCTACTTATTCAGCAACCGTACCCATATTGTCAATGAAAATGATAGGTTTACACTATACGGTGTATACTTATCATTTTCCGTTTGTTAGAGGTAGAATGATGTGATATATTTTTTTGTAGAATAATTCAAATGGCGACGAGACAAAGCAACTTTCATATTCATGGCTCCTCCTCGTCATCCTCCTCCTCATACGCCCCCGGTTTTGGCGGTTTGAAATGTAAGCAGATTCCCGGAGCATCTCCTTCGGCAAGACAAAAACAGGGATCGTCACAAGGATTATCCAACTCGGTGCAATCATTTTTCTTGGTACAACGGTGTTCATCAAGAACTTTTCTCCCTACCATTGTTGATATTGTTGTGTCTGCTGTGACGGCTGCAATATAAGAAGATACTTTGAACATTATGGATGTGTGTGATACATAAAACTCATCTTTATCGCACTTGCTGCTGTAAATGCTTTAAAAATTGTATTTTGAAGATTTCAACATTCATATTTAAGAAAGAAAGAAAAACTGCAGCAATTTACTATATTTTTTTCCAGTAAAATACATATTTTGTCTTCACATCTACCAGATTCATTCAGATTCAGTGAAATAGAGAATCTGATACATTTCATGTAGGATAGAGATTCTACAAACTCAAAAAAACAATGTATTTGAAATTGTGAAATCAAGAATTTGTTAAAAGAGTGTATGATCCAAGGGATCTTACATTTGAGACAATGAGAGAATGACTAAGAATCAGGGGCGGACCCAGCCTTATAGGGGTGGGGTGCATGGACCCCACTCAAATTTCCGGACGAAATTACTAATATACTCCTCTAGTAATATTAAAGCTATGTATGTATATTATTTCAGACAATATCTTATTGTAATTATCATTTTAGCTCAATTGGTTAGAAGTTTTGTTATTTATCCTTAGGTCACAAGTTCGAATCTTAGCTGTTGAGTTTTTTTTTTTTTAATTTGGCCCCCACTGAAAAAATTTCCTGGGTCCGCCACTGCTAAGAATTAATCACACCCTTCTGCACTTTTCTGAATTTATCGATACACCACACTCAATCGACAATTTCAAAGCCAATTGTTGAGTCAAGAATCAAATTTTCGGAAGGTCAAATGTGACAATCCAGTTTCGAAAAGTCGATATTCTTGACTTTGAAAAGACAGTGTATCGGTAAAAACTCTCAAGTGCAACTGTGCAAATAAAGCTCAATAATTTTTCCCCTTATGCTAGCGCATGCAAAATGATGAAGCGAAGGGAGCAAGGATACTCTCAAATACTAGCCTTAACTGATTTCTCAAATACAAGTAATCTAACTACATACTCAAAATGTGGAAACGATTTGGCCATAGGTTTTCTTTTTCAAAACTACGCCATTTTGCTGATAACGTCTTCTAAAAACACTGTACTTGGAGATCTCTTGGCGCTACTACTGCGAGAGAATCCTTGCTCGATACGACTCAGAAAGTGAAAATCTGACAACATACCGGATGCCACGAGTACACAGAGGAGGAGCTATGCAACAAACTTAGCCATTGATCTGCCGTTATTTTGCTAAATTGTTTCAATTGTGGGGTGTTTTTTTTGTGCTAAACTTTGGGTTCAATTTATAATAGAAATGTCATTCGTCATTTTGTGTCCCCCGATTGATATATTCAATATTGGAATATAAATGAAAAAAAAGACGAAGCAAAACCAATGTCACCAGATGTTATTCTGTATGTATTTTTATGGGACCAAAGTATCTGTCCTTTTTTGTTTTTTGTTCTTTTTTTGTTTTTTGTTTTTTGTTTTTTGTTTTTTTTTGTTTTTTGTTTTTTTGCTTCTTCTTGAGTATCTGATAATGCTGACACTTTATTTCGTTGTAAAATGAAGGCAAAAGAACATAAAAGTGCATGACCTTTTCTCCCATTATGAGTCGTTAGGCTTTTTTAACACCTTCAATTAAAAATTAGCAGTATATATTAATGCTAATGTTAAAATGTTAATTAAATGTATCGTCATCAGATTAAGTTTTTGAGAAAGATGCTAATTCAACAAGATATCAAAACGGAGGTTTTGGTTCAAAGAAGTTATTAAAGTTGGAAAAAAAAAAGAAGAAGTTATTATATCTTATTCGACTTATAACCGTTCACACTTTACAAAAGATAATTGTTTATCACCATTCGATGTGTCGCGTCTTTTAATTTTGTGTCGTTGTATCATTGGCGGATCTACACCAGACAGTGTGAGTCACGTAACCCTATTTAGATCCGGGATTTTTTTTGTATTAAAACGATATAGTTTTAATTGTTGTTAGAAAACATAATTTTGGCATTAAAAAGATGTATTTTTAGGCTCCGATGACCCTTCTAGATTAAAGTTTTAGATAAACAAATAGGGGGAATGACACTATTGAGCTTATAAACATTGTGCTTTACAACTATAAGCTTTGACTAGTTTTTGATTTTTAAAGAAATTGAAAAAGGGTAAAAACCTTATAAAATCATGGATAGACTGAAATACCCCTCTCTATTTATCCCCAAATCCCTTAACTCCTTCCGCCATTTCTTCCTTTCCTCCCTCGATAATTTCATTCTTCCACCACCCAATTTAATTACCACCGTGAATTTCCCCTAAAACTTCACCCCGTCCAAAATCGGCACACATACCCAAATTCGAACCTAGGATCAGCAAAATTCTTGTCAACAATCGAGCTAAGTGTGCAAACTCCCCGGTAGTTGAGGAAGGTGATCAGAAAGTTGAAAAAGCTGACCGAGCAAGTCTGCAAAAGGTATTATTTTGGGGTTTGGTATCTGCATGTAGATTATAATTCACTCGAGTTAATGCATTTACACATGTTTGATTTTTTGGGTTGAGTTTAAATTTTGTTATATATATGATTTTGGAGATTAGGAAGATGTGTGATTTGTTATGGTGTTGAATGATGTGGGATCGGTTTAAGCAAATTGTGTAATCAAATTTGTTAGCTTAAACAATGGCGGTGATGAAATTTGTTCAAAATGTGTTATTTGCTTCAATTGTATTCAAATGCTTTTGTTCTTTCATTCGATTGATACCTTTTGTTTATTTTTTGTTGGTAATAGAAAATTGGTTGAAAAATGGCGTTGGTTTATGCACTTAGCGCACAAGATAGGGCTGCAAAATGTGAAATCGTAAACCGATGTCAAATTGGTAAAGCAAATGACGTTTATCAAAAGCTTGACACCAAGCACAAAGAAAAGTTGGAACAGTCTTGTTTTGGACATTTAATCCATTTGAAGGATCTGCAAGCCAACCAGATTGTACATCAGTTGATAATGAGGTTGGCGAACCCTGTAAATTGAGATGTTTTTTGGTTTAAAGTTGGAGCCAAAAAGATACGATTCAGTGTACAAGAATTTTTGCTTGTTACCGATTTCTTGGTTGGCAATAATAGCAATGTCGAGAAAGGCGTAGGAAAAGAGTCTAATTTAGTTAAGAAGTATTTTAAAAACCTTACGTCAGTGTATATGAAGCATGTGTTGCAAAAGTTTAATAGCACTAAGAATGCTGTAGACCGTTACAAGTTGGTCTTGATCGTTGTCTTGACGTACGTTGTGTGGGCATCAGAAGAGAAACGTGCGGTGGATTTTTCAATTGGTTGATGATTTGGATGCTTTCAACAAGTATCCATGGGGAAATGATTCTTATGAAAGCACTGTCCATGTTTTGAGGAGGGACCTAAGAGATGTTTTCAAAAAGGTCCCGATCGCATATACGTTCTATGGTTTCCCGCATGCTTCGAAGGTTTGTAAAAGCCAAATCCGGTGTTTTAATTATAATATATATATATATATATATATATATATATATATATATATATATATATATATATATACGTATGTTGTTATTGTTATGTTTCGTCAATCACTTGTATGTTAATGCATCGTAGGTTTGGGCACTTGAAGCAATTCCTTCTTTAAGGAAGTTTTCAAAGATTGTTGGCGAGAATGCTCTCCCAGGGATGATGAAGTGGGGAAATGCAAAAAGGGTCAAATCTGCATTAGTTGAAGTTGTTCTTGAATCGGGAGAGATAGTGATGTTTAATTTGTATCTTAAGTTTGGTATGTAAATGCATCCTTCATATTAATCATAAGTAGTAGATAATGCAGGTGGATGTTGTTCGAAAGTTGGTTCCATCCGAAGCTGAAAAGGAAAAAGCTTATTTTGTGATGCTCCGGGAAGTTGAAGTTGAAGATGATGAAACTACTTATGACAATGCACCTGAGCAATGAACGGGTAACGTTGATTATGAAAAGATAAAAGAATTGGTAAAAATTGCTGTGAGTGAAGAGAACAAAAGAATGTGTAAAGAGTTGGTAAAAATTGCTGAAGAGAACAAAAGAATGTGCGCTTTAGTGGATACGCTCCAGCGTAAAGTTAAATTGATGGAGGTTCATCTTTCTTGTGCATGTGAAAAATGCAAAAATGATGGTATATATGCAAGTGAAATGGAAGATAATGAAGAGTTGACTGAAATGGAAGATGAAACTGTGGAGGCATCCCGAAACGGCAAAGGTATAAAGTTAAATTTGTCCTTTATGTTGTTTATATAGAAGAGAATTAGTTTATAACATTCTATTTCTTGAAATTATGATTAGAAAATGCCGTAGTTGAAAAGAAGGAAGCCGGGGAAGGTGATAGAGAGGTAGGGGAGTTCCCACCAGAAAATGAAAGCGAATGTGAAGAGAGAAACGTGGCCGCTGAAATTGAGGAGGAAGTTGCTGCTATTGTGAAGGAGGTTGGGGATGGTGATAAAGAGGTAGGGGAGGTCCCACCTGAAAATGTAAGTGAGGGTGATAAAGAGGTAGGGGATGAACTAGATGCCCCGGTTGAGGCCACTGAAATTGAGGAGGAAGGTGCTGCTATTGTGAAGGAGGCTGGGGATAGTGATAAAGAGGTAGGGGAGGTCCCACCTGAAAATGTAAGCGAGGGTGATAAAGAGGTAGGGGATGAACCTGATGCCCCGGTTGAGGAAACGGTCGAGGAAACCCGAAACGGCGAAGGTATAATGTGAAACTTGTCCTTTTGATTTGTTGATTATGTAGTTTGATGAGAGAATTAGTTCATAACATTTAATTTCTTGAAATTATGATTAGGAAATGCCGTGGGTGAAGAGATAAATGAGGACATTGAAATGGAGGACGAAGTTGCTGAAAAGCTAAACGAGGTTATGGAATGTGATGTAGATGTAAATGGTGGCATAGAGGAGGAGCAAGCTGATATGAGGGAGGAAGGTGAGGGAAACCCAAACGGTGAAGGTATAATTTAATTAAATCTATCCTTTATGTGTTTTGGTGAGAGAATTAGTTTATTCATAAAATTTAGCTTCTTGAAATTATGATTAGGTAATGCCGTAGGAGAAGAGAGAGCCGAGGTCATCCTAGATGAGGATGGTTTGGGAAAAAAATGGCGGGAAAAAAGTTGTTAAAGGTAGTTTTACAAAAATAATTAATTTGAGCTTATGTTAGTAGATATATGTATAATCCAAACTAATTACGTCATTGAATATTTTATATAGTTGTACGTTTCAATCTACCGACGCCGTCGGAAAAAAGAAAAGCACTTAGCAGCCCTTATATTAAACTACCGAAAAAGGAAAGTGAATAAGTTTGCTGCTTATAATCCGTTCCAAAAAATGGATACTGTGCTGATGAAATGTCTTGATCGGTTTATAGATTCATGTGAAGACAGGTATGAATGTCATACGGTTAAAGTAAACCCTAATTTGTAAACCCTATTTTTATGATTAATTAGTTTTTCTTCCTTTTTATTTACACAGTGTACATGTGAGTTTGGTTGACTGTGACATCCAAGCAAGTATTTTGAAAGGAATTGTGAGGGGGGTGAGCTTGCCAAGCAACGTAAGTAGTATATGCTTTAGATTGTAAATTAACAGCAATTTAGATTGAAAAAGTAGGTTTTTGTTAAGTAGTATATATATATTTTTTGATATTCAGGTAATGGATAGTTCATTGTGTGAAATTCGCCGGCAATGCTTAATGGACCCGAACATGTTTGACCAAAGTGCACGGGTCCTGGATACGCAATTTGCAAGTTATGTCAAATGCTTTCACACACTAAACATGAGAAAGAAAAGCAAAGGATGAATTAATACAGTATGCAAAGGACGATTTGATAGAGTATTTATGAATATTTTGAAGGGGCAGCTCCAGAATTTAGCAAACCATGGGAAGGTTGCACAAGTTTGTATGTGCCGATGATAGAGAGGGATCATTGGTTTCTTCTGAGAATTGATCTAAGTGGGAGGACAATTTACGTGTATGACAGCCTTCCGGGGCATATCAGAAAAGTGCTTCTTGCAAGTTGTGTCACGCATCTGCAAGTTGTGATACCGCTTTTACGGAAGAACCATGTAAAAGGCTATGAGAATTATTCTGTGAGAAAACTAGCGGTGAAGAGCGTGGATTGTCCATCTCAAGATAATGGGTACGTTTCATAATTTTATGCAATATATATAGGGATTATTAGGTTATTCGTTGTTGTGACTAATTTATCTTGTAATTCTTGTAATTTGGTAGGAGTGATGGTGGCATTTTCGTTCTTAAATTCATGGAGTTCATGCTTGGAGGAGTGGATCTATCATTGATTCGGAGTGGGCATATGCCAGATTGGAGAAAGAAGTTGGTTGTGGGAATGCTTTCATGGAACTTTCAGGCATAGAAATTGCATATGCATTTCTATGTCATTGTAAACTTGTGTTAACCATCTATGAGGGTTTTGGTTATGATAATCCTTAAACTATGTCATTTTATTTTTTTGCGAAGAATGGGGATGGTTTGAAGTTTGAAGGAGAACTAAAATGTTTAATTGTTGTTTTGAAGAAGGATGTTTTAAAGGAGAACTATTGTTCCAAGTTTGAAGGAAAACTATAATTTGTAATTGTTGTTTTGAAGAAGGATGTTTTAAAGGAGAACTATGGTTCCTTTATTATTAATATGTATTGTATTGGTAATTGTTATTTTGAAGAAAAATGTTTTGAAGGAGAAATTGTGTTTCATTCTTATGATTATGTATATTGTATTTGTAATTGTTATTTTCTTCCATGTTTGAGAACTAGGGTTTGATTCATTAGTTGGTTAACATTATTTGTTAGAAAATTTGACCCATTGAAATGAAGAAGTTAATTAGTGATTCTTAAAGAATTATACAAATCAACATAGTTAACATAAGGTGTAATTGTAATTGTAATTGATTAACATTATACAATTCCATAATCCATGCTATGGTTTGATTCATTAAATTGCTTTACATTATAAATGATGATTTGTTATAATATTTGATGATTTGTCATTGACCCTTAACATAATGAATTCATTTCTTAATTTTAACTGTACACAAGTTCAAGATTGTGTCGACACAAGTTTGATTTAACGTTACACAAGTTCAAGATTGTTTCGGTCAATGAGACATGTTTGAGATTGTTGCGGGTAAGAATTGGAATTAAACTATTAAAAAAATGATAAAATGGGCTTATAAATAGTAATATATCGAAGAGATACGAATGTGAAGGGTCTCATGGTAGTGTAAATCGAAGAGATACAGATACGAATGTGAAGGATCTCATGGTAGGGTAAATCGAAGAGACGCCACCACCTTTAAAAAAGATAAAATGGGCCTATAAATAGTAGTATAACCACAGGTGTACAATTAATATTACAAATAAAAACAGAAAAGTAGAAGAACTAATTAACGAGATCGCAGATTTAAGAAACCAGGTTGAAGAATTGGAAAGAAAATTGGACGCCCGAAGACATGAATGCCATTATGAAATTGATCAACTGAAAATTTGGATGACACAGGAGACGGATTCCATGTATATTGAAGTGGCGTATATCAATGACAACATCAAAACAGTCAAAAGGAAAATCAACGATCTGATATGACTATGCAATGATGCTTACAAAATTGCAGTGCGATGTGCATTCGTGCACTACCGTATGATGCAATGGCCGGGGAACAATAATGTTTCTTTGGCCCCAATTGGAGTTGGGGTTCGACCACAAACTCTCCCAATAAGAGATCATGTTATAGAGTTCTCGGACCATAGCATGTGATCAAATCCCACCCCCATCCAAACCCCACTTTATCTACAAATTTGTATTTTCTTTAATAATATTATGTTGTAAAATATTGTTATGAACTTGAAATTATTTATAATATTATCAGTCCGTTTTGATTGCTTGTTTGAATGATATTATGTATGTAGTTACTCGTCCCTGAGATGTACTTGTTGCATGCAAATAGCGGTAATTTATTAGGGTTTGCAATTAATTAAAAAAAAGTAGAATAACAAACGACTGGATTTGCAATGAATCAAAACAGGAAGAAGAATCGAGTGGGTTTGAAATTAATTGAAGGTAGGAGAAAAACGAGGGGGTTTGCAATTCATAACAAAACCGAAGGAAAAATGAGATCATTGCATAACTAATTAATATTGATCAAAAGGTTCTGCATCAAATTCCTACCGGAAGATGATTAAGGTACAGAAAAATGCACAGAAATTAGTACCGAAAATTTCTCCTGGCCACATATTTCATTCCCCATCTTAAAAAAGAACAGTAAAACATGGTCCATACATTTAACACTTTCGGTGCAATTGTGTGGATAATTTCAGTGTATTAATCATTTTCCATTCCTAAAATACCCACATAACAAGGGTAATAAAAACAACAATGAATCTTTTTTCCTATTCAGTAATTTTTCTTATTATAATAATATAGGGTTGCCTTTTAGGTTTGCTTTTCTAGCTAGGACATGAATCTTCCAGCTGGTAACATGCCAACAAGAATCGTTTATTAACATTTTTCAATATCAAGAGTAGGGACAAGTCACTTCTAAACTTCAAACAAAGCAACGAGGGAGTTTTAATAAAAATCGTCTAGACATCCTTATTGAAGAGAATTAATGCCGAGAATTTTATGGCACAGGACCAAACTAAACTCAGATATATGTCTTGTTGGGGAGGTGGAGTCTTGTGTGATGTTGGAATATGTACACATGGTGAAGGACTGCTCAATAGCCATAGAATGGAAGGAGATGATGCAGATATGGAATGTTAGTCTATCGTCAATAGGCCTGAAGGATCCCAAGTTGGAAATCTTGGAAAAAATGATTCATAGTAATTTTTCTTCTTTTGAGAAGATCCCCTCTCCTCACACTGGTATCATGAAGATTCTTATTTGGAATTGTAGAGGTGTTGGCTCTAAAGAATTCAGGAGACACATCAAAGAGATGCTTGTTAATCACAGACCCGAAGTGGTAGTCCTTTTTGAAACCAAAGTCAAGGCCAAGAAAGCCCTTAAAGTCATTGCCAAGATTGGTTTTACAGGTTGCATACAATCTCCTTCTGGAGATATTTGGATCCTTTGGAATTCGAATTTGCTAGATATTAACTGTTATGCAGCATATCCTAATGTTATTCATGCACACATCTCTGAGAAAGACGAACAAGCTAATCTTGGGAATAAATTTTCTCGGATTGCTAACTTCAATTCCAATGATAGCAATTGTAGCTTGATAGATTTGGGCAACTATGGACCTGCCTTTACTTGGAGGATTGGTAGTTTATGCCTAATGTAGAATGTATACTCTTGTTTCATCAATATGAGATGACTCGTCTCCCTAAAGTCCATTTTGATTAAATTTGAACATTATCTAATTCTCTTAAAGTAGTTGATTTAAGTACCGTCTTCTTTAAAATCCATTTTCTTTTGGTTGTTCTTAAGGATATATTGACATTGGTTGTTCTAATAAGTGTTAACTTATTGTGAAGGAGCCTCATTGGATTGCTTGGGAACCTCATGTTGAGGGTTGGATTAAGGTTAACGTTCAAGCCAGCTGCATAGAGTTTGACGAGAATGGTGAGGGCAATGTGGCTGTTGGTGGGGTTTACAGAGACAGTATTGGAAGATGGATTAGAGGATTCATGAGCTATATGGGAAGAAACTCCATCTTTCAAGGGGAATTGATGGCTATCAAAGAAGCTTTGTGGATTGCTAAGGACTATGGTGTTTCCCAGGTTGTTGTGGAATCTAACTCTTTCTCTGCTGTTAGGGCTATTTCTAGTGGATCTAAGAATGAAGATGGTAGAGTGCTTGTTGATGATATCCTTGCCTTAAAGAATGTCGGCATAACTACTAAGGTGTGTTATTCAAACAAAAGGCAGGATGATGGAATAATAGCCCACGGTTAGTATCTTCAACATTGAGAATTCTGGTTGTTCATGTAATTGTACTTCATTTCTTCCTTAGGTTAGGGAGTTGATTATAAAGTTTAAACCTTATCAGGATATAAACCCTATAATTGTTACAGAATCATGTTTAAAACATATATAAATTGTGATAAAACCATACAATTGTTTAGACACGTTTAATTGACATTTAAAAAAAATAGTGATAAGATTCACGTTTAAAAACATGGCCATAAAGTTAAACATAAATCGAATTATCACGATACAATATATGATTTTGATAGATATAATAGGATAAGTAAAGATTCGATAGTTAAATCACGATACAATATTTTTTGGATATATAGATATAATCACGATAGAATCAAATAAAATCATAGTTGATTGGGTTGTGATATAATTGAAGGGTTTCGAATGCATTAATTAATTATACGAATTTCCTGAACAACCAAAATTTTTTTTATGAAGGGTTATGAATACGAAGCGGTTCTGGATTTTATTTCAAACTTTGGGAATACAAAATGATTTTCAACTACCTAGGTCTCCTTCATTATAGGGAAGGTTTCATAACTATTTAATTGCATTCGAAAAGGCACGGGTTGCATCCATTTAATTGCAAGTTTGCAACGCTTCATTCTTGAACCCAGCCCTTTATATATGCTGAGATAAATACAGAGATTATAACTACCGTAAATCACAATCTAAATCAGAAAGTAAATCAAAGAAAAAGGATGGCCATGGAGATGAACGAATTCATGAAAGTACTGGAGGAAGAGAGACAACAGATGAGGATCTTATTCATGCAACAACTGGAGGAAGAGAAGAGCAGGAAGAGGAACGAATTCATGCACAAACTGGAGGAACTAAGACAAGACATGCTATCACAGAGATGAGAAATTTTGCATGAGACCGAAACCATCAACTTGAAGTTGGTTGAGGAGGTAGAATCAAGATATTGTGAGTTGGCAAATGTGAAAGAGACAATGCAGACCTACAAGAGGAAGATCAATCAAGTTGTCCAGGTTTGCAACGAGTCGTCGGTGAAAAAGATTGCCTACATACCCCATTATATGTAATATTTTAAGAAACTTTGTTGTTGTTTGAGGAACTACATTGTTTTTTTAATGTTCATGTCTGAAACCTTTTTTTTATGTTGATGTCTTGAATTCTGATGTTTTTCAATGTTCATATTTATTCTATCTATTTATCTAATTTATTTTGTTTGAAAAAATTTCCTACCTACCCAAGTTTAAGCGTGTGTCAAGAATCTTCAGGATATGCGTATCACAGATGTTTCATATGAATTAAGGAAAGGTTGGAAATAATGGTGTATTCACACGGATTAAGAAAATGGGAGGATTAATAAATTTGGAAATCATACAAACGAGGGTTACTCCGTTTTTTTATCTGTTGCTATTAGTCTATTATGAAGGTCAATCATATGTTATGTAATAGAATAAATAAAAAAGTTGTTTTTTCAATAAAATAAAAAGTAGATAGGTGGAAAAAAAATATAATAAAAGAAGAAGAAAACAAAACACCAGGAAAATAAAGAACAGTAATATTATAATAATTATGAGGGAGAATATAGAAAATAAAGAAGAAGAAAATGAAGGGAAAGCAAATCAATCGATTGTATAGTTTGTATATCAGTCGACTGTATGTACAGAAAAAGACAAAGAAAGACGGAATATATTCCATTCCAAAAGAAAATAAAGAGAAGATTGTCGGCGAGGATAAATGAGGACATAATCAGCTGGGTAGGGGGCAGTGGATTGTCGGTCAATTGTTGAAGATTGTGCCATAGTTAACCGTGTATTATTAAGCGAGGGTAGAAGTAGTAGTAGTGTATTACAGTTTGGGATTCATGGTGTGCCGATTTGTTTTAATTTTTTTTTTCTCTTTTATATTTACATAATATAATAACTGGATAAGAGACATCTTACATGATTATGTCACACGTAAGTGGTCCTAATGGAATCGGAAGTACGTGAGTATGTCGTACATAAGTAGTCCTAGATGAGTCGGAAGTACGTTTATTGTGTCATACGTGAGTATGTCATACATAAGTAGTCCTAGATGTGTCGGAAGTACGTTTATGGTATCTAACGTGGGTATATCTCACGTAAGTGTTCGTAAACGAGTCGGAAGTACGTTTATGGTATCATACGTAAGTATGTCACACGTAAGTAGTTCTCTAAGTGAGTCGGAAGTACGTTTATGGTATCTAACGTGAGTATGTCACACGATAAGTAGTCCTAATGGAATCGGAAGTCTGTTTATGGTGTCTTACGTGAGTATGTCACGCAATAAGTCCGTTTATGGTGTCTTACGTGAGTATGTCACACGATAAGTCCGTTTATGGTGTCTTATGTGAGTATGTCACACAATAAGTCCATTTACGGTGTCTTACGTGAGTATTTCATACATAAGTAGTCCTAGATGAGTCGGAAGTACGTTTATGGTATCTAACGTGGGTATATCACATGTAAGTGTTCGTAAACGAGTCGGAAGTACATTTATGGTATCATACATGAGTATGTCACACGTAAGTAGTTCTAAATGAGTCGGAAGAATGTTTATGGTATCTAACGTGGGTATGTCACACGATAAGTTGTCCTAATGGAATCAGAAGTCCGTTTATGGTGTCTTACGTGAGTATGTCACACAATAAGTCCGTTTATTGTGTCTTACGTGAGTATGTCATACATAAGTTGTCTTAGATGAGTCGGAAGTACGTTTATGGTATCTAACGTGGGTATATCACACGTAAGTTTTCGTAAACGAGTCGGAAGTACGTTTATGGTATCATACGTGATTATGTCACACATAAGTAGTTCTAAATGAGTCGGAAGTACGTTTATGGTATCTAACGTGGGTATGTCACACGATAAGTTGTCCTAATGGAATCGGAAGTCCGTTTATGGTGTCTTACGTGAGTATGTCACACAATAAGTCTGTTTATGGTGTCTTACGTGAGTATGTCATACATAAGTAGTCCTAGATGAGTCGGAAGTACGTTTATGGTATCTAACGTGGGTATATCACACGTAAGTGTTCATAAACGAGTCGGAAGTACGTTTATGGTATCATACGTGAGTATGTCACACGTAAGTAGTTCTAAATGAGTCGGAAGTACGTTTATGGTATCTAACGTGTGTATGTCACACGATAAGTTGTCCTAATAGAATCGGAATTCCGTTTATGGTGTCTTACGTGAGTATGTCACGCAATAAGTCCGTTTATTGTGTCTTACGTGAGTATGTCATACATAAGTAGTCCTAGATGAGTCGGAAGTACGTTTATGGTATCTAACGTGGGTATATCACACGTAAGTGTTCGTAAACGAGTCAGAAGTATGTTTATGGTATCATACGTGAGTATGTCACACGTAAGTAGTTCTAAATGAGTCGGAAGTACGTTTATGGTATCTAACGTGGGTATGTCACATGATAAGTTGTCCTAATGGAATCGGAAGTCAGTTTTTGGTGTCTTACGTGAGTATGTCACCAATAAGTCCGTTTATGAAGTCTTACGTGAGTATGTCATACATAAGTAGTCCTAGATAAGTCGGAAGTATGTTTATGGTATATAACGTGGGTATATCAGAAGTAAGTGTTCGTAAACGAGTCGGAAGTACGTTTATGGTATCATACGTGAGTATGTCACACGTAAGTAGTTATAAATGAGTCGGAAGTACGTTTATGGTATCTAACGTGGGTATGTCACATGATAAGTTGTCCTAATGGAATCGAAAGTCCGTCTATGGTGTCTTACATGAGTATGTGACACAATAAGTCCATTTATGGTGTCTTACATGTGTATGTCACACGATAAATCCGTTTATGGTGTCTTATGTGAGTATGTTACACGATAAGTAGTCCTAATGGAATCGAAAGTCCGTTTAATTTTTTTTAATTATTATTATTAATTATTACTTAGTAGTAAGAAGATGTATTAACTACTTTTTTTTTTAATAATCAAATGATGTAACTAGAATATTTTTTTTATTTTGTATTTTTTTAATTATGTGATCGGAACCCTACTCTGCCCCTCCGTCATCATCAATTCCCGCCCTTAAGCTGCTCCCCTTCAATTGTTGCAACCAAAATTTTTGCTTTCCCGCTAAGAATCGCCCAAAATTTTGAAAATTTCAAATTCCCTTATTTGATTTGATTCGAATTCTTCACCCACAACTAACCCCTCTAACCTAACCCAAGTACACCACCGCCCCTTTCATTGATGTGTTTCCCTCGTTTGTTCTTCCCACCATTCATCCTTCAAAATCTCCATTAAAGAAACCAAACAGATCTAATTTCGTGAGTTACTCTACTCTTTTGTTTTAGCTTTTCTTCCAGGGCCTTTCCTCCGAGGCAACTCTTTTGTTTTCCACAATTTTGTTACATTTTTTTGAATTCGAGCTAATTTCTAACATATTTGTGTGAATTAACAGAGCATCAATGCCTTAAGAGAGCTAATTTGGTGAGTTACTATGCTATTTTGTTTTAGCTTTTCTTCCATGGGCTTTCCGAGGAAACTCTTTTGTTTTTCCAGAATTTTGTTACATTTTTGTGAATTTGAGCTAATTTCTAACATATTGGGGTGAATTAACTGAGACATCAATTACTTAACAGAGCTAATTTTGGTGAGTTACTACGCTCTTATGAATTATGTTGTTTTGAAACGAAGAAGCAGTCAAATTCCCTCATAGATTGCACTCTTGTGAATCAGGAGTACTTGTTAGGGATGTTTAGTTATTTATTTGAGATATAGACATAAAAATTAATAATCAATTATGCACAATTTTTTTTCCTTTTCATAGTGCGTGCAATTTCTGAAACGAACCTGAAGCAAAATATGAAGGGTACTTCTCCGATTTCCAGTTCTTCTAGCAAGGTAAATGAATCTGGGACATTTCATGAGCATACATTGTTATGCAAATGTGGCGTTCCTGCAAAATTGGTGACTTCAGGAACACAGGCTAACCCAGGGAGACTGTTCTACGGTTGTCCTTATTGGCCGGTATGACTAATTATTTTGGTTATACTTTTCATTTCTTTCAAGAGATAATGTGTCTGTATAATAAATGGAATTTCTTATTTTGTAGGATGATGAAGTCAAATGTGACTATTTTATATGGCAGGACATGGTGTCTGCATCTACCGGGCCATATGGCAAGATGTCTTCATCTACTGGGCCATATGAAGATGTTACCTTTGTGAACTTGATGAAGAAAACAGATAAACTTGAATACACAATCGGTGTGCTTCAAAATGATATTGAAATGATAAAGTGCATGCTAGACAATGATGCAATCAACGTCACTGAGTTACTGAAAGGTCGTAATTCAGATTCCATGGTTTAAATGTTACTCCCTGATAGAGAAATGATTGCTCGCCGGGAGACACTACTTGAGAAGACCAGGCCAGGGAACAATTCATCTCAAAAGAAACTTGTATTATTGACTATTACTTGTCTAACCTTTTATTTCGTATTTCATCTTACGAAATAAAAACTTAAGTTCTTGGAATTCTTTATTTCTATGTATTTTTCTGTACATTTCATTTGGTTTTCTTATCTAATAGTTATTTGAAGGATTTGAATGGTAATCACATTAAACAAAAAGGAGAACAGCCAACACATCAATGTTTTACAAGCTTAAACTTGTTTCCTGGGGCTACACAAGCTTAAACCGGTTTCCTGGGGCTACACAAGTTTAAACCCGTTTCTAGAGTGAATGTTTTACAACACCCTTAATGGACGCAAAACACCACATTCGTGACACTCAAACAACTTCCCTTCATATTAAACAAATGAGAACAACCAACACAACAATTTGCTATCATTCAAAATTCAACATCATCTACATCTTTCAGATTTAAACATCAACCAATCAACCAAAGGAGAACAACCAACACATAGAATTTGCCATTATTCAAAATACAATAACAAACAAACACATCAACACATCACTTTCCATTATTCAAAATACAACATAAGTTACGTCTTCGAAGCTTACACATCAACCAATCACCCTCAATGTTTAAATAGCCACAAATTGTTAATGTCTCATCCTCTTCATCAACATTAATACTTAAACAGCCACAATATTTATCCCAACGCCTTCCTGTAACATTGTCAAAGAAAAAAGGTAACAAGCGTAATGCAATGTAACATGATTGAATAAAAAAAGAACTCTAAATATTAATACATACAATACCTTATCATGGCAAAGAAGGAGTATCGTTGGTGAGCATTTCTCCACCAATCAAACTCTTACAAGTGGAAGCGTAATGTCCATTGACACCGCATTTGCCACAAACATACTTCATTTTTCTGTCCCCTGCTAAGCGTTTCCTCTTTTTTGATGGCCGTCCACTTCGTCTCTTTGCCACCTTCGGTGGCAAAACCACATCGTTAAGAACATCATCGGGATACACACATTCATCTTCATTTTGAAATGGATACACACATTTGGAATAAGCTAGCCTCCAACAACTGACGCTATAATACCAAGTGCAATAATTGGAGGCTTGCTTCCCTGTGTACTTCACATGGATACATATCCATATGGAATTTTTTACATGTACACATCTTCAAATCCAACTCAACGATGTAAGAAATAACTACATCCTTGTCACGAACATCATACTTATCTGAGGAAAGTGTATTAACTGAAAATCGTTTGGGCCGACTCGAAGCTTTTGTTCACTTCGATTTCAATTTTAAGAGTAAGAGCAACTTGGCAATTTGTAGATGATTCATTCATTTTAGCAAACCAATCCTGTAACATCTCCTGGATATCTTCAATCAACCCAACAATTGAAAATTCCCGTGCATGCTTTAGCCTAGCATTCACAGACTCGGCATGATTTTTGGTCATTATGTTGTAACGAAATCCCTCAAATTTAGCTCTAGCCCATATAGGGAATTCTGCTTCTTTCAAATATTCGTTAGCTTTCGGACATTTACTACATAAAGTGTCGAAATGAAACTTGAATTCTGCTTCTGTATAGGCCTCTGCAACTTTTTGAAAGAGCTTTCCCACACCACGTCTCGGATATTTCATCCTTAAATTCTTTTGCGTGTGATACATGCATTGCCCATGGTGCACATTCTTAAACACCACCTTGAAAGATGTTTTAATACTATCGGCACGATCAGAAAGTATCACAAGACCATTCATGTCCCCAATGATGGGTTTTAGCTTATCAAAAAACCATGTCCAGGACTCTATACTTTCAGAAGCAACAACACCCCAAGCAAGTGGAAATATTTGATGATTTGCATCTTGACATGTTGCCACAAGTAAGGTCCCTTTATAACGCGTTTTCAAATGTGTTCCGTCCACATAAATGACTTTCCGCATCGCCAAATAAAAACCCTCAATACTTTGACCAAGTGCCATGAAAAAATATTTGAAAACATTCCCATCACTTTTTTTAATATGGTATACAGTGTCCGGGTTTCTAGCCTTCAGCCTATAACAATATTTGGGTAATTCTCCCCAACTTTTGTTTGGATTGCCCCTTATCAATCTTTCTGCATAACCCTTAGCCCTATACGCCTTGAAATAAGTTACATCATATCCAAATTCTTGCTGGAAATCATGCATCAAGTCCTTTGGTGCGTTAATAGGATTTGCATCTTTAAACCTTCTGGCAAAGTATGTGCCAATTAGCTTGTGCGTAGCATGTCTATGGTCTTTTCGAGGAGAAATAGGTGGGCAGCTATGCTTATTTGCATACGTTACCACTATAAATCGCTCAGAAGGTGCTTGAAGTTTGGTGGCTCGCAAATGGCATTTGCATCCGGCAGCTTCACATAAAACTGAATAAACGCTTCTGTTGGAGTTTGCGTTTTGAATTCAAACTTGTACTTCGTAGCCAACTTCGCAAGTTTGAATACCAAAACACTTTTGCATTTAAACGGATAATTCACACGAAAGTCTTCATGTTCGGAAATGCACACTAAAGTATCACCTACAATACGGCTACAACGAAAGTCTTCATGTTCAATTCTTTGCGCGTCAACCACAGTTGGGGGTGCATTCAAGGGATCAACAATCTCGTTTCTCACAACAAATCCATCAAGATTATCATTTGACATTTCATCAGCCCCGTTCATGCTAATTCTCTGATATGATTCTTCTAAATAAACATCTTCACCCAAATTCACCAATAAGGAGTCTTCAAGTTGCTCATTAAAGTCTATGTTGTCACCCCCTGTGTTCAAATGAGAATCTTCGACACATGTCTCTATGCTTTCTATTCTTACATCCAACATCTATTTCATGGCATTCCCAACAACATCGACATCTATCTCTTCATTAACATTCTTTTCAACACATGTCTCTATGCTTTCTATTCTTACATCCAACATATCTTTCATCTCATTCCCCATAACATCAACATCTGTCTCTTCATTAACATTCTTATCAACACAAGTCTCCATGCTTTCTCTTCTTACATCCAACATCTCTTTCATCCCATTTCCCAAAAACATCAACATCTATCTCTTCATCTCTTTCAACACATGTTTCTTGATCCTGCGCCGAAGCTCGGTAGACTCCACCCTACGATGCACGTAAATGAATACACTTCTCGGTGACCATCACCCAGTGAGTCTTCGATTGGTTCCACCAAAATGTAGAGTTTAAGTCACCTTACCGACAAATCTCCACCTTGACTTCAACTCTCACTAGAGTCAAACAGTTGCATAACCATATGTACTTGTACCGGATGCATTCGTCAATGCCGGATGTACTTGTACCGGACTATCTCCACAAAGATCCACTCCACCGATCGCCTCGGTAAAGTTTCCGAAACAGATTATAAGCTTTGAATATTCGGTAAGTCCGGCAAAGCCGGAACTTACTCTATTTGAATCGGTTTAGTGAACATATCGGCGGGGATTCTCCTTTGTGCCAATCTTCTTCACCACAACCCTCTTCTCATTCCTCAAGAAATGATACCCGACATCAATATGCTTGGTTCTCTCATGATGAACCCGATCCTTGGCTAAACATATTGCACTAAGATCTGTCACAATATATATCGGCTGATCCGATGCAACCCCAAATCACCGACTAGCCCCTTCAACCGGATACCCTCCTTAGTCGCTTCGGTAAGAGCCATATATTACGCTTCGGTAGTTGATAAGGCTACGTAGCCCGAAGAGTAGCTTTCCGGTGACCACCGCATTTCCCAATGTAAACACATACCCGGTCATTGATTTTCTACTATCAACATCACCTGCGCATAATCGGCATCACGAACTTTGTGACCGGACCGATATCACCTCCATAAATGAGGCCAACATCACCGTACCTCTCGGGTACACCGAATATCCTTTTAACGGCTTTCCGTGTTCCTTTCCGGGTTGAGCCATAAACCCGCGCGACAACACCGACCGCCCGAGCCGGATCGGGCCTAGTGCAAACCATGGCATACATCGGATCGCCAACCGCACTAGCATAGGGAACTTTTGACATATACTCCTTCTCTTGGTGACCGTGAAGCATAAACGGACAAATGAACATTTGATGCCATAGGAGTATCTATTGGTTTTGCGACGGACATCCCAAACTTGGCCAATATCTTACGCACATAACCCCGCCGAGACAAGAATAATTTCTTCGACTCCTATCTCTCCGATCTCCATCCCCAAGATTTTCTTGGCCGCACCCAAATCCTTCATTTCAAATTCGACTAAGAAGGTTCTTCGATTTTGAACATCGGACTTCCTTGCTTTGCGGCTATCGGCATGTCATCCACATACGGGACAAGATAGATATATGATCCATCTTTCGTAATAGATCGAAGTAAACACAACGATCATAAGGACTTCGTTGTAACCTGTTTGAAGCATGAAACTCATCAAACCTTTTATACCACCGCCTTGTAGCTTGCTTCAAACCATACGATGATTTCTTCAACTTGCAAACATAATTTTCCTTTCCGGGAACTTGAAAACCCTCGAGCCGTGTCATGTATATCTCCTTATCCACCTCACCATGTAGAAAAGCGAGTTTTCACATCCAATTGCTCAAGTTCCGGATCTGTTTGTGCCACCATTGCTAGTAACACCCGATTGAAGTGTGTCGACCACCGGTGAAAATATTTCATCAAAGTCAACCCCTTCCTTTTGACCGAATCCTCTTGCAACCAAACGTGCCTTATACCCGACCCCTTCGCCTTTGTTATTCCTTCCTTTTTCTTGAAAATCCATTTACAAGTCACAACTCCCTTGTCGGTAGGTTTTGTTTGACCAATTCCCAAGTCGATTCTTCAATAATGACTCCATTTCATCCCCCATGGCGCATGCCACCGGGATGCTTCGTACATGTCATCGCTTCCCCGTAAGTAGTAGGTTCGACAACCTCTACTTCTTCAAAGCAACTTGGAGTGCATATCCGGCCAAATCATCATAACCATATCTCCTTGGAGGTATCCCAACATTAGATCTTCTAGGCCGCCGGCGCCTAGACTCTGCCGATCAATGTTTGTATGACGCCCGCCGAGGTCTCGTGGACGGCTTGGATCGGATTCGGTTCATTATCCGGATCGGTATAGTGTTGATTTGGATCCACGATTGTTGCATATCGAGTGACTCCACCGAAGCTCCACCTCGTTTCTCAACACTATCGGATTCAACACCGGTTTCGGACTCGGTAGACCTCCCCACCGATGAGTTTAACATAGAATTTTCATCAAACACAACGTCCCTGCTGAGGATTACTCTGGACTCTGCTGACGACCAAATTCTATATCCTTTCACTCCATCACCATACCCCACAAACACTCCCTTCTTGGCTCTTGGTTCTAACTTCCCTTCACTAACATGATAGTAAGCTGTACTCCCAAAAACCCTTAGAACGAGTAGTCGGCAGGCTTGCCCGACCACATCTCAAATGGTGTCTTGAGATTGATCCCCGTGAGAGACTCCCGTTGATTAAGTAGCAAGTTTTTTTTACGGCCTACTCGCCCAAAATCTCCTTGATAAACCACTTGAGAAAGCATACATCTTGCCCTCTCCAAGGTAGAGTTTGATTCATCCTTTCGCCTACACCATTCTCGAGGTGTATTCCTTACGAGTATGATGTCGGCAATACCCTCACCGCACAAAATGAATCAAAATCCGTCCGGCGAAATTCCGGACCATTATCGTACGAAGCTTCTTGATTTTCTTGCCTAACCGATTTTCCACTAGGGCCTTCCACTTTGCTTGAAGTTATTGAATGCATCACTTTTGTTCTTCATCATCACCACCCAAGTCATCCTTGAATAGTCATCTATGAATGACACAAAATATCTGTGACCACCCAATGACTCAACTTTTGATGGACCCCAAATAGATCGAATGGATATAATCAAGTGTTGCCTTTGTATTGTGCAACCTGCCGAGAATTTACTTCTATGCAACTTCCCAAACACACAATGTTCACAAAAGTCCGCATTCTTGACCTTATATCCCCCAAGAAAACCCGCTGAAGAAAGAACTCCGCATACCCCTTTCACCCATGTGACCAAGTCTCATGTGCCACAGGAGTCTGCTCGAGATCCGGTGAACTATGAGGATGCAACGAGAAGAGCGGTGCGGATACGGTAGATCCTTGTAATATATACAAGGTTCCCTCTTGATGCCTTTGAGGACCACAATCGAATCTTTGAAGACATTCAACCGTCCACCTTCACCCTTGAAATTGAACCCTTTGTCGTCCAAGGTAGACTAAGAGATACCAAATTCTTGGTCATCTCGTGGAACATGTCTTACATCTTTCGGTGTACAAAATTTACCATCCTCTCGTCCTTAACTTTACCGAGCCAATTCCCACAACTTTGCAAACCTTGCTTGTTGGCCATATAGATTTGACCACCATCCATCTCGCTCATAAGTAGAAAACCACTCCCCGTTTGGACAAATATGGTAGGATGCTCCGAGAATCAAGTATCCACACATCATTATGGTGTGTAGAGTCCCCCGCAACTAGAACCGGATCCTCATCGATTGCTCGGTAGCCAAAGCCGCTTGTGCCGAATTGCCTTCCTATCGTTTCTTCTTCTTTGGACAATTGGACTTCCAATGTCCCCGCTCCTTACGATAATTACGGACATCGGTAGACTTAGGACCTTTGGACACCGACTTCTTTTTCTTCTTCTCGTCCATATCCTTTTCCACTATTCTTGCTAGCTACTAGCCCAAAGACAATCCGACCGTCCGTCCCAGCGCCCTTGTGTCTCGGCTCCCCGGCATGTAAGGCGGACCTCACATCCTCCAAAGCTACTGTATCCTTCCCAACTATGAAAGACTGCACAAAGTTTTCATATGATGCCGGTAGTGACACCAACAGGATTAGGGCTGCATCTTCATCTTCAATTTTAACATCAATATTCCTTAAGTCAAGCAATATTGTGTTCAGCTGGTCCAGATGTTCCCTCAGTGGACTCCCTTCATGCATCTTCAAACCGAACAACCTCTCGTTTCAACAACGCTTGTTGGTCGGTGACTTGGTCATATACAAGCTTTCAAGCTTTTCCACAACTTGGCTGCGGTGTCTTCCTCGGCAACCTCGGTGATAACATCATCGGATAAGCACAACATGATGGTTGAATGTGCTTTCTCTTCCGGACGGCATAATCTGCTTTACTTTTGTATTTGGTTTGTCGGATAACGGATTCCACAAACCTGCTTTGTTTCAACAAAGTGCACGCATCTTGATTTGTCACGGACCAAAACATTCCTTCCCCGTAAATTTATCGATTTTTACGTTTACTGTCGCCGACATCTTTCCTTGCTAAAGATTACAACTTTATCACGATCCTAGCACCTTGCTTTGAAGGTCTTGGTGAAGATGAAGTTGGTCGTACGATCCGTTTTCTCCGAACCTTGCTCGATACCACTTGTTATAAAACGGATGGAGATAACTTCGGATGCAAGAAACGAAAACGAAGCAATCAAACATAAACAATCAAAGGAGAAAAAACGAAACAAGAAGAACACGGATTTAACGTGGAAAACCTCTCGATGGGAGAGGTAAAAAACCAAAATGTAGAGTTTAAGTCACCTTACTGACACTTGACTTTCCGACACATTTACTACTTCACATGTTTCTTGACTTTCATAAACCTCGGTACACTCTTCCTTTTCCTTCAAACATATTAATAAAGCATCTTGTTTTAAATTACAAACAGATATAAACCGATTCACAAGCTTATCGCAATCAAGCACCATCGGTCTAGCTTTACTAATGGGGACCATATATTTCATCTCAAACTCATACAATGTTGTATCGATTTCCAACTCATTTTTCACTATGTCATACAATTCTTCAAATGTAATGTTCTTTTTGACACACAAAATCGTCGAGACTTTTTTGGATTCACACCCTACATACTTCCAAGACCATAGACCATTGACGTCTTTTTCAATCTCCACAGGGTAAAATATAAAAATACCAACTTTATCTTCCATCACGCTTCACCGAGATCCTGTTTTTATTCAATATAATAATTACAAACCAATATACACATAGACAAAATCCATAACGCTTAAATGTTTGAATGTAGCATTGCATTCAATTTATTTTAAATCACAAATCAATTTCAATTCCGTTCAAATAGCCATTAACAAGTTTAAACTTGTGTCACACTATAAACAATCCACCTTGAAATGCAGATAGAAGTTCACATAGGCATTAACAAGTTTAAACTCGTGTCACACTATAATCAATATTTTAAGATTAATACGATTACCATTCACCTGGAAGTGCAGCTAGAAAATATAACCAAATAGATAGATATAGATATAAATAGTCATACCGTGTAATAACTGTAAAAATCACCAATTCAACATTTAACCAATTCAATTCAAATCAAATAGCCATTTTCAATCGGGGTCGCCCCTATTTTCAATTCAATTCAAAGTTAAACACATGGTTTAAGCTAATCCTGTAAGGGTAAGTAAACTAACAAACTCAATTTACCTAAATCATTCAACACCATATACACACCTTCCTAATCTCCAAAATCACATACACCACAAACACAATCATTTACATGCAATTCAATGGTATTAGCTTAATTTACATTCACATACCGATATGGAGAACCAAGAAACCCTTTCGATTACCAACCAGCTCGGCTCGGACAATGATTGACGGAGAAGAAGAAAAGAGAGGGATGTTCCGGTGATGACAATGAACGGACACCGAGAGAGAGACGGAGCAAAGTAATTGGGTTTGCAAAGAGAGGGATAGAGTAGAGTAATTGGCTTTGCAAAGGGGGAATAGTCCGTCTGATCGGATTTTGTGGCGATAGAAAAGGGCTTGATCGGATTTTGGCGCGTAAATTAGTGTGGTTATTTTACCCGCCCTAATTTAGGGGATGGGATTGGGGGTCAGGTTAAGAAATAATTAATTAGGATTTTTAATTAAGGATTAATTACATTTTTAGGGTTAAGTAAATCACTCCAAATCAAGAAGGGTAAGGGCATTATTGGTTTTTCACCCAACTTGTATAGTCCAAGCTTAATTATGGTATGAATTATGTGATAAGCTTATTCTTGCAACAATTTGTGTTGACAAGCTCATATAACTAAAGGCCCCAAAAAAATATAGGTTTAGACTCCGGTGATACCACTGAATTTTTTTTTATTGATATGCCTCTGCGTTGTATTCATGTTGTGTAGCATATACGATATATCCGTACTTGTATCCGGGTTTTATAGGGTTTTATATAGGGGGAATGAGGGAGAAAGACACAAACATTTCATCGATTAAGGAGAAGGACTGCTTTCTGAAACTTTTGCATAAAAAATAAAACTATTTCTTTTTATTTATTTTCTGGCGCATATTTTTCTAAAAACAATAAAAAAAAATCAATACACTTTCTCTCATATCTATCTTTTTGAAAAACTCATATCTCTCAATCTAGAACTCCAAATTTGAAAATTCTTTCACCAATTTTTATTTTATTTTTTCATGCTCTTTATTTTGAGACCACATTCAACATATTCTGATGTGATTTCAGAAAACCCGCTGTCGAAATTCACTGTCGATATTCTCTGATTTTTAGGATTCACTGGGAAGCTTCACTGAGTGAATTTCGATAGTGAATCTCACAAAAAATGATGTAATTACATCGAACCAAGTCTCAAAGCGAAGAGCATCAAAAAATAAAAAATTCAATGAAATTTTTATCGCGTTTGGAACTTTAGATCAAAAGATATAAAGACATTAATACCAGAATCATGCAGGCAAAGAGGCCCTTCTAAAGGACATTCGTTGGAATGTGGGAACCGGCACTAGAATCAAAGTCTATGATGACCCTTGGATTGATTGTCCATCAATGCGCAACAGACCCATTTTCAGAGACACTTTACCGAGAGATATCACTGTTCAAGATCTTTTTATACCGGAGAAAAAAGAATGGAATTCACCGTTAATTTCATCCTTCTTTCTTCCACATGAAGCAACTGTGATTCTTTCACTGCCTTTGCCACCACATGCCATTGAAGAAAAGTTATTCTGGCCGCACACCCCTAATGGCTTATACACTGTTAAATCGGGCTACCGGAGGATATGTTTCCATAAACATTTTGGGAACTCTTTATCTTCCGAACCTTCTAGCTCAAAACCGAACAACTTTTGGAACCGGCTTTAGGGCTTAAAAGTGCCCCCTTGCGTGATTCATTTCCTTTGCCGTTGTGCGCAAAATTGTCTCCCCACGGCTGAAAATTTGGAAATTCGTAAGGTATGTCCCAGCCTTTGTTCTTTATATGGAAATTCCCGAGAGGACCTCACCCATTGCTTATTCTATTGTGACATTCCCAACTCAACTTGGAGTAAAGTCGCCGAAAGCAAAGCTTGGGCTGACCTCAAGCTTCAAAGTTTCCATGACATTCTTGATTACCTTATAAGCTTGGATGATGAACATATATGTTCTCGGATTTGCTGCCTCTTCTGGATATTTGGAAAGCCCGCTGCGATTGGATCTTTGATGGTAAGAGAGTAAACATTGCCCCTCTCATTTCACACGCTTTCTCTATGGCTGATGATTTTTTGGAAATATGGAGCCTCTGTCCCCAAATGTGTCATAAACCACCGGAATGGAACCAAGTGTGGACACCACCCCAGTCCGGTTGTTTTAAAATAAATGTGGATGCATCGATTCAGAACAACTCATGCTCAGTTGGTGGCATTATTCGTGACTCTCACGGTCAAGTCCTTCACTCGTATTCCTTTTTTATTGACTCGGCTTTGGAAGCTATTTCTAGTGAGGCTTACGCTTTTTACCACGGCATTGCTTTTGCTTTGGGTTACGGTTACCACAACATTATCATTGAAGGGGACTGCTTAAACATTGTGCAAAATCTTATTAAAGCGGAAGAAGACTTATCGGCTGTAGGGAATATAATTTCTGCATGTATTTCCCTTGTCCCTTTATTTGATCGTGTTGCTTTCTCTTTTGTCAAGCGCAATGGGAATACCTTCACTAGGGTCCCCCTCCCCACCCCTAGTAGAATGAGGATCTTTTACCCCATCAGCTGTTTTGGACGCTTGTGCTTTGGATATGTTGGAATAAAAACCTCTTTTTCCTCAAAAAAAAAAAAAAAAAAAAAACCAGCTACTCTAAGTTCTTCTACCTCTCTAGAATAGGGAGAAAAGTTAAAGATATGGATGAAAATAAACTACACCAGTCACCCTATCCCCAACCTACATTAGAGTAAATGAATAGTTCCACCTTACATTTGGGATGAAACTGTAGCTATCCTTACATTTTTTTTTTATTTCCTTCTCACCTCTTCCTTGACAATTTCCCTCCATTTCCTCCCTCCATTAACGTTCCTGCTCTCAAATGGTAAACTATCAGCCAATTTAGCAGGGCTCTGAAAATTTGGGCAGGGCTTCACAAGCCGACTATTCAGAAATAAAGAGGTAATTTTTCCAATTTTTGCGTCTAATTTTTTCCTAGATTTCTTGCTAAAACAATGCATCATCTTTAGTTTTTGAACTATTTCTTGTGAATGGTCTGTACTATGTATTGTAATCTTGGAAAAGATGTTTTCTTTGGTTGTGTTTGAGCTCATTTGGTTTTCAAGATCCCAAATGGATTATGGGGTTTGGCGAATTTCCCTGAAATTTCTGTGCCTACGCCCATTTTCTTGATACACTTTTAAAACACTCAACTTTGAGTTCTTTGCCAAATGGGGTCTTGTTAAACATCTTTATTTTATTCCAGGCTTCAATTCTTCATGTGTTGGGGTTGTATATTCAGCTTGCCGCATGAAATTTGACCATGTAACTGAAATTTCAGCTTCTTTGAGAGCTGGGGTCTTCTATATTTAACATCATCTTGTGGAATTTTGTAAATGATAAACCATGACCAAATATGTTAAGCAAGTTTTAGGTGATGGATGTGAATATCCCCTGCATTTAGTAAGCCAATGGTGAAGCCACTTCTGTAGTATTCATTCAACTTCCATGACTCAAATTTTAACAGCTAACAAGTTATTTTGCTCTTTCAATTAGTATGAAAATAATGGACCAAAATGAAGGCAGGTTACTCATTGAACATCAAGAAGTAAGGCAAAATGCTAGTTTTAGTCAACTGTTTTTTGTTTGCCAACTGCTGTTCTTCTTAATGGTTTTGCTATTACATCGGACAATACAAATTTGTGGTTTATTACAACACTTTTGTTGATTGAAGGGACACGAATATTTAGCACTGGCAGCATCAAGTTACATGGTCCATTGCTGATGTTTGGTGAATAATACCTTTCTCTACATTATAAATCTTCATCCAAAACTCATTCCCATACTGATAGTGTTAAGTACACATTTGGCTGGGGAGGGGCAGAGTTAAACTAGAGCTTGGATATTAGTTTGGAAATTTGGGGACAAAAATGGCATGGAGGAGTAAAAGTGCAATCCTCTCCTTTCCTGCAGTGCGTTTATTGTTCAGTATTCCGTTCTGTATTGTAGGAAAAGGGATTTTTGTAAAAACGTAGGAAGTAACAAGACTTCTACCGTATGTTATGTGTTTATATATGATGATTGAACTTTGTAGTCATCCGTTGTGAATTAGTTTTATTAGTTGTCTTTGGTTATCTATTGATCCCTTATGAAACGAACAATCCATTTGATAACCTACACGATAATAGGTATGCTTTGTTCTAAAAAAATTACATTATGTTCTATTTTTTATTTTAATTTCAGGTATGGATGATGATATTTCAGGAATTTTGCGCATGGCGGAATTGGGTGGCGATTACTTCCAAACAAGTGGTTGCTCTCCGGTTACACCAATACACGATCCAGACACCCCTATTGAGATGGAACGGATGATAATGGTACAAAAGAAGGTCGAAAAAATTTCACCGTAGATGATGATCTCTTGTTGGTTTCTGCATGGCTGAACACAAGTCTAGATCCAATTCATGGCACCGATCAAAAGGCATGTCAGTATTGGAGTAAGATTGGTGCATATTGGAATTAAAGAGTACAGTGCGGGAAAGTACGTGGCACGTTCAAATAAATCCCTACAGAATCGATGGAGCAACATTCAACTAGGGGTAAACAAGTTTTGTGGATGTCTCATTCAGGCAGAATTAGGCGCTACATCTGGTTTAACCCAACAAGACTTGGTATGTGTACTTCCTACTATATATGAATTAAATAAATGTTTCATTATAGATAGATGTCCACATAGCTCACAAACTCTAGTATCGTTTGACTTGTTGAAATCTTTAAGTGCTAATGAAATATGTTTCCATGGTTGCTTGTTAGCCATTAACTGCTAATGTATGTCATATATTGTTAGACTTGTTGCTTGATATATTTTCATTGTATTCATTTAGATCTGCGGTAGGTGATTTTAAAACGTTTCAATGTTGATATTTATCTTTTTTTCTTGCAAATTGACAAGGCCAAAATGTTATACCGAACTCAGGTTAAATGTGCGTTCATTGCTGGAATAAATTGAAGCATCATGTAAAGTGGATGAAGTATGTGAGTCAAGGATATGATCATCAAAAAGAAAAACATCTTCACATAACACAATTAATCTAAATGACGAGGAGAACACTAGTGGTGATTTTTCCAACTTAGTCAGACCACCGGGACATAAGCAATCAAAAGGAGTTCCGGGGGAAGCTCCGAAGAAGAAAAAAGGTAAAGTAGGTGACACAAGCCAATTCGACCTCACCTTTAATAAATGGACAGTAGGAAAGGACAAGAATGATGATGTCAAAATGCAGTTCTCCAGGGAACGTTTTGAGTCGCAAAAGAGTAACTTTGAAAGACAAATGGAGATGCAAAAAAGTAAACTTGAAATTGATATGAAAAGGGCTGAAGCTGATCAAAGAAGAGCAGAGGCAGAGCATGCAAGAGCAAATGCAGAGCAAGATAAAGAGCATGTTAATTGAACAAAGGAAGAGACTGCAATTATGATGATGGATCTAAATTCGTTGAGTGGCTATCAACAAGATTATTTTAAAGGACTTCCGGATGATATTTTATCTAGACGTGGCTTTAGTCGGTGGTTTATGTGGTATTTTTCTTTCTTTTCATCTAACTTATCTAGCATTTTTTGACTGAAACATGAAGGCTTGTGTTTGCTTTTGTGTTGTGTGACTTTGCTTTTATGTAATGTGACTACTACTTGGAAAAATATCATTTTGTCGCTAGGCTTTTTTTATTGGATTGTTATATGCTAAATCAATCGAGCAAATGCATTTATCGGATGAATCTTTCTTGCACCATTTGACATTTTAATTTAACTTATTCAATCCAAATAAAAAATACGATATTGTATTGAAGAAGAACAACATAACACTATTTTTTTATTAACAAAACTGGAATTTTTTTTTACAATAAACGAACCAACCCGTTTTTATAAAGTTAACATCTCAGCACCTAATCACGCCTCATTAAAACCTCTTAGCGGCAACATCTACCAAGAGGAAAGAGTATGGATATTCAGTGCTGAGTCAAATTCAAAAATAAAGACATATTGATTTATTAATACAAAACACACAATTTTAAAACATCGGAAGATATTCATAACCATCAAACTTTACGTTTGTGTTGGATTTATTTTTAAGTTTTAGTGATGAGTGCCAGACTAGCTTTTATAGTGCAAAAACAAAAAGATGTCTAGATTAAATGTATAGGTTTATTAGAGTTTGATCTTCGTATAGGTTTGATCAAACAAGCACTGTAATGGTCAGCTGGTTTATATCAGCAGACTGGTCTATATCGGTAGGGTACCTAGGTCAGTAGACTAGTCAAAAACCTGCTGAAGACAGAAGGTTGATGGCTCAAATTCAGTTAATGAAGGCTAAGGGATCAAACTTAGTAATTAAAGTCAAGGATATGGAATCAGAATTTAGGGAAGTCTGTGATGACCTAAACTGATTACATATACCTTGTGTACAAGGTCTAAGTTCCATAAGTTGGATGGTTACTGTAACTTAGTTATGATTAAATGGTGTAATCTAACTTCACAAATAAAAGTTAGATAAAGGAAGTCAGCTGAATTGTGTTTTAAACACAGCAAATTATGGTTCAATTTGATCGATATGTATCTCGACGGAGACTCATGAACCTGCTGATACATATACCTCGATTTATTCAAGATAACATTGGAAGAAAACAAGGATAAGGACAGCTAACAACCTCTGATTTATCAAACAAATCAATGGTTGAGATTAAAAGGACGTTGGGATGATTCAGACCATTATCCAATGGATACAAGTCAAAGGGTGGACAGACTGCATTCTGTCAAAAAGCAGACTGACTCTGTCAGTACTATGAACAGTGACAGAAAGCAAGTCAAATAGGACAAAATCTGGAACAGCTATATTTGAATTTCAAACACAAGTCACAAGGATTCCTACATATAAATAGAGGACTCCTAATTTAGATACAGATGATGAAAATTGAGAATCTGTCTTGAGCAATCAGAATTAAAATCAAGAAAACACCTTGCTGACCTTACTGAGCTTAAGGCTACTGATCCAGAGAAAGTCTTCAAGTGTAATCTGCAATCAAGCTACATCAAGTTTACACACTTGAAGACATCAAGCTGCTGATCATATCATCCTGATCAAGCTGCTGCAACTGAAATCATTTACTTGATTCAATCTTTCTTTTACAAGAAATCTGTTGAAGACAATGAAGCACATCTGTGTGAAAGACTGTTGTTTGTGGTGGAGCTGGTGAAGAGGCAATCCTACCCTTCAAGGACCAGTGGAAGACTTTGGAACAGCAATCCTACCTGTTCCAAGTGTTCAGTTTGTGAAGCCATAGTTATTGGTGAAGGAAATGCAACATAGGGATTTTTGTAACACCTATCTCAAGAATCTCTCTAGTGAATTACCTCCAACATCACAGGAGAAGAGTGGACTGACAGGATTACACCACCTGGAACCACTATAAAACCTGCTTACTTACTTTCTGCATTTATAATCTGCACTTAGTTTATTACACACATCAACCTACTGAATCTACCAACTGAATTCACACACACATACACTACTGAGTATCTAATACTTGGTATCATATTTATCAACAAGTAATAAGGCTTAATTATTGATATAATTCCGCTGTACAAATTCAGTAAACTTACGGTCGACGACTATCGAATATCGACGGTTATCGAAGTATCGACGGTAGTTCGAAGTTGCTGAGTTTGTTAACTCCAAAAGTTTTAAGTGTTAAGTTTATTCACCCCCCCTCTAAACTTAACCAAAGCCTTTTCAAGGGACCAACAGTTTGACTATATTGATTCCATATATGCTCGACTAGGTCTTCTTGCAGTTCGTTATGCACGGTTCTATCTCTGATCTCACCGACCCTCTGAATGAAAGAACTAAATTCTGGAATACGAGTTTGTGATACAATTGGAACTGAAGGACTTGCTGAAATTTGTTCATATTCAGAGATATCGGGTTGTGGGTGAAGTTCTCTCTCATCCTCCACAATCATATTGTGCATTATAATACATGCCAACATGATGTTATTGAGAGTGGCGTGGTCAAAATATCGTGCAGGACCACGGACAATTGCGAATTGAGCCTGGAGCATACCGAATGCACGTTCAACGTTCTTTCTAGCAGATTCTTGGGCCGCGGTAAAATATCTAGTCTTTCGGTTCATTGGTAAAGGAATTGATTTGACAAAATTTTCCCATGGGGGATATATCCCATCAGCTAGATAATACCCCTTATTGTAGTTGTGACCATTAATAGAGTAGTTAACTTGAGGACCCTTACCTCTAGTTATTTCAGAAAATACATGAGACCGTTTTAGCACATTGATATCATTGTGTGACCCCGGTAACCCAAAGAATGCATGCCAAATCCATAAATCATAAGATGCTACGGCTTCTAAGATGAGTGTAGGTTCATGACAATGACCAGTGAACATACCTTTCCAAGCAGTTGGACAATTTTTCCACTTCCAATGCATACAATCTATACTGCCCAACATTCCTGGAAATCCACGAGCTTCACCGAGTTGAAGTAATTTTGAAATATCCTCTGAGTTTGGTTTGCGTAGGTACTCAGGACCAAATTCATCAATGATTGTTTCAACAAAGTACCACATGCTTTTAACGGCTGTGCTTTCTCCAATTCGTATATATTCATCCATGAAATTTGCTGTTACCCCATATGCCAACATTCGCAGTGCTGTAGTTGTTTTTTGAAGAGATGATAAACCTAATTTTCCGGCAGCATTTCTTTTTTGTTGAAAGTATGGCTCATGTGCTTCCACTGCATTGTGAATCCGCAGGAATAGCTCACGACTCATCCAAAATCTCCTACGAAACATGTGAGCTGGAAAAACTGGTTGCGTTGCAAAGTAGTCTTTGAACAAACGTTCATGCCTTTGTGAAATGTCACGATCAATATATGACCATTGTCTTCTAGAGATTTCACTTTGTGCCACAATCTTATCCCTTACACGTTTGAAAGCTAAAATTTGAAGCATTTCGTCGTCGTCTTCGTCGCTTCCATACAAAAAGTCGTCCAAAAAACTATCACAATCATCGCTAGCACACAAAAATCGTCATCACCCATTGTGTTGATAAAAGTTCCAAAAAATGAACATAAAATATTAAATGGGATGAAAGGTAAGGAGGAATTGAGTTCTATTTATAAATGTGTGTTGAAATATAGCCGTTGGAATAAAATTTGAATTTTAAAAGTAAGTTTTGAAAATTGTGTGTGTTCGAATATAGCCGTTGGAGTAAAATTTGAATTCAAAAGTTAGTTGAAAATTTACTTTTGAAAAAATGGTTTATAGTTAAAAAAATGAATATTTTAATGTTGTAGGGATAGAGATAGGGATGCTGATGTAGAGTATTTTGAATTTAGTTGCTGTAAAGTAGGGATATGTATTTTTTAATAGTATTTCTGGGGATAGAGATAGAGTAACTAATGGGAATGGCCTAAGTGTTTGAAAATGGGGGAGGAAAGAGGAAAAAAAAATCATCAACAGCTTCCCCCCAACCAACGTCGGATTTTTATTTTATTGTACTTTTGTTTTTGTCCTTTTGGCTATAAAAATAATACAAATTATCTTTCTTCCAATAAAAAATGTGTGGTTGTCCTGTTACTCAAAAATATTCTAAAATTTGTCATTATCACTAATTTTTTATTTTATATATTAAAAGAAAAAAGCAAATAACTAGTAGTAAAAAAAGGGGCAAGGGTCCAAAAAGGCACAAAATGGATTTAATCAGGCAATAGGACACTAAGAAATCTTATTTGGTTATAAGGACATAAATTAGATAGATAGACTCAAATACCCTTAATGAAGAAAAATTAAAATAAAAGAAAATAAAAAAAAACTGGTGCATTGGTTGTGAAGCTGCGCTGTTTTGGGAAAAAATAAAAGAAAAAAAAAACGGCTCCGAAAGTTATTGTTTTGTATTGTTTTTTTTTATATTTTTTATTTATTCTGGACGCTATAAAAAACGGTTGTTTTTATTTTTTTCCTGCCTGCAAGCTAAAAAAGGTTTGTTTTTTTCTTTCTTTCTCCAGTGATCAACGCGATGCATTGACCCACACGATACATTGACCATCGCATTCATTGATCACCGCGATGTATTGATCACCCCGATACATTGACCCCAGCGATGCATTCACCACCCCGATGCAATGACCACCGCGATACAATGACCACCCCGATGCAGTGACCACCGTAAATTCATTAACCATCACGATGCAGAGACACCGCGGTGCAAAAGACAACGCAATTCATTAACACCGTGATGCAGAGACACCGCAATGAAGTGACATCGTGAGGCACTGACAACCGCGATGCAGAGACACCGCGATGCAAAGACAACGCAATTCATTAACCACCGTGATGCAGAGACACCGCAATGAAGTGACATCGCGATGCATTGACAACCGCGATGCAGAGACACCGCGATGCAGAGACACCGCGATGAAGTGACACCGCGATGTAGAGACACCGCGATACAGAGACACCGTGATGAAGTGACACCGCGATCAAGTGACATCGGCGGTGCATTGACAACCGCGATGCAGAGACACCGTGATGCAACAACATCGTAATGCAGAGACACCACGATGAAGTGACACCGCGATGCAGAGACACCGCGATGCAGAGACATCGTGATGAAGTGACACCGCGATGTATAGACACAGCGATCAAGTGACACTGTGATGTAGAGACACCGCGATGCAGAGACACCGCGATGAAGTGACCTCCGCGATGCAGAGACACCGTGATGTAGAGACAATGTGATGATGTGACACAGCAATGCCGAGACACCGTGATGAAGTGACACCGCGATGCATTGACCACCCCTGATGTATAGACACCGCGATGCAGAGACACCATGATGAAGTAACCCCGCGATGCACTGACAATCGCGATGCAGAGACACCACGATGCACCGACAACCGTGATACAGAGACATCGCGATGTAGAGACACCACAATGCAGTGACCACCCCCGATGCAGAGACACCACGATGCAGTGACCACCCCCGATGCAGAGACGCTGCGATACAGAGACGCGGCGATGCAAAGACGCCGCGATGTAGAGACACCTCGATACGGAGACACCCCGATGCAGTGGCCACCCCCGATGCAAAGACACCGTCATGCAGTGACCACCCTCGATGCAGAGACACCGTGATGCAGTGGCCACCCCGATGCAACGACACTGTGATGTAGTGACCACCCCCGATGCAGAGACACCGCGATGCAGAGACACCGCGATGCCGCGCCCATCCCGATGCAGTGATCACCTCCGATGCAGTGACCACCGTGATGCATTGACCACCGCGATGCAGTGGCCACCCCGATGCAGTGGCCACCCCCGATGTAAAGACACCATGATGCAGTGACCACCCTGCGATGCAGAGACACCTCGATGAAGTGACACCACGATGCAGTGGCACCGCGATGGATTGAACACCCCTGATGCATTGACACCGCGATGCAGTGGCCATCTCGATGCATTCACCACCGCGATGTAGTGACCACCCGAATGCATTGACCACCGCGATTCATTGACCACCGTGATGTAGTGACCACCTCCGATGCAGTGACCATCGTGATGAATTGACCACCGCGATGCATTGACCACCCCGATCCATTGACCACCGTGATACAGTGGCCACCCCCGATGCAGTGACCACCCCTGATGCAGAGACGCTGTGATGCAGAGACACCGCGATGCATTCACCACCGCGATTCATTCACCACCGCGATGCTGTGACCACCCCAATGCATTCACCACCCCAGTGACAATAATAGCTTGTACACTTTTTGAAGACAAACATGTGCAAGAATGACATTATATACATTGTTTCACTCTTTTTGCAGTGACATTATATACACAAGCTTTTGTTAAAGCTTTAAAGAAAAAAAACCTACAATTGGTGATAGCCTTATAAAATAATCTACAAAAAAGTAGGTGAAAGTTGAATCAAAGAAACTCCTTCCATGAAGCATTTTGCATGAATAACATTAAGTAAGATCAAGTGACTAACGTGAAAATGGTAAAAATTTGTAGCTCATTGTTGATTCGGACCTTATTCTAAAGCCAAAACTAAATATTGATTTTCGAAATCATCAAAATGAGATTACAAATATAAGTAAAATGAGAGTTTGAGGTTCAGTGCTTAAGCGGCAAAAAAAATAATCTTTAGCAGTCTTCTCAGCCGCAATGAACTCCTCAACAGATGCATAAATTGGATGCAGTGATATAAAAACATATGGATTAATAGTCAATCTGAAGATGGAGAAATGATTTCGTGAGTATAGCTCTTGAGAGAGACGGTGAAATTGAATTAGGGAAGAAGAAGGGATTTTATTCCTTTAGCATCTGCAAATTGTATACATCAGAATAATGAGTTGAAGAGCATTTTCTTTAACATACAACCCACTTATAGTTACATTTAGTAAACATTCACTATAAAAAACTTAACAGCTGGACCTAGTTTAAAGTCCCTGTGCAGAAATCCATGGCTATGGCAGTGGGCAACTCCCTTCCAGAGCTGGAAAAGGAAGCTCTAAATAAGGGTAGGAGGCAAGGGCTTGGGATTCGGGACTTTACGGTAAGAATCAAAGAACTTCTTCAGATCTGTGTCAAGATATTCAAAAACGAGATAAAGAAGAGGCTTCCCGTTCTTGTTGTCCACAACTTGCTCGACACAAAGAAGCCGGACAACGTACATCGATGTGGACAACATCTGAAGCAGAGACATCTCACGAAGGGCAGTGGAAGGAACACCTTCCTCTTCCATTTCCAAATGTGTCTTCTTCAGCGCAACCGACTGACCGGTGGCCTTGTCCTTCGCCTTGTACACCTTCCCGTACGTCCCTCCACCGAATTTTTCAAGCTTTTCGTATTTCTCCATTTCCGTCAAACAAAATTCAGGGGGAACAAGATCAAATTGTTTCTTTTCCCGGCTAAATTACAATTTTGGTCTTCTAACTAGACCCTTTTTCGATTTTGGTCCTGGTTTTTCTCCGGCGACAATTTTAGTCCTATAAGTGGCTTTTTTTTGCAAAAATAGTCCTGAACGCCGGAAAGACCACTTAAAGGACTAAAATTGGTCTTTTCCGGTGAAAATTTAGTCCTATAAGTGGTCTTTCCGGCGACAATTTTAGTCCTGTAAGTGGTCTTTCCAGCGTTCGGACTATTTTTGCAAAAAAAAGACCACTTACATGACTAAAATTGTCGCCGGAGAAAAACTAGGACCAAATCGAAAAACGTGTCTAGTTAGAGGACCAAAATTGTAATGTAGCCTTCTTTTCCCGGTCCAAAACTCTTCTATTGATCCGATGATGGATATTGTAGCCATTATTTAGCTGGGTTCATTTCAATTGAACGGCATCTTCGACGGTTTGTAGAGAGAAAGTGCAGAGAGTTGGGGATAGGGGATAGTGGATGACTGCTACGAAATGTTTTTTTATGGGAAAGCACGGGATTTTAGAAGGAGTAAATTGGGAAAGTTAAATAAAATGCATCCTTATAACCAATAATGATATAAGTGTCCTATGTGCTTAATTAAGTATTGAAACTAGTCATTATAAACAAATACCCATAAAAAAAGGCAAGTTGCAGCTGGGATTTGTTTAAATGACGTGGAAGCACATCAAATGTGCACCGCACTGATTATATTAGCATTTGCACAGTAGAGGATCTAGAAGGACGGAGCGAGGATTTCAGCTTCGGATGGGCTAATAGATAATATTCAAATTATCGGGTGGGCTGTATTATGATAATTTGGTGGATTGAACTAGACTATACAGATTTTTTTTAATGAGACTATATAGATTTTCTAGTGTAATTTCTTTTTCGGGTGGGTTTAGCCCCCCTACATTTCTACATAGCTCTGTCTTGATTCAATCCCAATGATGAAGCGAGTAAAAATCCTCTCAAATACTAACCTTAAGTGAATTTTCAAGTGCAAGCGACATAAACACACACTCAAAATGTGAAAACCGTAACTACTAATGTCTAAAAAAACACTCGTGCTTGAGAGAATCTTTGCTCGAAACGACGGAAAGTGAAAATCTGACAACATACCGGATGCCACGAGTACACACATGAGGAGGTATGCAACAAGCTTAGCCATTGATCTGAAGTTGTTTTGCTATACGGTATAACCTCGATAAATGAATGTTCTATAAATGAATAACCTCGCCAAATGAATAATTTTCTCCGGTCCCGACTTGGGCAAATGGGCTAAATGAATAATCTCGCTAAATGCATTAACGAATAAAAAAAATTTAAGTCTTTAAAGTTCCCATGTAAACATAAATGAATAATCACTAAATTATATATATATGTATATATATTATAATATAAACGAAAATATTTCATCCAGTCAACAGTGTTCATATAAGAAGTCATTTCTTCTAAAAAAATGCATATAAAGTTGTTTGTTTTTTCCTTCCACCAAAATGCATCACATCCTTGATTTTTTGTAATGCATGCACACCTTCTGGAATATTCAGCGCGTGTTATAGCAATTAATTTTGTATGGTGACTACTACTTGAAAAGCCTCTTTTGATGACACATTTGGTATGACGCTACTATAATCCGTTCACGATCATTTTCATCATTTAGTATGGACTCAATAATTTCTTCGTCTGTAGGCATTTCCATAAATTTTGGTAATTTCAACTGATGATGTAAGCCATTAAATTGAAGATTAAGAATGCTACAGTAATATTGATTCTTTATTAAACTAAGATTTTATAACTATATATAGTTTAGAGTATATGTTAAGTATATTTACTTAGACTCTAAGTATTTCAAACATACAATCTTATTAGTACTCTCAATACACAATACACTGTAATTAGTCCACACGTATAGTGCATGTATTTCCTAGTCTAGAGTCTAAAGAAAATTAATGAAATTAAGTTTTCCATAAGAATTTTGACTATTACCCTCTAGCTAGGTACATTTGTACATTAAATTTAATAATACTAATCATAAGAAAAAATAAAAATAAAATGTAAAAATACTATCTAAATATTCATTTATCGATAAATGAATAATATATTCTTTTATCGATAAATAAATAACCTCGCCACGCATAATATTAAATAAATTCAATATTATATGTAAGCATCTACTACGTCGTATCGAGTTTAGCAAACGGAAGCTAAAAAGACTTGGCAAAACATCGTAAATGCTGCTAAGAATAGAAACTCAACAAACTAAAGATAGAAAGTTTAACTTACAATGGCTTCTAATGGCTTTGAAAAGTTTCCGGTACCGTTTTTTTTAACTCTGTTGATGACCAGTGTTATGCATACTTTACGCACTACCCGTGTCAAACGCTACCTGGCTCGTCCTTTTTTCTTCCCCCATCTTTTGGATGCAATCAAACAAGTGGTAGTGGTGTTGGGATAGGACGGCTGGATCCATTTATGTTTCGTGTTGACCGTGCCTCGGGGTGTGAGTGTGAGAGATGTGATGCGGATTGTGATTTTGAGTGTTCGTGTTTTGAATCAGAGGACTTTTTAGGTCAAAAATGTGGACCTAGTTGCTTGTGTGATGCCCGGTGTGTAAACCGTCTGAGTCAGAGAGGGATATCAGTGAAGTTAAGCATGAGAATTAAATATAGCTTTTAATTCAATTTGTAAAACATTAAGAGTTCTTAGTTTAATTCTTGAATCACTTTTGTTGGAGCAAGACTATCACTTTTATGTATCAAACTCCATTGAAGTCTTTTGAAGTTGAATGAAGGTTTCCTCTTTTCAAGTTGATAGCTTGTGATTGGTAAATTCTTAGCTTTTACTTTGGTTTAATTGTTCTCATAACCATTAATACTAACATTGACATGTTTGTGTTCATAGTCATGAGTGGCTAGTTCTTTACTAGCCAAGATAATGTAGTAGAGATAGCATAATATTTTGGTTGATTGGGAATGGTTGCTCATGTTGCTTAATTTCTTTTGTTGTGAATCTTTTCCTACATGCATTGTATGGTTTGTTTGTGTTGGAGTAATTGACAAATGCTTGCACACACACATATTTAATGTAGACCGAAATGAGATGTTAGGTGTGGAAAAAGGGGCAGGAGAACTGGAAGGTAAAGTCGACCTTAAGGGGAGCTCGATTTCTTATCCGGGGGTTGTTGTTTATTCATTGCATTCAAGTTCGTATCATGTTGAATCATTAGGTCTAGGGCACTTAGACCAAGGAGGAGACATAGAGTAGTTTCATACACTCGTATGAGGGGGAACTACTTGCTTAGGAATGCACCGATTCACACACTTGAACAACATTGGTAAGTTGGAAGGAAATCATCCTATGAAACTAGAAGAGACTTGCTTGATCTATGCATTATCTTGGTTAGGTTTTACCATTTTACCACCCTTTGTAATAGTAGAATCATTTACCTTATTGTTTAATTGGGATCTAGATCACGATAATAATAGCTTTTTAGTGTTTGACCTCACAAATCCCTATGGGATACGACCTTGACCACTGGACTAGACTATAATTGACCCGGTACACTACCGGTTAGATTGGACACGTAGAAAAGTCGCATCATGGGCAATCTCTCCCAACACTTCTACAATATAAATTGTGAAAATAATGTTCATACGAGGATTCGATCTCATGACCTCTGGCTCTGATACCATGTTAGGATCAAGTGCTTACCGTTCTACTAAAACCAAATGGTTTTAGTAGAACGGTAAGCGCTTGATCCTAACATGGTATCGGAGCCAGAGGTCATAAGATCGAACCTTGGTGTGAACATTATTTTCACAATATATATTGTGCAAGTGTTGGGAGAGAGCCCTGGTGTGAACATTATTTTCACAATTTATATTGTGCAAGTGTTGAGAGAGATTGTCCATACTCTTATATGTATGAAGAAATATAATAGCACGTTTACTAATACCAATTGGTTTTTGTTGAACGGTAAGCGCTTGATCATAAATGGTATCAGAGCAAAATGTCTTGGGTTTAAACCTCGCTGCAAACATTATCTCCCCCCATTTATAATGTGCAAGTGTTGGGCTGGTCTAGTTGGCCTTTGTGAGCCTAGTTGGCTCAAGCTTGTTGTGCGCCTAGTTGGCATAGCCTTGATATGGGCCCACATTTGAGGGGGCGTGTTACAGTATATACAGAAATACACTTTTTTAGTTGAACGGTAAGTGTTTGATCCTAACTTATCTTTTTTTAGGGGAGTGAATCTCTCTTTGAAAATTGTTTTTTCTCTTTACAAACATTTGGAATCTATGAATTGAAGTTGAGGAGAAATATTGCCAACAAATTATTCGATTGTACACCTATTCTGGTTGAAAATAAAGGTAAATAATGATGTTGCATTTAATGCACTAGAGGAAAATTTTAGCAGGATAGAAAAATGAGAAAAGTTCATCATTTTGTTTAGAGAAGTGTTTCCCTTAGTTATTTTGAAACAAAACTTTTATAAAACTTAATCAGTTATTTTGGAACACGGAGGGGGGCTTACTTATCTACCTTACCAATCACCTCACCGTACCCTACCTTACCTTACACTACCTGAATACCCCTACCTACCCTACCACCTACCTATCATACACTATCGCATCTTCAAGTTTTAGTGGTGTTGGGATTGGACGGCTGGATCCATTTTTGTTTCGTGTTGAGGGTGCCTTGGGGTGTGAGTGTGAGAGATGTGATGTGGATTCAGATTCTGAGTGTCCGTGTTTTGGATAAGAGGACTTGTTATGTCAAGAATGTGGGCCTAGTTGCTTGTGTGATGCCCGGTGTGTAAACCGTTTGAGGGATATTGGTGAAGTTATGGATTATGAAGGATGAGAAGAAATGTTGGGGGTTGTATGCCGGTGAACCGATTGCAAAATGGGAGTTTTGTCTGTGAATATGCTGGTGAACTTTTGGGAAGCAAAGAAGCAAGAACGAGGCAACAAAAGTACGATGAACTTGCTTCAAAGCATTGGGTTTCTCCTGCTCTTCTTGTCGTCAAAGAACATCTTCCATCAGGCAATATATGCATCAGGATTAGCATTGACGCCACTAGAGTAGGAAACATGGCGAGATTCATCAACCATTGTTGTGATGGAGGGAATATCGTGCGGAGCTTTGGAACTTTACTGCCACGTGTTTGTTTTTATGCTTTGAAAGATATAGAGGAAAATGAAGAACTTAGTTTTAGTTATGGGGATATCAGGCTTAAACAAGAAGGGCTGCCTTGTTTTTCTTTAATAGCATAAAGAAAAGAAAAGGGAAGGGAAACCCGCACGGGTAGCTCAGTTGGTTCCCGGTTGATAGGTTGCATCAAGGAACGTAAGATCGAATCCCGGCAGCTGCTGTGTGAGAGTTAGCATTGAATAAATTGTGACTCTTTATGGGAACTGGGTTTTGGTCCTCCTATCAAAGGGGCTGATGAGTCATCGTGATTAACCTCCTCATCACTATGTTGGGCCTGGGTGTAGGTGCCCTGTGGGTGTGAGACATATATCGCCTGGGGCTGAGCAAATAAACCGAAAATCCAAACCAAACCGAAAACCAACTCGAATTTAACCAATTAATCCAGTAACAAACTGAATGAATCGGATTGGCCTGTAAGAAATCCGAATTATGATGGTTCGGATTCAGATATTTATTTTTCTACCCAACATGAAACCAAACTGAACCTTTAATTTGTTGACATAATATAAGCCAAAAAAACACAAATTAGAACATGTTTTATTGTGTTCATAATTAGAGGATACGTATTTGTATTGTATCCATCTACAGTTCTACAGCTAACACACTTGAAAAAAAGGATTACAAGAAGCAAATACAACACCACATTGAGTCCAAACCCAAAAAAAAAAGGAAAGAAAAACGGAACACAACAAAAGCTGATGGTGCATGCCTTAAGAGTAAATGCTGCAGCCTTAGGACCAAGAGGTCCTGAGTCTTGATTATCAAGAAAAAGAAAAAGAAAGACACACAATGATGAACATTCATCACATAAACAGAAGCACACACAAGTATTTCAAGGTTGTGGTGGACCAGGTTTTCGTCTCACAGGGGTTGTTCAGTAATCTACTTTATTCAGAAACCGCACCCATTTTGTCAATTAAAATGATTGGTTTACACCATACGGTGTAGACTTATCATTTTCCGTTTGTTAGAGGGAGATGGATGTGATATATTTTTTTTTATAGAATAATTCCCGTGACGACGAATCTAAGCAACTTTCATATTCATGGCTCCTCCTCCTCCGCCTCCGCCTCCTTCGCCTCCGGTTTTGGCGCCGGTTTAAAATGTAAGCAGACTCCCGGAGCATCTCCTTCGGCAAGACAAAAACAGGGATCGTCACAAGGATTATCCAACTCGGTGCAATCTTTTTTCTTGGTACAAGGGTCATCAAGAACTTTTCTCCCTACCATTGCTGATATTGTTGTGTCTGCTGTGACAGCTGCAATATAAGAAGATAATTTGAACATTATGGATGTGTGTGATACATAAAACTCATCTTTATCGCACTTGTTGCTGTAAATGCTTTAAAAAATGTACTTTGAATATTTCAACATTCAGATTTAAGAAAGAAGAAAAAAAAACTGCAGCAATTCACTATATTGTTTTTACGGTAAAATACATATTTTGTTTTCACATCTACCGATTCATTCGATTTGATGAAATAGAGAATCTGATACATTTCATGTAGGATAGAGATTCTACAAACTCAAAAAAACAATGTATTTGAAATTGTGAAATCAAGAATCTGTTAAAAGAGTATCTGATCCAAAGGCTCTTACATTTGAGACAGTGAGAGAATGACTAAGAATTAATCACACCCTTTTGCACTTTTCTGAATTTATCGATACACCACACTCAATCGACAATTTCAAAGCCAATTGTTGAGTCAAGAATCAAATTTTCGGAGGTCAAATGTGACGATCCAGTATCGAAAAGTCGATTCTTGACATTGAAAAGACAAGTGTATCGGTAAAAGCTCTCAAGTGCAATCGTGCAAATAAAGCTCCATAATTTTTCCCCTTATGCTAGCGCATGCAAAACGATGAAGCGAAGCGAGCATGGATACTCTCAAATACTAGCCTTAACTGATTTCTCAAGTACAAGTAATCTAACTACATACTCAAAATGTGGAAACGATTTGGCCGTAGGTTTTCTTTTTCAAAACTACGCCATTTTACTGATAACGTCGTCTAAAAACACTTGTACTTGAGAGATCTCATAAGGCTACTACGTGAGAGAATCCTTGCTCGAAACGACTCGGAAAGTGAAAATCTGACAACATACAAGCTTAGCCATTGATCTGCCGTTGTTTTGCTAAATAGACTTAAAAAATTGTTTCAGTGGTTGTGGGGTGTTTTTTTTGTGCTAAACTTTGGGTTCAATTTATAATAGAAATCTCATTCGTCATTTTGTGTCCCTCGATTGATATATTCAATATTGGAATATAAATGAAAAAAAGACAAAGCAAAACCAATGTCACCAGATGATGTTATTCTGTATGTATTTTTAGGTACCAAAGTATCTGTCCTTTTTTGTTTTTTTGTTTTCTTTCTTCTTGAGTATCTGATAATGCTGATACTTTATTTCGTTGTAAGATGAAGGCAAAAGAACATAAAAGTGCATGCATGACCTTTTCTCCCATTGTTAGTCTTTTTTAACACCTTCAATTAAAAATTAGCGGTATATATCGATTACTTGTTAAAATGTATAAAATGTTAATTCAATATATTGTCATCAGATTAAGTTTTTGAAAAACATGCCGGTTCAACAAGATATCAAAACGGGAGGTTTTGAGTTCAAACCTTGTTGCCGCCCCATTTATATTGTGCGAGTGTTGTGCACAGAGACTTGTAGATGTTGTGTGCCTAGTTGGCTCAACTTTGTCAACATTATTTCTCTCATTTATATTGTGTAAATGTTGAGCCTAGAGACTTGTTTTATGCCTAGTTGGCTCAACCTTGTTCATTATAGCGGCTTTGTGTCTTATATTGTGTAAGTGTTGGGCCTGAGACTTGTTGTATGTCTAGTTGGCTCAACCTTGTTAATTATAGGCGCCTTTGTGTATCGAGTTGGCTCAGACTTGTTGTATCAAGTTGGCTCAACCTTGTTAATAATAGGCGCCTTGGTGTACCTAGTTGGCTCAGGTTTGTTCAACGCCTAGTTGGCTCTTTCATTTAAATTGTGTTATATTGTGTAGGTGTTGGGCCTAGAGACTTGTTTTATGCCTAGCTAGCTCAACCTTGTTAGTTATAGGCGCCTTTGTGTGCCTCATAGTGTGTAAGTGTTGGGCTTAGAGACTTGTTGTATGCCTGGTTGGCTCAACCTGCAAACATTATTTCTCCAATTTATATTGTGTAAGTGTTGGGCCTAGAGACTTGTTTTATGCCTAGTTGGATTAACCTTCTTAATTATAGGCGCCTTCGTGTGACTTATATTGTGCAAGTGTTGGGCAAGAGAATTGTTGTATGCCTAGTTGGCTCAACCTTGTTAATTATATGTGCCTTTGTGTGTCTAGTTGGCTCAAACTTGTATTTTGTTGGCTCAACCTCGTTAATTATAGGTGTCTTGTATGCCTAGTTGGCTCAGGCTTGTTGTAGTTCTTAGTTGGCTCAGGCTTGTTGTATGTTTTATTGGCTCTTTCATTTATATTGTGTAAGTGTTGGGCTGCAGAGACTTGTTGTATGCCTAGTTGGCTCAACCTTTTTAATTATAGGCGTCTTTGTGTGCATAGTTGGCTCATGCTTGTTGTATGCCTAGTTGGCTCAACTTTGTTTTAGGCCCACACTTGTGGGGACATGTAACTGTAAGAGTGTGTAAAATGCTAATTATTTGTCTTGAGGGGACGTATTAACGTATGTAAAATGTTAATTATATGTATTATTATCAGTTTAAGATTTTAGAAGAGATAATAGTTTAACAGCTACTTCTTTAAATGAGTCTGAGAGGGTAGTTCCACAACTACTTCTTTAAATGTGTGTTTAATTCGAATTATTACTTTGATAACGAGAGAAAGATACTTATCAACAGATGTAATTAACTACTTAAAGAAGGGATAATAAAGTTTGATTATGTGGCATTATTGTCTCGGATACCGAGTTCATAACAGTAAAATAACGTCCGGCACATATAAATTAACTTTTGAATTAATTTACACGACCACCAGCTACATTAAATTTCAGAATGCAAAGCAGATCCTTCAATGTTTCCACGAAATATTTTCTGTAAAGTCATTGTAAATAAGGCTTACGAGTGTAATTATCACGGATTATGCACGTTCCGACAAATCATTTTATTACATGAGTAATGAATAACACAACCAATTGACATAACATTGATCTACACTATTGATTTTTATATTGTCCATATTGATTGATTTAAGTTCCACAATAATCAATTATGTAGATCAATATTGTGTAAAAAGTTATGTCAATTGGTTGTGGTTATATCATTACTTTAAAGCATTATTTGGGTTTGAGGCAACACAAATCTTTCTCGACCAATTTTTTTCTTTTGTTCTATATGCTGTCCGGCTGAAAAATAATAAGTGATTGATATTAATGAAGATTGATCTACAGAATCTATTTAGTGTCCAAATGCTAATTATAAATGCCCAAACAATAGATTTAGTAAACATTTTTATTTTCATAAAGGACAAAATGATTTTATTACCAGCGGTGAATATCACATATCCATTGAAAAAGTCATTACTTTGTTTCTTTATGCCATTTGGCGTGAGAAGGCAAAGCTTTGACCTTTTTTCATAATATCAAAATGAGTAATACAAATTACAAAGAACATCACCATCATCACCAATGGCAATGGGACAAACTACGCTTTTAGAATTCAATAACGGAGAAATCTTCAAAGTTAATACAAATGTTAGAAAGAGAAAAAAACAATTGGTAGAAGAAAGGTAGTGAAATGAAGAGGTAGTGCCTGCTTGAACTCTACCGAGCAAGCTCTTCGATTTGAGCTCATGAAGTAACGTCTTTTGTTTTAAACGAAACACTCTACAAACAATATCGGGACGGTCGGTCTTCAACAACTTAACCGGGAACGCCGATAACTCTTCTTTGATTTCAATCTAGTTAGGATTGCATGTGAACGTGATGAATAAATCGAGAGCGCCAAAATACCTACATATATCCATTGCATCTTGGTAATGTTGTATCATATTTCTTGGCCATATATCCATTGCATCTTGGTAATGTTGTATCATTTTCTTGGCCCTTCGTGAAGGCGAGAGGTCAAGACAAACCGCCTTCCAACAACAAATGCATCGTTGTCCCCTGTCAATTGCTTCTTCGATACCTTGAAATGCATCTCCTCGCAATTGTGATTGGTGAGTACGATAGAAGTTCAATGTATTATACTCAATGGCTGCCTATCAATCAACTAAAAATTGTTGAAACAACTTCCCACCTTGAAGTAAATTTGTCCCTTCTGATTGACGACGTTGTGACATTGTTTTACGCACTCATGATCGCAATCTGCAAAGAATTTCCTAATTACACCCACCATACATGCCAATACAATACCCTTTGCTTTTCCCTTATGGTACTGATGGGTGGAGTCTCCTGGTATTCATTTCTTTACAACATCTGTTGGACATCGTGAAACTGTTTCCATGCGTGAGTACTACGCATACCGGGTACAATATGCAACCTCATTAGCTGTGGGGCGTATATATTGTCGACCACCACGGGTATGAATAATTGTCAATTTGAAATTGAATGGAGGGTTTTCGTGCAACTCTTGGCGTGCAGCTATAAATATATGCACATAAGGATTGATTTCATCAAGAATTCGTTGCAAAAATTGAATGGTTCCCAAATTTAAGGATGAAACAGAGGATTGGTCACCTGTGACCGTGACGATGTTGGGTATTGTTGGATATGAATTAATGGCCGCACTTTAAAATCAAGGATTCAAGATCCAAAAAAATTAAAAACAATATGAAAACTGGAGGGGGTGTGTTTGGATTTAGACTGAGTCTGAGAATAGTGTTCTCAAGTTGCCTACGTATCCTGGGTTATCCAGGAATCAAGTCTACCATAGTTCTAACGATTGCTTATATAGAGAACATTTGTGCCCCAGGTTGTGATGGTATCGTGTCTTTCAAGGGCTTTACCTGTAACTGTCTGTGAAGTGATTTGCCCCTCTATCCCGTGATTATATGAGATAATTACGACAGACTAACTGATAGGATCAGAGTCTTTGTTATGATGGATTCTTTCCTTAATCATCGGGTAAATTGCCCATGTGAGACAAGATAGTGGCTAACTCTTTCCGACTAGCAGGGAGCCCCAGATCAAAACTGCACTGTCGTCATACCCTGACTGACCTACGGTGGATTAGGAACCGGGCTAGGCTGATTGATCTGACCTTTTTCATGGGGAAGTAACTTGGGACCCTGGCCCTTAACTATTGGTTTCCCTATCCTCGTTTATTGCTTAGTCTATTTATGAGGCGACAAGTGGCCGAGGCAAATCAAACCTCCGTCAGACCACATTGATTTGATTCTCATGTATGTAAAGTTGGATGTATTTTGGACATTGACCTGGTTGTGGCAGAAGTGAGCCTACGTTATGATAGTTTTCTCCGCTAATATGAAAACTATGGGGACCAGGTCTATTCACGATAGAGATGTCAACTTTTCCACCCATCGATGTGAAAGAAAACATTGAATTATAAGGTCTGATATGATGTCTAAATGTTGAACGTAAAAGTAGGTCGTTCAATAAGTTTGGAGTTGGAGGTAGCACAAGTAATCGAACATTTCCATTCATGCAACAAAGTTGATACTTTGGCGACGTGGAACTACTATTGAGAATCCTTTCTTCTATCCACATTAGCGCACCACAACTTTGACATGTTGATGATCGTGGACCAAAAGACCACCTTAAATGTTGATGTTGTATTTGTTCATTTGGTTGATGGCTGATGAGGAGCACCTAAGAACATGCACGGAGTACATGAGTATGTTACATGAGAATAAATGTGAGTTTGAGATGACACGTGGTCATGGTGAGGTGATGTAAAGCACCAATGTTACTTTATGAGGATTTATAAGTATGATTTAAGCATGAAAGTTAACTTATGCTGGTTAAACTGAAAGTAACGTACCATAAATGGAATAACGTAAGTATACACGATGGACAATATGGAATAAGAAGACACTAAATACAACGAAAAATGGAACAAACATGTATGTAAGTTTGAATGTACAATGAAGTTTTAGTAATTCAAAGGTTAGAAAAGTAATGTGGCACACATGTACGCGGAAGTGCATCTATATTAGTAACAGGTACTAAATCCACCAGAATTGGCTGAATTTGAGGAGCAATTACCGTTTCCATTGTTACTTGAGAGGATCCTATCCCCGTTACTTGGCCGTCTATCAAAGTGTCATCTCGTGAGTACATAGAAAGAAAATGTATTAATGAAGACATTGTATACTGCGTTTATATTTAAGAAGGACATTAGATCATGTGTATCAATTCTCAACAATTGAATTCAAAATTAAGTTTGATGGTAATTGACCAACATAAAATTTCCCGTATTTATAATACAATTCGGGGAGTGAACACAATATATAATTGAAATATATATATATATATATATATATATATATATATATATATATATATACTAGTCAAAAACCCGTGCAATGCACGGGGATAAAAATAAAAATATAATTGTATGAAAATGGTAATATTAAGTTGGGGATGCAATGTTGTATCTTATGGAGCTTGGATAAAAAGTTATCTATGCACACATCATATTGGTTATCATAAGAAAAAATATATTTGAAACGAATAACTCGTGAAAGAGAAATTACTTTTGACTTGAAAAGAAAAACAAAATATGTAAGAAAAATACATCTACCCTTCAATTTTTTCAAAAGAAATCATAAATCGCCTCATCCCATACCCTAATCCATCAAGCACCTCATGCTCCGTTTATCCCAACCCTTGCCACCAACTTATCCCCAGGACAAACCACACCCTAAAAAACCTAAAACAACTCAAAATTGTTTTCTAGAATAAAAAAAAAGAATGAATCACTAAGGCCTCCCTCCTACTTATTCATAGTGGCGTCCACTATCTACTTGCCTCCCCTAACACCTCTCCCTATACCCGAACTTATCCCCAACCCTACTCAAAAAATTTATTAAAAAACCTAAACATTCCTTAAGAAACCCTGAACCCTTTTAAAACATTTTTCCATAAGAAATCATAAATCACCCTGCCTCCCCCGACCCACCGACAACCATATTCTTATTTATTCGCAAACCCGCACTTTCAAATTATCGATCCCATGATCCCACGCATAAAAAGAAAGATAGAAAAAAAGCTACGTACGCCCTAAAAACCTTTAAAATAAATATATTTACTTTAGATTTTACCAAGGTTCTTAAACTTTATTAAAGGAACAAAATTGTAACCTATTATGTTAATAAGATTTTTTACTTCATGAATGTCGGAAGCACAAACACATGAGAAAAGACGTGGCAGCTCACCAGTAATATGAACCATTATCTCCCTTCCTGACAAATCAGTAAAATGATACATTGAAAGAATGTCGGACACCATTATTTAGCTTGATCAGAGTACACTTAAATCCCAAAACGATAACATAAATTAAGCAGCATATATGTATACTCACGATCAATGTGTTGTCGAAAAAGCAAAAACGTGGGCAACACCAAAAACCATTTCTCCATCCCTTATGGCAGGGCCCTCCGATAACATTTACTTTCTTTAGGCTCCCTTGTCCTTCTCCTCAACTACATCCAATATAAAACACAAAACAATGCCGTAAAGTAGAGAGAGAAAAAGAAACATTTTAATATTGTAAATGAAGTGTTCATCTCGAAAAATATAACAACCACAACTTCGAACGCTCTATTGATGAAAAAAACAACAATGTTTAAATTCAAAATTTCACGATTAACCATGAATGCTGGAGTCAAAAACCAAAACCAAAACCAAAACCAAGTAGTTGAAACAATAAATATTTCTTAGACGCAAACAATCAAAATTTGAAAATCAGATGATAAAAAAAATGGTATGTTGGAAATTGGATTTTATGAATAATGCGTGTATTATGGATGTTTATGATAACTATTTTAAACGCAAGAGTACTGAATGAAAAATCAAAGCGCAATATAGGGCTGCACACTTCTCACCAAAGATAGACGAAGTTATGTAGAACACATTATACCTTACCATCAAATTAAATACTTATTATGTGATAGGTTTATAACCTTACACCTTACCATAAAATTAAATAATTTATCTAAGAATGGGATTTAGTCACATAAACATTACTCTAGTTAAAAAACTATAATTGACCACACCAGCTTTTTATGACAAATGTGAGACAATGCACCAGCAAGTAATATGAATAAGAAAAAACAGAAGAAAAAAAAAAACTGAAATGAAATTTGATGCTTTCATTTTTAAAAGGTGACCAAGGGCAATGCCTCTACAAACCAAAACCATATCCCATCAAACATATGCAAATATACGCATAAAATATGAGTACTTACCATCTTTCTTGCAATCTGACCACAACTTGCAAAACTAACGTTTTCCAACTATAAGATATGTAAGCACAAAGTCAACAAAACTAAGATCTCTAAGCACAAAATCAACATCGTCGGTTTACAGTAGATAAGAAATTATACATATACCCAAAACTTATTCGACTGAATACAATCGAAAGGAGATTAAGATATGTAAAAGACAGAGAAAATAGTTTAAAGCAAATATAAATATATTATGAGAAATGGATGTAATAAAATCACAGAGCATCATGGGTTTAGAAGGAGAAAAAAAAAATAGTTTAAAGCACCACCGACAAAATCTTCAATATAAAACTCAAACACATCCGTAAAGCTTAATCTAGCTACTACCCGTCCTAAGAGTGCCTCTAAGAATTATGACAATGCAAAAAACAAAACGTAGACAAAACATTCACTCGAAAATTAGAAATTAAAGTTAAATTACTAATAGTTGTTGCAGGAGAATGCTACCCTACAATCTAAAAAAACTCCAATTACAGAACACAATTTATAGAGGGAAAAAAATCATGGAAAATAACGACCCAAAAAACCCAGACATGTTGATAATGAAAAATTGGTGAATGACTGCTCTGCACTGTGACTATATTACCTTTCTAAATTTATAGACTACCTTTCTAAATTTATAGACAAATGGAAATTCACCTAAAAGATGTGAACATAGATGCAAATTTCACGAAAAATTCACCTGAGAGATAGCAAAATAGAGCTTTCCTGTCAAGAATCACTATGTCCTACAAAAAGGGGAAGGAAGAAATTAAGAAATTCATCCATTGTTAATCTGTCATCATGAACGGCACAATTGAATACATCCAAGGATATGAGATGACAATCTCCATCAAATTCCAAAAAAATTAACAATGAACTGACAACAATCATGACGAATCGGACAAACATTGACGCAACAAAGAAATATCTTACCTTCCCGATCTTTTCCGTTTTAACAACATCAATATATGTTTTCATATCTATAAAGAAGGCAACCCAAAAACAAACACAAAAAAAATGTCAGGATTCGTCATTCCATCAATAGAGGATTCATGTCAGCAATGATGACATTTGGTAAAGAAAAAAAAAATCAACGATGAAATTTACTAACTTCTCCATTCAATCACAAAAATGATAATATGAAAACCAAATTGCCTGGTTATCAGCATTTTTAATAATAAAAAAACCAAGAAAACCTATAGAAAATATTGCATTCAAAGCATAGGAAGGAAAATGTTTAACTTCTTTGGCTTCTTCAACACAATTTACCATGACGTGGTAAACTTAAGTCTCATATTTTCCCATCCTACAAAAATGAAAAACATAAAAAGAATCAAATTTCCTTCTTCAATTTTCTTGAAGTATCAATCACAGATCTATGCATGGCAAAAAATAAAAGAAAATCAATTTATCAACAAACAATATAGGATCCTAAAAAATAGAGCTAATAGTAAGAATGATCCTCCATCCCCATATCGCATATAAGCTCATCTAACAAACTGATTGTCGAATGATGCCATCTTCGATGCTTGATTTGACTTCAACGACCTTTATCTCTCCCCTCTGTCGCCATGTTCCCTTCCTATCTCATCATTCTCCAACAACCAAACCTTAAATAACCAAGAAAACGGAGGAAATTATGAGTTGGTGGCTACAAATAACAATTTACGGAATGGTAAGAACATGAGGAATATATCAGAACACCATTGCAGAAATGAACAAAACAATTATTGAACCTAATGAGCTGAAACTGCATGCGGAAAAGGTAAATTACAAAAGCCGGAGAAATGATGGCTCCAAACACCTACAAAGAAGAAAACGCAAACTTTTACCTTATTAAGCCTCATTAATCTCTTGAAATTTCGGGGGTGCCACAATCCCGGATTTTTGCTTAATCCCATGCCATTTCTGTAAATGTCAAACCAAAATATACCAATTGCACATTTAAAATATACCAATTGTGCCATCTCATATCCTTGGATGCAATTTTAAATGTGCAATTGGTATATTTTGGTTTGACATTTACAGAAATGGCATGGGATTAAGCAAAAATCCGGGATTGTGGCACCCCCGAAATTTCAAGAGATTAATGAGGCTTAATAAGGTAAAAGTTTGCGTTTTCTTCTTTGTAGGTGTTTGGAGCCATCATTTCTCCAGCTTTTGTAATTTACCTTTTCCGCATGCAAGCCAAATTCATTAGGTTCAATAATTGTTTTGTTCATTTCTGCAATGGTGTTCTGATATATTCCTCATGTTCTTACCATTCCTGTAAATTGTTATTTGTAGCCACCAACTCATAATTTCCTCCGTTTTCTTGGTTATTTAAGGTTTGGTTGTTGGAGAATGATGAGATAGGAAGGGAACATGGCGACAGAGGGAGAGATAAAGGTCGTTGAAGTCAAATCAAGCATCGAAGATGGCATCATTCGACAATCGTGTTTGTTAGATGAGCTTATATGCGATATCGGGGATGGAGGATCATTCTTACTATTAGCTCTATTTTATAGGATCCTATATTGTTTGTTGATAAATTGATTTTCTTTTATTTTTTGCCATGCATAGATCTCGTGATTGATACTTCAAGAAAATTGAAGAAGGAAATTTGATTCTTTTTATGTTTTTCATTTTTGTAGGATGGGAAAATATGAGACTTAAGTTTACCACGTCATGGTAAATTGTGTTGAAGAAGCCAAAGAAGTTAAACATTTTCCTTCCTATGCTTTGAATGCAATATTTTCTATAGGTTTTCTTGGTTTTTTTATTATTAAAAATGCCGATAACCAGTGCAATTTGGTTTTCATATTATCATTTTTGTGATTGAATGGAGAAGTTAGTAAATTTCATCGTTGATTTTTTTTTTCTTTACCAAATGTCATCATTGCTGACATGAATCCTCTATTGATGGAATGACAAATCCTGACATTTTTTTTGTGTTTGTTTTTGGGTTGCCTTCTTTATAGATATGAAAACATATATTGATGTTGTTAAAACGGAAAAGATCGGGAAGGTAAGATATTTCTTTGTTGCGTCAATGTTTGTCCGATTCGTCATGATTGTTGTCAGTTCATTGTTAATTTTTTTGGAATTTGATGGAGATTGTCATCTCATATCCTTGGATGTATTCAATTGTGCCGTTCATGATGACAGATTAACAATGGATGAATTTCTTAATTTCTTCCTTCCCCTTTTTGTAGGACATAGTGATTATTGACAGGAAAGCTCTATTTTGCCATCTCTCAGGTGAATTTTTCGTGAAATTTGCATCTATGTTCACATCTTTTAGGTGAATTTCCATTTGTCTATAAATTTAGAAAGGTAATATAGTCACGGTGCAGAGCAGTCATTCACCAATTTTTCATTATCAACATGTCTGGGTTTTTTGGGTCGTTATTTTCCATGATTTTTTTCCCTCTATAAATTGTGTTCGTAATTGGAGTTTTTTTAGATTGTAGGGTAGCATTCTCCCCGCAACAACTATTAGTAATTTAACTTTAATTTCTAATTTTCGAGTGAATGTTTTGTCTACGTTTTGTTTTTTGCATTGTCATAATTCTTAGAGGCACTCTTAGACGGGTAGTAGCTAGATTGAACTAGCTTTACGGATGTGTTTGAGTTTTATATTGAAGATTTTGTCGGTGGTGCTTTAAACTAATTTTTTTTTCTCCTTCTAAACCCATGATGCTCGTGATTTTATTACATCCATTTCTCATAATATATTTATATTTGCTTTAAACTATTTTCTCTCGTCTTTTACATATCTTAATCTCCTTTCGATTGTATTCATCAAATAAGTTTTGGGTATATGTATAATTTCTTATCTACTGCGTAAACCGACGATGTTGATTTTGTGCTTAGAGATCTTAGTTTTGTTGACTTTGTGCTTACATATCTTATAGTTGGAAAACGTTAGTTTTGCAAGTTGTGGTCAGATTGCAAGAAAGATGGTAAGTACTCATATTTTATGCGTATATTTGCATATGTTTGATGGGATATGGTTTTGGTTTGTAGAGGCATTGCCCTTGGTCACCTTTTAAAAATGAAAGCATCAAATTTCATTTCAGTTTTTTTTTTCTTCTGTTTTTTCTTATTCATATTACTTGCTGGTGCATTGTCTCACATTTGTCAGAAAAAGCTGGTGTGGTCAATTATAGTTTTTTAACTAGAGTAATGTTTATGTGACTAAATCCCATTCTTAGATAAATTATTTAATTTTATGGTAAGGTGTAAGGTTATAAACCTATCACATAATAAGTATTTAATTTGATGGTAAGGTATAATGTGTTCTACATAACTGTCCTATGCTGGTGAGAAGTGTGCAGCCCTATATTGCGCTTTGATTTGTCATTCAAGACTTTGCGTTTAAAATAGTTATCATAAACATCCATAATACACGCATTATTCATAAAATCCAATTTCCAACATACCATTTTTTTTATCATCTGATTTTCAAATTTTGATTGTTTGCGTCTAAGAAATATTTATTGTTTCAACTACTTGGTTTTGGTTTTGGTTTTGGTTTTTGACTCCGATTCATGGTTAATCGTGAAATTTTGAATTTAAACATTGTTGTTTTTTTCATCAATAGAGCGTTCGAAGTTGTGGTTGTTATATTTTTCGAGATGAACACTTCATTTACAATATTAAAATGTTTCTTTTTCTCTCTCTACTTTCTGGCGTTGTTTTGTGTTTTATATTGGATGTAGTTGAGGAGAAGGACAAGGGAGCCTAAAGAAAGTAAATGTTATCGGAGGGCCCTGCCATAAGGGATGGAGAAATGGTTTTTGGTGTTGCCCACGTTTTTGCTTTTTCGACAACACATTGATCGTGAGTATACATATATGGTGCTTAATTTATGTTATCGTTTTGGGATTTAAGTGTACTCTGATCAAGCTAAATAATGGTGTCCGACATTCTTTCAATGCATCATTTTACTGATTTGTCAGGAAGGGAGATAATGGTTCATATTACTGGTGAGCTGCCACGTCTTTTCTCATGTGTTTGTGCTTCCGACATTCATGAAGTAAAAAATCTTATTAACATAATAGGTTACAATTTTGTTCCTTTAATAAAGTTTAAGAACCTTGGTAAAATCTAAAGTAAATATATTTATTTTAAAGGTTTTTAGTGGCGTACGTAGCTTTTTTTCTATCTTTCTTTTTATGCGTGGGATCATGGGATCGATAATTTGAAAGTGCGGGTTTGCGAATAAATAAGAATATGGTTGTCGGTGGGTCGGGGGAGGCAGGGTGATTTATGATTTCTTATGGAAAAATGTTTTAAAAGGGTTCATGGTTTCTTAAGGAATGTTTAGGTTTTTTAATAAATTTTTTGAGTAGGGTTGGGGATAAGTTCGGGTATAGGGAGAGGTGTTGGGGAGGCAAGTAGATAGTGGACGCCACTATGAATAAGTAGGAGGGAGGCCTTAGTGATTCATTCTTTTTTTTTTATTCTAGAAAACAATTTTGAGTTGTTTTAGGTTTTTTAGGGTGTGGTTTGTCTGGGGATAAGTTGGTGGCAAGGGTTGGGATAAACGGAGCATGAGGTGCTGATGGATTAGGGTATGGGATGAGACTGATTTATGATTTCTTTTGAAAAAATTGAAGGGTAGATGTATTTTTCTTACATATTTTGTTTTTCTTTTCAAGTCAAAAGTAATTTCTCTTTCACGAGTTATTCGTTTCAAATATATTTTTTCTTATGATAACCAATATGATGTGTGCATAGATAACTTTTTATCCAAGCTCCATAAGATGCAACATTGCATCCCCAACTTAATATTACCATTTTCATACAATTATATTTTTATTTTTATCCCCGTGCATTGCACGGGTTTTTGACTAGTATATATATATATATATTTCAATTATATATTGTGTTCACTCCCCGAATTGTATTATAAATACGGGAAATTTTATGTTGGTCAATTACCATCAAACTTAATTTTGAATTCAATTGTTGAGAATTGATACACATGATCTAATGTCCTTCTTAAATATAAACGCAGTATACAATGTCTTCATTAATACATTTTCTTTCTATGTACTCACAGATGACACTTTGATAGACGGCCAAGTAACAGGGATAGGATCCTCTCAAGTAACAATGGAAACGGTAATTGCTCCTCAAATTCAGCCAATTCTGGTGGATTTAGTACCTGTTACTAATATAGATGCACTTCCGCGTACATGTGTGCCACATTACTTTTCTAACCTTTGAATTACTAAAACTTCATTGTACATTCAAACTTACATACATGTTTGTTCCATTTTTCGTTGTATTTAGTGTCTTCTTATTCCATATTGACCATCGTGTATACTTACGTTATTCCATTTATGGTACGTTACTTTCAGTTTAACCAGCATAAGTTAACTTTCATGCTTAAATCATACTTATAAATCCTCATAAAGTAACATTGGTGCTTTACATCACCTCACCATGACCACGTGTCATCTCAAACTCACATTTATTCTCATGTAACATACTCATGTACTCCGTGCATGTTCTTAGGTGCTCCTCATCAGCCATCAACCAAATGAACAAATACAACATCAACATTTAAGGTGGTCTTTTGGTCCACGATCATCAACATGTCAAAGTTGTGGTGCGCTAATGTGGATAGAAGAAAGGATTCTCAATAGTAGTTCCACGTCGCCAAAGTATCAACTTTGTTGCATGAATGGAAATGTTCGATTACCTGTGCTACCTCCAACTCCAAACTTATTGAACGACCTACTTTTACGTTCAACATTTAGACATCATATCAGACCTTATAATTCAATGTTTTCTTTCACATCGATGGGTGGAAAAGTTGACATCTCTATCGTGAATAGACTCTGGTCCCCATAGTTTTCATATTAGCGGAGAAAACTATCATAACGTAGGCTCACTTCTGCCACAACCAGGTCAATGTCCAAAATACATCCAACTTTACATACATGAGAATCAAATCAATGTGGTCTGACGGAGGTTTGATTTGCCTCGGCCACTTGTCGCCTCATAAATAGACTAAGCAATAAACGAGGATAGGGAAACCAATAGTTAAGGGCCAGGGTCCCAAGTTACTTCCCCATGAAAAAGGTCAGATCAATCAGCCTAGCCCGGTTCCTAATCCACCGTAGGTCAGTCCGTGTATGACGACAAGGTGCGCTTTTGATCCGGGCTCCCCGCTAGTCGGAAAGAGTTAGCCACTATCTTGTCTCACATGGGCAATTTACCCGATGATTAAGGAAAGAATCCATCATAACAAAGACTCGATCCTATCGCTAGTCCGTCGTAATTATCTCATATAATCACGGGATGTAGGGGCAAATCACTTCACGTACGAGCTGATGTAAAGCCCTTGAAAGACACGATACCATCACAACCTGGGGCACAAATGTTCTCTATATAAGCAATCGTTAGAACTATGGTAGACTTGATTCCTGGATAACCCAGGATACGTAGGCAACTTGAGAACACTATTCTCAGACTCAGTCTAAATCCAAACACACCCCCTCCTGTTTTCATATTGTTTTTAATTTTTTTGGATCTTGAATCCTTGATTTTAAAGGTACTGGCCATTAATTCATATCCAACAATACCCAACATCGTCACGGTCACAGGTGACCAATCCTCTGTTTCATCCTTAAATTTGGGAACCATTCAATTTTTGCAACGAATTCTTGATGAAATCAATCCTTATGTGCATATATTTATAACTGCACGCCAAGAGTTGCACGAAAACCCTCCATTCAATTTCAAATTGACAATTATTCATACCCGTGGTGGTCGACAATATATACGCCCCACAGCTAATGAGGTTGCATATTGTACCCGGTATGCGTAGTACTCACGCATGGAAACAAGCTTTCACGATGTCCAACGGATGTTGTAAAGAAATGAATACCAGAGACTCCACCCATCAGTACCATAAGGGAAAAGCAAAGGGTATTGTATTGGCATGTATGATGGGTGTAATTAGGAAATTCTTTGCAGATTGCGATCATGAGTGCGTAAAACAATGTCACAACGTCGTCAATCAGAAGGGACAAATTTACTTCAAGGTGGGAAGTTGTTTCAACAATTTTTAGTTGATTGATAGGCAGCCATTGAGTATAATAAATTGAACTTCTATCGTACTCACCAATCACAATTGCGAGGAGATGCATTTCAAGGTATCGAAGAAGCAATTGACAGGGGACAACGATGCATTTGTTGTTGGAAGGCGGTTTGTCTTGACCTCTGCCTTCACAGAAGGGCCAAGAAATATGATACAACATTACCAAGATGCAATGGATATATGTAGGTATTTTGGCGCTCTCGATTTATTCATCACGTTCACATGCAATCCTAACTGGATTGAAATCAAAGAAGAGTTATCGGCGTTCCCCGGTTAAGCTGTTGAAGACCGACCAGATATTGTTTGTAGAGTGTTTCGTTTAAAACAAAAGACGTTACTTCATGAGCTCAAATCGAAGAGCTTGCTCGGTAGAGTTCAAGCAGGCACTACCTCTTCATTTCACTACCTTTCTTCTACCAATTGTTTTTTTCTCTTTCTAACATTTGTATTAACTTTGAAGATTTCTCCGTTATTGAATTCTAAAAGCGTAGTTTGTCCCATTGCCATTGGTGATGATGGTGATGTTCTTTGTAATTTGTATTACTCATTTTGATATTATGAAAAAAGGTCAAAGCTTTGCCTTCTCACGCCAAATGGCATAAAGAAACAAAGTAATGACTTTTTCAATGGATATGTGATATTCACCGCTGGTAATAAAATCATTTTGTCCTTTATGAAAATAAAAATGTTTACTAAATCTATTGTTTGGGCATTTATAATTAGCATTTGGACACTAAATAGATTCTGTAGATCAATCTTCATTAATATCAATCACTTATTATTTTTCAGCCGGACAGCATATAGAACAAAAGAAAAAAATTGGTCGAGAAAGATTTGTGTTGCCTCAAACCCAAATAATGCTTTAAAGTAATGATATAACCACAACCAATTGACATAACTTTTTACACAATATTGATCTACATAATTGATTATTGTGGAACTTAAATCAATCAATATGGACAATATAAAAATCAATAGTGTAGATCAATGTTATGTCAATTGGTTGTGTTATTCATTACTCATGTAATAAAATGATTTGTCGGAACGTGCATAATCCGTGATAATTACACTCGTAAGCCTTATTTACAATGACTTTACAGAAAATATTTCGTGGAAACATTGAAGGATCTGCTTTGCATTCTGAAATTTAATGTAGCTGGTGGTCGTGTAAATTAATTCAAAAGTTAATTTATATGTGCCGGACGTTATTTTACTGTTATGAACTCGGTATCCGAGACAATAATGCCACATAATCAAACTTTATTATCCCTTCTTTAAGTAGTTAATTACATCTGTTGATAAGTATCTTTCTCTGTTATCAAAGTAATAATTCGAATTAAACACACATTTAAAGAAGTAGTTGTGGAACTACCCTCTCAGACTCATTTAAAGAAGTAGCTGTTAAACTATTATCTCTTCTAAAATCTTAAACTGATAATAATACATATAATTAACATTTTACATACGTTAATACGTCCCCTCAAGACAAATAATTAGCATTTTACACACTCTTACAGTTACATGTCCCCTCAAGTGTGGGCCTAAAACAAAGTTGAGCCAACTAGGCATACAACAAGCATGAGCCAACTATGCACACAAAGACGCCTATAATTAAAAAGGTTGAGCCAACTAGGCATACAACAAGTCTCTAGGCCCAACACTTACACAATATAAATGAAAGAGCCAATAAAACATACAACAAGCCTGAGCCAACTAAGAACTACAACAAGCCTGAGCCAACTAGGCATACAAGACACCTATAATTAACGAGGTTGAGCCAACAAAATACAAGTTTGAGCCAACTAGACACACAAAGGCACATATAATTAACAAGGTTGAGCCAACTAGGCATACAACAATTCTCTTGCCCAACACTTGCACAATATAAGTCACACGAAGGCGCCTATAATTAAGAAGGTTAATCCAACTAGGCATAAAACAAGTCTCTAGGCCCAACACTTACACAATATAAATTGGAGAAATAATGTTTGCAGGTTGAGCCAACCAGGCATACAACAAGTCTCTGTGCCCAACACTTACACACACTATGAGGCACACAAAGGCGCCTATAACTAACAAGGTTGAGCTAGCTAGGCATAAAACAAGTCTCTAGGCCCAACACCTACACAATATAACACAATTTAAATGAAAGAGCCAACTAGGCGTTGAACAAACCTGAGCCAACTAGGTACACCAAGGCGCCTATTATTAACAAGGTTGAGCCAACTTGATACAACAAGTCTGAGCCAACTCGATACACAAAGGCGCCTATAATTAACAAGGTTGAGCCAACTAGACATACAACAAGTCTCTAGGCCCAACACTTACACAATATAAGACACAAAGCCGCTATAATGAACAAGGTTGAGCCAACTAGGCATAAAACAAGTCTCTAGGCTCAACATTTACACAATATAAATGAGAGAAATAATGTTGACAGGTTGAGCCAACTAGGCACACAACATCTACAAGTCTCTAGGCACAACACTCGCACAATATAAATGGGGCGGCAACAAGGTTTGAACTCAAAACCTCCCGTTTTGATATCTTGTTGAACCGGCATCTTTTTCAAAAACTTAATCTGATGACAATATATTGAATTAACATTTTATACATTTTAACAGTAGCACTGATATATACCGCTAATTTTTAATTGAAGGTGTTAAAAAAGACTAACAATGGGAGAAAAGGTCATGCATGCACTTTTATGTTCTTTTGCCTTCATCTTACAACGAAATAAAGTATCAGCATTATCAGATACTCAAGAAGAAAGAAAACAAAAAAACAAAAAAGGACAGATACTTTGGTACCTAAAAATACATACAGAATAACATCATCTGGTGACATTGGTTTTGCTTTGTCTTTTTTTCATTTATATTCCAATATTGAATATATCAATCGAGGGACACAAAATGACGAATGAGATTTCTATTATAAATTGAACCCAAAGTTTAGCACAAAAAAAACACCCCACAACCACTGAAACAATTTTTTAAGTCTATTTAGCAAAACAACGGCAGATCAATGGCTAAGCTTGTTGCATACGTCCTCCTCTCGTGTACTCGTGGCATCCGGTATGTTGTCGATTTTCACTTTCTGAGTCGTATCGAGCAAGGATTCTCTCACGTAGTAGCCTTATGAGATCTCTCAAGTACAAGTGTTTTTAGACGACGTTATCAGTAAAATGGCGTAGTTTTGAAAAAGAAAACCTACGGCCAAATCGTTTCCACATTTTGAGTATGTAGTTAGATTACTTGTACTTGAGAAATCAGTTAAGGCTAGTATTTGAGAGTATCCATGCTCGCTTCGCTTCATCGTTTTGCATGCGCTAGCATAAGGGGAAAAATTATGGAGCTTTATTTGCACAGTTGCACTTGAGAGCTTTTACCGATACACTGTCTTTTCAATGTCAAGAATCGACTTTTCGATACTGGATCGTCACATTTGACCTCCGAAAATTTGATTCTTGACTCAACAATTGGCTTTGAAATTGTCGATTGAGTGTGGTGTATCGATAAATTCAGAAAAGTGCAAAAGGGTGTGATTAATTCTTAGTCATTCTCTCACTGTCTCAAATGTAAGAGCCTTTGGATCAGATACTCTTTTAACAGATTCTTGATTTCACAATTTCAAATACATTGTTTTTTTGAGTTTGTAGAATCTCTATCCTACATGAAATGTATCAGATTCTCTATTTCATCAAATCTGAATGAATCTGGTAGATGTGAAAACAAAATATGTATTTTACTGTAAAAACAATATAGTGAATTGCTGCAGTTTTTTTTCTTCTTTCTTAAATCTGAATGTTGAAATATTCAAAGTACATTTTTTAAAGCATTTACAGCAACAAGTGCGATAAAGATGAGTTTTATGTATCACACACATCCATAATGTTCAAATTATCGTTGTTTTTTCCTTATTCGTTAAATGTGAAAGGTGCGTTTCATTTTGTGTGAATTCGAACCCTAAACGTCATCATCGTTATGTCGCTGTTCTTCATTCCATCCGCCCTGAATGTCGATGACCAGGTGAAATCAGAAATCGAGTAATACTTCATCGGATATCAGAAATCTCCTGCGATGATCAATACTTCAAATCAGAAATCGAGTGTGGTTGCAGGTATTATTCACTTCGTTTTCTGATTTTATTGAATTAATTCGTTTCTTTTCCTTGTTCGTTAAATATGAAAGGTGCATTTCATTTTGTGTGAATTCGAACCCTAACGTCATCATCGTTATGTCATTGTTCAATTTTTTTTTTTAAATGCTGAAAAATAAAATATTTATGGTTTCGGCGCTCATCTGAAACTATTTCCTGCGAATGGGTTGTTAAGGGCTAATTTGTAGTGTTTTTAAGGATATATTTTATATCAATATTCCCCATATATGAATGTTTATCATAGAAATCGAGCTTATAAATGAAATATTGAGCAAACGATGTTTTTAAGTGGTTAATTGCAAAATGTAACGATTTATGTGCTTAAATTGTGATTTTATGTTATTTTGGGATTGTGTTACGCTTTGGTATATTTTCCTATATTGTAGATACATATTTTGGCATGCAAGAGGATTAAATGATGAGGTTTTGCATGGAAGAGAAGTGAAATGGAAGGAAGATGGAGATAAAGCTTGGAATGAAGCTTTCAAGCAGCCGAACTTTCGACGCAGTTCTTGATATGATAACAACCGATTTGACTCTGGACCTCAAGAGAAGATTTGTAGGGCTTGAAGAGAGGATTCTACAGGATTTTGAATCACTTCATTCCGACTTACGAGGCCCGAGATATGAGCGTTACAAGTTTGGATGCTGTTGCTGAAACTACTGGAAAATGTCGTAATATACTCGTAATACGACGGGCTTATCAAAAAGGCGTTTTCTGAAGAAGAGTCCTTAATGAAAGTTGTAGAGTTTTCCGAGAGCTTAATTATGACATTCGGATCATAATTTTTGGAGGTCTACAACTCAAGATATGAATTTTAGAAATCTCCTACCTAAATTAGGATTAATCCAGCCGCATTTTTCATGCATTGCTTCAGCCGACATACTTTGTTACCCTAATTGTCTCCCAGCCGCCTCTCTTTTCCTATATATATGCGAGCATGTATTGAAAACATATATCCCAATAATTCCCATAATCAAATATTTCAGCCGCAAATTAGCAAACAGCAGCGGCAACTTGGCTACAAGGCCGGTCACCCGAGCCTTGTGCTCGGGTGATCCGGGGTTAGATTAGATGTCGTTTTTCTTCCGTTTTCGATTCATGGATTCAATCATGTACCAAACTATGTGAGTTTATTTTTAATTTATTCAATCCTTATTTATTTTTCATGATCTTTAATTTATTTTGTATCGTTCTATGATTATGATGCTATTATGTGAATTTATATCGAGAGATATGTTTACTAATTGATATGTTTACAACATACGAGAGTTGCGTAGACTAGATCACCATAGAAAGATAGGATCTTTAATCATTGATGATGACAAATTAATCGATTAATTATCTAGGTTGTTAGATTCTAAAATACGGAAGTTAACTTGAATCTACATCTTCGTTTTGTATGTAATATTGGTCTCAACATTCGGAAGAGGAGAGATCGATAATTGAATTCACTAAGGAATTAGGAATTCATAGCTTGAGAATAAATTCACTAAGGAATTAGGGGTTTATGTCTCGTGATAAGGTGAAACCACAAACCGAATTAAAATCATGAATTGAACTAGGGTTGAGATCACATAGGTTTGTACTTGGTTTGATCCCATGTTTCCTTAGGTTAGTTTGTTTATTTTATTCCTTAGGTTAGATTATTTGAATTATTTTCTCGTTTTTATGTTTTGTCTTTCGTTTATTTGTTTTCTTGAGTAGCAATTGGTAGGATTAATAAGATTAGATTCAACATCCCAATTCCCTGTGGATCGATACCCGTACTTACCCTACTATGCTAGCAATTACCCGATATTCGGTCGGTTAGGAGTTAGTTTGCATGTTAGGTATAGGTTTATAAATTATTTTTTTTGTTTAGTGATGCAAAATCCTCCGAACAAAAGTGGCGCCGTTGCCGGGGAATCGGTGTTTTGTTGAATCTAATTGAATTAATTTTTCTATTTCGTTACGTGTTTTTTGTTTTTGTTTTTCAATAAAAGTAGCGTTGAATAAATTGAGGTTTTTTATTTTGCCGTGTTTCGATAACCGTTGGGTTAAGAATGTGCAAAAGTTTTTTTTACTCGATTTATGACACGTGAATTACATGTTTGTGTTATCTAATCTGACCCTCTGTGCTTTAATGTGATAAGGCTGTTGTGATGATTTTGTTTAGGATAATTAGGGCTTCTGTGTTTTTCCTGCTGTTTTCTGTGCAAATTCGATGACTGAACGAGCGTTCACGTAAGTGAACGCCCGTCCAGTACCCTAACATGCAGGTAACCGAGCGTCTGGTTGAGTGGACGTTCGTCCGTCCATGAATTTTCAACTCTGCCCTGATTTGAAGAACCAGACGGGCGTCTGTCTTTACTGAACGCCCGTCCGGTCTGCTTTCCTTGCAAACGAGCGTCTGCTTTGAGGAACGCTCGTCCAGAGTTGAAGTTTTCCCTGAACGCTCGTCTGATCAGTTGAACGCCAGTCCAGGTTCTGGTTTTTCTTGATTTTATTTTCAATGCTTTTATTTGATGTGGATTTTTCATTCGAGCTTCTGTGGCTAATTGATTTTTACATAGATGCCCTGAACTTATATGTTTTTACCTTTCCATCTATGAATCCATGTTAGACAATTGATCAATTCCTTATATATGATTCATCTAGGCATGTTATAGTATTTGTCGGTTCTCGTAAGCTATAACTGTTCTTATGGTTAATTAGTAGCTAATGTCGGTTCCCGTATGCTACATACCGCTCCGATGAATCTTTTAAGCTTTTAAGACTTACGTGCTTCCTTTGTTTTTATAGTTCATATGGGTAGCTACTCGTCGGTTTTCCGTATGCTACGTGCTTTCTCCATATGAGTTATACCCGTTTAGATAGATGATTGTTGGTTTCCATAAGTCTATCACTTTCGATAAGTCTTAAGGCGCGTCGGCACTAGTGACAGCACTGTCGTTTATCGTAACCTGTCATTATGTGGTAGACGTTTATATATATGTCGTGTTGCATATAGTGGGCTAGTTTTCTTTCTTTTATTTTATTTCCTTTTTGCATATCATTTAAATGCATTTCATTTAGTTGCATTTCATATAGTTGCATTGTTTTTCTATTTTTCCTTTTATTTTTCTTAAGTGTGGTCACTGTCGGTTTTCGTAATACCACCTAGTTTATTTTTCTTTTTGAGTGTAGTTAACTCGTCGGTTTCCGTAATACTACCTCGTCTTTATTTTATTTTTAGGATTTTTCACGTAGATTGCATTGTAATGCATTTTCATATAGTTGCACCTAGCCCTACTATTTTGTAATATTCCATGTATATGTCCATCTTTATATGAGCTTAATCTAAAAATTCTCTAGACTTCCTTTCCCGTGCTTTATATGTTATCTTCCCCTATCCCCGAGGTATTTCATGTTTGTCAAGTGTGCGGGGTATTTGCATTAGCTATTGTGAGTTTTCGGATGATATCGCTTTTCCGGTGGATGGTCCACAGTCTACTGAGTTCGTCGGGAATTTTTGGATTTGGTTCGAAACACTTCCAGAATAGCTCCCTTTCGGCATACAATCAGCTAAGTTTTCTTTTCTTTTATTCTGCACAACTTGAGGACAAGTTGCAATTTAAGTGTGGGGGAGGGGATGGTTTATGTGTATCTACTTTCATTTGCTCATATTAGTTATAATTTTCTATGAAAAGTGCAAAATTTTCAAAATTTTGTTTCGTCCCGAGTAACATTTCAATTGCATGCTAGTTTTATAATCTGGCACCCTTTAGTTGTTATCAGTAGTCATATCATGTTCTGAGAATAGGTTTAGTAAGTCGATACTCACTTGAACTTCATTTCACGAACCTATTAGATGAAGAGCCAAATATAGAATAGTTTCCGGTTAGTTAAAGGAAAGTTAATTCTTGATACAGATAACACTTACTTAGCATTGATGAAAGTTAAGAATTCGTACTATACTCACAGTTAGAATCTCGCACCTTAGTGTTTTGAAAACTTTAAGAGTCTTGAATGTGTTAGAAATATATTTGACCGAGAGTTTCCAAAGAGTTTGAAAAATATAAAAATATATATATCTATAAATAGAAATAAATGAATAGAATTTCTTTGCGGGAATTTTGTTTGTAACTATCACCTCGAGTCCATTTGGATACTGCCCCAAATGGGGAGTGTGGTTTACCTTGGACAGTATGGGTTCGAGTGATCTCAGGGTGACTGCCTCTAATGTAGGGGAGTGTGTTATACTTTTGAGACGCGACGATAGGAAATATAAAATATACGCTTTTTGGAATTCTAAGTCAAGTTGATCTAAACCCAGTAGAGACCCGAAAGGTATTTTCTTGGTACTAAGCAAAGGAATTTAGTTGTGAGTTAGTTACTATGTTCTTGGTAATTAGTTTTTGTTAGGTAAGTGTTGTAGATAGAATGAAGTTCTCGTTTAGTTGACCGGATAACTGTTAGTGCTTGATGTATTATATCGAGAGAGGATCGGTGGAAGTTTAGTAGGTTCTGCACACACATCACCGAGTGAGGTCGATTTGCTTGAATACTAGCTTGTCATGATTTTGACTATATCTCGTGTCAGGTTATGTGGATTCTTGATAGTATGTTTATGTTTTGTTTTACTCGAGGACGAGCAAAAGGTTAAGTGTGGGGGTGTTGTTAAGGGCTAATTTGTAGTGTTTTTAAGGATATATTTTATATCAATATTCCCCATATATGAATGTTTATCATAGAAATCGAGCTTATAAATGAAATATTGAGCAAACGATGTTTTTAAGTGGTTAATTGCAAAATGTAACGATTTATGTGCTTAAATTGTGATTTTATGTTATTTTGGGATTGTGTTACGCTTTGGTATATTTTCCTATATTGTAGATACATATTTTGGCATGCAAGAGGATTAAATGATGAGGTTTTGCATGGAAGAGAAGTGAAATGGAAGGAAGATGGAGATAAAGCTTGGAATGAAGCTTTCAAGCAGCCGAACTTTCGACGCAGTTCTTGATATGATAACAACCGATTTGACTCTGGACCTCAAGAGAAGATTTGTAGGGCTTGAAGAGAGGATTCTACAGGATTTTGAATCACTTTATTCCGACTTACGAGGCCCGAGATATGAGCGTTACAAGTTTGGATGCTGTTGCTGAAACTACTGGAAAATGTCGTAATATACTCGTAATACGACGGGCTTATCAAAAAGGCGTTTTCTGAAGAAGAGTCCTTAATGAAAGTTGTAGAGTTTTCCGAGAGCTTAATTATGACATTCGGATCATAATTTTTGGAGGTCTACAACTCAAGATATGAATTTTAGAAATCTCCTACCTAAATTAGGATTAATCCAGCCGCATTTTTCATGCATTGCTTCAGCCGACATACTTTGTTACCCTAATTGTCTCCCAGCCGCCTCTCTTTTCCTATATATATGCGAGCATGTATTGAAAACATATATCCCAATAATTCCCATAATCAAATATTTCAGCCGCAAATTAGCAAACGACGGCGGCAACTTGGCTACAAGGCCGGTCACCCGAGCCTTGTGCTCGGGTGATCCGGGGTTAGATTAGATGTCGTTTTTCTTCCGTTTTCGATTCATGGATTCAATCATGTACCAAACTATGTGAGTTTATTTTTAATTTATTCAATCCTTATTTATTTTTCATGATCTTTAATTTATTTTGTATCGTTCTATGATTATGATGCTATTATGTGAATTTATATCGAGAGATATGTTTACTAATTGATATGTTTACAACATACGAGAGTTGCGTAGACTAGATCACCATAGAAAGATAGGATCTTTAATCATTGATGATGACAAATTAATCGATTAATTATCTAGGTTGTTAGATTCTAAAATACGGAAGTTAACTTGAATCTACATCTTCGTTTTGTATGTAATATTGGTCTCAACATTCGGAAGAGGAGAGATCGATAATTGAATTCACTAAGAAATTAGGAATTCATAGCTTGAGAATAAATTCACTAAGGAATTAGGGGTTTATGTCTCGTGATAAGGTGAAACCACAAACTGAATTAAAATCATGAATTGAACTAGGGTTGAGATCACATAGGTTTGTACTTGGTTTGATCCCATGTTTCCTTAGGTTAGTTTGTTTATTTTATTCCTTAGGTTAGATTATTTGAATTATTTTCTGTTTTTATGTTTTGTCTTTCGTTTATTTGTTTTCTTGAGTAGCAATTGGTAGGATTAATAAGATTAGATTCAACATCCCAATTCCCTGTGGATCGATACCCGTACTTACCCTACTATGCTAGCAATTACCCGATATTCGGTCGGTTAGGAGTTAGTTTGCATGTTAGGTATAGGTTTATAAATTATTTTTTTTGTTTAGTGATGCAAAATCCTCCGAACATGGGTCCACGTCAGCATTGTTTACTGAAGCCGCTGGTTCAACCAGCGACTTTACCTTTTTTTTTTAAAAACAACAAAGCCGCTGGTTGAACCAGCGGCTTTAACCTGGGAAAAAACGTGAGCATCCTGTATTGAAATGAAATTGGTACATATGAAGAAGCCGCTGGTTCAACCAGCGGCTTTAACCTGGAAAGGTGCGTTTCATTTTAACCTGGAAAGGTGCGTTTTCTGATTTCATTGAATTAATTTCATTTTTTTCCCTGTTCGTTAAATATGAAAGGTGCGTTTCATTTTGTGTGAATTCGAACCCTAAACGTCATCGTTATGTCGCTGTTCTTCATTCCATCTGCCCTGAATAACGATGACGAGGTGAAATCAGAAATCAAGTAATACTTCATCGGATATCAGAAATCTCCAGCGATAAGCAATACTTCAGATCGGAAATCGAGTCTGGTTGCAGGTATTATTCACTTCATTTTCTTATTTCATTGAATTAATTTCGGTTTCTGGTGAAATCGTCATGAGATGACCTAGCTCTCATCGCCGGCGACAAGCCGTACTTTGTGTTGACCTGAGGAATAGCATAGCGCCTGAGACGGTAGCAACGATAAAAGTCATACGAAGATTATGGGGGGCTATTGTAGAGATGATCAAATTTCCGCGACCTCGGATTACAATTTCACCTCTTTTCGAGATCTCAGGTTCTCTAATGTCATCCACGACATTGTACATTGGAACATTTATCTTGATCCACTGAGTGTTTTTTTCTCTTCACAAGGATTGCTTTATTCTATTTTTTTAAGGATGCTATTGTTCTTTTGATTCTACTATTTACTCACGTATGTTTGTTCCGTCTCATAGTTTCATGTGGTAATCTTATTATGCTTCTTCTCCTATTTTCTGAACTTGCTTGCTCAATTAGTTGTTGGAATATGTATATTTTATATGTCTGTTTGCAGATGTTGGGGAAGTTGATTGACATCAAAGAGTTTCAAAGGTTAGTTACACATAGAACAGAGCCTTAATTATTTTTACAGGAAGAGAATGTTTCTTTTTGCCTTAAAAAATGAGAATAAATGTATGTATCGTTAAAAAAAAATGCATTCAATATAAAGATGTGCAAAATGTCTGCCGAAATTTCAGGACTAAATCACTCATCATAGTTAATCCTCTCATTCAAATTCAATAATTTAACCTTCCGTACATGTAATGATGCAATAAAATCAAGAAGTTCCTATTCTTCTTTTTATGCTCTGGTGCATTCATTTTTCTATTTCATTTGGCGGCCCAATCTACGTAAAGATTTGAAGAGGAGCTCAGTGGTATGGTGACCTCTGCATTCATCTACTACTACGGTATTGGATTTGTATTTTGTCGTTTATATGTTTATTTATTTATTTTTGTTTATATGTTTATTGAATTGATGGGTTTTTTCCTTGATTTTTTACTAGATATTTATGTGAGGAGACGTACAGAATAGACGTGTATCTAAAATCAAATAAAGTCAAAGCTTTTTCAGTATTGAACCGGACTGTAACTAAGGTAAAATGTTATATGCTCCTTACCTATGTCACTAATCCTCTTCATAATCATTCTCTTTGAACTTTTTACTATCTTTTTCCAAATTTTCAAAGGTGTTAGTTATATATTACTTACTTTTGGCATTTAGAAAATGTGCGACTTTTTCCATGTACTGTACAAGCAGATTTTTCATACAAGGGAAATGTCACAATGGTGAATATGATGTAGATGATACGGTGAGTTATTTGAATCTTTTATTTCCAATCAATCTTTGGTTATTGTTACTCAGGGGCGGCGCCACTCCTAAGGAAAAGGGTCACTTGACCCTCAAAAAAAAAAAAAAAAAAATTTTTCTATGTATATTATACATAATTTAAAATTTTTATGTACTAATATCTACTTATAAAATTTTCAAATATTTGTCCTTGACCCGTGTCGGATATTAAAAATTTGTAATACGGTGTGTCGATCTCGATCCCCGACCCGTGTCACCCAATTCCTGCAGCCGCCCCTGTTGTTACTGTTTTGTTGATGTTATATATCAAACCTTAATGGTAGTGTGCTTTTGTAACTTTCTGTCTCAAGTATGGACTTCATGTTTGTATAGAATGTGTTTAACTCTAAAGTTTGATGAATCTCCATTGTGATAGAATCTCGGTTTTCTGCCCACACAGTATATGTATGTGATGAACATTTTCCACACTTCGTGAGTTACCCTTCTAGAATGTAAATTTTTTTACTTATGCTTTTAATATTTATGACAATTGAAGCAATTCAAACTATATATGGAATGCCTCAATTTGTTTTGAATCTTGAATAGCCTGAGCTGGCTGCACGGAATTTTTTGTTTCTGCCAATACATAATCGGGTCTCTTCGTTATGTTTCTTTTTTAGACCATCAATTCGTCATGTTATTTTCTTTTTATATAATGCATATATGAATGTGTAGTCTTTTCATAATGTGGTCCTTTTTTATTCGTCTAATTGGTTTGAGATGAATAGTCCCTCAAATTTGTGTAATCATAATGTGATACCATATGTCTCTGAATTCACTCTTTAACATTCCTTCTGGCTCTATTGTTTAAGGCTTATATGCCTATTGCTTTTGGCTTAATGCACTACACTTACATGTATCTGTGTTTGTTTAAGGTGCACACTCTGTTTTGTCTCTGTATAAAATGTTCTGGTTTGGACATGTTAACAACCAAGTATGGATCCCCTCACGTACCCAGGAGGGGTATGTTTGTTCACACCATTATGTATGTAGGATTTTTTTTTCATGGCCTTAAATGCACAAGACCATCCGGTGCAAGGAAGGGGTTCATGGATGGTTAACTACCCTTCCACATCCAAGGAATGAACGATTGAGATGCTATGCACACACACACATTCCGTTTCCATGATGAGATATGTTTTGGCTCGTGTTTATTCGCTTGTTGACTAGCTTTACTCATTTGATATTTTGATTTCCCATATGATCGCAACGTTGACCTCATGATTTATTTTTGAATCGCTTGATTTGCTCGAGGGCGAGCAAACGCTAAGTGGGGGTAGTTGATGAGAGTTAACTTTGCTATAATTTCGTGTGCATTTTACCCTATATTTATAGCATATTCGGTGTAATTGTGGGGTAGTTAAGTGTTTTTATAGGCACATTTCACCACAAGTTGAATCACGAGACGATAAGACGTTTACGTCGAAAATCTCTATATTTTTGGGTGATTTGTGTATGTTTTATTGGTGTTTGTCACGCTTGGGTATGTGGTTTATTTTATTACAGGTATGGCGTGATAGAGGGCGTGACGAGGATTACAATGGTACGAAAATCGTCTAAAACGGAGTTCGTATGAGAAAATGACGCAAGATTCAAGTTCGGGTGTTCGAAGAAAAATAGATAATTTTAATAAAATCGTGTGTCAAAAACAGAATGTATCACACCCAGGGTGTGACGGGGGCTGTTTCTTTAGCAATATTTTGATTATTATCGGAAAAAAAATAAAATAAAAAGGAAAAATAAACAGGTTTGGTCAAAGGGGGCCAATCACATGTTTTTGATGAGGCGGCCGAATTGCAATTAAAGGGGAGGACGCCTGCTTATATGTTTTCTGAAAAATATAAATTTCCGAGGACGGAAGTCGAGTCTTGATGTATAAAAAACCATTTAGGTCAAATTTCAACACACTTTAATACCATAATTTATTTTTGACAGCAGCGACTTTTTTTCTTCTAATAGAACAGCTTTATTCGACTTTTCTGCAAAAATTTTCCTTTAGTATAACAATAGTTTTCTTCCGTTATTTTGTGATTGGAACACAACGAAGTGACGATTCGATTGGTAAATTGCTTCAATCTTTCTATTGGTAATTTTATTTATCTTTTTATGATGCCTATTATTTATTTCATCTTTGATTTCGGCGATTTTAGTATTGTTATTATGCATAGCTAAATTTTATTATAGCTAGATTATGTGATGGAACTACGAAATTGATGCCTAAACGATGATCTAGGGATGAGTAGGGCTTAAAAAAATTAAATCTTTGAATTGTTGTGTCCTAAAATTTGATCTTAATGCTTGAATTAATTTGATCACCTAATTCATGATTCCACACACGAACTTTATAAATGTATTTTGCGAAGGAGTATGCGAACTAGAATTTTGGGATTGTCATGCACGAACTAGTCGAGTTTTTTGCAGCTTGTTCCTTGGTAAGGTTTTTCTAGCTAAGCCGTGAACTCGGTGGATGCGGAGCGGCTCTTTGTTTTTCAACATATTAGGTCAATTAAATCTCATAGAGGGGACTGTTGAACCGAATATATGGTAACTAGGTTGTGGTATTAGCGCCTATGGACCAGTTTAGGAGATTGCACCCACAACACATTCATTTGAAGCTATTGGTTGGCTGGTAGGTTAATGCTCGTCTCTAGTGATTCGGTAACGGTATTGAGAGTAGTGTTCTTCACCATAATTTAGCTATTTCTTTTATCATATTTTTAAACTTAGTATTTTATCTTTTTGTAGTTATAATTACTTTCACCAATATTTGTGAGCCTGAACTAGATACAAAAGTGATTGTGATACTAGACTGATTCCTCGTGGGATACGACCTTGCTCGCCGTTGTAGTACAACCGACCCGATACTCTACCGGTTAAAGTTGGTTTACTATAATTTGGCCATCAAGTACCGGGTCGGAAGTACTATAGAGGTGAGCAAGGTCGTATCCCACGAGGAATCAATCGAGTACCAAAGTCATTCTCATACTTAGTTTAGGTTAATCAAGTGTGTTCAAGTTTTAATTATGCTAAAATGATATTTAAACTAGAGATAAACAGAGAAAGAGACATAGCCAAATCACGATCCGATTGAATACTTTCACCTCTCTAATCGACTATTTGGGAATGGAAACTACCAACCAACCATCCTAATGCTTATATCGACTCGTTCATGGGTGCAAACTCCTAAGATAGTACTAGACGCCATGCAACAACCTAGTACCCTTTGCCCGGTTCAACAGTCCGCCTTTAACGATTTAACTGACCGAAACAAGATAAAAGCTCTAGAGCCACTCGATTTGCACCGATAAACCTCATTACCCAATCGATCTAAACAACTCAGTGAATTGTAAATAACGATCTTAAAACCCTTTTTCCCACACCCCTTTGCAACATACATTTATAAAATTGGTGTGTGTTCATGAACTAGGTGATCAAGACAATTCACGTATTAAGAACAAGTTTTAAGACATGAATTCATCGATATAACAATAATTAAACACTACCCATTTCCCAAACACATAAACTAGAGGGTGATTTCTTCAACTATCACATGGTTTGACTATGGTAGAAATTAGCTACTCATTACAAAGCAATAAATAACAATCAAAGAAAGGATTAAAGCCATAAAACAAGAAGAGAAATGATATTAATTACCAAGATCGTGATAAAAGTTGGATCTAGATCAAGCTCCTACACCATGTCACTTGGATGAAGAGGATGATCCAAAATGCAAAACGAAGGGAAGAAAAGCTAAAATCTAAGCTAGATTGAATCTAATCTTAAAGAAATCAAAGTAAACGAGAGTTTTAAGGAGCTAAAGGGGAAGGAAATGGGAGAAAATGGGAAGAAAAGGGGCAGGGGAGGAGCAAGGGTTAGTCTCTGTACGTGTCTATTATTCCTCTTTTAAAATTCCATTTTCAACCTGAAATATCTTCTATTTTTTATGTTTACGGCGTGCACCGGAGGTGTCTCGGCGCACGCCGAGACATCACTGGAATTCTGAAGCTTCAGCAGCTTCAAGAGCCCTCAGTAAAATAGAAATATCTTCGCCTGTAGAGCTCCAAATTGAGTGATTCAAAGTGAGTTGGAAAGCACTTTCAATTGGCTACAACCTTCATGAAGACCACAAGTCCAAAAAATACATGTATCAGGGAGAAAATGGTAGATAAAACGAGTGTACGGTGAAAACACCAACCACTTTTGATCCGTTCCATTCCCGGGCTTCGGTTTCCTCACTTTAAGTCTAATGCCTCATCTTCCGGGCTCACGAGTCAACTATTTCCTGCATTTCCATAGCAACCAACATACCAAGCATAACTCCATAAGATAAATAGGTCTCGAAAATGGTCAAAAACATCGTAAAATGCCGAGGTTTTCCATCATTGTGATGGTTCACCTCAAAGTGATTGCTCAATGTGTTTTGCCCTATAAATGGTCTAAAACTACCCAATAATAGCCAAAAGTTTCGTAAATGAGGGTTAGAATATGCACCGGAGCAAGGTAAAGTTGACTCTCATCAACCACCCCACACTTAGCATTTTCTTGCCCTCGAGCAAAATGAGCGTTTTAAAAAATCAAAGAGTCAACGTTACATGCGTAGGTCAAGTTAATCACACATCCAAGACAATCGACGAGTAAATGAGTGAATGAATGCAACCTAACCACACCTTATCAAGCAAGCGGGATGTGTGTGTGTTTATAGCTTCTCCTACATTTACCATGGTTTACCGGCTTGGATTATGGACGCTTGGTTAATACGACTACACCATAGACTCATACTTCATAAGCATCTCCACTAATCGAGGCCAAACCGAGGCTAAGCAAGGTCGAGTAGGACTTGAAAGGTTGTACCGTTAGGCTCGGGACGGGGCTAACCGAAGGGAATTTCTAGGGAATAAACAACAAAGAGATAAACACGAGGAAGCTTAATCCGGGGTGTAACAATTCAAAACGTAGCTAGCTCCACCCTTCTCTAACTCAAAATAAAACTAGAAACATGATCCAAGAAATAAAATGCCATATCGCACTATGTCTCAAGTGTAACGAGTCAAAAATGTATAAGAAATCATGTTTCTCCACTAAAACTCATCCCAAACACCAACATCATATAGAAATCAATACAAGAGTCCTAAACTACTTGGCTTTCTTTGACTCAATCTTTTATTTACTTTTCATATTTTTTTCTCTTTTTTTTCTTCTTAATTTTTTTTTGAATTTGAACTTTAATTTTTATTAGGTTTGAATCAAAGGCCATCACATGAACATAATTCGAATCGAGCTCCTACCCTCCAAGATGTGAAATATCTCGTAATACCAACTCCTCTATACAAAACACACCACTCTACCACCCACACTTGCCTAGGCAAGTGTGGTCTAGATGAAAAGATTACGCTCAACTCGTAGGGTGTTCAATGGAATGTAGACCACAAATAAGGCTCGGGGTCGGGAAATTACAGGCTAAATACGAACGGCTGAGTGTCGGATATGGGTCTAACCATCCTATCAAGGCTTAGAGAGGTTACTGTGGAATATGTCAAGGGATGGCTATTTGGCTCTAGTTAGGTCAAAGAAACGCCATAACTGTCATCCCAAACTCTACCAAGGTCGGCCTTTCTTTTTCGTCTCGAAGTTAATGGTATGAGTTCTAGGTAGCCGAATTGTGCCTAAGTCTACCATAATCGGTCACTAGTTACCATGGTTCAAGAAATTGAAGCTATACGTGTGTGAAAATCCCATTTCCAAGCTAAGGTAGTAAGCCAAGTAACATGCATTCAAACATTCACTACACCGTTTATCCTATCAATGTGAAGGCTCAACATCGAATGCAACATCAATACCATGAAAAATTTAAAAAGTGCTCAAATTTTGCTAAAGAAGTGACCAAACACTAAGTATACAACACAATGACCAGAAAAACAATGAAGCACATATCAAATCTAAGCATACCACCCCCCACTTTAAATGCAACACTTACCATAGTGTGTGAATGATAAAAGAGAGAAAAGGCTTAGTTTAACCTGGCAAAGAGGCGCAAACCATGTACATGGCTTATCCATGAAAGTTCCACTCGAATACCTGAAGCCATGAGACAAAAACACTAAGAAAACGCATGCACGGGGAACAGCCACCGTGCCAAAAGCAAGCAACAAATATCGAGATATAATAAAAGAGTGCAAAGTCACATACACGATCATATGAAACCAAAAAGAGGAACCGGCTCGGGGCGCATGGGATGAAAAGACAATCTAGCAAGTAAAACAACATCCATGCAAAAAGATACAAGCCAACAATGGATCGAAGAAGAACCACTCAGAAACGGTACCAAGATCCCCAAAGTATCACCCTAGATCACTCTTAGCACCAAAAACTAAATAAAAAACAGAGAAATGGTGGGTTGCCTCCCCCGAGCGACTTTGTTTTACGTCGTTGGCTCGATGGAATGACTTATACGATGTCAACTTTAAAGTTATACCGTTGACACAAAGGTGGAAAAGGCGTGTTGAAAGAAGTTTGATGGAGTTATACGATTTGATTGTCAAGTTTAGAGTCCTTGACGAGACTTGAATCCCCCAAATTTTACATTAGGATTCTTTCTTCTCCCCTCGGCATCAAACTCACTCTTCTCATTCTTTGGCCTTCTTGAGTGCTTTGACTCACTTGAAAGACCTTTATCTTATCAATCCCCTCATTCTTACCCACTCATCACAAGGATGACATACATGCTCATAAACCTTGATGGTGGCGCTCTCATTGGGAACTCTCAAAGTGATCTCCCCGGTTCGCATATCTAGCAAGGCTTCCCCCGTAACCAAAAATGGTCCACCAAGCAAAATAGGCATCCTAGAGTTGTTTTCCATGTCTAAGATGACAAAATCAGCCGGGAAAACAAATTTATCAACTTGGACTAGTACATTCTCAACGATCCCTCTAGGGTACCTAATGGACCTATCCACCATAGAAAGAACCATTCTAGTTGTTCTAATACCATCAAGACCAAGTTCTTTATAAGTAGCGTACGTCATAAGGTTCACACTAGCTCCTAAATCACATAGGGCCTGGAGACTCTTAGAGCTACCTATCATGCATGGGATTGAAAAGCTCCCGGGGTCACCAAGTTTAGGCGGAATTTTCTTTTGACAAATCGCAGAACACTCTTCATTACAATAAACCACACTTTGCAGTTTAGGTTTTTTCGATAAAACATCTTTAATAAATTTAGCATACAATGGCATGTTCATTAAAGCATCAATTAATGGAATATTTATCGCTACCTTACGCAAGATGTCAAGAAAATGATTTTGCTTCTTACTTACCACATTTGCTTTCTTATCATGAGAGGGAGGAAAAGGAAGAGTACTCACATCAAAAGGAATGCTAGTTTGAGATGTACCTGACTTTCCTTTGCCTTTAAAAGCTTCACTCACACGCTCCATTCCCGCATTCTGTTGTTTCATAGCCTTGCCCTGAAGATCCCTTTCACATCCTGCTTTGTGCCCAAGCTCTTCATCAAGAACCAACTCTTCAATTATATCCTTTTTAGAACCCATAGCTCTCATTGTCTCGTGACTTTCCATTACCGTATCCTCTTCCCCATCATTATCATACACCACAAAGATAGCATTAACTTCCTTAGGATTTCTCAAGGTGTTACTTGGGAAGCCGCCAACCGGTGCAGTATTAGCATTTTCGGTTAATTGTCCCACTTGAATTTCAAGGTTCCTCACCGACGATTGGAGCATGGTGGTCGTATTGTTGGCATTGGTCCTTATATCCCTTAACTCCCGACTATGGTCTTGTAGCGTCCTACCTTGATCTTGGAGCATTCTACCGTGGTCTTGCAAAGTTATGTTGATTTGCTCCAAAAGAGTATCGGTGGAACTCTTTTTTGGAATAGGAGCTAATGATGGAGGTTGAGAGTAGTTTCCTTGAGCATTTGGCTGTTGGTAGAGTCTGGATTGTTGTTGAGAAGCTTTTTGAACTTGATATGAGGGGCCTTGTTGAGGCCTAGGAGATTGCCATTGATTCGGACTATGACCCCAAGTCAAATTAGGATTCTCACGCCAATTTTGTGGAACCCCTTGAAAATCATAATTTTGGACACGGCCTTGTCCCACATAGTTGGCATCATAGGGCTGTGTGTCCAACATCAAAATCATATCCATAGGTTCAACGACCGGATAGCCAAAGGTGGTGAGAGGGTTGAATTCCATTTGCCCCGCATTCAATTGCCCTAAAACATAGGCATTCATCAAAGATTGTTGCAATGAATTCAGATTAGCCACTAAGTTACCGGCTTGAGGTGCTACTTGAGCTTTCATTGGAACATGTTGTTGGTGGTGTATTTGGAGATTTGCAATTTGTAGCCGAATGTTCACCACCACAAAGTTGACATAACCGGGCCTTCTTGTTCTCTAAAGCCAACTCATCAACTTTTTGTTCCATGGCTAACACCTTGTTATGCCACTCGGAGTTCATCTCAGGTTCATCTACCATAGCGGTCACAAGTGGATTCTTTTCTCTCACTTGCCTTCGTCCCGAACTCCATTGCCTATTATTTTCCTAAATTCTTTCAATGGTAGCTAGTGCTACATCCGGTGCCACATCCATAATAGATCCTCCACATGCCGAATTTAGTTGTTGCATTGAATTACCATCCAAATTTCTATAAAATAGATGCACTTGGTCCCATGCTTCAAATCCATGTTGAGGGCATTTCCGTAACATAGTCTTGAATCGATCCCATGGCTCAAATAAGTTTTCACCATCCAATTGCTCAAAGTTAGAGATGTCGGATTTTAGGTCAAGGGCCTTTGATGGTGGAAAGTACTTGAGTAAAAATGAACTAGCAACTTGGTCCCAAGTATGTAGGGAATCATGAGCCAAAGATGAATACCACTCCCTTGCCTTTCCTTTTATGCAAAAGGAAACAAAAGTAGCCGAATTGCTTTCTCACTAACCCCGTTGATCTTCACTGTCTTGCAGACCTCTAGGAAGCTATTGATAAAATTATTCGGATCATCCGTAGCTCTTCCTTTAAACTCGGCATTATTCACAAGTAGGTGCAACGTGTGTTGCCTTATGTCCAAGTTATTAGCCGCAACATTGGGTACTCGAATAGGGCTATGGCCCGTGGTAGCCATTGGTGTCACATAGTCTCTACAAAGTCTCACCGGTCGATTACCCGCTTGGTTCACTTGAGCTTGTGGTATGTACTGTTGAGGGTTCACCATAGGGACCGGTTGAGGATTAGCTTGAGGGATAAATTGTTGAGCATAAGGATTGGCCATTTGAGGAAATTGGTTCATCATAGGATTAAATTGGGCCATTTGCATCATTATTTGTCGATATTGTTGGAGGAATTGGGGGTCCATTTGTGGAGGTTGTTGTGGTTCATTGATTTGTGGAGTTTGGAGAGGGATATTGGTTCGTTGTTGAAATGTATTGTTCAATGGGGTATTATGCACAATATTCCCTTCTCTAGGTCGAGGTTCCATCCTTGGGGAAGGAGGATTTGATTGTTGACCTTGGCTTCAGAATTGACTTGCATCCCCTTCCTCAGACGGATCTACACTCTTTCCTCGATCCATACTCCTGTCAAATTCAAGGTCTTCGGTTCCCGTAGCCATACTAAAACTCTCGGAACTAGAACTCTCACTTTTCAATTCTTGACTTACTTCTTCAACTAGAATCCCCTTGTTGCGCAAAGCGTTTCGGTGTCTAGCCAAAGCTTCAATCTCAAGAATGTATGGAAATAATGGTTCCTTTGAGCTTTGGGTCATGCATTACAAGAAGCAAACAACAAGAAAACAATAAAAAATAAAACAACCTAAGCCCAAGTCTTCCAATGACTTGAGAGATATCGATTAAATCCCCGGCAACGGCGCCAAAAAACTTGATGACCAAAATAGTAACGACCAACCTTAACCGGCAGAGTACCGGGTCGGAAGTATTATAAAGGTGAGCAAGGTCGTATCCCACGAGGAATCAATCGAGTACCAAAGTCATTATCATACTTAGTTTAGGTTAATCAAGTGTGTTCAAGTTTTAATTATGCTAAAACGATATTTAAACTAGAGATAAACAGAGAAAGATACATAGCCAAATCACGATCCAATTGAATACTTTCGCCCCTCTAATCGACTATGTGGGAATGGAAACTACCAACCAACCATCCTAATGCTTATATCGACTCGTTCATGGGTGCAAACTCCTTAGATAGTACTAGACGCCATGCAACAACCTAGTACCCTTTGCCCGGTTTAACAGTCCGCCTTTAAGGATTTAACTGACCAAAACAAGATAAAAGCTCTAGAGCCGCTCGATTTGCACCGATAAACCTCGTTACCCAATCGATCTAAACAACTCAGTGAATTATAAATAATGATCTTAAAACCCTTTTTCCCATACCGTTCGCAACATACATTTATAAAAGTGGTGTGTGTGTTCATGAACTAGGTGATCATGCCAATTCACGCATTAATAACAAGTTTTAAGACATGAATTCATCGATATAACAACAATTAAACACTATCCATTCCCCAAACACATCAACTAGAGGGTGATTTCTTCAAATATCACATGGTTTGACTATGGTAGAAATTAGCTACTCATTACAAAGCAAGAAATAACAATCAAAGAAAGGATTAAAGCCATAAAACAAGAAGAGAAATGATATTAATTACCAAGATCGTGATAAAAGTCGGATCTAGATCAAGCTCCTACACCATGTCAATTGGATGAAGAGGATGATACAAAATGCAAAATGAAGGGAAAAGAAGCTAAAATCTAAGCTAGATTGAATCTAATATAAAAGAAATTAAAGTAAAAGAGATTTTTAAGGAGCTAAAAGGGAAGGAAATGGGAGAAAATAGGAAGAAAAGGGGAAGTGGAGGAGCAGGGGATAGTCTCTGTACGTGTCTATTATTCCTCTTTTAAAGTCCCGTTTTCAACCTGAAATATTTGCTATTTTTTATGTTTACGCATGCCCCGGATGTGTCTCGGCACACGCCGAGACATCACTGGAATTCTGAAGCTTCAGTAGCCTTCAGCAGCTTCAGCAGCCTTCGACAGCTTCAGCAGCCCTTAGTAAAATGGAAATATCTTCGCATGTAGAGCTCCAAATTGAGGGATTCAAAGTGCGTTGGAAAGCTCATTCAAATATTGACAACTTTCATAAGGAACACAAGTCCATAAAATGCATGTATCAGGAAGAAGATTGCAGATAAAGGGAGTGTACAGTGAAAACACCAACCACTTTTGATCCGTTCCATTTCCGGGCATCGGTTTCGTCACTTTAAGTCTCATGCCTCATCTTCCGGGCTCACGAGTCACCTATTTCCTGCATTTACATAGCTACCAACATACGAAACATAATTCCACAAGATAAATAGGTCTTGAAAAGGGTCAAAAACATCGTAAAATGCCGAGGTTTTCCATCATTGTGACGGTTCGCCTCAAAGTGATTGCTTGATGACGGTCAAATTATACCCGTAAAAGTCATCAACGTTGACCTTAAATCGAGACTAATAATATATATTTTATATTAAATCATATGTTTATATTTATTATTTAATGTTATGTGATTTATATTATATAATTTGGTATTTATCCATTTATAAGATATAATTTGGTGTTTGTCCGTTTTTATTATATAAATCGGTATTTATCCGTTTTTATTATATGATTTACTTTGGGATAAATATTTATTTTGTAGATTGAGATAAACTTTGGAGGATAAATGCAAATGGAAAAATTAAATCTCAAGATAAATCAAAGGAAATTCAAGATAAAGATCGGATAAGCACGAAAAGAGGTGTAAGGCATGACAAAATTGGCGCCAATGGGGACGCACCAAGGGGGGGCGCATTTTGCCTTTCTTTTGGAGATCGGCCGGGAGTTATCTCTTATTTGTTTTGATATTTTAAATTATATCTCTTAATTAGCTTGAACCCCTATAAATAAAGGCATGTATGACGCGCCATAGACACCACAACCTACACGACCATATACTCTTCTCAGTTTATAATAAAATCCTCAGTTTTTCTTAAGAGCAGTTCTTATGCAAGTTCTGCAATAATGTAAGTTCTTGTATTTATTTGTTCTTAGTTCTTTGTAATTAAGCCCCCAATTATTGTTTATTGTTTGAGGTTGTTCGTTCTTCTCCGAACGATGTAGATCTAAGGATACGAGATGAGGCAGTGGGGATTCCTTGTCTATAAGGATCCACACGCCCAGATCTGTTATCCGGTGACCTATAGATGACTTTGGTATGATCGACAATCGTGTTTTTAGTAGATCTATATAATTGCTTTATGAACTTCTATTTTATCCGTTACGTATGTAGAAACGCTAAGATTTAGGTTTTCGCCGCGTCAATCTAGCCACGTCTTTATGGTGTGATTGTCCACCAAGAATTTCTTATCTTAGTAGGTATGGCTACGGCTACGTTGCTCGTCTGTTTTAATTAGCGTATGATTAGGAAATACCAATATAGTGCTCCTAGGTCGGCTCATGAATTGATCTTCCGGGACTTTCAGCGAGATCTAGATCTGTGTTATATTTGGGAATTGCTAGCACCTAGTTATACGTACATCGTAGATTAACATGATACCTAAAAAGTTAGTGTTAATGGGACGGAGACTGATGCGATCGCTTAGGAAGTACGCCTGAACAAAGGAATGTTGCCTAGGTGAGGAATACGGTTAATATCGGCATCCCTAGTTTTGTAAGCGTGTGAGTCATAAGAGATGGAGGCCTAAAAAGCGAAGTCACGTGATGTAGCATAGTGATCTAGATGGCCTACCCGGAGCTAGATCTAGTTTAGGGGATGACTCCCGTAGCCACTATAAAAGAAATACGGATCGGAATAATAGTTGTCGAGTCTAGCTTAATTATATAGAATCTCTAAATCCAAACGATAATATAATAATTGGGGAGATTAATTACGTGTCTTTATATGTGTTGTGTCGAGTCGTGTCGTTTATCTTTTCTTGTCTTTTGTTGGTCGTAGACCGCCTTCGTGTCCTTGATATGAATGATTAATTTTTTATATATAAATGACCCACAATTGGTTCCCTGTGGGATCGACCTTGATTCGCTATAGCTATACTACGATGGACCTAGTACTCTTGCTAGTATTGGTTTATGGTGGTCAAGTATTTTAATTTCACTTGATCTACGTCATCATTGCTCAATGTGTTTTGCCCTATAAATGGTCTAAAACTACCCAATACAAGCCAAAAGTGTCGTAAATGAGGGTTAGAACATGCACCGGAGCAAGGTAAAGTTGACTCTCATCAGAGAGTTGGATAAATACAAAAAGCACGGAGAGGGAAATAGAAATGACAGAGGACCCCGTAGATACCAAAATGAGATGAAAGTGATCATAGAAGAGTTTCCTAGCAACCATCAGATTAAGAGCCAAATCAATGCAATTAATATCAGAGGAAGAGAGAAGCCAGTTGTCCTGGCTACAAACGAACAAGCTATCTCCTTCACTCGAAGCGTGCTAGCAGGACCACCGAGAGCGATGGAGTTGCCCATTGTAGTACAGGTCGGGATCAATGATTTCGGCGTCAACCGTGTCCTCCTAGACACGGGGGCCTCCAGGGTCATCATTAACTTGGAAACTCTCAAACAGTTGAAGATAGGAACATATAAGCTAAAACCTTATCTGGGAATGCTAGAGGAGTTTTCCAACGATAAAGTAACCGTTTTAGGTGTCATTGATCTGGAGGTCGAGATTGGCAACCACCCGTCAGACCGAAAAGAGAAAGTTGACTTTTCAGTCGTTGATCTGCATTCTCACTTCAAGGCAATCCTGAGGATCCTGTCTCAGAGAAGGTTTCAGATGGTTATTTCAATGCCCCACCAGAGGGCAACATTTTATACTGATGACGGAATCGGAATGATCGTCAGTCGACCCGAAACACTGTTGGATCATGTGACCACGAATCGAAGCGATTATCCAACAAGAGGGACATACAAGAGGCCTCAGGTTGAATCCTCCAAGTCAACCTCTGATGCAAACTTTCCTAGGGTTCCAATCTAACCGGCACAGTATCGGGTCAATTGTAGTCTATTACGGTGGTCAAGGTCGTATCTCATGAGAATGTGAGGTCAAACACCAATTAGTTGTTATTATCTTGATCTGGATCACAAGTTTGATAAAGAAACTAATACTTAACTAGAAAAGGTCGTTCAAATGATAAAAGAAACTAGCCAAGATGATTCATAGTTCAAGTCATCTCCCCTAGATTATTTGGAAATGATCAACCTACCGCCTTCCAAAGGTGTTCTATCGTGTGAACGGTGCATTCCTAAACTAGTGATTTCCCCTCATACGAGTGAATGAAATCACTCTTATCTCCTCCTTGGTTTAAGCATCTTAAACCTAATGAATTGACAAGATAAACACTTGAATGCATAATTCCCCAGATAAGGAACTGAATTCCACTAGGGTCGATTCTACCTTCCGTTCTTCTTACCCTCTTCTCACGACTAATATCTCCATTCGGTATCTACTAGTTGTGTAGGTGCATACATAGGTTAATTACTCCAACATATACAATATCAATCAATGCAAGTAAGAAGATTATCAACACAATAGAAACTAGAAACATAAACAATCAATTCCAAACAACCAAAGGGATTTACTATCATTACTACATCATCTTAACTAGAGAAAGAGCTAGCCACTCATAATTATAACTACTAACATGTTAAAGCTAGTATTCATAACAACAAGAACAGTTAAATTAAAGTAAAAATTAAGAATCCACCTAATTCAAGCTATGAACTCGAGTAGGAGCTTTCATCTAACCTTCAAAGTGCTCCAATGAAGATAGAACACAAAATATTTGTTTCTTACATCCACCAAAGATCTTCAAACATCAAAATGATAATTCTACAATGTTTTACAATGGAATTTAAGTGCTAAATTGAGGAAATTTTGGCTAGGGGAGCCTTGAGGTGGAGGTGCCTGCAAGAGATTTGGAAGATCGGTTTTTTCTTCTCTGCTGATATATTTTAGAATTCGTTCGAAAAGAGCTCCAAAATCCTAATTAACTCGCTGCCTTTTATAATTCGGCGCGCGCCGTGAATGCCTCGGTGCACGCCGGGCTCTGACACGGTAGTTGAGAATTGACTCTCACATTTAATGCACCTGCAATTACTTGAATTGATGTCTCGGTGTGCGCCTTGGGTGTCTCGGCTCATGCCGAAGATGTATCGGCTCATGCCGAAGATGTCTCGGCTAACGCCGTGACATCAAATTGTATTGCTAATTGAATGGAATCAGGCCCATTTCTTCCCAAACTTCCTCTTCTGCTCTAATGGTGTCACGAGGCTTGCTCTAACTTTATACTTTCACTCCATGCATCCGTAGTCACTGCAAAACACCATACGAACATACCACGAGTATTTCTGAAAATGAAATATAACTAGTAAGCTCTTATAAAATGCTTAAATATTGGTTGTGTCTACCTAGACAAAAGTGATTAGATTTGTCACGAGATTTGATTTAATTTATACAAATTATCACTTAATACTAAAGAAATGGGAGTAAAATATCATAGAATTCCATCATCTGGTTGACATACATCAACCACTCCCCATTAGCTTTTGCTCGCCCTCGAGCAAACATGCGATAAAATTACGAGTTACAATTATGATAATGCAATGTCGGGAATCGGATGTTTATCTAGGCAACGTAACTAATCAAAATTATATATGTATATCAACCGTGATCTCAGAAATAACGGAGTGTGTGTGTGAATATTCCTCAGATTTGTTATCAAGCACTCAAAGTATGAAACATGCATGCAAAACTTATAAAATGCAATCCATATGCTTAAGAATGATACCAATCTCCACTAATCGAGACATTCAGAGTCAAAGGTTTAGATTGGGTAGGACTTGCAAGCTTGTAACGTTAGGCTCGGGAATTGGCTAACCGAAGGGATAATAAGGATATATCAAAAGAATACGGGAAATATAGCAAGTATCTACACCAAAACAATTTAATTAATTTCCCAACCTATATTACTTGATCTTGATGAGCTATCCTTAAAATTTCTTTGAACTCAAACCTTTATTAGATCTTATTTACAACTCGCTTAGAACTTTAATTGATTTATGGAACCCTTTTTTTTATTTTTTATTTTTTAACTCGGTATCAAAAGGATTAGATACACCAATGGACTCCGAACTCGAATAATTTAACCATTAAAAACCTCATTTACTCAATATTTACATATATAGCTCGATTTCTATGAAAAACATCCATATATGGGGAATATTGATATAAAATATATCCTTATAAAACGGATAAAATCACCCTTAACAGACTCCGAACTCGAATAAGTACTGTCTCAACTTGTGCCAAAAATGTCATCCAACTCTCAACTCCAAAATCATCACCACACAATCCACAGGTCCTGCTAAACTTGCCGGATGCCAAACGAATGTAGACCAAAATTAGGTTAAGGTTCGGATTATACTGTGGTTAATTACGAACAGCTATTTCCGAGTGGGGTCTCACCACTCTACAAGGCTGAGATGGGGACAAGTGGAAAATATGTTCGGGAAGGCCATTTGGCTCTAGCTGAATCAAAGAAATGCCAGGACCGTCATCCCTAACTCCGACTCTAAATACCTTTTACTTCGCCTCGAAAAGATATCAAGCCTAAGTTCTAGTTTCTATGGAAGTATGCTGGCATGATTACATAAAAGTTTACATGTTAACAAAATATTGGAATATACGTACACAAAGGGTTCACACTATAATCACGGAATCACGTTAAAATACATTTGTAATTTATTAAGGTTACTTACTTTGTTAAAGCATCTATTCTTTTAATTACATATCTTAACCTGTACCAAAAGTGATTTTATCAACTTGGTTGTTCGAGGTTAGCTAAGGTCAAGTGTTTCTTAGGTAATTAGTGAATATTTCCATGATTTACCCGACTATGGCTCCACTCCCCACTTACAAATTAGCATTGTCTTCAATTACTAGAGAGGATAGAAGAAGTAGAAGGGTAAATACAACGGTTAATTAAAGCAAAGTGTGACAATTCGAAATGTGACAGTGTGTGCATAAGTGTTAAAAATGTGAAACAGTGTGCAGCACGGCACAAGCCGGGATATTACGGCACAAGCCGTACGTGCGTGTTCATGCATGCATGGTCAGGATGTACAAGAAATTTTTGAAATGAAAAACACATATAGGATATTATACAATAATGCTAGAAAGGGAAATTACAAGCATGCATATATATTTAACACCAACTAGGAGGAAATGGCACTAAACGCCCTATTGATGCAACGAACAGAACTTAAAACTGAAAATTGAGAAACTGGAAACTGACAACTGACACAACCAACCAGTGGCGGACCCAGAATATTTTTTCAGCGGGGTCCATAAATATTTAACATACTAAATAATTTTTTTCACGGGGTCTGAAATATTTTCTATAGGTAAAATGCAGAGTATTTTTATTTTTAACGGGGTCCGTGGACCACCCTACTAAGGCTTTAGATCCGCCCCTGCAACCAACGAGCATGCAAACCAACATCATCATTCATCATCATCATCGTCAGCAGAGCTCGACAAGGGTGGGGTGGATGAACCTCCGGGTGGGTCAACAGGAAGTATACCAGAACAAGTCACACGGCTGGGGATAATCTCATCACCAGGGCGGGAAGGCAGTCCAGGGACACGAGTGCACAGATGAGAGATGAACCAGGCGAAAGGAAGCGGCTGGCACGGGTGATGCTGAGCGGTAGCAAACCCAATAAAAGCCCTATGGATGAGAGTACCCCAGTTAATGAGCGCACCGACCCTAATATCATACAGAAGCAGAAGCTCCTCGTCAAAAACTCAAAAAAGAGCTGGGATGGTAGGACACGTGAGTTGATAAAAAGTTTCCAAGCACGTGCATCACCGTCAAGGTCTGCAGCAGTTAGGCTATCGGCAGGGCCACGGTTGGAAGGAAATAGAGTGCGGGTGGCTTCGTAGATATGAGAAGCAAAGTTGTGACTATTATCGAGTTCCCACATCTGCTCATAAAAAGTATGATATTAGATAGTAGGATATTAGAGAGTTGCAAAAAAAAAGGGAAAGAGACAAAAAAAAATGATATTTTTCCTAAAGTTATCTTCCGTCCACTTATTAGCATACTCCCTCAACGAATATTCTATTTATACCCTATTATTCTATTATTTTATTTCAACTAACTGAAATAGAATATAAGAATGCTTGGAGTATATGTCTAGGACAATTTGAAAACCATTTTGTTGTGCGTTTGAGATTGATTATTCAAGAAACGATTAATTCGCAGAGAAAAGAGTTCTACTACTTTACTTATTTTTTAGTAGAATACAATTGTGAATTGTATAATAAGGGGGGTTGTATTAGGCCATGGGTGGTGCGGAGTCCTCGGAAAGATGGAAAAATGAATTGATGATACTAGGATGGAAGGGAACCTGAACACCAGGAATGGGAACCGATCAGGGTCAAGTTAAACTATTAACTCGATGCCTACTAACTCACTAGCAAGAGAACTAGGTTCAATTGTAGTATAGCCAGATAGAGTCGAGGTCGATCCCACGAGACTCGGCACAAACAAAACACAACTTTATCCTATTAGAACTAAATTGAAAGGGCGGTCTACGACCAACTAAATGCGATAAATAAAATAGTGACAACCACAAGACACAAAAGACCACAAAGACAAATTAAAGACTTAAAACACGGATAATACGGTTGATATTATCTAAACAAATAGTATTGATTACGCTAGTAGATTATAACTCCCCCATGTGAACTAGGATGATAACGAGATAAAACAAACGTTAAAGATTAATTATTATGACTACGGGAGTCATCCCCTAAGGTAGATTTAGCTCCGGTTAGGCCATCTAAATCATCGTGCCTCCATTACGTGACTTCGCTTTTTAATGCCTCCATCTCATATAACTTCTGACACAATTATTTCACTAGGGATGCCGGTATAAACCGTAACCTCATCTAAGCAACATTCCTATGGTGAGGCGTACTTCTTAGATGCCGATTCAATCTATATCCTAAGTAACAATCACTTTTTGAGTTTCATGTTAAATTATGATGACGAATAATTAAGTTGATCGGGTTTAATTACTCGTTTAAATTCCAAATCGAGAATCGACGTAGTCGAAGCCGATCATAATATTGCCCTACACATCACCACACTCGGTCGACCGAACGACAAAGACTCGGGCGACCGAGTGACATGTCTAGGTCGACCGAACACGCTTCGTGCCGGAACAAATCATGATTACTTCTTAACGTTTCTAACCTAAGCACATGGGTTCGTAAATAAATCTACATCACGCAATCAATACAAATAAAACTACTTCATAATAAAATATATCAGATCTACAAATAAAGATTGCATAATTGAATAGTCATACCCTCGAAGACGAGAGTGACTCCCACTCTTTAATGCGCTCCCTAATCGGAGAATCCGACGAATCCACAATGAACGACCATAAAGAAAATAAAACTAAATCTTCAAAATCTAAAATTGTATGAATTATTTTGTGTTGTAGTGGTGTGTGTTCTCAACATCGTGGTCTGCTTGTTTATATAGGAGTTGTAGCCGACATAGGGAGAATCCGGAAGATTGACGTGCATTTATCAAATTAGGCTCGGGTGACCGAACCTACACGCTCGGTCGACCGAATGGCATGGCTCGGTCGACCGAGCCTCCTTCTTCACGCGTTTTCACTTCGGTTCGTCCGACTTGTTTCCTACTCCACGCTTTTTGAATTGATCGATTGATCCTTTCTTCAATGCTCCGATTTTCTTCTGTTTTATCTTGAGATCTCCCCGATTATCTTCCCGATTTATCATGATCTGCAAAAAATCGTATTTATCACACAATTTAATTGCTCTTTTATAATAAAAACAACTAAATACCAATTATCATATTAATAATCACTTATTATTAAATAATAAATATAAACACGTGATTTAAATATGAAATATATAATTAACTCCGATTTAAGGTTAGAATTGATGACATAAATAGGTATATTTTAACTGTCATCAAAATGCCCCCCACTTAAACTTTGCTTCGTCCCGAACAAAGCATTAACAAGTTATTCCCCAAGACAACATTTTCCGTGGTCATCTCATACTTACACAAGAAACCCGAGTCAACTCATACCAGTCATGCTCATAAGATAAGCATTATTCACTACTCGCTATGAATCGAAGTGATTGTGTGCATGTGCGTTGGTTTTATATAAATGTAGCCGATTTAGAGTTTATGCGACTTCATATCTAAATCCACCAACATCGACATTCATACCTCTTATGCCTCGCAATGGTTAAAGCACTAGAACAATAAGCAAGAGCGTACCTATAGGGTTTTTGGACTTGGAGACCGAGTACTACTCGAAGCCTCTGAAAATTCGAAAAATTTGTTTCAAATTTTTGCATATTTTTCGAATGCTACTAACCTAAAGGAAGAAAACTTTATAAGAGCATCCCCCTATCTTAGATTAAGCATAGCATCGAATATTACCACAAGCGCGGGGCTACTTTGGTAATGTTACTACAAGCCCGAGTGTTTTAATACATTCAAAACACAGGTACGTCCCAAGCTTATTACTCCGCTTTTGTTGGCTAGAAGATCAGAATACATCAGTCGACAAATGTCGACACTGGGTCCTCATAATCAATTATCTAAGCAATATACACATACTTCTTTCAATTATGATAACCCATGCGGTACTAAGCGATTCACATGTTGAGTAATTGAACAATACCTAACTACTTGCAATTGTTGGCATGAATATCCTTAAGTCTACTAACAATTTATCGCAAAAGTATAACATGACCACGTACTCACGCGACCTTGGTTCATTTCCTATCAATTCTAAGTATAAGAACTTCACAAGTTTAAGGGTACGAGTTAAACAACTTGGCATTTATCCATAAAAATTTTAAATTTGGCTCAAAATTGTCTCAGTATTCCGTTTTCCTTGACTTCAACATATAGCACAATATATATAGCTAAGTCCCCTGCCCCCCACTTAAACATGGTATTGTCCTCAATGACAAAAATAAATGAGAGGTCAAGAAGAAAGACTTAGCTCTGGAAACGGCTCCCAAGTAAAGGAACAATATCGGAGTAATCATCGGCACAGCGTGGAGAGATAGACACATCCTGTATAAACAAACAAGCTCCACGAAATCGTCAAATACCATGTCTATGGAAGTTATAAAATAATGTGGCGGTAATTAGATATAAATATCTAAAAACAATTTAAGCCACTTTACTTTATACTGCCATGGACAAGACCAAAAGGGGTATTAAACCTAAATAAAAACTTACATGACGGCTATCAAGGAAAAAACCTCGTTTATTCCGAACTTAGACTCGGAACATGGCGAGATGAAAAAAACCGTGATAGGCGCATGCTACTTTATTAAAACCAAAAAGATAGTGATAAGTAGTAGTTCTAAGTTTATAGTCGCTAGCTCGACTCACTCTCAAGATGGTTTATTCATAGACGGGGTCATCGAGGTACAAAACCTCCTCCTCGGCGAAGGCGGAAGCCCGTGATAATGCTTTATACGATGTCCATTGACCACAAATCTGGACTCGTCTTTGAAATTGAATAGCTCCACCGCTCCGAAGGAAAGACTTGTTGTACTTGAAATGGGCCACACCATCTTGATTTCAACTTACCCGGGAAGAGTCTTAAGCGCGAATTGTATAAGAGAACCGAGATCACCCTCTTGAAAGGTCCTATCCGAATCTTTTTGTCATGGAACTTCTTCGTGCGCTCCTTGAAAATCTTGGCATTCTCGTATGCCTCTAAACGAAACTCTTCCAGGCGAGTTAATTCTAACATCCTCTTTTCACCGGCCAACGTCTCATCAAAATTTAGCATCCTTGTTGCCCACATGGCCCGGTGTTCCAGTTCCACAAGTAGATGACATGCCTTTCCAAAAACAATCCTATATGGTGACATTCCAATCGAAGTTTTATATGCAAATCCTATAAGCCCATAAAGCGTCGTCTAAACGTAACGACCAATCCTTCCTAGTTGTATTGACAGCTTTTCTCCAGGATACGCTTTATCTCTCGATTGGTAACTTCTACTGTCCACTCGTCCGGGGGTGATATGCGGTTGCTAGCTTATGTCGAACCCCATATTTAATCATCAACCTTTCAAAAGGTTTATTACAAAAATGACTACCATTGTCGCTTATAATCGCCCTCGGCGTCCCAAACCTTGTAAAAATGTTCTTCTTCAAGAATCTAACCACAACCCTAGCATCGTTAGTAGGTGAAGCAATGGCCTCAACCCATTTTGATACATAATCAACAGCAACTAAGATATATCGGTTAGATAATGATGAAGTGAAGGGTCCAACAAAATCTATTCCCCAAACGTCAAAAAGCTCCACTTCTAAGATGCTCTTGAGTGGCATCTCATTCCTCCTTGAAATATTACCTCGTCATTTAACAAGCATGACATGCCTTTGCATATTGGTGTGCATCCTTAAACAATGTCGGCCAATAAAAACCGCATTGGAGGACCTTGGCCGCAGTTTTATCTCCCCCGTAGTGTCCTCCAACTTCATAAGAATGACAATGCTTCAGGATATCATTATACTCTTCCTCTGGCACACATCTTCGAAAAACATTATCAGATCCTAGCTTAAACAAATAAGGCTCATCCCAATAATAGTGTCTAATATCTTTGAAGAATTTCTTCCTCTCTTGGACAGTGAGATTTGGTGGTAGATATTTCGCGGATAGATAATTAACAAATAAACTAAACCATGGTTGTTTCTTCTCCTTCACAACCTCTATTCGCGAAGAAACTGCAGCACAATCACCTTGTCCCCCGATGGTGGTGATGGAGAAAAGTTGTTCATCAGGAAAAGATTCTCCTATCTCAGGTAATTCCTCACCATCCTTTAATTGTAAACGCGATAGATGATCGGCCACCACGTTCTCACTTCCTTTCTTATCTCGGATTTCTACGTCAAATTCTTGCAACAATAGAATCCATCTCAACAGTCTCGGCTTTGAATCTTGCTTTGCTAGGAGATACTTAAGAGCTGCGTGGTCAGTCCACACAGTGACTTTAGATCCCACTAAGTAAGATCTAAACTTGTCAAAAGCAAAGATAACGGCCAAAAGCTCCTTTTCCGTTGTTGCGTAATTTCTTTGGGCAGCATTCAAAGTCCGGCTCGCATAATAGATAGGTCTCGAAGATCTTATCTTTTCTTTGACCCAAAGCGGCGCCAACGGTAGCATCACTTGCATCACACATCGGTTCGAATGGCGTATCCCAATCCGGTGCGACCGTAACGGGTGCGAAGAATCGCCTACTTTTTATTTCGTTGAAAGCTTTTATGCACTCATTAGAAAACACGAATGGTACGTCCTTGGCCAATAATTCGGTAAGAGGTCTAGAGATGAAGGAAAAGTCCTTGATAAACCTACGATAAAATCCGGCGTGGCCTAAAAAACCTCGCAAAGTTTTAAGATTAGTAGGTGGAGGTAGTTTCTCGATCACCTCGACTTTAGCTCTATCCACCTCTATACCGTTCTTGGATATGCGGTGACCTAGTACTATACCTTCCGTAACCATCAAATGACACTTCTCCCAGTTAAGCACAAGATTAGTCTCTTCACATCTCTTCAACACTCGTGCTAGATGTGTGAGACATGAATCGAAATCGTCTCCAAATACGGAGAAATCATCCATAAATATCTCCAGGAAATCTTCCACCATATCCGCAAATAACGACATTATACATCGTTGAAATGTCGCGGGGGCGTTACACAATCCAAATGGCATTCGATTATACGCAAATGTCCCATATGGGCATGTAAACGTTGTTTTCTCACGATCTTCGGGCGAAATGTGGATTTGATAGTATCCCGAATATCCGTCAAGAAAACAATAGAAAGCATGCCCGCTCGGTCTCTCGAGCATTTGATCGATGAAGGGAAGAGGAAAGTGGTCCTTACGAGTCGCATCATTTAGTTTCCTAAAGTCTATGCATACTCGATGACCAGTGATTAGCCTTACCGGAATTAACTCATTCAACTCGTTGGCTTGCACCGTCAATCCTCCCTTTTTGGGAACTACGTGGATAGGGCTTACCTATTCGCTATCAGCAATTGGAAATATAATTCCCATTTCTAGCATTTTTATAACCTCATCCCTAACCACTTCCTTTAATTGCGGGGTTAAACGCCTCTGAGGTTGTGCAACCGCTTTCTTTTCAGGATCCACGGAGATCTTGTGCATACATACACTAGGACTGATGCCCTTAACGTCAGCTATGGTCCATCCAAATGCTCCGCGGTACTCTCTCGAACTCTCATTAGTTTCTCCTCTTGTAAGTCCGTCAAGGAAGAAGATATGATTAGCGGCAAAGTCTCATCTTGAAGAAATACATACTTCAAATTTGCGGGAAGAGGTTTTAAAGTCAAATTTGTGGGAGGTTCTTCCAAAGAGGTCTTCAACTTTTGACCGGTGAGTTTAAGTTCGAAGTACTTATGCCACGTTGGTCTATGATAGAATCTTTCAATCTCTCGCAACTTACTTCCTCTACCGGTCTTGGGGTCCCTCTACTACATCCGGGCCATATCATCTTCTCCTCCTCACTACTCACGTACTTGACTTCATCTTCTTCTTCTAAGACAGCATCTAGAAAATCCTTGATACTTTCATGTTGTTGAAATTCTTGAACGATCCTGTCAATGGAATCTAACATGAAACATGCATCCTCTCCATCACCAGGTTGCTTCATCGTGTCAAAGACATTGAATGCAACTCTCTCTTCGTTCACTCTCAACACCAACTCGCCTTTGTAAACATCAATTAGTGTTCTACTAGTAGCCATGAAAGGTCTCCCTAATATCAATGGTACCTCGTAGTTAGCTTCCATATCTAATACCACAAAGTCGACAGGGAATACAAACTTTTCAACTCTTACTAGCACATCCTCAACCACTCCACACGGTTCCTTAACGAACGGTCGCTAATTGCAATGTGATTGAGGTCTTCTTAAGATCTTTCATGCCTAGTTCCCGAAAAATAGATAGTGGCATCAGTTCACACTTGCTCCTAGATCACACAAAGCTTTGTTCGGACATATGTTACCTATGGTGCGGGGAATGAGAAAACTTCCCGGATCTTTGCATTTTGGGGGTAACTTATGTTGAAGAATGGCACCCAGAGCACTCCTCATTAAGGCATATGGTCTCTAAATCTAGAAGTTTCCTTTTAGTTGAGACGGCGTCTTTTAAAAATTTGGTATACTCAGGCATTTCAGCTAGTGCTTCAACTAGGGGTATATTGATTTGTAACTTACTAAACATATCCACGAACTTCTTATACCTCTTATTATCAAACTTTGGCTTCGGCTTTGGTGGAGGATAAGGTAGAGTTGAAGGGTCGACATTAGTGAAAATTGGATACTTGTTATCGTAAAGTTCAACTCTAGGGCCGCGGGTTCTTTATACGTTCTTTGCTCGGCAAAGTCTCGAAGTCTCATTGCTTGGCTCACTATCCTTACTCTTTGTGACTTTTTCTTTCTCTTGCAAGGATGGTGGAGTTACCTCCTTTCCACTTCTTGTCATGATCGCATTCAAATCCTTAGGGTTCTTCTCGGTGTTGCTTGGCAACCCTCCAGAGGTCTCGTTGAGACTTGCTCGGCTAGTTGTCCTACCCGGTGCGTGAGATTTTGGACTAGAGCTTCCCGATTGGTTACCTTGGCATCGCCTCTTCGACAATATTGGCTAAAGTTAGTGGCTAACTCAGCCATAGATTTTGAAAGTTGTCCCATATTGTCGGTGACGACATTACTCGCTTTTTCTATCGCAGCTTCCCAACCAAAAGTTTTAGTCTGCTGTGGTACATAAGGGGTAGGCGGTTTAGGCCTTTCTCCTGCGTTAATGTCACTATATCGGAATCCAGGATGGTTATGATTAGGTCTGTACCCTCCCCCGACATAATTGGCTTCTTCGGTACAAAGATTCTCACCTTGAGGTGCTACCTCGATTCCGGCCCCTTTTTCTACTCTTGTCATCCTCTCTTGCATCCCATCTACCTTATTATTGATAACGAAAGTTGTTCTAAGATTTTGGTGGATGCACTATCATCAAATATATCGGCGGCCATCTTCACGTAGCTATGTCATTGCCTCCCCATTGGCTATTCATCGCTATTTGCTCCATCTTCCCTTGTGCCTCCTCAGGAGATAAAAGAACAAACGCTCCATTGCTGGAGGCGTCTACTCTAATTTTCTCAGTCTCTCTCAACCCATGGTAAAAAGTTTGCATTAAAAGCCAAAGAGAGATGTCATGATGAGGACACTTCCTCATAGCTTCCTTGAAACGCTCCCAAGCTTGATCAAAACTCTCCCCAGGTTGTTGCTTAAATCCTAGGATGTCTTGGCGTAACTTAAAAGTTTTTCCTAAGGGAAAATACTTATTCATGAACTTTTGCAACAATTGTTCCCAAGTAGTGATAGATCCAGCCTCTAAAGAGAGAAGCCATTGCTTAGCTTTATCTTTCAAAGTGAAAGGGAAAAGCTTAAGACGAATGTTACCCTCCGGGATTAATTCTGGTTTCACAGTACTAACGATTTCCAAGAAATTCGTCACGTGAACACCAGGATCCTCGTTTTGGACTCCATGAAAAGTAGAATAATTGGTCACCATTTGAATTACATTAGGCCTAGGGTGATAGACTTCCGCAGCATCTTGCGGTGCTACGATAGCGGGAATGAATTGTTCAATAGTGGGCGTTGCATAACTTTGCAAAGTGCGCCTCGCTCCTTGAACTAGGGCTTGGTTCTCATTATTAGCATTTGCATTCACATTATTGGCATTATTAATATCAGGATTAGGTACCTGGTTTGGATTGACTGGGTTGCCTTCCATTTCTGTTTCAGATTCGGAATGCTCAGAATGATCAGTTGTATGTCCTTCTTCCACTCCTTGCTCGCTTTCCTCAAGATTCGGATCCTCTCCTCCTTGCTTAGCCAGTTCCCTAGCTATCTTCCTATTCCTTCTCGCAAATTTTTCTATCTCAGGATTATATGGTTCAAGCGGTTCCTTCGATTTCCGAGTAGCGTACTATAAAATAATAAACAACAATAAAACAATCAATCACTAGTAAAGGCTAGGCCTTTAACTAACTAAGTAAAACGACTCGAAATAAGTTTGAGAAAAGAAAACGTAAATCAAACGAAACGAAATGTTTTAAAGCTAGGACGAACCGCACGAAAAGAAAAACTAATTCTCGGTCGACCGAGAGCTGCAGTTCGATCGACCGAACAATTTTTTATTTTATTATTTTTTTTGTTTTTTTTTTTTTTGTTTTTTTTTTTTTACGACACTGTTTTAATATACAGACTCTTATTCACAGAATATTCACGAATCCAGTTCTAACAAAATAAGCTATATCTTAATTTAATGACTCGAGTCCCCGGCAACGGCGCCAAAAACTTGATCAGGGTCAAGTTAAACTATTAACTCGATGCCTACTAACTCACTAGCAAGAGAACTAGGTTCAATTGTAGTATAGCCAGATAGAGTCGAGGTCGATCCCACAGAGACTCGGCACAAACAAAACACAACTTTATCCTATTAGAACTAAATTGAAAGGGCGGTCTACGACCAACTAAATGCAGTAAATAAAATAGTGACAACCACAAGACACAAAAGACCACAAAGACAAATTAAAGACTACTAAAACACGGATAATACGGTTGATATTATCTAAACAAATAGTATTGATTACGCTAGTAGATTATAACTCCCCCATGTGAACTAGGATGATAACGAGATAAAACAAACGTTAAAGATTAATTATTATGACTACGGGAGTCATCCCCTAAGGTAGATTTAGCTCCGGTTAGGCCATCTAAATCATCGTGCCTCCATTACGTGACTTCGCTTTTTAATGCCTCCATCTCATATAACTTCTGACACAATTATTTCACTAGGGATGCCGGTATAAACCGTAACCTCATCTAAGCAACATTCCTATGGTGAGGCGTACTTCTTAGATGCCGATTCAATCTATATCCTAAGTAACAATCACTTTTTGAGTTTCATGTTAAATTATGATGACGAATAATTAAGTTGATCGGTTTAATTACTCGTTTAAATTCCAAATCGAGAGAATCGACGTAGTCGAAGCCGATCATAATATTGCCCTACACATCACCACACTCGGTCGACCGAACGACGGACTCGGGCGACCGAGTGACATGTCTAGGTCGACCGAACACGCTTACGTGCCGGAACAAATCATGATTACTTCTTAACGTTTCTAACCTAAGCACATGGGTTCGTAAATAAATCTACATCACGCAATCAATACAAATAAAACTACTTCATAATAAAATATATCGATCTACAAATAAAGATTGCATAATTGAATAGTCATACCCTCGAAGACGAGAGTGACTCCCACTCTTTAATGCGCTCCCTAATCGGAGAATCCGACGAATCCACAATGAACGACCATAAAGAAAATAAAACTAAATCTTCAAAATCTAAAATTGTATGAATTATTTTGTGTTGTAGTGGTGTGTGTTCTCAACATCGTGGCTGCTGTTTATATAGGAGTTGTAGTCGACATAGGGAGAATCCAGAAGATTGACGTGCATTTATCAAATTAGGCTCGGGTGACCGAACCTACACGCTCGGTCGACCGAATGGCATGGCTCGGTCGACCGAGCCTCCTTCTTCACGCGTTTTCACTTCGGTTCGTCCGACTTGTTTCCTACTCCACGCTTTTTGAATTGATCTGATTGATCCTTTCTTCAATGCTCCGATTTTCTTCTGTTTTATCTTGAGATCTCCCTGATTATCTTCCCGATTTATCATGATCTGCAAAATCAGTATTTATCACACAATTTAATTGCTCTTTTATAATAAAAACAGCTAAATACCAATTATCATATTAATAATCACTTATTATTAAATAATAAATATAAACACGTGATTTAAATATGAAATATATAATTAACTCCGATTTAAGGTTAGAATTGATGACATAAATAGGTATATTTTAACTGTCATCAGGAACCTCGTGGGTACCGCTCACAGAGCCGGATGCATAGAGAACATAGTAGAACTCTTGCACCATAGAGACATTGACGCGGCCATGCAGAGCACGAATAAAACGAGACCAGCCACCCCATGTGACTCTAACCTTGGAGAACTCATCAAGCTTGCTATTGTTGAGGCCATTCTTGAACTGAATTGGAGCATGACTAAAGCAGTGGATATATAGCGGTTAATAGCTATCTCTGATCCATAGTCAAAAATGGAGGGTGGAGAACGAGGATTGGTGTACTCTGGCGATGATTCAACTCGTGAGGAGTCGGGTGGAGTTGGAGATAGAGAAGGAGTGCGAGAAATAGAGTTTGAGGACATGGTGAAAAGAAGGAAAATGGAAAAGATATGTGAATTGAAATTTTTTGGGGTGAAGATAGAAGAACTATGAGGGGAAATTATATAGGAGAAATGGAGGGAAAGGTGGCAAACAATTATCAAACCAACTCTGTCCAGAAATAGTAGTTAACGGCGCACACCGTGAGTGTCACGGAGCAAGCCATGATATTCAAAAGCTGCTATGATGCCTGCAGATTTGACATCGGCTGTCAAAAGAAATTTGGACTTTACGGCGCACGTTGATTGAAGTCACAACGCAAGCCATGACCAAAAACATTGTGCAAAAATCACAATTTACACGGCGTAGGCCGGGCTGGGCACGGTGCAAGCCGTGATAACAGTATCAGAATCTAAAAAGTTATGCTATTATACAAAATAGGCAAAGCGATGAATCAAATCAACAGAGAAAATAGCATAGACTCAATTGAGATGCATTTGACCCAATTAAGAAAGCGTACTGACAAAGTGATAAATAGTAGCAAGCAAGTGAAATAGTTTGACAACATAGATAAGCATAAAATAAAAGTTAAGGCCACATACAGTCATTAAAAAAATTATTAATAGTTTGACACTGAAATGATAATAATAAATCTCAAGCATCTTCCTCATCCACGTCAACAACATGAGAAGTACCCTCGATATCCCTGCCTTGCAAACCCACAGTGCTAGTCGGAGTAAAACTCATATGACTCAATAGACCGGCTCCTTGCAAGTCAGCTGCGTAAGGATTACTGAGCATCTCGATGGGCTCAGAAGAAGCAAAAGTTGAAGCAGACGGTCCTGAACTAGCACTAACAGTTGATAACACCACCGAACTCTCCATACCCATAGTACCCAGACCCGAACTGAGTGATTCCACATAAAAAGGGATGCTCATCCCAGCCGCAGAAAAAGCCTCTGAAACTGTACCTGTGAAAAACGACCCAGACACACCACCACTAGTCACAGGAAATAAGGAGGAAGGATAAGACTGGTGAGGAGCTGAGTAAAGATGGGAATGGCGGGCAGCCACTCAGGTAATGTGTAGGCATTTTCAGAACAGTTTTCCTGTTGGTTAGCATACTGGGCAACGAAGGGGTTAAGGGAAGAAAGAAAAGTGCGCTGTCCTCGCATACCAATACGTAGATCATTAGCCCATTGACAAGATCTTTCAAAACCCAAAGTCATATTGGCGCTCATAGCAGCCTGGCTGCCATGCAGAAAGGCTAACTCAGAGTCGTGAAAGTCAAGTCAGGCAGTGAGAGCAGGATCTTGGGTGGAAGGTCCAGAATGTGAGGTAAAATGGCTAGAAGGCGGTGCAGACTGAGGTGGGGCACTGGAAGGCCGAAACTGGGTAACAGGAAGGGGTGGTGACCGGCGAGGTGGGGTCCTAAGAAGGTTTGTTCCAATCAAATCTGTAGACGGGGACATTAACTTATCACTCGGAAAGGGTGTGACTTGATGGAGGGTGTAGAGGGCAGAGATAAGATTGTGGAAGGGCATATTACCATCTTTCCTAAGCTGACCGGCAAAGTCTACGGCTTTGGCATGGATGACGGTGCCTACGCCAACCGGGATACCTTGAAAAATCACAGAAGAAAGGCAGGATTCCTCACTGGTGAAACTGGATAAATGACTAGATGGGAATACATTGTGGCTTAGAAAATGTTTAAGACCTCGAACATCCCTCGTCGTTTTTCCAAAAGGAAATCTGCCTTGAGTCCAAACAGTTGTAGGGTCAACCTTTTGCTGAAAAGCAAGAGCCCTAGTCCAAACTTTAGAGGGAGAGTCGAGCCCCTAGATTGTGTTATACTCATTGTCTTTCGGAATGTCAGGGATACCGTAGAAATCATTAATGACCTGAGGGGAAAAGGAATTGTGGTAGTGCGAATGTTAACAGAACTAACTTCGTCATCCTCACTAGGCGCTGTAGCAACCGACAACATGGCATAAAACTCGGCAACCATAGTGTGATTTATGAGTTCTACACGCTCGGCTGCTAGTGTACCCCAATGGCGGTCACTAATGATTTTGGTAAGGTTACCGCTAACATGGCCAAAATGGACACCATGTTCTAAGAGAAGAGCACCCTAACTAAAACACCGACCGAAATTCAAAACAGCTTGGGGAGGGGCGGTTTTCTCAAAAACAATTGCCTTCTCAGCTGGGGTTAAGTTTCTGAATTTAGGTGTAGGCACAGGTACGGTTTTATGCTTTTTGCTCGATTCACCCTTACGACTACGATGGGGTTGTTCCGACATCTAAGAGTAGTGGTGGCATGATGTGAGTCAACTAATCGATGCATTTCACGATGTTTTATCCTCATTTCTCATGCATTTATTGATGTTCTTGTATCAATTTGAGTCATTAGTTGCTTAGTTTCACCCAAATGTGTAGATAGTAATTATTATATAAAATATCGTGATTTGATTAGTTTTGTACCGGTTATAGTAACCGGAGCATCATGTCGGGTTTACGCTTGGTATTTTTGTGTTGTATTGCAGGATTATAGGTTAACCAAGACCCTGAGTGACGCCACATGTTGAGCCAAACACGTCTTTTGATGGCTAGAAGAGTATGCCGGAAGCTATCAAATTCAAACGGATCAATTGTCTTTTGCGTTTCTACCGTAGCATACATTCAATGGACATTTGACCCAGCTTAGAGACATTTTTTGGAGAAGACTTTGAAACGAGAGTTGTAGATGAAGAAACGACCTTTCTAACGCAATTTGAATCACATTAATCGGAGCTACACAACTCAAGGTATGGCGATTTTACTGAGCTGCTGTGAAATCGGCGCACGCCAACTTATTGTGGCGCGCGCCGAACGTCACTGTAGCTATTCAGAGAGTTTCAGACATTTTAGTGACGCACACCAAGAGTCAGGAAAAGTGATTTTCAGCCTTTAAAACCCAATTTTAGATCAAATTTATCAAATATTCCACCCCCAACTTCATCTTCTCCATTTTTTCCTCTCCTTGTAGGCACACCCACGCCCCAAGGTGCTCTCCTTGCCGAAATTTAACACAAATTTAGCTCTTATTATCATTGTAATATTAAGGATTCTTAGTTTGATTTCTAGATTACTTTGATTGGAGCAAGATTATCACTTTTGTGTCCAACTCCATTAAAGCTTCTTGAGTAGAATGAAGGTCACCATCTTCGAGTTCAGTGCTTGAGATTGGTAAAATTCTTACTTTTACTTTGATTTAAGTGTTCTTGTAACTATGAATGTTAATTTTTATATGTTGGTGTTCTTAGTTATGAGTGGCTAGTTTATACTAGCCAAGATAATGTTGTTGTGATAGTTTAATCTCTATTGGTTGATTGGGAATGTTTGTTCATGTTTCATAGCTTCATGGGTTGTTGTTATCTTTTCCTATTTTCATTGAATTGCTTGTTGGTGTTGGATTGATCACCTAGCACTTGCACACACACACTTAGTTGAGACCGAAAGAAGATGCTTGGTGTGGGAGAAGGGATAGGAAAACCGGAAGGTAAAATCGACCTCTTGAGGCTTTTGATTTCTTATCCAGGGAGTATTGACATTGTCATTGCATTCAAGTTCGTATCATGTCAATTCATTAGGTTTATGATACCTAGGCCAATGATGAGGCATAGAGTGGTTCCGTACACTCGTATGAGGGGGAACCACTTGCTTAGGAATTCACCGGTAACACACACTTGAACACCATTGGAAGGTTGGTAGGTAGTTCATTCCCATGATACTAGTAGAGATATACTTGATCATTGCATTATCTTGGCTAGGCTTTTTATCTTTTATCACCTTTGTAGCAGTAGAATCATAGATACATTACCTTCTTGTTAATTTGCGACTTAGATCAAGATAATAATAGCTTTTCGGTGTTCAACCTCACAATTCTCATGGATACGACCTTGACCACTTACTAGACTACAATTGACCCGGTACACTGCCGGTTAGATTGGACATCTAGAAAAGTCTGATCATGGCAACGACAAAAACAAACAACAACAACCAATCCAAACAACAATTAAACCCATCCTCCGGCTTGTAAGCTAATTAATAAAATTTACGACAAGGATGGAATTTAAATGGAAAGAACTGAAGAAATTGTTACCGTTGTGAAGAAGTGAAGCCGTTGGAAATAATGGTGCTTCCTCCTAATGCACCGAAATTCTTCCTTCATGAGTGCTACTGAAATTGTATGCTGGAGAATGGAAAAGAGAGGAGGAAGGCGGCGGTTGTATGAGTTAGGAGAGAAAAATGGGTAGTTTTTGATATTATAGGAACTGAAGAAAAGAGGAGAGGGTGGGAACGAAAATTGAGGAAGTAAAGGCGGAGAGAGAGGGGAAAAATCAATTCAGATTTTGAAACGGTTCATTACGGCGTGCGCCGTGACATCATCGGCGTAGGCCGTGGATTTCCTCGTTTGTGCTTCTAATAACCGAATCACGGCGTGAGCCGTGATATTCTCGGCTTGCACCGAGATAACTCAGAATTTAAACCAGCGTGGTTTTTAGTAACTATTCCCATACTGAGAGTTTAAACAAAACTCCTACTACACTTAAGTTATGTGATCAAACTGAACAAAAAAGCATGCTTGACACACAAAAGAAAGTTTTTACGGGTTGCCTCCCGGTAGCACTTTTATGTAACGTCGTATACTCGACGAGATTATACGATAGAGTTAATAGGAATATATAGATTAATCGTAAGGGACACTACCAACTAATATCATCTAAGCATATAGCATATAAGCACATAAACCTACCAATGTTAATGCTTAAATGGTAAAAGGAAAGATAGTACCCGGGGTTGCTAAATGCATAATCTATAGCTAGACTATGCCATGCTATCATTCAGATAGGGGTCGGGAAGGAACATCACCTCCTTAGCTTGAGGGATTCCTTCCTCTTCAACAAATAATTTCACCCGGTGGCCATTTGCTAAGAATGTTGTTTTACCATCAGTGAGCTCCACTGCACCGGATGCATATACCTTTGTTACTGCAAATGGACCTGTCCATCTAGACTTCAACTTGCCTGGAAACAATTTCAAACGTGAATTGTACAAAAGCACCTTGTCACCTACATGGAACTCACGACAAAAGATCTTTTTATCATGAATGGACTTCGTGCGTTCCTTGTAGATACGGACGTTTTCATATGCATCTAAGCGAAACTCCTCAAGTTCCATGAGTTGGAGCAATCGATGGTCACCAATGGCCTTGGGGTCAAAGTTAAGAGACTTAATAGCCCAGAATGCTCGATGTTCTAACTCAACTGGAAGATGACAAGATTTCCCAAAGACTAATTTATAAGGGGAGCAACCAATAGGTGTTTTAAAAGCCGTTCTATAAGCGCATAATGCATCATCAAGCTTCACTGATCAATTTTTGCGGTTAGCATCTACCGTTTTTTCAATGATCCTTTTCACTTCTTGGATAGAAACTTCCACTTGACCACTAGTGTGTGGGTGATACGGTGTACCGATCTTGTGCTTCACACCATACTTTTCAAGTAGTTTGGTGAATGGTTGATTACAAAAGTGGGATCCTCTATCACTAATGATAGCCCGATGAGTGCCAAATCTTGTGAAGATGTTCTTTTAAGGAACTTCATCACTACTCCGGCATCATTAGTGGGAAAGCTTGGGCTTCAACCCAATTAGATACATAATCGACCATTACTAAAATAAACTTATTACCAAACGATGGGGGAAATTGGCCCATAAAATCTATGCCTCATACATCAAACAACTCACATGCCAAAATAGGGTGGAGAGGTATTTCATGTTTCCTAGATACATTTCCTCATTTCTGGCATGACTCACAGGATCTAGCATAATGATGTGCATCTCTATACAATGTTGGCCAATAAAAACCACATTGTAAAACTTTATAAGCGGTTTTCCATCCACCGTGGTGGCCTCCAATTTCTCGTCCATGGCAAAAGGATAGTAGACTCGAAATTTCATTATTGGGAACGCATCTCCTAATGATGCCATCCGAACACCTCCGAAAAAGGTGCGTTTTCTCACAATAATAGAATTTCAAATCGTGGAATTTTTTTTTCTTTTTCCATGTCCAATGAGATGGAATATAACCGTGTGTGAAATAATTAACAATGTTACCAAACCATGGCGAGCACTCCTTATGCATAGGATTGTTTCCAATGAGTTGCATGGATGGGGGTGCATCAACTACCATAAGTTGTTCATCTGGGAATGAATCTCGTATCTCCTTTCTTTTGCCTTCTTCTTCATTAAACTCTAGTCGACTCAAATGATCTGCCACAACATTGTCGCTACCTTTCTTATCTTTGATCTCAACGTTGAATTCTTGAAGAAGTAAAATCCGTCTAAGAATTCTTGGCTTTGTGTCCTTGTTTAATAGAGGTCGTAATGTTGCATTATCGGTGTGGACAATTACCTTAGAACCGATAAGATAGGAACAAAATTTATCCAAATCGAAGATTACCGCCAATAGCTCCTTCTCCGTAGTAGCATAATTGATTTGTGCCGCATTCAATATGTGAGATGCATAGTAAATTGCCTTTAAAACTTTGTCGTGTCGTTGGCCTAGCACGGCCCCGACTGCCAAATCACTTGCACCACACATTAATTCAAATGGTAGAGTCCAATCCGGTGCTACTAAGACGGGAGCACTTACCAATCGCTTCTTCAAAGTCTCAAATGCGTCCATACACCTATCATCAAAGTTGAAAGGTACTTCTTTCTCAAGTAGATGACTTAATGGTCTTGCAATTTTTGAAAAATCCATGATGAAACAACGATAAAATCCGGCATGTCCAAGAAATCCGTGCAAAGTCTTCAAATTCACCGGTGGTGTAGTTTCTCAATCACTTCAATCTTTGCCTTGTCGACTTCTATTCCTTTTTATGAAATTATGTGACCTAAGACAATACCATCGGATGCCATTAAGTGACACTTTTCCCAATTGAGAACTAAATTTGTATCTTCACAACTGTTGGACTTATTTTATGTTTTAATGATGTGAACCAGACTAGCTGTTGTAGAGCAAAGGCAAAAAGATGTCTAGATCAAATGTATAGGTTTATTAGAGTTTGATCATTGTATAGGTTTGATCAAACAAGCATTGTAATTAGGTCAGCTGACTTTATCAGCAGACCTGTCTAGGTCAGTAGGGTAACTAGGTCAGTAGACTAGTTAGGAACCTGCTGAAGACTGAAGGCTGAGGGTTCAAACTCAGTTATTGAAGGCTAAGGGATCAAACTTAGTATTTAATGTCAAGTATATGGAATCAGAATTTAGGGAAGTCTGTGATTACCTAAACTGATTACATATACCTTGTGTACAAGGTCTAAGTTCCATATGTTAAGTGGTGATTGGAACTTAGTTATGTTCAAATTGGTGTACTCTAACTTCACAATAAAAATTTAGATGAAAAGCAGTCAGCTGAAATGTTTCTTAAACACAGGAGACTTAAAACTGCTGACTGACATGAGCATCAGCAGACTAATATACACAGGTATCTTTTAAGTATAAATCTCTATTTAATCAAAGGTTACATTGGAAGATTACAAGGATAAGGATGGATTACAAGCCTTGATATTATCAACAAATCAATGGCCAAGATGAAAAGAACGTTGGAAAGATTCAGAGAATTAACCAATGGACACAAGTCAAAGGGTGGACAGACTGAAAACTGTCAAAAAGTAAACTGACAGTGTCAGTACTATGTACCGGGACAGAAAGCAAGTCAAGATGGGGACAAATCTGAAATGGCTATGTTTGAGTTTCAAACATAAGTCACAGGATTCTCACCTATAAATAGAAGACTCCTGATTCAGATACAAGTGATGAAAAACAAATAATCAACTCAAGCTATCAAGTTTCTTATCAAGAAAATCACTCTACTGACATCACTGAGCTTAAAGCTACTGATCCAGAAAACTCTTCAAGTGGAACCTGCTATCAAGTTACATCAAGAACACACACTTGAAGACATTAAGCTACTGATCATTTCATCCTGATCAAGCTGCTAACTGTTGAATCATTTACTTGATTCAAACTTTCTTTTACAAGAAACCTGCTGAAGACAGAGAATCTCTTAGGTGTCAAGAACTGTTGTTTGTGGTGGAGCTGGTGAAGAGGCAATCTTATCCTTCAAGGACCAGTGGAATACTTTGGAGCAGCAATCCTACCTGTTTCAAATATAAAGTTTGTGAAGCCATAGCTATTGGTGAAGGACAGACAGCTTAGAGATTTTTGTAACTGCAACCTCAAAGATCTCTATTGAATTTCCTCCAACATCACAAGAGAAGAGTGGACTGACGGGATTACACCACCTAGAACCACTACAAAAATTGCCTACTTACTTTCTGCGTTTATTTTCTGCATTTAGTATACTGATCACATCAACTTACTGAAACTAGCAACTGAATCACACACTACTGAGTATCTAATACTTAGTATCATATTTAAACAACAAGTAATAAGGCTTAATTTGAATATATTCCGCTGCAACAAATTCAGTACTATCTATTGTCCGCAGACTACTGAGTGGTCAGCAGACTACTGAGCAGTCAGCATGCTTTTGACCTTGATGAGTTTGTTAACTCCAAAAGTTTTAAGTGTTAAGTTTATTCACCCCCATCTAAACTTAACCAAAGCCTTTTCAAGTGGTATCAGAGCAGTGCTTCTGTTCTGAAGTAATCCTACTTGTTGTGCTTGTGAAAATACTTTGAAAACTTTTTCAAGTTTATGATTTTCAAAGCTTTGCATCATGGATAACAATCAGTATGCTAGAACTATGTTGATGTGTTCCTTAGATCGTTTTGATGAGTATATACGTCGTATACAGGCTTATCTAGCTGCAACACATGATGAGATGATGGATGTGCTAACTGATGGATCACTAGAGATCACTAAGTCGGTAACTGTGGGAAGTGAAACTTAGTATGTTCCAAAACCAAAAAGAGAGTGGAATGCTGAAGATAGAAAAAAGGGCGAACCTCAACAATATTGCTATTGATATCATATACAGAACCTTGGATAGCAATATGTATGTGAAAGTGAAGGATTGCAAAACAGCAAAGGAACTTTGGGAAAAATTGCAACTTATCTGTGAAGGCACTAATGCTATAAAGAAAAACAAAGTTAGTGTAGCCAAAAGAAAGTTCCAAGATTTCAAGTTGAAATCAAATGAAACCATTGAGCAAATGGAGTCAAGATTCAATGCTATCATTGATGAACTCACCCTGCTGAATGTAATCTATACAAAAGAAGAAATCAATACAAGAATCTTAGAAGCCCTACCTGCAAAAGAGGTTTGGGAGATGAAGGTTACTGCCATAAAAGAATCCAAGAGTCTACATGAAGAAGACACCTTCAAGCTGTTTTCAGATCTCAAGCATATGAATTCAGTAAGAAACTTATTATTGAGACTGAAAAAGAAGAACCAAAGACTACTGCATTGGCTACTGCACTTAAAGAAGAATCATCAGGTGGTCAAGATGATCTATTGGATGAGATGCAAGAGCAAATTTCCCTACTGAGCAAGAAAATCAAAATGATGAAAACTGGAAGGGGTTCTCCAAGGAATTTCACAAAGAAATCAAGTGAAAAGAAGAAGGAAGAATCCAAGAAAGATAATGATTACTTGTGTTTTCATTGCAAGCAGGCCACTTCAAACCCGACTTTCCTGATCTAAAACAGAAGAAGGAACCTGATTATCTATGCTTCAACTGCAAGAAACCTGGACATTTCAGACCTGATTGTCCAGACCTACTAAAGAATAAGAATCAGCAAAGAAGACCGGCAAGAAAGCAATGGTTGCTGATGATGAATCAGGCTATGAGGTTGAATCAGAAAAAGGAAATGAATCTGATGGTACTGCACTTGTTGCTGATATGGATTATTATGCTTTAATGGCAAATATGGAAGAGACTGAGGAGGTATACAATTCTTTATCTATAAATACTCCTGCTGAAAGTGATTGGGAATCAACTTGTGGTTCAAATCCTAAAAATTCTGAGAATGAAGAAACTTTGGATGCCATCCTTAATTAACTGAGGAAAATACAATCTGGTTATGAGATTGTGTAGGCTGAATGAGAAGCTCTTCAAACAGAAGTTGAAAGGTTGAAAGCTGAATTAAGAATTCTCAAAGGAAAGGAAAAAGATTTTGAGCAAAATCGGCATAAGCCTGTTGTACATTCAATAGCTGCTGAATCTGCGGAACAATATAGTTCCTCCACTGCATTCAAATCTTGAAAGTCTTATGGTGATAGAACAGGCCTTGAATTTGGAACTCAACAATCTACTAAGACAGGATCCAGTAAGGTCACTGAACCAAGTACAAGAATTGGTCCTAAGTTTGTGCCTGCATAAGATCCAACTCCCAAAAAGGTTGCTGAGGCAGTGAAGCCTACTGATAATAATTCAAAGAGGCAAAATCAGAAGTCAAAAAGGACATCAGTACCTAACAACAAGGGTAAATCCAAAAGTAGGACTGCTGGACCTTCTAGACCTGCTGATAGCAGACATGCTGCTAAGTCTGCTGGACCACAAAAGGGAAAAAATCAGAAATATTCCAAGGATAAGAATCCTACACATAAAAATGTTCATTATTCTAGGGATACTTATCTCAGGGGGAAAGGTAGATTGTTCCCTACTGATGATGATTGGAATATTCATGCCCCTACTGCTAGAAACAATAGACATAACCATAATCCTAGGGTAAAACCTCAGCAATGGAATCAGCAGGACTTAGCAGAGGACCTATACAAGACCTCAGTAGGGACCTCAGCAGACTCCATATCACAGGGCTGCTCCTAACAGACAGCAAACCTATGGTTATGCTAGTGCTTCTAACAACATAAATCACTTCTAACAGCATTATGTACCAAAAGGACAGAAAGCATATGTGAATCCTACACAACCAAATGGTAGACCTTATGGAAGTGTGGAATACATGTATGAACAATAGTATAATACTTTTCAAAGAAGACCTTATGGAAATTTGCCAAGGGTCATGCTTACCACTGACCACTATGGACCCAAACAGTTTTGGGTACCTAAAACACATTAACTTTGTTTTGTAGGGTGTCTGGTACTTTGACAGTGGATGTTCCAGACATATGACAACGAATAAGCACTATTTGACAAATTATGTGGCAAAGGATGGTCCAAGAGTAAATTTTGGCAACAAGAATACACCAGGATACACAAGAGGATATGGCACACTGGTGAGGAATGGATTAACTATCATAAATCTTCATTTGTGGAAGGACTGGACTACAACCTGCTGAGCACTGGACAATTTTGTGACATGGGCTACAAGGTCACTTTTGACAAAGGCTATTGTGTTGTCATTAGTGAAAGAGGTGAACAAGTTGTGCTGGCCGGTAGAAGACAACAAAACATGTATGTTGTGGATTGGTCTACTGTTGTTGCAGAGACATGCCTGATTGTGCATACTAAGTCAGAACTGAATTGGTTATGGCATAAGAAGCTGAATCATCTTAATTTTGATGATATCAATCAGTTGGTGATTGGTTTACCTGATATCACATTCAAAAAGGATGCCATATGTGATCTTGTCAGCAAGGTAAACAAACCAAGTCAAGCTTCAAGTCAAAAACTAAGCAATCAACAAAAAGAGTTTTGGAGCTATTGCACATGGATTTATTTGGACCAGTGACACCAACAAGTGTAACAGGGAAGAAATATACTCTGGTAATTGTGGATGAATATTCAAGATACAATTGGGTAGTATTCATGAACAAGAAAAGTGAAACACTTCAAAAGATGCCTGAACTTTTGAAGAGATTGAAAAATGAGAAAAGTTCGACAGTAGTGAAGATCAGAACAGACAAGGGTACTGAGTTTCTCAATAAAGTCATAAGAAAATATTGTGAACAAAATGGTGTGTTGCATCAATTAGCAGCTGTTGGTACACCTCAGCAAAATGGGGTTGATGAGAGAAGAAACAGGACCTTGAAAGAAGCAGGGAGGACTATGATTTGTGAAGCATTGTTACCTGAAAGATATTGGGCTGAAGCAACCAATACAGCATGCAGAAGATGAAGTTTCAGAACATGCTGAAAATCTCCAAGTCACTGATCCAGAATGTGTTGAAGTTTTGGAAAGGATAAATGACTTAAAAGTTTCTGACTCTGCCCCTGCTGAAGAACCTGCTGGTAACACTACTGATGCAACAACTGAACCAGTTCAAGGATCTGCTGAACCCCATACGAAGCAACAACAGACCCTACTGGGAAGATGAGGTTCCTGAGAACCAAACTAACCAAAATCCACAATGGTTAAGGGATCACCCTGCTGAGCAAGTTATTGGGAACATACAGCAAGGTGTAAGGACTAGAAGACAATTGGAAGCAATGTTTACTTGTTTTCTATCTCAAATGGAGCCTAAAGTTGTTGAAGAAGCAATATCTAATCCAGATTGGATAATTGCTATGCAAGAAGAATTGAATGAATTTGAAAGAAATAAAGTTTGGACACCAGTGGAAAGGCCTACTCATGCAAATATTATTGGAACTAAATAGGTATACAGAAACAAATTGGATGGATCTGGTACCATTGTAAGGAATAAGGCCTGACTAATGGCAAAAGGCTATTCTCAAGCTGAAGGAATAGATTTTGATGAGACATATGCCCCAGTTGCAAGATTGGAAGCCATAAGATTATTCTTGGCATATGCTACTTGTAAAAACTTCAAAGTATACCAGATGGATGTTAAAAGTGCATTCTTTAAATTGCATTCTAGAGGAGGAAGTTTATGTTCAGCAACCTCTTGGTTTTGAAGTTAAAGATCAAGAAGATAAAGTGTACAGACTTAATAAAGCACTTTATGGTTTGAAACAAGCACCAAGAGCATGGTATGAAACCCTATCTCAGTTCTTGGTGGACAATGGTTTTACCAAAGGTACCATTGACAAGACTCTTTTCAGAATCAATGAAGGGGACATCACCCTTCTGGTACAGATTTATGTTGATGACATAATTTTTTGTTCTGAAAATGAATTGCTATGTGAAAAGTTTGCTAATCTCATATAAAGCAAGTTCCAAATGAGTATGATGGGAGAGATGAACTACTTCTTGGGATTACAAGTCGAACAAATAAAAGATGGAATCTTCATTCATCAAACTAAATATACCAAAGAGCTACTGAAGAAGTTTGAATGGAAAATAGCACCAAAGTATCAACTCCTATGAGTACTAACATCAGATTGGATGAAGATAAGAAAAGCAAAGATGTTGATCAGACTTTATACAGAATGATGATAGGCAGTCAGTTGTACCTCACTGCCAGCAGACCTGATATATCCTTTGCTATAGGTGTTTGTGCAAGATTTCAATCAAAACCAAAGGAAAGTCACTTAGCTGCAGTCAAAAGAATTTTCAAGTATCTAAAAGAGACTTTGGGAGTAGGGATATGGTATTCAAAAGATGGAAGCTTCAAAGTTATATCCTACTCAGATTCTGACTATGTTGGTTGCAAGATTGATAGAAAAAGCACCACAGGAACCTGTCAGTTGATGGGAAATAGACTGGTTTCCTTGTTCAGTAAGAAACATAATTCAATATCAACTTCCACTGCTGAAGCTGAATATATAACTGCTGAAAGCTGCTTGTGCACAAATACTACGGTTAAGACAACAGTTAAGGGATTATGGAATTGAAAAAAGAGAAATTCATATAATGTGTGACAACACAAGTGCAATTGCAATCATAGAAAATCCTATTTTGCATTCAAGAACCAAGCACATTGATGTGAGACATCATTTTATAAGAGATCATGTTGAGAAGAAAGATGTGGTGGTTCTTTACATCCATACTGAAGATCAACTTGCTGAAACCATTGGATAGTGAAAGAATTGCTAAGTTAAAGACTGAACTTGGCATCATAAAAGTTGACTGAGATACTAATAATCAGCAGTGTACTAGAATTCACCAAGGGGATTAGTCTTTGCTATGTTGGGTGAGCTCACTTAGCAGACTAGTCATTGGTATCAACAATTCCATGTACTTAAATAAGTTTGGACAATTGAGCAAATGAAGTTGCCAAGGGGATTGGTCTTTGTCCTGGTGGGTGAGCTCACTTGACAGATCAGTCATTGGTATTAAACTTCATCTTGTATTATCAGTTACTCCTCTACGAGCGCCTATGTAATTTATCTTGGTCGAAACGCCATATCCTAGAGTTCTAAGAAGCAAACCACCATAGCTCGTTCTTCCAATGAAGCTGAGTATAGGTCAGTTGCTGCTACCACTACCCGTGCTTAATTGGATTACCTTTCTCCTCCGTGATCTTGGACTACCTAGCTCTCATCCTCCGGTTATTTACTATGGTAACCTTGGAACAACTCAATTTAGCTCCACTCCTGTTTTCCATTCTCGCATGAAGTACGTGGCTATTGACTACCACTTTATTCGCGATCAAGTACAACGTGGCACTCTTCGTATCGCTCATGTAAATAATCAAGACCAATTAGCCGATTGCTTGACCAAGTCACTACCTCGTCCGGCCTTTCTACATCAACGTACCAAGTTAAGCCTTCTCCCTCGGCCAACTTCAGGGGTGGTAATAGTGTATCTTGTAAATATGTTTGTATTAATAATTGTAATCATTGTAATTATTACCGTATACACCTTGAGAGTTTTAGAATGTCTTGATAGTGTGTATATAAATAAGTGTAACCCGTTCATTCAAGTGTGAATACCAATAATACCAAAAATATTCTCTTAATTACTCTTCTGATAAATTTATCTAACTTTTGGGATATATATTTATATATATAGATGAACATCTATTTATGCTTGAGTCATTTTAAATGCTTAATTGATTTCTCATGTATTTCCGACACTTGATTTTCTTTTAGCAGTACATATATTTTGCTTCATGCAATAAATATATTTTTAAAAAGGGTAAGATCCACACTTTATGAAACAAAATTAGGTTAAAATCCACCTTTCTCCCCTTAATTAAACTTTAATCCAGTCTTATTTATTTAGTTGCAATAAGGACAAGATTTTATTAGTAGGACCAAAATGCCTTTAATATTAATCCACGATTTGCGGTTTTTTACTACTTCCCCCACCGATCTTGAACCTAATTTTCTCACTCCATTAGTCCATTAGCTCCTCCCCTCGACCACCTCCGCCATGGCCGTAGCTTCCCAATCATCACCTCCAACCACAAATTGCCCTCCTTATGTTCTCCACTCTACTTTCTTTTTTAACATTTTTGGTTTCCATTAGGATTTCTCTTTCACTGGCTTTCAAAGCACTACTAGAAAATTACCTTTTTGCGACACATTTGCTTGCCGCGCCTAAGGAAAAAGCGTCGCAAAAGGTCGCGAATGGTACCTTTTTCCATGCCAGTAAAAAGTTGGCAAAAGGTACCTTTTGCGACACTTTTTTCGAGCATGGCAAAAAAAAGTACCATTCGCGACGCTTTTTGCGACGCTTTTTCCTTCGGCGCGGCAAGCAAAAAGGTAATTTTCTAGTAGTGAAGCTTCAATCCAAGCCTGTGCAGCTGCAACTTTCTTGTCAGCGATTCTCGGGCTACTAGATCTTTTAGGTACTGATATTCAAATTAGGATATAGTTAACACAGAATTATGCTGAAAAGCTGAAGCTCAATTTTTCATAGTATTCTCTACAAGTGTCTTTAGCTTTTTCAAGGGCTTCGGCTTTGATGATTTAATGGACTTGATCAGTTCTTCGAGTGCAGTTTTAAGCTTTGATTCGGTTTCATCAGTCTGAGATCAAGCTGCGGAAGAAATACTTCTACAAGCTAATCAAAATTAAGAGTCAATCAAATCAATTTCAAGAGTGAATATCTACCTTATTCATCATAGCTATCGATCAGTGACAGTACAAAAGGAATTTGATTTAAAACAGTCTCCTGTTTGGGGATTTTTCAATTTTTTATTGCTCAAGCCAAGCGGGGGAGGTTTTGGCTGGGTGATGTTGAGGCTCCTCCGATTTGTGTAAGTGATAAGGATAATTCTTTTACAAAGTATATAGATCTTTGATCTCACGGATGAACAAGAATCCATAGAATGATGGGTAAAAAGAAACTTGTTCTTTAATCTTGATATAATTTTGTTCTCAGTTCAAAGTTTTCTTCATTGTTCCCCTGTAATAAAATTGGTATGACGATAGACACCGCAATTGATCAATCAGAATATTGTTGCTCTTATATTTATTAATAGCAAAAAAAAAATGTGATGATTAATACCATTTCTTTTTTATTATTACCATTTCTTTTTGTGATGATGGTTCCATGGCTTGTTGATTTTTGTTTCTGTTTGTGAATTGTATAGATAAAAGGAATTATGGTTCGACGACAGCGAGTGTGTTTTACATCTTTTTCTTGAGAAAATTAGCAGTGTTGTTGAAGTCCCGAGGCTTAACGTTAGTGGAATGAGGCTATTCAAGCCATGCATTTCTAATTTTGGTTGGGGAGTTTCAATGTACTATATAGCTATAGACCATGACAATAGAACCATCCACATACTGAATCAATTGTGGATGCACCAGTTGTATATAGGTGATACTGATAGGTAGTAGTCATTGCATTTGATAGTGTTAGTGTGTTCTTGTGTTTGACTGTGATACTGCGAATCTTGTGATATTGTTATTATGATACTGATATTGTAATACTGATATTGTTATTGTGTTATGGTGCTGAGGTCGATGCATTGAAACCGAAGGCGGAGATCTACAAGCTAATGTTTCCAAGAAGAGGTTAATGCTCATTGGTAATGATATGTGAATTGATATAGGGTACAAATTTTAAACCATTTGATGTAGAGGTCAACTTTATTAAGAAAATGTTAAACTCTTTGGTGTAGAGTTGGAGAATAAGATGATGGTACCAATCGACATTGTCGAGATTTTTATGTGCTTAGATATTCATTTCCTTGATGTAACTTAATTATCATATATGTTGATGTTAAAGTTGTTTATCATATATGTTGTAATTTTTTCATATGATTTGGCATCTTGGGCTAAAAAGCCTAGCCGATCGATGCCGCGCTATTAAGCGGACGGACTTATTGTTGGTGAAGAGAAATCCCATTTCGGTGACGAGTTGACCTATGTAAGAAGGCTCGTCCCGCCATTTTTGGACAGGAGAGTTCCAAAAAATAAGATAGCTCGTCCCGCCACTTTAGGACGGGAGAGTTCCAAAAAATAAGATGTGTGATCACTTGAGCTGTAGAAATAAAAACCGGATGAGAGTCTGTATCTTTATTCTTGCTCGAAAAATTCCGTCTTTTTCGAGTCCTCTATTTGGGTCCGATATGCGTATATATATATAGCCCCCTTGTTTTTGGCGAGGTCGAGGAAATTAAAGCATCGAACTTGCTAGAAATAATTGAGCTAAACGCCTTACTTGTTTTGGTTGAGGTCGATGATTTAATCGAAAAATACGATGTGTGGCCCCCTTGTTTTAAGCAAGGTCGTTGCGGGCTTGGTTGAAATAAATGTTGAATTCAGATCATTCCCGTCTGTTTGAAAATTTCCACCTCCGGCCCCCTTGTTTCAAGCAAGATCGGAGCTATGACGTAACGAGTTTGCTGGGAACAAATTCTGAACCAAAGTGTAAGCTCGAAAATTTTCCCGCGGCCCCTTTGTTTTTGATAAGATTGAGATCTCGAGTAATTTGTCTGAAATAAATGTTGATGTTGGACTTAGAGCTTGCCGACCGAGGTCGGGCTTAGAGCTGGCCAAATGATTCGGACTTGAGCTTGCCGACCGAGGTCGGGCTTAGAGTCGGCCGACGAGGTCGGACTTAGTGAGCTTGCCGAGCCGAAGGTCGGACTTGAGCCGGCCGACGAGGTCGGACTTGAGCTTGCCGACCGAGGTCGCTTGAGTCGGTCGACGAGGTCGGACTTGAGCTTGCCGAGCCGAAGGTCGGACTTAGAGCCGGCGAGGTCGGACATAGAGCTTGCCGACCGAGGTCGGGCTTAGAGTCGGCAGGCCCATTGTGATTGAATGTGTTATTTCAAAATACACAAGGTTTTTGGGTGTCAATGTGATTACGTTATTGTCCAAATGATTTTTAGTTTACGGTTTGTTTCCGTTTTAATCCATAAAAGAATATAGGTTGTCGAGTGTTGTTGTAAAGCTTGCCGAGTCCATGATTTTTGGCTAATCATATACTATTAATGGTAATGATAATGGTAATGGTGTCATTGTGTTTGTTAATAAAACGTGTTAATCTGATACTATTATTGTGATACTGATACTGTGATACTGTGTTAGTATAAACGCTGCGATTAAATTCAGCTTTCAAAAACTACGTCGAAAGAGTATCGTATGAGATCTTAAAATGAAGAGAAAAAAATATAAACTTTGGTAAAGAATTTTGATGATCGATGTTTTAAATCAAAAGTTATATAAGTTTATAAGAAAAACGCTCTAATTAATGCAAATATTTTTTCAGCTTTAAAATTTACGTCGGAAGGGTATCGTATGAGATCTTAGAATAAAGAGCAAAAAAATATGAATTTTGGTGAAAAAATTTTGATTTCGGAGTTCTAAATCAAAAGGTACGGTTTTTTGTAAAAAAAAAAAGATGAAGCAAGCAACGACGCATACCAAACCCAGGAAAGCAGCTATGTCTAGCACGAATTGATATAAGAGGATATTTTTGTCCGTCTGAATTTTTTTTGTCCTTACCGCAACTAAAAAGGGAGTGTGTCTTGTTTATTTATTTTGGATCAAAATTTGGCCTTTTCTCTCTTTCCCTCTAAAATCAAATGATACATTTATTTTCAAGAACCGTATTTTATTGATTCTAATTTTCTCTTTCAAACAATCAAAATTAATTATCAAGTCTATAATATGACTTTTATTCGTTGAAACAAATATGTATTTCAAGGCACATATGCTGGAGTCCAGTTCTGGTGCAAACAGTGGCAAGGGCCATAAAAGAAAGTTCAAAGGTGAAAGTTCTAAAGGCAATCAAGAGGTTAAGCAATTCAATGGTAAATGCTTTAATTGCGCGAAACAAGAACACCATAGGAATGAATGCCGAAAGCCTCGGAAGGTTGAACAAGCAAAATGTGGCTGGAAATAGTTACAGAGACTATGGATGAATTGAATCTGTCTGTGTAATGATTGAGAGAACTTAGATGAATGAACTTCTTTTGATGAATTTGAATTTAAATTCATGGTTTGTATTAAACAAATTAATTTATACATTATTATTTTGAGTATTTGTATAAATTTATACGTAGGTGTTTGAGTAAGCACCTTCATGATTGTACCTAATATGGTGACAAAGTTATTATTATGAATATATGTACATGGTTTGTTGTTATATTCATACTAATTATAGAATTGCTTTCGGTTTGTGATGTACATTTCATGATGTGAGGATGAGGTTGTTGATGCGTATAAATCGACATAATAAATAAGTTAATCAATTCGTGGTGATCAAGGTGGAAAAGTGTGATGTAAGGTTTAATGAATTAATTTCTGGTATCGACAACGTTCATCAAATCGTTGCACTACACTTACCTTAATTTTGCGGAATGATGATTAACTTAAGGTTTACCCAAAACCTTTGGGGGAAAAATATCTTCTGGACTAAAACTTCATCAGACTCTTGGAAATACGGGGGTGATTGGTAAAAGAAAATTTACTTATGTAAAGTAAAATAACGAAAGCAAGAAATGGAAAGGAAGATGATTTAAGTCAGAATTTCTTGAAAAGATATTACCTATGTGTGGCTCAAAATCTACCGTTGTTATTAGCAATAGTCGGTAAGTGATATAACAAGCACATAGTAATATGAAAAATGGTAAGTTACGATTCATACATCGTAGACACAATACCATTTAACAATTGATCTCTAATGGTTTGATTTTCCCGATTATATAGAGTCGAAGGAGAATCTTGCGGATCCGCTTATGAAAAAGGTTTAGCTAGAGATCGGGTGTCAATTTTTTAACAAATAGAATAGGACTGAAGCCTATTACGCATGTTCCCTTATAATGGCATCACAATCTTAGTGATTGGAGATCCCAAGATCTTGGTTCAAAAGGAACAACTAAGTTATGAGGGACAGTTAGCACTCACCATTTCTGTTAAAACAAAAGTGTTGTCTGCTGAAGGGTTCAGGTTAAGTATAAAGGTTTTAATGATTCTTATACCTTGGTTAAGCCAAGTGGGGTATTGCATAGTACTCTTTAAAGGAGATCACCTTATGTAAGTGGAAGTGGTGCCGCTTCTGTGAGAATTTGTGGGTTTGATTCTCTAACACACTTTCTGAAACCAATGTGTTCCATGGCAAAAATGGACACAACCATGAGAACTTCGAGAAGGCCGGGGGTCTATTGTGTATGTATCATTGTCCAGTATTGCACCAAAGCTTGAGAAGTTCAAGACCTAGTTCATTTCTTAGCCGAGTATGTCCGATGGTATTCTACTAAGAAAGATTAAAGGCAGCAAACAACCCCGCCCGTTGCAATATAGTTCTGTTTGTTATCTCTACAGATTCTGCATAGCATATGCATAACTTTTCATTCATGTGGGGGATTGTTGGAACTTTATTATGTTTTACCTCCAAAATGCATTTAAGTGTATGTGGAAAATAGTCAACTTCAGGCCCGTATTATAGTAACTTGTGAAATGAATTTCCGGAAGCTAAAAACAATTTTGGAAACTACTAAGATAGTAGTTGATATTAAGCTTTTGAATCACTCGATTCCGATATCGGATGAATAAGGAATTACGGACTAAAGGTAATGTAAAAGATATGGAGTGCTAATGAATAATGTGTATTCATTGTCCCACATTGGAAGAGAGACTCAAGTGGAATCATTACTTAATAAGTAGTGTGGCAATAAGAGACAAGCCCAAAGGGGGCAAGAGAATTTTGTGAATGAGGGAAAACATAGGTGCTTGTTTATTAAGAACCCCATGCGCGCGTGTGCCGCCACCGTCCGGACGGCGCGGTTTGGGCTCAGGCTTGTGGCTTGGCCCGGCCCAGTATTAATATTTTTGGGCCGGCTCAACATTGAATTTCTGAATCAAACTAAGCAATAGTTCTAGAATCGAAGCATCAGTTCGAACCAGGTTCTTGAACAAATGGCAATTGTTCGACTGGTTCATGAACAGATGGCGACAATTCAAAATTTTGTTTACACAACAGAATTAACTACCTCAAATTCTGTACAGATACTTCCCTTCATTACAGTCTTTACTCTGCCTATACAGGGCCGGCCCTATAGTGAGGCCGGCGAGACCCGGGTCTTAAGTCCAACGGTGTCGGGGGCCCAACGGTATATTTCGCTAAAAGAAAAAAATCGTGTAGATTTAATCCGATCCAACACTAATATAATATGTTAATTTTTCTTTTGATAAATGCCCAATTTTTTTTTAACTCCAATCGATAAAGGTCCCAATAAAAAAATTTACTTGGCCCAAAAAAAATAGACATACAAACAAGTTTTATTAATCTTTTGCATTTATGGATGTTAAAAACGCGATAAGTGTTGGAAAAAATGTAGTACTTAGGATTTGACAGAGAATTAGAAACTCCAAGGCACGTTAATAACGTTATCTTTTAAGAGATGTTTCGTCCCACACGATTTGTCACTATGGGATCAAATGAAAATCTCTTTCAGGATATAATGGGGGTGTTTGATTCAAATAGTGACTTGTTTGAATCAAACCCGAGGACACTCAAAGTTTTTATGATAATGTTGTCAAACTTATGAATTTTCGTCTGCATACTTATGCCTTTTATAGGTTGCAAGTACTCCATAAACGAATGGGGGTACTCCTTGTACGAAAGGGTAGGATTGTCACTGTTCACCGGATGAAAGCATGCAACCCTTACATGAAAGGGTAAGTACATATCAGTTCAAAAATGCATGTATCTAAAATGCATATCCTTTCATGAATTGATGCATGCATTGGTTTAGGTTTCGGGGGCGTTGCCCCCGATAACATTACCCACCGCGATTCGTACGGTCAAACCCCCGTATAACATTAATTCGTACGGCAACTCGTATGCAAAAAATAACCAAAATATTTATTTATGAAAAAATATCTAACAATAAGTATGTTTTTAAAAATAAAAAAACAACTTCAACTAAAAGGCCAATTCGGGGACTTGGTTTTAAGCCCAAAAAAAGCGAGGGCCGGCCATGTGCCTATACAACCCAATGCATAGAATGGAAACACACACATTTATCTGAGAATTTAAAAAAAGCACTTTCCTTTAACAGAATATTCATAATCTGAGATAACAAGGCTAAATCAGTTCGACCGCTTGTTTGCATTGAAGTGCCGCAATCATAACAATGTAAAGATTGTTGTATATTGGAGACTTCTTTTCATAACCGTGGGCATTTAATCGGGACAATAAAACCTTAAGGACAGCGTTATATGCGCCTCAGTCTAACGAATAAGTTTTCGTTTTACTTCTGCATTTCTGATTCTATATGTGTTGTATGAACATATGATTAAAAGTGTTTTTTGTTATCTGTTCACTTGCCTGGAATTTGTTTTTGCAATTATGTTGTATGATTTTCAGAATAAGCAAACCAATACTAAGTTTCCAACGGTATATAGTTAGAATTGCGGTTAGCAACATTCAGTTATGTGTAATCAAGGCTTAATCAATAAAATCGTTCTTGTTCTTCCTTTCCTGCTCTTTCGGTTTTTTAAATTTTTGCAAGTTTTCTTGGCTTGTTCTTGATGAAGAACAACAATTTAAACATCAAGGGTAACCCTTCATTCTCTCCAAATCCGGATTGATTTGTTCGATTTTTGGGTTACTTAATGCACTCTCTCTTAAGATATTGATTTAACCGGTAAAATTAGATACAACTATCTAACTAGCTAGTAACTACTTCGAAAGCATAAGCAAGCAAAATGATAAAATATCAGGGATGGACTTATCCATTTATTTATTTTGAGTCCATAGATTTATTTTGTTATTCTTGTGGATCTAATCAATATTAATACTTATGTCCATAAAAACGTTTATTTTTTAAAATGATTTGTCTTATAAAAAATATTTATTTAGAAAATTAATACATCATTTAATGCATATTTTTCAAACATATCTCTAACATTACATTTAATGTTTATATATTTATTTCATATTCAAAATGTAACGCCCCGTTCCCAGACACCGTGTCCTTATCCGGAAAAGGAACGTTCGGCAAGTATAAAATAAAATTAAATTCACTTTATACGTAAGCATCTACTACGTCGTATCAAAATAAGCAAACGGAAGCAAAAGACTCGGGTATAAAAAAAGATTCACCAAATAATCCAGGAATAGAAGTGTAATCTAAAGATGGAAATGTAACCTTATTACATTCAAAAGGAAATTACGAAATCCAAAAGAAACGTATGACAAGTCTCGAAAGACCAAAAGTCTACTCCAAAAGTACTAAAACAGTCTAATAAGTAAATGACAATGTAAATAAATGCTAAGTCTTCAATGAGATATGATCAACCTGTTCGTCTTATTTAATCGTTTAGTTATTTACGTGTGACCGACTCAATCTGGGGTTCATTTCATGTCCATCAACATGATTTGACTAAACGTTCCTACTTAGCTTATCTATGTTACAACCGCACTCAAGGGCACTACGCATATCCACTTTTGGGATATTCTTGGCAACATATTAGTGGATCACACCAATATCCACGAAGTCTAGAATAGGTAGACTCCGATAGTACGCACATCTCAGTGGAGTCCCTCTGTACTTAGGGTTTTTTTGACCTACGGAGTTCTTCCACCTTCAGAGGTAGCACACACATCGCGATATAGACTGGTGCCTATCCAAGAGAGACATATTGTTTAATCTTTTACTAGTCAAGTACGTATTTTATTAAAATGATTAACTAACCACCTAAGTGTTTTCAAGTAATCTCCCTCACACAAACTACTCTCTTCCTAGACCACTAGACATTAACAAGGCCTAGAAATTACACAGACATTGATGAATGCTAATTAATCAAAGCACAAGCCTATCATGCTTTTCCGATGGATCCGAACTTCAACTCCCTTTAAGAGTACATTCGGTGTTTTAACTGAACGAATCAGAAGCTCAATTCAGGCTTGTTCATGTTTATACAATGTTAACATATCATAAAATAGGGTTTAAAACCGAAATACATAGCTTAAACCTTATTTATGTGTAAACAGGGGGCAATGCGTGCGCATTAACTGGAATTCGTACGCGTTCCCTGCTTCTAAAACCTGCTGAAACTGTCCGCCCAAACAATACGTGTGCATTGTCTACAATGCGTACGCATTACTTGACCAGAAGCTAAGCTAAAACTCTCTGTTAGAACAATGCGTGCGCATTCTATTGAATGCGTACGCATTCAGCGTCCAGAAACTAACCTGCAAACTTGTAACAGGAATGCGTGCGCATTGCTAGCCAATGCGTACGCATTCTGCCTGCTGCCCTAAATTCTGATTTTGATCCCTAACGGTTTCTAATCCGTTTTTAACCCAATTAACAACAAATTAAGCACAGTAAAACACAGAAAAACATATCTAATATTGATCAACGAAAAGACTCATCCTTCGAGCATTAAAACGTCCTAAAACTGATCTAAACCTTATAAACGATAATTGAGATCATAGAAAGAGCCTCTTACCTATTTGCAGCCAAAAACCGATCTCAACAGCTTTGCAAAGTCTGCAGCAACACCCAAAATCTGATATCCAGACGATGCTCTCTTCACGACTGTTCCAAATCTCTCGACCGATCTGAGAACGGTTAGCATTCCTTTAGAAATTGTGAAAACTCCTCTAGCCCTTTCTCTTCTCAAAATTTCGCAGAGGGAACGTGGAGTCTGAATTCTGATTAGTGTCTAGGTTAGGGAATAATCTGATTTAATTTCCATTAAATACCAATTTCCATTAAATCACTTTTTCCATAATCACCCTTAATTACCAAAAATCAGAAATTCCCTTTAATCAAATACACATAATTCAAAAATTATACATATATAATTAATACAACACTTAACTACAATAAAAGAAAAGAAATAATAATATCTCGTTTTCGCAAAATGACACGTCTGCCTTTCCAGAAAATCGGAATATTACATTCCTCCCCCTTTAAGAGGAGTTTCGTCCTCGAAACTAGAACATACCTGGTAAATCAACAAACTCTTGGAATTCACTGATAATATCATCTTCGACTTCCCAAGTTGCCTCCTCGGGTGAATGATTGCTCCATTGAACTAGCACCAACGGAATCATCCGTCTCTTGATCATCCTTTCCTTCCGTTCCAAAATCCTGATCGGACTCTCATCATAAGCAAGATTATCCTGAAGAACTGCCGGATCAATCGTAGTTTCAACATCATTCTTCGTCAGACACTTCTTCAACATCGAAACGTGAAAAACACTATGGACTCTTGACATGGACTCCGGTAACTTAAGTTTTTAAGCCAACGGTCCAACTCTCTCCAAAATTTCAAATGGCCCAACATACCTTGGACTTAGCTTTCCCTTTTGTCCAAAGCGTTTCACTCCTTTCATCGGTGAAGCTCATAGATAAACTCTTTCACCGACTTCAAACTCAAGAGGTCTACTTCTAACGTCCGCCCAACTTTTCTGTCTATCTTGTGCTGCCTTCAGGTTCATCTTAACCAACTGAACCCTTTCCTTAGCTTGCTCAACCAATTCCGGCCCTGTGATTTGCCTCTCCCCAAATTCATCCCAAAACAGCGGCGTTCGACATCTCCTCCCATACAAGGCTTCAAATGGTGGTATGCCTATGCTTGCATGATAACTGTTGTTGTAGGCAAACTCTGCTACGGGTAGGTAGTCATCCCATGATCCACCTACTTCCAAAACACAAGCTCTTAGCATGTATTCAAGTGTTTGGATGGTTCTCTCAGATTGTCCATCTGTCTGAGGATGAAAAGTCGTACTCAAATCCAACTTGGTTCCAAAAGCTTCTTGTAAGCTTTTCCAAAACCGACTGACGAACCTTGGATCACGGTCTGAAACTATCGAGATAGGGACTCCGTGTAACTTCACTATATTATCCAAATATAGTGTCGTCATCTTCTTCAAGGTCATATCAACCTTATATGGCAAGAAATGGGCAGATTTGGTCAATCTATCCACAATTTCCCAAATCGCATCATGACCGCCTCTTGTCTTAGGTAAACCGATGATAAAATCCATCATGATCTTATCACATTTCCATTCAGGGATATCCAATGGCTTAAGCATTCCTCCTGGTCTTCTATGCTCCGTCTTCACTTTCTGACAAACGTCACACTCTGCCACGAACTTGGCTATTTCCAACTTCATCGAGGGCCACCAAAACTTCTCTTTCAAGTCTCTATACATTTTAGTAGCACATGGATGAACTGCAAAAGCGATCATGTGTGCCTCTTCCACAACTCTTTGTCTTAGATCACCAACATTAGGTACACACAAACGATAATGGTACCATATTTCATTCTTATCCAAGACATAACCAACTGTAGGTTTCTCTTTGGCCACGCGCTTCAAGTCAACCAAAACTAGGTCATCATCTTGCTTTTCCCGAATATCATCTATCAACTTGGATCTTGCTAACAACGGTGACGCAAACTGTTGATCCTCAATCTGATCAAAACTTCGGATTCTCAGCTCATCAAACCTTTCAGCAACATCGTCAACGCTCGAAACCGCAAACACTAGTTTTATGCTTAAAGTGTCTACCACTACATTGGCTTTACCCGGATGGTACTGAATATCCAAATCGTAATCCTTTACGAATTCTAGCCATCTCCTCTGCCTCATATTCAGACTCTCCTGTGTAAAGAAATACTTTAAACTCTTATGATCGGTGAAGATCCTCGCCTTGACTCCATACAAGTAATGCCTCCAAGTCTTCAATGCAAACACCACTGCTGCCAATTCTAAGTCATGTGTCGGGTAATTCTTCTCATGCACCTTCAACTGCCTCAATGCATAAGCAATCACCTTCCTTCCTTGCATCAATACACAACCTAAACCCTATCCCGAAGCATCCATGTAGACGTCGTAGTTATCAAAGATCTCCGGAACTGCCAACACTGGGGCCGTAGTCAACTTATCCTTCAAGGTATGAAAAGTTGTATCACACTCGCTAGTCCATTCGAACTTCACATTCTTATGTGTAAGCTTAGTGAGTGGAGTAGCTATCTTCGAAAAGTCTTAGACAAACTTCCTATAGTAGCCAGCCAATCCAAGAAAGCTCCTTACTTCCGAAACTGTGGTAGGTCTAGGCCAATTCTCAACTGCCTCAATCTTTGCGGGATCAACTTGAATACCATCTCCGGAATTGACATGACCCAAGAAACTGACTTGCTTCCACCAAAATTCGCACTTAGAGAACTTTGCATACCATTGGTTCTTCTTCAAAGTACCCAACACTACTATTAAGTGTTCCTCATGCTTCTTCTCATCCTTAGAGTACACTAGGATATCATCTATGAACACTACCACAAACTTATCCAAGTATGGCATGAAAACTCGCTGCATCAAATCCATAAATGCAGATGGAGCATTAGTGAGTCCAAAAAGCATGACTAAGAACTCATAATGTCCATATCTCGTACAGAAGGCCGTCTTCGGTATATCCGCTACCTTGATCTTCAACTGATGATAACCTGACCTAAGATCAATCTTAGAAAATGCTCTCTTGCCTTGCAACTGATTAAACAGGTCGTCAATCCTCGGCAAAGGGTACTTATTCTTGATGGTAAGATTATTCAACGCTCTGTAGTCGATACACATCCTCATGCTACCATCTTTCTTCTTGACAAACAACACAGGGGCTCCCCAAGGCGAAGTACTAGGCTGAATTATATTCCTCTCAAGCATATCCTTAAGCTGAGCTTTCAATTCCTTCAATTCATCCGGTGCCATTCTATAGGGTGCCTTAGCAACTGGTGCCGCTCCCGGTATCAACTTGATCTCAAATTCAATCTCTCTATCCGGCATGTTTCCCGGTAACTCTTCTGGAAACACCTCTGGATACTCTCTCACTACGGGAGTTTCTTCCAACTTAGGCTTCACTTGTTCCACATCCACTACGTACAACAAGTAGCCTTCACAACCCTTCTGACAATCTATAATTGCCTTAACTGCTGAAATTATCGGATGTCGCTTCTTACTCGGTTTGTACACATTACCCTGATAAGTCTTATCTGATTTCCCGGGTATCTTAAAGGTCACTTTCTTTTCTCGGCAATCTAAGTGAACATAATTCTCGGATAGCCAATCTATTCCAAGAATCACATCAAAATCTAAAAAGACTAAAATGGTGAAGTCACTCTTGAATCGATAAGATCCAACTCGGACTTCCACTTGAGGTATCATCCTAGTTACCTTTGTTACCTTCCCTAATGGTGTAGTTATCTCCAAAGTGTTTCTTAAAGGTTCCGAAGGTAAACTCAACTTCTTAGCTACCTTAGTCGACACAAAGTTGTTAGACGCTCCCGTATCAAACAAAGCTCTGACCACTAGATTATCTAACATTATCATACCTAAGATGCATATTCATTCATTTAAATACAATTACAGCATGAACAAACGTGCTATAAAAATATCTTAATAAAATAAATTAACAACAATGTACCTGAGATAATGTCATCCTCTGGTTCTGCATCTCTAGCATCAACCGCAAAAACACGAACCGGTCGGCTTGGGCCGCTTCTCCCGCTTCCTTGACTCGAATTGCCTTTGTTTCCTCTATTTGGACACGCTCTAGAAAAGTGTCCCGGCTCTCCGCAAAAGTAGCAACCATTCGTATTCTGTCTGCACTTGCCTGAATGATTCCTGTTGCACTTAGGGCAAAGTGGTGCACTATTTGGGGCCTTAGCTGCCGCATAAGCTGTTATCTTCTTGACGTTCTGTCGCGGTGCTCCTCGGTAATTGCCTTGACTAGTCCCAAAACTCCTCTTGTTCCCAATGACAATTGTGGCCTTCTTCCCGAAGGTCTCAACCTCCAAAGCTTTATTCAATAACTCTGCCATATTCTTCGCTGTAAAACCCAGCATACCTGACTGTATCTCATAAGCTAAAACTTCTTTATATAAATCCATCTTTCTCTCTTTCACTTTCATAAGTTCAGGATAGAACCTTCCTAACTCATTAAATTTGTTGGTATACTGAGATACCGTCAAATGAACACCCTGCTTAAGTTTCAGAAACTGACTTGCCTTATCCGCTTGTACTGTAGCCGGGAAGTAATTATTGAAAAACATAGCTTTGAAAGCTTCCCAGTCTGTTACCTTACCATTGCTACTTTGTATTGCATCTATCCATGCTTCAGCCGAACCCAAAAGAAAACCAACCGCTAACTGTGCCATCTCTGTCTCTGGAACATTGATGTTCCTCCAAGCCTTCTCAAAGCTCCTCAACCATTCTTCAGCCTTGGAATGTTCCACATTCCCGAAGAAGTCTTGAACCCTGTTCCTCCTTAATCTCGTATACCAATCAACCGGTGGTGCTTGCTCAGGTGCCGGTCTAACTGGTGGGGCTTGTGGATAAACTGGAAGGGTATCCATAAGGTATCTATTGCTGGTACTGGGGTTGTTGAGGGTAAATTGGATTCACTTGCGGCTCAGTTTGGTAAGGATAGTATCCCTGGTAGTAATCTTGATGATGTTGTGGAGTATTCTGAGGTTGGTGGAAACCGAAAGGTGGGTAACCAAAACCTTGCTGATGATCGAAACGCGGTGAAAGTGGTACGGTAGGTCGAGGGGTATGACCTATAGGAGGTGGGTAGAAGGTCTGCTGCTGTTGATGATGATAAACTGGTGGTGAGGGGTGGCTCACTGGTGGGTAAACACTTACCGGTGGAGGGTAGATGCTAGTCACTGGTGGTGGTAAACTGATCGGTGGAATGTCACCTACTACAGTGACATGGGTAGGTGCTTGTCCAGGTTCTCCATAGATATAATTGTACCTTGGTGGTGGTCGGGGTGGAAGATTCTTACGAGGTCTCGGTGACAAGCTCTACCGAGGATACCAACTGTAACGCCCCGTTCCCGGACACCGAGTCCTTATCTGGAAAAGGAACGTTCGGCAAGTATAAAATAAAAATAAATTCACTTTATACGTAAGCCTCTACTACGTCGTATCAAAATAAGCAAACGGAAGCAAAAGACTCGGATATAAAAAAAATTCACCAAATAATCCAAGAATAGAAGTGTAATCTAAAGATGGAAATGTAACCTTATTACATTCAAAAGGAAATTACGAAATCCAAAAAAAACTTATGACAAGTCTCGAAAGACCAAAAATCTACTCCAAAAGTACTAACACGGTCTAATAAGTAAATGACAAAGTAAATAAATGCTAAGTCTTCAATGAGGCGTCGTCAAACGTTGCCATCGAACTCCTCCTCGTAAATATGATCAACATGTTCGTCTTCTCCCCCCAAACACATAGAAAACATGCATTTGAGGTAAGTACAACGTACTTAATAAAAGAGAGAAGCTATGACAACAATTAAAATTTATAAAGAAAAGTTATTTAATCGTTTAGTTATTTATGTGTGACCGACTCAATCTGGGGTTCATTTCATGTCCATCAACATGATTTGACTAAACGTTCCTACTTAGCTTATCTATGTTACAACCGCACTCAAGGGCACTACGCATATCCACTTTTGGGATATTCTTGGCAACATATTAGTGGATCACACCAATATCCACGAAGTCTAGAATAGGTAGACTCCGATAATACGCACATCTCAGTGGAGTCCCTCCGTACTTAGGGTTTTTTTGACCTACGGAGTTCTTTCACCTTCGTAGGGTAGCACACACATCGCGATATGGCGGTGCTATCCAAGAGAGACATGTTGTTTAATCTTTTACTAGTCAAGTACGTGTTTTATTAAAATGATTAACTAACCACCTAAGTGTTTTCAAGTAATCTCCCTCACACAAACTACTCTCTTCCTAGACTATTAGACATTAACAAAGCCTAGCAATTACACAGACATTGATGAATGCTAATTCATCAAAGCACAAGCCTATCATGCTCTTCCGACGGATCCGAACTTCAACTCCCTTTAAGAGTACAATCGGTATTTTAACTGTACGAATCAGAAGCTCAATTCAGGCTTGTTCATGTTTATACAATGTTAACATATCATGAAATAGGGTTTAAAACTGAAAGACATAGCTTAAACCTTATTTATGTGTAAACAGGGGGCAATGCGTGCGCATTAACTGGAATGCGTACGCATTCCCTGCTTCTAAAACCTGCTGAAACTGTCGCCAAACAATGCGTGCGCATTGTCTACAATGCGTACGCATTACCTGACCAGAAGCTAAGCTAAAACTCTCTGTTTGAACAATGCGTGCGCATTCGGCGAATGCGTACGCATTCGGCCCGCAAACTAACTCGTAATATGAATGCGTGTGCATTGCTAGCCAATGCGTACGCATTCTGCCTGCTGCCCTAAATTCTGATTTTGATCCTTAACGGTTTCTAATCCATTTTAACCCAATTAACATCAAATTAAGCACAGTAAAACACATAAAAACATATCTAATTATACCATAGCGTCTATGATCATTGATCAACGAAAAGACTCATCCTTCTAGCATTAAAACATCCTAAAACTGATCTAAACCTTATAAACGATAATTGAGATCATATAAAGATCCTCTTACCTATTTGCAGCCAAAAACCGATCTCAACAGCTTTGCAAAGTCTGCAGCAACTCCCAAAATCTGATATCCAGACGATGCTCTCTTCACGACTATTCCAAATCTCTCGTCCGATCTGAGAACGGTTAAGATCTTTCGTAGCCTTTAGAATTGTGAAAACTCCTCTAGCCCTTTCTCTTCTCAAAATTTCGTAGAGAAGAGGAACGTGGAGTCTGAATTCTGATTAGTGTCTAGGTTAGGGAATAATCTGATTTAATTTCCCTTAAATACCAATTTCCATTAAATCCCTTTTTCCATAATCACCCTTAATTACCAAAAATCAGAAATTCCTTTAATCAAATGCACATAATTCAAAAATTATACATATATAATTAATACAACACTTAACTACAATAAAAGAAAAGAAATAATAATATTTCGTTTTCGTAAAATGTTACGTCTACCCTTTTCCGAAAATCGGAACATTACACAAAATGTATACACAGAAATCCATTTGTTGAGGCAGAAAACAAGAGAAGAAAATCAGAGTGGTCCAAGAATAAAGATTTTGTCGATAGTCGAGGCACTTATGACGGGAAGATAATGTTTCAATAATTTTACATAAAGATCATTCTCGAAGCTTTCGATTTTTAAGGATCAATTGAATTTTATTAATTGCAATAGATATAGCTAAAAGTAAATAAGAGGCGATGTCGTATTCCATGTCTTAATTACTAGTCAGGCCTCTTATATTGCGAAATGAAGCGCGGGTCTAAAATGCGCCACATTAAAGAACTTCATACGGGAGCCTGGTAGTCGTCGTATTCCATATGTCTTACTAGTCAGGCCTCTTATAGGGCATAGCTAACAAGGTTACTGTTTATAGTCTGATTTTTTTCTTTTTAATAAGTTTTATAGTATAAACTTGTGACATATCTTTTAAATAAGATGTTTTTAGGTGGTGTCTTCATACGGTGTGGATTGTGGAGATACGTAAATGACGTGCCTATATACAACCAAGGGGAGCAACTTATCCAGAAAAATTACACTAATACATATATAAAGCATATCGATTGCCTCTTTTAAATTTTTTTATTTACCTTTAAAATTTTATCGTCCCCCTTACCCGAGATCCTGCATCCACCCCTCGAGACACGTATGGCATCACAGAGACCATATGTTTTTTTTAACGGATTCAAACTATGTGGTCCATATCATTCCTCCCATCACTTCAGTACATATGAAGATAGTGGACAAAAACTTCCCCTTTTAAATCGTACAGCACAATGATAGCAATTTACTTTGATATACTACATCTGTCAAAAACTTCCCACTTTTAAATCGTACAACTAATCATAAATGCAATATGAAAGGATTATGGAAAATTAAATGTCAAAATAGGGGTATGATTAGAAAAAAAATGATTTAATGCAATTTACTTTGATATATTAGTATTATTAATATTGTTCTGACAATAACAATAATCTTTTCATTATTGATTCTATAAATATTTTGAAACTTTTAGCATGGTAGTTGGTGCATCTTTAATGCTTTGATCTAAATACTTAGTTTGCTTTTTTGCATGCACCTTGTGCTGCTCTTTTTCGATTAAGTGACCACTGACCACTTAATAAAGTTGCTTTCAGTCCTTTTATAATTTTTATAAACAATAATTATTAATGTAATATGGATGATGGCTAGTGTTTCAAGTAGGAAGAATTGTTGAAACTATGAGTTGAACACTCCAGTCAAAAATCAGTTAGAGTTGTTAAATCAGTTGTAACCGTGATTTTTCAGCAATTGAGTTGTTAATTATGCTATAAATAGTCATTAGAGACTGGTTGTAAGCTCAATTTTTATGATGAATGAAGAAATTCTTTGATCGATCTTTGATCACTTTTCCCGTCTTTCATTTTTTTCAAATTCTGTTTTGTTTGGTCAATATTTTCCAATCTAAACTTGATCTTCTACATGATATCAGAGCATTTCTATGTTAGTTGCGTTTAATTGTTCACTTTTCTTCTTGTATCTGAAGCTTTCAAAATCAAGATCGATGGCTAGAAGGAAAGAACTCAATCCATCAAGCCCGCTTTATCTAAATCCCAATGAAAATCCCTCTCTTGTATTAGTCCAGCCATTACTCAATGGAAATAACTATCATTCACAAAAAGCTATGGGGATGACTTTGATCACAAAGAACAAAGTGGGATTTATCGAAGAAACATTCACAAGACCTGAAGTCAACATGCATGAGTTTCCACTTTGGAGACAACGTGATATTAGAAGATAAAGTCAAGGCTAAATATGAATGTCATCAAAATGATAGAGTTTTTATATTTAGATGAGTCTATTTTTAAATAAATGATAGATTAATTTTAGATTTTATGATTTATCATAAGCTTTATTTTGAATTGAATTATTATGTCATTTTCTCTCGTATATAAAGGAGATACATTGTATCATTTTTATTCATCAATAAAACAACCAGTTTCAATGTCTTCATATTTCTGCTAGTATTCTGATTTTCTTTATGGTATCAGAGACAGGGGCGGGGGTTCAAGTGTCTTAACACTGGTGAACCCTCGCCCGATCCTTCTTCCGCTTTTAACGATGCCCATGATCCCAACAGCAATTTCCCCGATCAATTTTCCATATACCATGCATGAATTTTTAAACCCACTATTTGTTTAATTAGTCCCATCATCCCTTTTTTTTTTATTTCTGTCCATCAAATGGTCGTCCAGTACATCCATACTATGTCCTCATCATTGTGCCCAAAAAAAATCAGGTTTTTTTTTTTTTTTTCCGTGTCCAGCATAAATAATTTGCACTATATTGTTCTCAAATACTTGTTTTTTTTTGTTTTTTTCAATAATAAATACTCTTGCATATAGCATCTATTATTTTCATTTTGTGTCCAAAAAAAAAAAAAAAAGAGGTCGAGCTGCATCTATGCCATTTTTGGTCCAGATTCTAGATTCAAAATGAAGACAGTAGATTCAGAAATGAAGACAGATCCCTTCATTGGTCGTTGCAAATGATAAATCAACGTTGCGGTCATCAGAGGAAATTGAAAAGATTTTTCGACAAAAAAAGAAAGAGCCACGGGATAAAGTCAGGAGCCAAAAGAGCCAAGAGCCAGGAGCTAAAAGCCGTGGGTGTTAAAAAGTTGTATCATCTTCTTCGTTGACAGGCAAACGTTGCCTTCAACCCCAGCAACGTTTGAGGGATGGTATTAGAAGATAAAGTCAGGGCTAAATATGAATGTCAACAAAATGATAGAGTTGTTATATTTAGATGAATCTATTTTTAAATAAATGATAGATTAATTTTAGATTTTATGATTTATCATAAGCTTTATTTTGAATTGAATAATTATGTCATTTTCTCTCCTATATAAAGAAGATACATTGTATCATTTTTATTCATCAATAAAACAACCAGTTTCAATGTCTTCATATTTCTGCTAGTATTCTGATTTTCTTTACGTGACACCATAGTAAGAATTTGGATCTTGAATTCAATAGATAATACAATTTCTCAAAGTCTTTTGTACTTAGCTACTGCCCAAGTCCCCAAGATGTGTGAAATAACCTAGCTGATAGGTTTTCTAGTGTAGATGTTTTTAGTTTGTCTGATCTTCATGAAGAGATTAATTCTATCAAGCAATAAAGTGCCAATGTTAATCAATAGTACACAAAATGATGACATTGTAGGTGGAGATCAAGGACATAAGGACAAATCCTCATTGTTCTTGTGAACCACATCGTTATTCAATGCCATCAAGACACTTCTTGATCATATAGAAACTGAAATGTGACGAGGTTTCTGAAGGGTTTAAGAGATGAGATTGAACTTATTGTTTCACAAGACATTATGTTAGACATTTTCCCTTCAATGAAAGATGTGTTTGCAATGGATATTAAGTTTGAAATATTCAAAAATTACTCATCCTACAAGATAAAAGTCAAGAATCCACCGTCTTAATGACTCAAAGTAATTCTCAATATAATCATATTCAGAATAATAGGCCATATGATCATTCAAGGTATGTTCAGAACTATCAAAACAAGGGTTTCGAACATACAAGTACAATGAGTAATGCACTTGTTTATGTTGGTCCATTGAAAAGGCTTTGGTTAAGTTTGGAGAGGGTGAATAAACTTAACACTTAAAACTTTTTTTGGAGTTAAAACAAATTCAGCAAGGTTGATAATATGTTGACCTATAAGCAGTCTGCTAACTATTAAGTCTATTGAATATGTTGCAGCGGAATATATTAAATTAAGACTTGATACTTGTTGTTTAAAGATGATACTCAGTATGGCAAAGGTGTGTGAATTCACTAGCTAGTTCAGCAAGTTGATATGATAAACATGCAATGAAATAAAGTGCAAAAAATAAATGCGGTAAAGTAAAGTAAGCAAGTTTTATAGTGGTTCCAGATGGTGTAATCATGTCACTCCACTCTTCTCCTGTGATGTTGGAGGAAATTCACTAGTCTTTTGAGGCATCTGTTACAAAAGTCCATAAGTTGTTTGTCCTTGACCAATAACTATGGCTTCACAAACTGAATACTAAGCACATGTAGAATTGATGCTCCTAAGTACTCATTTGGTCCTTGAATGGTAGGATTGCCTCTTCACCAGCTCCACCACAAAAACATAACAGTCATTGACACTCAACAGTGCTTCTCTGTCTTCGGGTTCTTCTTTGAAAAGAAGGGGTTGAATCAAGTAAGTGATTCAACTTCAACAAGCTTTTGATCAGGATATAAGATCAGCAGCTTAAGATCCTCAAGTGTAGATAATAAATGATTCTTGAATGCAATAACACTTGAAGAAAATTCTTGATCAGTATGAAAGCTCAGTTCAGCAGGGTATAATGCTCTTGATTGCTTGTAAACTTCGTGTATGATCTGATTCCAGGGGTCCTCTATTTATAGGTGAAAATCCTATGTTTAAATTTGAATTTCAAATTTGACCGTTATAGGATTTTTCTGATTGGTCCCTAAAATTCACTATGATGTATTGTTCTGATTGTGTCAGTGTCCTCCTGATAAACAGTCTGTCAACCAATTATTTAAATCCATATAGATTGGCTCTGAAATCTTTACAACGTCCCTTTCATCCTAGCCATTGATTGACTAATTAATCCAATGTTTGGAAATCATCCTTATCCATTTAATCCTCCCGAAAATTTTGGATTAATCCGATGTATATACTCAGCAGACACCTGTTTTATGATCCTGTTGATGTACACATTTGTCAACTTACTTTTAGTCTGCTATGTTTTTTATGAACTTCTCAACTGACTGTTTCTCATCTAACTTTTGATTATGAAGTTAGAGTACACCAATTTTAGTATAACTAAGTCCCATTCTTCACTTTTCCATATATGGAATTTAGCCCTTCAGTACAAGGTATATGTGATCAGTTTAGGCCATCTCAGATTTACCTAAATTCTGATCTCCATATCCTTGAATTTTATTACTAAGTTTGAACCATCAGCCTTCACAACTGAGTTTGAACCCTCAGCCTTTATTACTGAGTTTGAACCATCAGCCTTCAACCATCAGCAGGACCTAGACACTCTACTAACCTAGATAGGTCTGCTGAACAAGTCGGCTGACCTCTTTACAGTTGTTTGATCAAATCTATACAAAGATCAAACTCTAATAAGCCTATACAAATATTATAGACATTTTTTTGCCTTTGCCCTATAACAGCTAGTCGGCACTCATTATTAAAACTAAAATATGTCCAACAGTTTCCTTCAAGAAGCAAATCTCTGATAGCAATAGTAAAACACCACAGTGCACATACTGTTGTTTTACTAGACACATTATTGAAAACTACTATAAGAAGCATGAGTATCCATCAAGTCACAAATCTAAAAGCAGAGCTAATATGATGGAACACACATCTGTAGCATTGTAATTTAGAGGAAGATGAAGCAATGGTGCATCAGAAAAGTCTAGAACGAAAATTCAAGGATTAATGTCACAACAATATGAATGCTCATGAGCATTTTGAATTATGACACACATAATGAAAGAGACATGGTCAATCAAGTCCACTCTCTATATACCACATTCTCTTCTATCAGAGGATCAAGTGGCACTTTTCCTTAAAAGCTAAAAAATGGACACTTGATTATTGTGCAACAGACCACATTATTTATTCCTTTCACATATCTGTTTAAATCTAAACCTATGTCCAATAGAAGTTGGATTACTTAATGGTTATGATATATAGGCCACTCACACTGGTCAAGTGGATATTAACCCTAAATTGGTTTTGCACAATAAATTATACATTCGTGGCTTTAAGTTTAACTTGATCTCCTTGCCAACTTTAACTAAGGACTCAGATTGTGCATATGTTTTCACATCTAACAAGTTTATTTTGCAGGACAACAAGAAAGATACAATGATTGGTTTAGCTAATGTGTGCAAGGGGATTTATATTCTAGATTCCAGTTGATGGTTAATGAACAACAGGAGACTTGTTTCTAATCATGTCTAAAATAATACTAGTATCACTAATCATGTTGACAAAAGTCAACCATGACATTATACATTAGACACTTGTCACACAAAATATTTCAAGTCATTAGCAAATAGTCCTCTGATGTAAAGTTTTTCCAGAATGAAATATGTTTTGTTTGTATTATGGATAATTAAAAGAGGAATGTGTTTCCGGTTACTAAATCCTTGCTTTTGATTTAGTACATATGGACATTTGGGAGCCTTTGAAGAATACAACTTTCAATGATCAACGATATTTTCTCACTAATGGATGATTTCTCAAGATTTACATGGAATTTTCTCATGAAACACATGTCTGAAACTTCAAAATTAGTCCAGTCTTTCTTTAAGTTTGTCTTAACTCAGTTCAATTGGTCCATAAAAGTCTTAAGAACAGATAATGGCTCTGAATTTAAAATGGTTTACTTTTATGCAGAACATGACATCATACATTAGACCAACTGTGTTTGCACACCAGAGCGAAATGATGTGGTTGAGAGAATACACCAACATCTTCTATGATGTCATGTCTGTTGCATGTTGTGAAAACTCATTAATGCAACACCTACTCCTCTAATTAACGAGGATTCACCTTACAAATTTCTTTATAACAAACCGCCTGTGTAGAATTTTAGAACTCAAACGATCAAAATGCAAGAAGAAGGAAAACAATGGAATTAATCCCCATTAATGAGGGAAAACTAACTTTTAGTGAGGAAAAATCTTATACATGAAGAAGGAGACTAGAAACTCTATAATTCCCCCGGACCAGCAGCGGTTGATCTTCACTGGAAAACAACTTGAGGATGGCCGTACCCTAGCTGATTACAATATCCAGAAAGAGTCCACCCTCTACTTAGTTCTTCGGCTCCGTGAAGGTATGCAAATATTCGTAAAGACTCTTACTGGCAAGACCATAACACTCGAGGTGGAGAGTTCAGACACCATTGACAAAGAGAAGATCCCACCATATCAACGAAGGTCGATCTTTGCTGGAAAATAACTTGAGGATGGCCATACCCTTGAAGATTACAATATCCAAAAGGAGTCCACCCTCCACTTATTTCACAGGCTCCGTGGCGGTATGCAGATTTTCGTGAAGACTCTTACTGGCAAGACCATAATACTTGAGCTGGAGAGTTCAGACACCATTGACAATGTCAAGGCCAAGATTCAGAACAATGAGGGGATCCCACCAGACCAACAGAGGTTGATCATTGCCGGTAAGCAGCTTGAAGATGGTCGCACCCTTGCAGATTACAACATTCAAAATGAGTCAACTTTACTTTTGGTTTTGCGATTAAGAGGTGGTATGCAAATATTTGTGAATACCTTAACAGGGAAGACTATAACACTTGAGGTGGAGAGTTCCGAAACCATTGATAATGTGAAAGCAAAAATTCAAGAAAAGTAAGGGATCTGATCAGCAAAGATTGATCTTTGCTGGGAAGCAGCTAGAAGATGGACGGACACTTGCTTATTACAAAATCCAGAAAGAGTCAACACTTCACTTGGTGTTAAGGTTGAGGGGAGGAATGCAGATTTTTGTCAAGACTTTAACAAAGAAACACTCTGTCACTTTAGAAGTGGAAAGCTTTGATACCATGTAGAATTTTAGAACACAAACGATCAAAATGCAGGAAGAAGGAAAAACAATGGAAGAAATCCCCATTAATGAGGGGAAACTAACTTTTAGCGAGGAAAAATCTTACATGAAGAAGGAGACTAGAAACTCTCTAATTTCTGCGTATAATTGAATGAATGAATACATCTGAAGAGTAATTCTACTTATATAGCAGCTACAACTTCAGTTAATATACTTGGAAGCGGTTGTAACAACCTCCAATTGCTCTAACAAACTTCTTAACTAATCTAGTGACTCCAAGGTGTTTGATGTGTGCCTCAATGAACACACAACACACATCTTGACCATTTTCCCTTATCAATCTCATTTATTATATCTCCAATAGCCTGAGTATAACCATGTACAATATCAAGTTCTAATTGGAGAAACATGATCAAACAAAACATAATTTGATAACAAAAAAAAAAAAAAAAAAAAAAAATTGAAACGCGGGAAAAATGATGAAAGATCAATCAAAGAATTTCTTCATTCATCGTAAAAATTGAGCTTAAAATTGGTATCTAATGACTATAGATATCATATTTAACAGCTCAATTGCTGATAAATCAAAGTCACAACTGATTTAACAAATCTAACTAACTGTAACTGTTCGACGAAATGTCTGAAAGAACTACAACTCATAGTTTCAGCAATTTCAACATATCCTCCTACCCGAAACATTTAGGATATCTTTGTTTGACATTTAAAATGGTATGTGGAATCAAGTGCCCACTAATTAATTGCAAAGGAAGTGTGAATGCAATAACTAAACATATGCTTATTTATTTATATGGATATACTAATTAAGCCTTTTTGTGTGGACAAATTTTAGTGGGACAATTAGATAGTCGAGCATGAAATGTTGCAGAGCCCCAGTCGGCTAGTTGTCTGTGTCGTTTATGCTAATAATTTATTATTGACATAGTTTTGAAGGATATGCTGGACATGTGCACTTGTTTTAAGGCATTAAATTCGTATGTCAAAAGGTTAGGCATAAGGTATTAGGGATTGTATTCCACTTCTTCAATCATACGATATGGAATAGGATCCTCTCAAGTAACTTGAGAAGATATTCTCTCAAGTATGCATGATCCAACCACACACCCCAAAAGTGTAAAACATCTAGCCATTGATTAATTTTTTCCAAAATTACGTAGTTTAGTTCGTTATATGTAAAAACATTAACTTTAACCTTAAGTTACTTGAGAGAATCTTGGTCCGATATGAAATTACCAACAATGCGTGGACTATGTCAAATTCCAAGAGTTCAAATTCTAAAAGATAAAGAACGCAATCCAGAGAAAGAGATAAATATGATATTGATGGAAGAGAAATATGATAGAGTTTGATCTCTTAGAATTTGATATCTAATATGGACCATTGTCAAGGCCGGTAATGTGAAATTCATGGCTCGAGACCAATTTGACGGACAAGCTCTCTAGATTAGGTGTGTACATGAAACCCAAAAATCAAACCAATTGGTTGAATCGAACAGGTCTAAATCTAAAAAATATAAAATCATGGTATTTGGTTGATTTTTACCACGGATTGTGCACGTGCTGGGCTGTCTTTTCCTATTTTACCTTTAGAGTAGGTTTGGGTCATTACAGGAAAATGCTCTTCTATTAATGATTCTAAAATTAATGATGAGATCATTTATTGTAATACATGTTGTACATATATCATTTTCGTTTAATAATATGGTGTGACGGAACATTAATTTAATCGATCAAGAGTAACGAGATCAAGCGTTTACCATTATACTAAAACCAATTGGTGTTTGTTAAGGTGCTACTATATTTTATTATATCACGCCCCCACAAATGATGGCCTATAAGAATGGGAGCGAGGCCCAAACACTTGGCTTGTTTTTTTTTTTTTTCTTTTTTTAAATTCAATCAAATTATGACATAACTAACAATACATTCATTACCAAAAGTGAAAAGTGGTAAGAATAACTGTAGTTCTTCATACGAACTGAAGTACACGAACACAAATCAAAGAACAAGAAATTTAATCTGCAAATGGAAGTAAAAGGTAGGTATACTGTCTTGTTTGAGTCCGGACCCCTACAGTAATCACCCTACAGTGATCGGTCCAGTGACTCGCATACTAGCTTGTTTGAGTCCGAATCCCGTACGGTGATCAGTCCAGTGACATGTATCAAAGTTAGTCCTTATAATTCATTTCAGAGGTGTTGAACCTAGGCATGTCGAAAGCCGACGTGAACTTCTCGACGCCGGCTTTAAGTTCTTCAATGTCCTTTATTGTTGACCAGACCCTTTGTTAGGATTTAGGACCCTCAGGGATCAATGCGGATAACAGATTGCAATAATCAAGATGTAAACGAGAAAGCATAAATCAAACAAGAAACAATAACACAGGATTTAACGTGGTTTCCGGCAAATGCCAACTACTCCACGGGCAGAAAGAGGAGAATATATTATCACTTTGGAGATTTTCGTTACGTACTCGTCGTTTCTACAAATTTCGCAAAATGTTCTAGGTTACAATAGATGTGTATTTATAGCCATAAAAACTAGACCTAGCCGCCATAAAGACATACTAGCGGAATGACTAAAATACCCCGTAGATGTGGACCCCGACTCCAAATCGTTATCCACCGTACGAAACTCACCCAAAAACCGACTTTCTCGTAAAACTCTCTTGTAATCAACAAACACATATGTAGACATCGAAAACTCGCTTTCCACTAAAACTCGCTTTCCACCTAAAACTCGCTTCTCTAAAACTCGCTTTCTCCAAAACTCAGCTTTTCTCCAAAACTCAGCTTTTCCCAAAACTCAGCTTTTCTCCAAAAACTCAGCTTTATTTCACAAAACTCAGTTTCAGTTTTCAGATTAGTTCTACTAGTTTTAGAGATCAAGTCACAAAACTTAACAAATCTCCACCTTGACTTGAACTCTCATTCGACGTCACCAGATTGCATAATTCAGATGTACTTGTACCAGATGCATTCGTCAATGCCACGATGTACTTGTACCGTACTTCTCCATCTTCTTCGGACTTGATTGAGTTGAGAACGGATGTGATCAACTTGATCACCGGACAAGATGTGACTACCGATTCGGATGTAATCACCTCGCCTGAGCACACTCAGCTGAGTTCTTCAGATTCAACTTCAGCCAAACAGATTGTAGATTCAGTTTCAGATTCCGAGCTGACCAGATGTGAACACAACTGACTCCAAGTTAGACTTCTCCAGATAAGACTTAACTCCAAATGAGAACTCCGGCTCGGACATGTTCACCGGATGCTTAGTCGACTTCACTCACCAAACATATCGATTTGTCTTACTCAACCGACTTTACTCGGTTGAGGCTTCTGATTACGTATGCGAGAACCAGCGCAGACATGTTCAACAGACTCAGCAGACGCCACTTCACTGACAGGTGGACTCATCTGACTCTTTATTCAGCTTACTTACCAGACTTGAACACTCTACTCTACAAAACTGACTACTCAGCTTGTACTAGATCAGCTGACTTACTCAGCCAATCTCATATTTTGGTTCCACTCAGATACAACTCTTGATTCTTCAGGTTCAGATGCACAACTAAGTGCCAGACTAGCGTTGACTGTTCTCAGCTGAGTTCTGCAAAACTCAACTGAGTATGGACCTGAAGCTCCACCTGCTCGTCAACACTCTGCATTCAAATTCGGACGCATTTGCATCAGAGCCTTTGGAATCATCCTTCTTGAAAGTCTTCTTTCTAGGATTTCCATTCCCTTTGCAACTGCTACTAGCAATTAAACCAGCAGCCTGATTGTCCGTCCCTGTGCTAGCCGAATTATGCCTCAGCTCTCGATTATGGAGAGATGCTCTAACATCCTCCAATGACACTTTATCTCTCCCAACAAGAAAAGACTGCACAAAATTCTCATATGATGCTGGCAGTGATACCAACAAAATTAGAGCTGCATCCTCATCTTCGATCTTAACACCAATACTCCTTAAATCAAGCGGTATTGAGTTCAGCTTTTCAAGATGATCTCTGAGAAGCATTCCTTCATGCATCTTTAAACTGAACAGACGTTGCTTCATAAGCAACTTGTTGGTCAACGACTTTGTCATATACAGACTCTCAAGCTTTAGCCACAGCCCTGCTGCTGAATCCTCTTCAGCAACTTCAGTGATAACATCATCAGACAAACACAACAAAATCGTTGAATGTGCCTTCTCCTCCAGATTGGCCATCTCAGCGTTTTCAGCTTCCACCGCCTTTGACAATGCAGCCCAAAGCCCCAGTTTCTTCAACGGAGCACGCATCTTGATTTGCCACAAATTGAAATTGTTCCTTCCTGTGAATTTATCAATCTCTACATTTAACCCAGACATCTTGATCTTGCCAAAGAACAGAACTTTTATCACAGAATCCGAGCACCGGCGAAGGTCTTGGTGAAGATAAAATTTTGTTCAAACAGATGATTCCTAAATAGAACCTCAGAATCCCTGATGATAACCTTGTCTCTGATACCACTTGTTAGGATTTAGGACCCTCAGGGATCAATGCGGATAACAGATTGCAATAATCAAGATGTAAACGAGAAAGCATAAATCAAACAAGAAACAATAACACAGGATTTAACGTGGTTTCCGGCAAATGCCGACTACTCCACGGGCAGAAAGAGGAGAATATATTATCACTGGAGATTTTCGTTACAGACTCTGTTTCTGTTTCTACAGCTGCTGCAAATGTTCTAGGTTACAATAGATGTGTATTTATAGCCATAAAAACTAGACCTAGCCGCCATAAAGACATACTAGCAGAATGACTAAAATACCCCAGATGTGGACCCCAAATTCCGTTTGTTATCCACCGACGAAACTCAAATTTCAAAAACCGACTTTCTCGTAAAACTCTCTTGTAATCAACAAACACATATGTAGAACTCAGCAAAACTCAGTTTCCACTAAAACTCAGTTTCCACTAAAACTCAGTTTCCACCAAAACTCAGTTTCCACCTAAAACTCAGTTTCTCTAAAACTCAGTTTCTCCAAAACTCAGCTTTTCTCCAAAACTCAGCTTTTCCCAAAACTCAGCTTTTCTCCAAAAACTCAGCTTTATTTCACAAAACTCAGTTTCAGTTTTCAGATTAGTTCTACTAGTTTTAGAGATCAAGTCACAAAACTTAACACCCTTTGTTGAAGTCTTTCAGAAGTTTTCCATGTTCCTTTTGGATGTTCAAGCATAGGGTCACTGCCCTATGTTCAAGCATAGGAGCAAGTAAACCCCCCTTGATGTCATAGCAGGTGTACCGATACGAACACCTCTCCCCGGGGCCAAAGCACTGCTGTCACCAAATACAACATTCTTATTCACAGTAATATTGCACAAATCACAAACTTTCTCCAATTTATTACCGGTCAAACCGAGAGGGCGAAGATCCCAAAGAAGAAGATAGTTCTCCGTTCTCCCCGTAACAATAGTATATATTCCTTGCTCATCAAGTAGTTTCCTACTGCAGCAATTAACTGCATTAGCTTTAACTTGCTTTGCATATGCTTTAAAAGCAGGTGTAGCAGCTTGTTTCAATGCAACAACAAGCTAGCGCGCCAATCTGATGGTTGTGGGGACCACCTTGTAATGAAGGAAAACAGCAAAGTCGATCTTATCTTCAAAGTCATACACAGCATCCTCAAGCTGCCCTTTTTCGCCGCTTTAGGACCTTTCCTGTAAAATATCATTCCTGCCCTTGGGCCTCTTAGGCTCTTGTGTGTTGTGGTTGCGACTATGTCACAATACTCAAATGGATTTGCTGCTTCCTGAGCAGCAACAAGGCCACTGATATGAGCCATTATATGAGTTCTTAGTCTTTTATTATCTCACATTGGTAAGATAGTCTTTTATTTTTGTCATTATTTTTATTTATTGTTATTTGTCCCACATTGCTAAATTGGCAATTAGTCTGTAGCCTATATAAGGCACATATGTTGTTCTTTTACAAATAGTTTAATTTTGAGTGAAATTTTGATTAAGTCTTGTTTATCACTTACGAGTGAGGATCTCTTTGTTGTAGAGTTCCACCCCTTAGAAAACTTATCAGCGCCTTGAGCAAGTGTTGTGGCATTCTTGCCAATGTTCTTAGATTGAATTATCTAAGATCGTTGTTTCGAGCTCGTCTATTGATTCCTTTTAGAAGGTCCTACGGCAAATCCCGTCCGGATTCGTTTCACCAACCTTATCAGCAACCTCTCTAAACTTCTTCCCAATCTCTAGGATAAGCACTCCCACCACAAATAATCAATTTAGGCCTAAAATCCAATGCTTTCTCCTCCAATTTATTGTAAGCAATATAACCCTTCGTCAAATCAACCTTATACGCCAAGATCTCGAAATAAATCGAGGTAGCACTAATCTTCTTCCCATTAGAAGTATAATACCCATGTGTCAAATGCCCTCCTGAGGGCAGATCCAACCCCATGATCCTATCATGGGGTTGGAACAAAGCCGTATAGGCAGCGAAATTCGCCGGTGAACCGGAATACGGTTTGCACATTGACACCCCATTTGGTGGGATCAAACCTATACACTTACAATGGACGAGATCGAGTCAAGTTCTCGATCTCGTCAATGAACTCATTACCGCCATAATACCGGTTCCCCGGCATCCCGTGGATATCGGGGTCTACGGTTGCGAGTGGGTTGTTGCCCCAGTCTGAGACGGGATCCATTTTTGTGAGGGTGGTTGTAACGGAAAAGAGAGGAGCGATCTTTCCCCGTTAATCCCACAAGGGTTTTTCGGACGGGGTTTTAAGGAGGTGGGGTAGAAAATCAAATACATCCGAGGAGTGAGGAGGCCATGGTTGGCAAAAACTTGTAATCTTTTCATCTTTTAATAAAATTACAAGTTAAAAAAAAAAAAAAAAAAAAAAAAAAGCGAAAAAGCTTAAGTTGGGAAGTGTGTGCCTTTAAGAAGATAGAGGCCCAACAATAGGTTTTTATTTTATTTTTAGTTGTGCTGGAACCGATGTTTGAACTCAAGACCTTCCGTTCTGACATCATATTAACCAGTATCTCTCCAAAAAGTTTAGACTGATAGAGAGATTGATAATTTACAATATATATCTAATAAAGAGTGATTAATATAGGCATAGAAAAATTACACAAAAACCATGCACACAACATTTTTTAACCACACATTTTAATATTTAGAAAAAATAAAAATAACACAAAAACTCATGTCCACATTTTATGTGGATGGGCTAAGGATGGATGTGGTACCTTAATCATTTTTGTTGCTCGATATGTCGACTAGGAAGGAAAATTTACAAATAATGTGCTCGCCGGTGTCAATTTTGGGAAATAGCAAAAGAAGTGTGTGTACATTCTACACATGAATTATTTATATATAATAATACATGTCTTTGAAAGGATAAGTAGTAACTGTAGTACTATATATCAATACAAGTTCAAAACAAATTAAATAATCAAAATAACCTTTTATTTAAGTAGAAATGTTAATTAACACGTGGTGTTTTTTTTTAATTTTTTACTAGCAATGAAATTCATATATATATATATATATATATATATATATATATATATATATATATATTATGATTTATATTAGATGCATAGGCTCTCATAAATCAATTTAGAGAGGGTCCATTGTATATCTTCTTTCATTAGGGTGTTTTTAATGTAGGGAAATGATTACCACGTATAAAAGAAGACGAAATAATTTGCTTTTTTAATTTTATTTATAAATGATGATCATCCGATAATATGGTCGACAAAAATTTCCTACGTCACAATTATCCCTTTCCCTCTGGTAGAAAATTAGTCAATAAAAAGGCTTTTTCTATTAAAAATAAAGTACAATTAAAGTTAGTAAAGAAAGTGCCAGTGCATCTGACTCTGACCGCACTTTCAAATTAAAACCATCCAGCATGCCATGTGAGAAAGACTTTGGCATCATTTAATAAACGAAAATGTTATGTGCATTACATATTTATATGTTTATGAGTATTGATTAAAATTATGAATTATTTATTGTGATAGTCCCAACATAATCGATAGTGTTAATTGTGTTAATTAACATGTTGTGGTAAAATAATTAATGAATGTATCCATACTCTTTAAAGAACTATTCTTCTCCTTGAGTATGATATTTGTATCTCACCGATTCTACTAGTTATACTAGCTACCGATACACCACAACAATTGCACATAATTGATCTTATTTTTCTAAATCATAATTGACTTTTTGAAAATTGATTTTAAAGCAAAAATCTAACTTTTTCGAAGTTGATTCTCACGATGCATGCATCCACAGGAGTCAATTTTTGACTTCATAATCGACTTTGACTTTATAATCAACTTTTACAAAATCAGTTCTTCAGAAAAGTATTAGGAGTATGGTGAACCAATAGACTTATTATTTGTTGTGTAAATAAAATACTCATTTTCCAAATTTGTCATTACGTACACCTTTCCCTTTCCACATGGGAATTTGTGGCTGATGCAATTTGAAACATTAAAATTATGGAAAAGAAAATGTTTATATTACCACTAATAAACAAACTTTCTTACCAAATCATGCTTCTTTTCCTCTACTTTATTTATTATTTCTTTTTTTCCCTTCATCACTGGAAGTACGTAAGAAATTTTGAAACGGACGGAACGTACCAAGAAAAGGGTCAATGAATGTTGATCAGAAAATTGACCGTTAGGACCTTACATGCGCACACACAAACAAAAGAAAATAAAAAATACGATCAAGGACAAAGTGGATGATCTATCACCTATCAAACATGGATGCGACGCACGACATGATATCGTTAATTTTTAAGTTTAAGGGCATGATGCGTTAAGAAATGATATCGTTAATTTTTAAGTTTAAGGGCATGACACGTTAACGCGTGATATATAACTTAAATTAAATTATGTAAGTCTTCTGAATACAACATCATAGTATAGTATAATCGCGGGAACGAAAACGACTTGAGAAAACGTAAACATATAACTAAAGGTAGAATAAGAATATTAAATGTTGAATTCACTACGACATTAAATTTCAAGAGTTAAACGATAACTACCAAAAATCCAAAGCATCTAATGTCCAAACACATTACAAGATCTAAAATCTGCCCAAAATAAGATAGTTTAATCTATTACATAATTGAAATTATAAATATCAACAAAAGTCTTCGAAGACACCTAGAGGTCACTCCACGCAATACTCATAATCATTAAAATCTGTATCACCTTCTCGGGATGAGAAACAACATAATAGACAAGTACAAAAGTACTTAGTAAATAGTAGAAACACCGAATCTAAACAAACAACAACATGACATTAACATAACACCACATATATTCAAGATCCCACATCTCTCTACTAGACTCACTAGCAAAACTCAACAAAACAAAGGGAATGGTTTGCACAAAAGACCAAGGACAGTTTGCATGGTGAAAACCACATGACCCATCCAGACCCTGAAAAGGCATGGGGCTCCCTACCCCAAGTGGAGTCTAAGGCCTCGAGTCTGCCTGACCCTAGGGTGTCAACCCTCCCGGGACCAAGGACTAGTATACTTTATGTTTTAGACTCTTAGGTACGTATTTACGTGTTTAAGCCACCACCTATAATCATTGCGCATAGAACTTTTAAGAGGGACTACTAGACTCTAGACCATTCTATGTTCCACTACTTAGCACATAACACATAAATATTTGATTTAATCCAATATTCACAAGGCTAAACAATAAGATTTTTTATGATCATGAATATCTCCCCGCAGAGGGTCTCCTCAAGGTTGATATGCCTAAATTGTAGTTCGGCCCGCGGATCCTTATTCGGGTCCTCCAAAGGCTCTCGGTCCGCCAAAGGCTTCGGGTCCACCAGTTCTCAGTTCGCCGGCCTGACAGCTCTCAAGAGCTATCCTACTATCGCCAGCCTGGAAACAGCTAGCCCATCACCTCTATAAATAGCAACATCACCTTCTTCACAGAAGGGAGGAACTTCACTTCCAGAACTACGCATGGCTTGATCCCTTACTAAGGGTACGTAGGCAGCCTCTTCAGGCTCAGCTCATAAAACACAAAACACCAAACACTGCCCTATCTTGCTATGGAAGATCTTCATCTTGTTCTTGAGCACCACCACTTTTGCCGCCGAGCACCACCACTTTTATACACATAATAGCCAGATATCCACCACAAATCCGCCGCTAAAATAAGATGACTTTTTTGACATCATCAGTTGGCTCCGTTACTGGGAAACAATTTTTTCCACATCTTTTCCGGTCAGATTCAATATCTACAGAGGCACCTTCCAGCTCCGGCTGCCCAAAACCGCCCATCTTTTGGTTTTCCGGTTGAACCTTCAACGGGATCTTCATCCAGTTCGTCCGGATTTCCAGATCTTCAAACTTTTGACAAGGTCTTCATCAAAATATCTAAGTCTTCAACAAGATCTCCAAGAGCATCATCTAGATCTATAGGATCCCCTCCAAATGTACAAGATCTTTCTCCAGTTCTTTAAGATTTTTCTCCAAAACTACAAGATCCTTATCAAGATCTCCAAGATCTTCATCCAACGGTAAGATCTCCACCTATTTTTGGTTTTCCGGCGGCCTGAAACCGCCCCTTTTTTGGTTTTCCGACCGGCATTCATCAACATCAACACACACTTGGGGCTGCCCTTCAAGTTTTTCACTGAGCTAACGTATTTAAAGGAGAAAAACACACAATAAAGGAGAAAAACACACAATCCATAGAGTTGGAGTTTGATTTATCACCACTCTCTATGGATTCTTGGATTTTCCGGCGTCACTCCCGTCGGGACCGCCATCAGCTCGCCGGAAACGTCTCTATCGACAAGACGCCGTGCAAGCCTCCTGCAGATCAAATAGTATGAGTTATTGTGCGTCGGAGACAGTTGGCCACCCACTTTTCAGAGTACTTTTTGTGTTTTAGCGTAAAAGCGAATCAAATAGTACGATATAGTTGGTGGCAAGGACAGATCTATGGGGCCAACCAGAACGAGTCCGCCCAGTATGAGACCGCCAAGAATGGGGCGGACCCGAATGAGGCCGTCAGAACGAGGCCGCCAGTATGAGCTCACAAGAATGAGCTCTCAAGCTCTGAGTTACAAGCTCTCAAGCTCTTCAGGCTATGAGCCCGATCGGAATGAGTCCCCCAGAACGGGGCCGACCAGGATGGGACCGGCTAGAATGAGCTCTCCAAACTCTCTAAGTGGTGAACTCTCAAGCTCTCCAAAATGAGCTCGCAAAATTTGGGGCCGACCAAAATGAATCCGCCCAGAAGGGGACCGACCAGAACGAGTCCACCCAGAATGAGGCCGCCAAGAAGGGGGCCGCCATATATGAGCTCGCTAGATATGAGATACGAGCTCTTCAGCTCTTCTGAGTCACAAACTCTCAAGCACTCCAAGTTATGAGCCCACCAAGAAGGAGGCCGACTAAAATGAAGCTGCCAAGAATGAGGCCACCAATCTGAGCCTGAGCAAGGGGGCCGCACATTGGATTTTTCAATTCCGCCGCCGAGCTCTTTGACAAGCTCATTGACTAGCTCTAAGTCCGACCTTATCGGCAAGCTCTAAGCCCGACCTCAGCTCGGCAAGCTCTAAGTCCGACCTCATCGGCTTGCTCTAAGTCCGACCTCATCGGCTAGCTAAATATTTGTTTCAGACAAGTTACTCGAGATCTCGACCTCGCCAAAAACAAGGGGGCGGCATGTCGGAATTTTTGAAATAATACTTTGGATTCAGAACTTGTTTCCAGCAAGCTCGTTACGTCAAAGCTCCGATCTTACTTGAAACAAGGGGGCCGGAGGTGGAAATTTTCAAACAGACGGGAATGACCCGAATTCTACATTTATTTCAACCAAGCCCACAACGACCTTTCTTGAAACAAGGGGCTGCACATTGAAATTTTTTCAACTCAGTCATCGAGCTCAACAGAAACAAGTAAGGCTTTTAGCTCTGTTGGACTTATTTTTAAGTTTTAGTGATGAGTGCCAGACTAGCTGTTATAGAGCAAAGGCAAAAAGATGTCTAGATCAAATGTATAGGTTTATTAGAGTTTGATTTTGTATAGGTTTGATCAAACAAGCACTGTAAAGGTCAGCTGACTTACATCAGCAGACTAGTCTAGATCAGTAGGGTAGCTGAGTCAGTAGACCTATCAGGAACCTGCTGAAGATTGACGGCTGAGGGCTCAAACTCAGTAATTGAAGGCTAAGGGATCAAACTTAGTAATTAAAGTCAAGGATATGGAATCAGAATTTAGGGAAGTCTGTGATGACCTAAACTGATTACATATACCTTATGTACAAGGTCTAAGTTCCATAAGTTAAGTGGTGATTGGAACTTAGTTATATGCAAAAAGGTGTAATCTAACTTCATAAATAAAAGTTAGATAAAAGACAGTATAGTCGAAATGTTTTTAAACACAGCAAAACAAGGATAAGCTTACTGATGTGTATATCAGCAGGCTTATGTTCTCAGGAACCCGCCGGACACATATTTCGATTATTCAAAGGCTACATTGGAAGATTACAAAGAAAGGGACAGCTAACAACCTCTGATTTATCAAACAAATCAATGGTTAAGATCAAATGGACGTTGGAAAGATTCAGACCTTTATCCAATAGATACAAGTCAAAAGGTGGACAGACTATAGATCGTCAAAAGCGATCCGACCGTGTCGATACTATGAACAAGGACGAAAAAGCAAGTCAAATGGGACAAATCTGAAACGGCTATGTTTGAATTTCAAACATAAGTCATAAGGATTCCTACCTATAAATAGAGGACTCCTAATTCAGATACAAGTGATGAACATTAAGAGAAAAATACATATAATCCTAAGCTTCAATTTCTGATCAAGAAAAACACCCTGCTGACCCTACTGAGCTTTACTCTACTAATCCAGAGAAAATCTTCAAGTGTAATCTGCATTCAAGCTACATCAAGTTTACACACTTGAAGACTTCAAGCTGCTGATCATATCATCCTGATCAAGCTGCTGAATGTTGAATCACTTACTTGATTCAATCTTTCTTTTACAAGAAATCTACCGAAGACAAGAAGCATCCTTGGGTGTGAAAGACTCGTTGTTTGTGGTGGAGCCGGTGAAGAGGCAATCCTACCCTTCAAGGACCAAGTGGAAGACTTTGGAGCAAAGAATCCTACCTATCCAAGTGTTCGGTTGTGAAGCCATAGTTATTGATGAAGGACAAGCAACTTAGGGATTTTTGTAACATCTACATCAAAGATCTCTAGTGAATTACCTCCAACATCATAGAAGAAGAGTGGACTGACAGGATTACACCACCTGGAACCACTATAAAATCTGTCTACTTACTTTCTACATTTATATTCTGCACTTAGTTTATCTAACACATCAATCTACTGAATCTAGCAACTGAATCACACATATACACTACTGAGTATCTAATACTTGGTATCATATTTAACAACAATTAATAAGGCTTAATTTTTGATAAAATTCCACTGCACAAATTCAGTAAACTCAACAGTCAGCAGACTACTGAGTGTCAGCAGACTACTAAAGTATCAGCAGGCTGCTGAAGTTGCTGAGTTTGTTAACTCTAAAAGTTTTAAGTGTTAAGTTTATTCACCCCCCTCCCTCTAAACTTAACCAAAGCCTTTTCAAGGGACCAACAATTGGTATCGGAGCAGTGCTTATGTTCTGAAGTAATCCTACTTGTTGTGCTTATGAAAATACTTTGAAAACCTTTTCAAGTTACTGATTTTCAAAGCTTTGCATCATGGATAACAACCAGTATGCTAGAACAATGTTGATGTGTTCTTTAGATCATTTTGATGAGTATAAACGTCGTATGCAGGCTTATCTAGCTGCAACACATGATGAAATGATGGACGTGCTGACAGATGGACCACTGGAGATCTCCAAGTCGGTAATAGTGGGAGATGAGACACAGTACATTCCAAAACCAAAAAGGGAATGAACTTCTGAAGATAGAAAAAGAGCAAATCTCAACAATATTGCTATTGACATCATATACAGAACTTTGGATAGCAATATGTATATGAAGGTGAAAGATTGCAAGACTGCAAATGAACTTTGGGATAAGTTGCAATTAATCTGTGAAGGCACTGATGCAATCAAAAAGAACAAGATCAGTGTGGCAGAGAAGAAGTTCCAGGAGTTCAAGATGAAACCAAATGAAACCATTGAACAAATGGAATCAAGATTCAATGCAATCATGGATGAACTCACCCTACTGAGTGTGAAGTACTCACCGGAAGAAATCAACTCAAAAATCTTGGAAGCATTACCTGCAAAAGAAGTTTGGGAGATGAAGGTGACTGCCATAGAAGAAAGGAGGACTTTGCATGAAGAAGACACCTTCAAGCTGTTTTCAGATCTTAAGGCCTATGAATTTAGCAAAAAACTTGTGCCTGAAACTGAAAAAAAGAGCCAAAGACCACTGCATTGGCTGCTTCACATCAAGAAGAGACATCAGGAGCTCAAGATGATCTACTGGATGAGATGCAAGAGCAGATTGCCCTACTGAGCAAGAAAATCAGGATGATGAAAAATGGAAAGGGTTCTCCAAGTAATTTCACAAAGAAATTCAGTGAAAAGAAGAAGGATGAATCAAAGAAAGATAATGATTACTTGTGCTATCATTGCAAGAATCCAAGACACTTCAAACCTGATTGTCCTGAATTAAAACAGAAAAAGGAACCTGATTATCTTTTCTTTAATTGCAAGAAGCCTGGACATTTCAGACCTGATTGTCCAGACCTACTGAAGACCAAAAGTCAACAAAGAAGACATGGCAAGAAGGCTATGGTTGCTGAAGATGAATAAGGATATGAAGTAGAATCAGAAAAGGGAAATGAATCTGATGATACTGCACTTGTTGCTGAGATGGAAGATTATGCTTTAATGGCTAATATGGATGAAACAGAGGAGGTATACAATTCTGTATCTATAAACACACCTACTGGAAGTGATTGTGAATCAACTTATGGTTCAAATCCAAAAAATTCTGACAAGGAAGAAACTTTGGATGCCATCCTTAATCAACTGAGGATAATACAATCTGGTTATGAGATTGTGAAGGCTGAAAAAGAAGCTCTTCAATCAGAAGTTGAAAGATTAAATGCTGATTAAGAATTCTCAAAGGAAAGGATAAAGAAGTCAGACAGAATCAGCATAAGCCTGCTGAACAATCAGTAGCTACTGAGTCTGCTGAACCATCTTGTTCCTCCACTGCATTCAAATCTGGAAAGCCTTATGGTGATAGAACATGGCTTGGATTTGGAACTCAACAATCCAATAAGAGTGGATCCAATAAGGTCACTGAACCTAGTACCAGAATTGGTCCTAAGTTTGTGCCTGCACAATATCCAAATCCCAAAAGGGTTGCTGAGGTAGTAAAACCTACTGAGAAAGCTTCAAGAAAGCAAAATCAGAAGTCAAGGAAGTCAACAGCTCCTAATAAAAAGAATAAATCTAAAAATAGGACTGTTGTGCCTTCTAAACCTACTGATAGCAGACCTACTACCAAGTCTGCTGGACCACAAAAAGGAAAAAACCAGAAATATTCCAAGGATAAGAATCCTAAATCCAAAAATGCTAATCATTCAAGGGATACTTATCTCAGGGGGAAAGGTAGACTGTTCCCTACTGATGATGATTGGAATATTCCTGCACCTACTGCTAGAAACAACAGATATAACCATACTGCTAGGGTAAAACCTAAGCAATGGAATCAAAGAAAGGGCTCAAAGGAGAGGACTTATACAAGACCTCAAGCGGGGACCTCAACGACTCCACATTACGTGGTCGTTCCTAACAAACAAAGAAACCTATGGTTATCCTAGTGCTTCTAACAAAAGAAATCACTTTAAACAACATTATATTCCAAAAGGCCAGAAAGCATATGTGAATCCTACACAACCAATTATTAGACCTTATGGATGTGTAGAATACATGTATGAACCAAAGTATGATACCTTTCAAAGAAGACCTTATGGAAACTTGCCAAGGGTCATGCTTACCACTGACCATTATGGACCCAAACAGTTTGGGTACCTAAAATGCATTAACTTTGTTTTGTAGGGTGTCTGGTACTTTGACAGTGGATGTTCCAGACATATGGCAAAGAATAAGCACTGTTTGTCAAATTTTATGGCAAAGGATGGTCCAAGAGTGAATTTTGGCAACAAGAATACACCTGGATACACAAGAGGATATGGCACACTTGTGAGAAATGGACTAACAATCAGGAATGTGGCATATGTGGAAGGACTGGACTACAACCTACTGAGCACTGGACAATTCTGTGACATGGGATACAAGGTCACTTTTGACAAAAACACTTGTACTGTCATTAGTGAAAGAGGTGATCAAGTTGTGTTGGCTGGAAAAAGACAAGAAAACATGTATGTTGTGGATTGGTCTACTGCTGTTCCAGAAACATTCCTGATTGTGCATACCAAGTCAGATTTCAATTGGTTATGGCATAAGAAGTTGAATCATCTAAATCTTGATGATATAAATCAGTTGGTGAAGAAGAAACTGATGATTGGCTTACCTGAGATCACATTCAAGAAGGATGCTATATGTGATGCATGTCAGCAAGGTAAACAGACAAAGTCAAGCTTCAAGTCAAAGACTAAACAATCAACAAAAAGAGTTTTGGAGCTGATACACATAGATCTATTTGGACCGGTAACACCAACAAGTGTAACAGGAAAGAAATACACCTTGGTGGTTGTGGATGATTATTCAAGGTACACTTGGGTGATATTTATGAACAAGAAAAGTGAAACACTTCAAAAGATGCCTGAACTTTTGAAGAGATTATAGAATGAGAAAAGTTTGACAGTAATAAAGATCAGATCAGACAAGGGTACTGAATTTCTCAATAAAGTTATAAGAGAATATTGTGAACAGAATGGTGTACTACATCAACTTGTTGTTGCTGGTACACCTCAGCAAAATGGGGTTGCTGAAAGAAGAAACAGAACTCTAAAAGAAGCAGGAAGAACTATGATTTGTGAAGCATTGCTACCTGAAAAATATTGGGCTGAAGCAGTTAATACATCATGCTATACACAAAACAGAACCTCAGTGAACAAGAAGCTGCTAAAGACACCTTATGAGATTTGGAATGGAAGAAAACCTAATATATCCTATTTCCATCCATTTGGAAGAAAGTGTTTTATCTTGAATCATAAGGAACAATTGAAGACATTCCAACCAAAATCAGATGAAGGAATTTTTTGGGATATTCTTCAGTCAGTAAGGCATTCAGGGTACTGAAAAAAAGGTCACTGAAACATGAAGAAACAATACATGTTGTATTTGATGAACCTAAGTTCACTAGAATGGAAGATGAAGCTTCAGAACCTGCTAAGATTCAACAAGTCACTGATCCAGAGTGTGTTGAAGTTTTGGAAAGATTTAATGACTTAAACATTTCGATTCTGCCCCTGCTGAACACCCTGCTGGTAATACTACTGATGCAACAATTGAGGTAATTCAAGGATCTGCTGAACCCCCTGTTGAAGAATCAGCAGACCCTACTGAAGATGATGTTCCAGAGAATCAATCTAACCAAAATCCACAATGGTTAAGGGATCACCTTGCTGAACAAGTTATTGGAAATATACAGCAAGGTGTGAGGACTAGAAGACAATTAGAAGCAATGTTCACTTGTTTTCTATCTCAAATGGAACCTAAAGTTTTGAAGAAGCAATTTCAGATCCAGATTGGATAATTGCTATGCAAGAAGAATTGAATGAATTTGAAAGAAATCAAGTTTGGACACTAGTGGAAAGGCCTCGTCATGCAAATATAATTGGTACAAAATGGGTATACAGAAACAAACTTGATGAATCTGGTACCATTGTGAGGAATAAGGCCAGACTAGTAGCAAAAGGATATTCTCAAGCAGAAAGAATAGATTTTGATGAGACATATGCCCCTGTTGCAAGATTGGAAGCCATCAGATTATCCTGGCACATGCTGCTTATAAAAACTTCAAAGTATATCAGATGGATGTCAAAAGTGCATTCTTGAATGGCATTCTAGAAGAGGAGGTGTATGTTCAGCAACCTCCTGGTTTTGAAGTTAAAGATCAAGAAGATAAAGTGTATAGACTCAAAAAAGCACTTTATGGTTTGAAACAAGCACCAAGGGCATGGTAAGAGACTATATCTCAATTATTGGTGGACAATGGTTTTACAAAAGGCACCATTGACAAGACTCTTTTCAGAATCAATGAAGAAAACAGCACCCTGCTGGTACAAATTTATGTTGATGACATAATTTTTGGTTCTGAAAATGAATTGCTATGTGAGAAGTTTCCAAATCTAATGAAAAGTAAATTCCAAATGAGTATGATGGGAGAAATGAACTACTTTTTGGGATTGCAAGTCAAACAGATGAAAGATGGAATCTTCATTCATCAAACCAAGTATACCAAGGAGTTACTGAAGAAATTTGGTATGGAAAACAACACCAAGATATCAACTCCTATGAGTACAAACATCAGATTGGATGAAGACAAAGAAGGCAAAGATGTTGATCAGACCCTATACAGAAGGATGATAGGCAGTCTGCTGTACCTTACTGCTAGCAGACCTGATATATCCTTTGATGTAGGTGTTTGTGCAAGATTTCAATCAAAACCTAAAGAAAGTCATTTAGGTGCAGTCAAAAGAGTTCTCAAGTATTTAAAAGAGACTTTAGGAGTAGGGATATGGTATTCAAAAGATGGAAGTTTCAAGGTTATGTCCTACTCAGACTCTGACTATGCTGGATGCAAGATTGATAGAAAAAGCACCACAGGAACCTGTCAGTTAATGGGAAACAGACTGGTCTCCTGGTTTAGCAAGATACAGAATTCTATATCAACTTCCACTGCTGAAGCTGAGTACATTGCTGCTGGAAGTTGCTGTGCACAAATACTGTGGTTTAGACAACAATTAAGGGATTATGGAATTGAAGAAAGAGAAATTCCAATCATGTGTGACAACACAAGTGCAATTTCAATCACAGAAAATCCTGTTTTGCACTCAAGAACCAAGCATATTGATGTGAGACATCATTTTATAAGAGATCATGTTGAAAAGAAAGATGTGGTGGTTCTTTATATCCCTACTGAAGATCAACTTGCTGATATTTTCACTAAACCATTGGATAGTGAAAGATTTGCTAAACTAAGGACTGAACTTGGAATTATAAAAGTTGACTGATATAATCTTAATCAGCAGTGTACTGGAATTCACCAAGGGGATTAGTCTTTGCTATGTTGGGTGAGCTCACTTAGCAGATTAGTCATTGGTATCAACAATTCCATGTACTTATGGTTGGACAATTGAGCAAATGAAGTTGCCAAGGGGATTGGTCTTTGTCATGTTGGGTGAGCTCACTTGACAAAGCAGTCATTGGTATTAAACTTCATCTTGTATTATCAATTGGACAATACAAAAGGAATTAAACATCAGCAGGCTGCTGAGACTTCTCTATCAGCAGGCTGCTGAGACAATTCTATTGATGATAAGGCTACTGAGGGAAACGTTACACAGTCAAACTTACTAAAGTCAAAAAGCAAATAGTGGGATATTTATTCTATCCTTATAATCACAGTTAACACGATCTGACGGTTACAAAACGTTATGGAAAAGTAATGGGCCACGTGTCAAGATAGCATTCACTCAAAATTAATCGTGGTTAATGCACAGTACGTATTCTGACAGTTTCAACCATATCTGTCTATATATATACAGACCTATACACAGAGGCTACTTACAAAAACTCAGATCGATTTTCTCTGCGTATACACTGTGTGAACACAGATTTGAGAGCTATCTTCTTCATCTTTCTCTTACAACAATGTCAAAGAAGGATGAGGTTCATATTGGAACCAGTCAGAGTGTAAGAGGATATGCTACTGACTGTAACTCCACTGAGTTAGCCATTAATATTGGATGAAGAATCAGACGGTTTGCTGGGCTAGAAGAAGTTATAAACAGAAGATTGGAACGAATCTCTTATGTCAATGTGTTGGAATTCTGGAAAAACATTGTCATACATGAAGGTAGAGAGGCCTTCACTACAACTGTTAATGGAAGAGAGATTGAAATATCCTCAGACCTACTGAGAGAGGTGTTTGGGTTTGCACCTGGAAACAATGCACTCACCAATCCAGAAGCAATGAATCTACCAAGAATGAAGTTTGTGGATTCAATAAAGACAGATGATACAATTGCTTCAAATCTGGGCATCAATGTGAGGTATATTGGTTTTAAGTACAACCTGCTGAGCAAATTGATTGCCAAAACCATTTTGGGATTTGTTGAAAGCCTAGATACATTGTCTGGACCCAAAATAGACCTGCTGATCACATCATCTGCAGAAGTATGAAGTTTGATTGGGCTGGATTCTTCATACACTACATGAAGAAAGTGTGTATTGAAGATAAAGGTGGTACAAGGAAGTCCAAGGTCAAGCCTTTAGGTCTAATGGTTCAAACCTGCTGAATCATTTTCAGATACCTGATGTTTTATCTGAAAAGATTAATAAATCCAGATTCAAGCCAGAAGTTGGTACTCCTATCCCTGGTCTGGATGATGATGAAGATGTAGATGATGAGGCTACTGAAAGTGATGGTAATGATGGAGATGATAATGCTGGTGGTGAGCAGGTTAAGAAAGTTGTTAAACCTGCTGCACCCAAGAAGGTCACTGAAAAGAGAAAGGCTGCTGACACAAGAAAAATTACTGAATTATTAAAGCCTAGAAAGACAAAGAAGCAGTCAGTTGAAGTTATTGATATAGCTGAAATCACAAGGAAGAGGAAAGCTGCTGAAATTGAAACAGGAGATCTTTCCAAAAGAATGAAGGAAATTGCCAAGAAAAGGAAACATGGCAAAGGTAAACAATTGAAAACTTTGGAGGCTCAAAGGCAACAACAAGAAGAAGGAGAAGTAGGAGAGGCTATTGAGGTTGAGCCCTTAACAATTATCAAGCCTACTGAGGATGTATAGGTTGTTATTGAGCAACCTACTGAAGAATCACAGCAGACTGCTGGAACTGAGCCTGCTGTTGAAGTTGTTGAATCCTCCCAGTAAAGGCTGCTGAGCCTACTGAAATTGCACAAGTTGTTGTTGAGCAACTTGTTGAAGAACCACAGCAAGCTACTGAGTCTACACCTGCTGTGGAAGTGGAAAAGTTGGTATAAGACCCTGCAAGTCCTGCAATAGTTCAGGGGGAAGAGCAGTCTGCTGCTAACCCTGCTGATGAGCATATAAGTCAGGGGGAACCAAGTGTGGTACATATGGAGGTAGTAGGGACTAACATATAATCTGAGCAACCTACTGACCTAGAAGCATATGTGGAAGAAATTCTGAATTTACTTGTTGAGACCTTTGGAGGTCAGCAAGGTCCTGAAATAGCTCCCAGGAAACCAACCATGCCATTTGAGAGACATGAGAAGAAGAAGAAAGAGGAGTTTGTTGACCCTAAACTCCTACCGGTTGCAAACTACTTTCAATGGAAGTTTGGATTTTATAAGAGACAAAAGTCAGCTGCAGAACCAATGACAGATTTTGAAGAATGGGCTTTTGAGAAGTTGGGAGTGGAAAATTTGTTGGGTCTGGTTGATACCTCCTTATTGAAATCAAGACTGATGGATCTGTTTGATGAACAACAGAAGAAGAGGGTATCAAGTTCAGGGACCCCAGAGATGAATCAGACAGTGATGATTCATCATCCGATTCTGGTGGTGATCACCCCTCTGGTCCAGGAGAAGTCAGTGGAACTGCTATAATTATTGAACCAAGGGTAGAGCAGTCTCCTGGTGCTGAACAATCCACTGAGAGGCAACAACCGAACAAATGGATGAGGATCTGGAGAATCTCACCATGGATGATCTGGAGGCACAAATCAATGAGGGAATATCTATTGGTGCAAACAGATGGTTGGTAAGATAGACCCTTTATTTGTTGTAGAACCTGCTGAGCATGTTGATGATCAGCAGACTGTGGATTCAGATGAAGAAAGGATAACTGATATTAGAGAGCCTGATGTTAGTTCAGAGGATTCAATTCAATTTCAAGACTGGATTGACACTGAGGACACTCTAACCAAGACTGCAAATTTTCTAAGAAGGATCTCTGATTTTAGGGAATTTCAAAAAGAAAATATGGATGTATTCCCTGAACAAGGTGTTGTGGCACAGGTGGTACAGGTTGCTGAAGTACAAACAGCACCTGGACAAAGGTTGGAATAGGAGGTACAAAGTTGCTTTGAGTCTCAAACAAAGACTCGGACAAAGGTTGGAACAATCTTTGGGTTTGGAGGAAACCCCTGCTGCTGTTGTTGAACAGGCTGCTGTAGTGGAGCCTACTGAAGACAAGACCACTGTAGGGAAAGATGGTCAGCAGACGGCTGTTATTGATGAGGATGAGCAGCTGCTGGACTATGACTATAGTGATGAGGAGTTTCAAATGCCTGAGGAAGACATTGATGATGAACCTCAACAGACATTTGTACCAGTTTTTGAAGATCCTGCTCTTGATCCCATTCTGGAAGAATTCCAAGGACCTAACCTTGCTGGAAGGGATATGAGCTATGCTTTGGTTACAGCAGACAGAGGCAACAATACAATGTGGAAGAGCCTGCTGATGGAGGAATGGCTGGTGAGGTACCAGCACATATTTTGGATGAGTTGAGGACAGTCAGAAATGACATTGCAAATTTAAGAACTCAACTTGACAGGAAAGAGCAGAGATTTGAAGTTTTAATGAATTTAGTGGAGAATAGAGGAAGAACCACTGAAACTGTTGCTTCCAATATTACCTCCACTCAGTATGCTCTTGCTGACCTTGCTCAAGATGTGAAGGGAATTAAGCAAGGAAATACACTGAAGGACAAGTTTCTGAAAGACCAATTTACATCCATTCATCAGAAACTTGACAAGCTTGCTGAGACACCTAAGCCTGTTGTGGCTGAATCTGCTGGAACACTGCAACCTGTTGTATTAGATCCTAAAATCACTGAGAGGATAACTCTACTGGAGCAAACACTTCAAGGAAGGATCACAGCTGTTGACACTAGGACTGAAATTATGGAGGGTCAACTGAACAACCTAGTGCTCACACAGGAGAATGTACATGGTCTGCTGTCCCGTTTTGTTGATGATGTCAATAAAGGGGAAGAGAGCCAAACAAAGAAGAGTAGCAAAAGAGGCTGCCAGAATCTTTGCCAAGAAAAGATGGGAAGATGATACTAATGCTTTTAGGGAGCCTGCACCTGGTAGACTTCCACTTACTGATGATCTTCTCAAAGAATACAAAAAGGTCTACAATAGCAAAAGAAGACCTTATCATGATAAAGGTTTTCATGAGGGACTCAATTCTTTTCTTGGACTCAAATTTTGGGAAGCAAGAGTTAAAGCCTTGAGGGCTGCACACAGAGGTGGTTGAGGTGGAAGGAGTCTACCTACCACTAATGCAAAGGAATCACTTAATGAGTTTAAAGAAGTATACATGCGGTTAGGCTTCAGAGTACACCAGATCAATCTTACTCTGCTTGAAGCATTGCATTGGTGGAAACAAGTAAATCCACATGTTGACTTCTCTCTAATTGAAAATGAATGGATGATAGAAATGATTAGAGAGATAAGAGCTTACCAAGAACAAGTGGAGAAAGCAAGAGAAGAAAGAGAAAGAAGACAGTAGATCAGCACACTTTATCTGTTTTATCATTTGCTGATTCTAGACTGTAATACTTTTGAACAATTGCTTATAATGAGATATCACCACATCTATTCTGTATTTGTTTTTAATCTTTTTGATTAGCTGTTAGGAGGGTATTGGCATCATCACCAAAAAGGGGGAAATTGTTGGACTTATTTTTAAGTTCTAGTGATGAGAGCCAGACTAGCTGTTATAGAGCAAAGGCAAAAAGATGTCTAGATCAAATGTATAGGTTTATTAGAGTTTGATTTTGTATAGGTTTGATCAAACAAGCACTATAAAGGTCAGCTAACTTACATCAGCAGACTAGTCTAGATCAGTAGGGTAGCTGAGTCAGTAGACCTATCAGGAAGCTGTTGAAGACTGAAGGTTGTTGGTCCCTTGGAAAGGCGAACACAAGTTTAGAGGGGGGGGTGAATAAACTTGTCACTAAAAACTTTCCTTAAGCTGGATTTTAAACAAATTATGGTTCAGTTAAAACTTGTGTGGAGTTAAGCTGACTAAGCTGAGTTTAAGTCAAACTGACTTAATCAAAACTGAGTCAACCGGCAGCGGATATAATTCTAGCCTTTTTCTTGATCTTGTTATCCTTTTATGAAAACTGAGTGTGGTAAACTGAATTCTGATGAATGTCAGTTTGTGAGCTGTGAAGTGTATAACAATCAATTATCAAAATGTTGTAAGTAAATGCTGAGTAAATGCGTAAAGTAAATAAGGCAAATATTATAGAGGTTCCAGGTGGTGTAATCCCGTACGTCCTCTCTTCCCCTGTGGTGCGGAGGAAAATTCCACTAGAACTTTCGAGGTGAACAAGCTTAAAAATTCCTAAAACAATAGTCCTTGGCTAATCCCTAGCTTCACTATCTAAACAGTTGTAGAACAGGTAGAATTGCTGCTCTTCAATTGCTTGAACACTGGTCCTTGGAGGGTTGAATTGCCTTTTCACCAGCTACCACCACAAACACAGTCTGCCCGACTGCCTGTAAAACCGTCCTTGACAAAACCTTCCCGGTTTGCTTCACAGTCTAAACCTTTGATATAGAATCAAGGTTGGATCGAGAATCAATGAATTGATTCTTGTTTGTGGTTCTTCAAAGTGTCTGATTCTTCATAAATTCTTGGTAGCTTGAACACTTGAAGAAATTCTTGATATGATCTTGTTATAGCGCAGAGATGATAGCAATTCGAATGATTAATGCACACGTTAATTCTTATTAAATCTCTGTATTCGTTCTATATTAATCCTTGGTGCAAAGTCCTCTATTTATAGTGTGAGGTTCAACGTTCATCTTGCTCGAATTCGAATTGTATCAATGTCTATCTTGTAACAGATATATTTCTGACCGTTCTGATGTGTCAGTATTTCATCCAATAGAATCGCTCCTTTATAACGTTCGACTGTACTATCATCTTGTTGGATGACTGACATATAAAGGTGAGTTTCCTTATCAGTTTTATACTGAGATTATCACTTGTCAGTTTCTTGACTGACTTGGAGCATTAACTAAGATTTTACTCTTCTTTAAATATCAGTACTCTAGTTTTTCATCTGATTATAATTGACTTAATCATAGTACACCATGACTCATTATCTTCAAAGAATTCGTTGTCCTTATGATTCTTAGGTCTTCATATAAGATCCATAAAGTCAGTTCAGGTCACCACAATCTTGCCTGAAGTCTAACTTTACAGTCTCGACGTAATCTTCATAACTGAGTTTGAACCCTCAGTTCTTCAATCTTCTATAACTGAGTCTGTGACCCTCAGTTATTCGATCTTCTAGATAAGCCAACTGAGTCTGTGACCCTCAGCGAACTTATCTTCTTCAGTTTTCTCATAACTGAGTCTGAACCCTCAGTTCTTCATAAGTATACTTAGTTTTCTTGCTGACTCAGCTGTTTGTCTAGTTCCTATCTATTACAATGCTTGTCTGAAACAACCTATACAAAGTTCAGACTCTAGATACAACTTATACATTTTCTCTAGACTGTTTCTTGCATCTTCTCTTATTATGCACTATAACAGCTAGTTATGATTTCATCATCATGGGTTATAAGTGATCCTATTAAATACGTGACGAATCATCATCAAAACACAAATATTATTTCCATCAAAGGCTGAGGGCTCAAACTCAGTAATTGAAGGCTAAGGGATCAAACTTAGTAATTAAAGTCAAGGTTATGGAATCAAAATTTAGGGAAGTCTGTGATGACCTAAACTGATTACATATACCTTATGTGCAAGCTCTAAGTTCCACAAGTTAAGTGGTGATTGAAACTTAGTTATATGCAAAAAGGTGTAACATAACTTCATAAATAAAAGTTAGATAAAAGATAGTAAGCTGAAGTGTTTTTAAACACATCAAAACAAGGATAAGCTTACTGATGTGTATATCAGCAGGCTTATGTTCTCAGGAACCTGCTGGACACATATTTCGATTATTCAAAGGCTACATTGGAAGATTACAAAGAAAGGGACAGCTAACAACCTCTGATTTATCAAACAAATCAATGGTTAAGATCAAATGGACGTTGGAAAGATTCCGACCTTTATCAAATGGATACAAGTCAAAGGGTGGACAGACTGTAGACTGTCAAAAAGCAGTCTGACTGTGACAGTACTATGAGCAGTGACAGAAAGCAAGTCAAATAGGACAAATCTGAAACGGCTATGTTTGAATTCCAAACATAAGTCACAAGGATTCCTACCTATAAATAGAGGACTCCTAATTCAGATACAACTGATGAACATTAAGAGAAAATACAGATAATCCCGAGCTTCGATTTCTGATTAAGAAAAACACCCTGCTGACCCTACTGAGCTTTAATCTACTGATCCAGAGAAAATCTTCAAGTGTAATCTGCATTCAAGCTACATCAAGTTTACACACTTGAAGACTTCAAGCTGCTGATCATATCATCCTGATCAAGCTCGCCGAAAGTTCGAATCACTTACTTGATTCAATCTTTCTTTTACAAGAAATCTACGAAGACAAGTGAAGCATCCTTGGGTGTGAAAGATCGTTGTTTGTGGTGGAGCCGGTGAAGAGGCAATCCTACCCTTCAAGGACCAGTGGAAGACTTTGGAGCAGCAATCCTACCTGTTCCAAGTGTTCAGTTTGTGAAGCCATAGTTATTGGTGAAGGACAAGCAACTTAGGGATTTTTGTAACAGCTACATCAAATATCTCTAGTGAATTACCTCCAACATCACAGGAGAAGAGTGGACTGACAGGATTACACCACCTCGAACCACTATAAAATCTGCCCACTTACTTTCTGCATTTATATTCTGCACTTAGTTTATCTAACACATCAATCTACTGAATCTAGCAACTGAATCACACACATACACTACTGAGTATCTAATACTTGGTATCATATTTAAAAACAAGTAATAAGGGTTAATTTTTGATATAATTCGACTGCACAAATTCAGTAAACTCAACAGTCAGCGGACTACTGAGTGTCAGTAGACTACTGAAGTATCAGCAGGCCGTTGAAGTTGCTGAGTTTGTTAACTCCAAAAGTTTTAAGTGTTAAGTTTATTCACCCCCCCCCCCCCTCTCTAAACTTAACCAAAGCCTTTTCAAGAGACCAACAAGCTCAATTATTTTTAGTAAGTTTGATGCTTTAATTTCCTCGACCTCGCCAAAAACAAGGGGGGAAATATATATATATACACGTATACGGATACGTCGGACCCAAATAACGGACTCGAAAAAGGGGAAATATTATACAGACTCAAAAACACTTTGTAAAATCATTGGAAGAAACAAAACAAATATGCATTCAAAGACCGAAGAGCGGCCAAAAGTTAAAGCTACGGTCAAAAGAGTAAAGGTCTCTATCGTGACCACCATGTTCACCACAGATTCATAAGGCATAAAATGGGGCCGCCGAAATGAGTACCCCAAAACGAGCTCTCAAGCTCCCCGAATTACGAGTTCTCAAGCTCCCCAAGTTACGAGTTCTCAAAATACAAGCTCTCAACGGTTTTTATTTCTACAACTTCAATGATTACGGTATCTCATTATTGGAACTCTCCCGTCCTAAAATGGCGGGACGAGGTATCTTATTTTGGAACTCTCCCGTCCAAAAGTGGCGGGACGAGCTATCTCATTTTTGGAACTCTCCCATCCAAAAGTGGCGGGACGAGCTATCTTATTTTGGAACTCTCCCTACCAAAAATGGTGGGATGAGCCTTCTTATTTTCAGAACGCACCAGAAATCAACTCGTCGTCGAAATGGAATTTATCTTCACCAACAAGTCCGTCCGCTTAATAGCACGGCTCCAAAAGGCTTAAGGCTCTCTGCCCGTCATAGCCCAAAAAAGGTCAAGGCTACACGCCCAATATGACCTCCAAAAGGCTTAAGGCTCTCTGCCCGTCATAGCCCACAAAAGGTCAAGGCTATCCGCCCCATACGACCTCCAATCGGCTCGAAGCCAAAGGCCCAAAAAATCCAAATCATACGAAGTTAAGGCTATCCGCCCATTTACAGCTTCGAATCGGCTAAAGGCCAAAGGCCCAAAAAATCCAAATCATACGAAGTTAAGGCTATCTGCCCATTTACAGCTTCGAATCGGCTCGAGGCCAAAGGCTCAAAAAAGCTAAATCATACGAAGTTAAGGCTATCCACCCATTTACAGCTTCGAATCGGCTCGAGGCCGAAGGCCCAAAGAAGCCAAATCATATGAAGCTAAGGCTATCCGCCCATTCACAGCTTCGAATCGGCTCGAGGCCAAAGGCCCAAAGAAGCCAAATCATCCAAATCATACGAAGTTAAGGCTATCCGCCCATTCACAGCTTTGAATCAGCTCGAGGCCAAAGGCCCAAAGAAGCCAAATCATACGAAGTTATGGCTATCCGCCCAATTATAACTTCAAATCGGCTAGAGGCTAAGAGCCCAAATAAGCCAAAGCATACGAAGACAAGGCACTCCACCCATCAAAACACATTCGGAACTCGCATTCGAGCGAGCATTTTATAAGACCGACCTAAGCTCATCATCAAATTTGGAACTCGCCTTCGAGTGAGCATTTTATATGTCCGGCCTAAGCTTGGCATCATATTTGGAACTCGCCTTCGAGCGAGTATTTTTTAAGACCGACCTAAGCTTGGCATCGTACTTGGACTCGCCTTCGAGCGAGTTTTCTATAAGACCGACTACAACTCGGCAGTGTACTTGGACTCGCCTTCGAGCGAACCTCCTGTAGGACCAAAAGTTCTCAAGCCACCAAAAGCAGAGCCAATTTATGGCATAAGTCACAAGAGGCGAAGTCGATCAACAACACACAAGCAACGTAAAGACCTACTCTGAGTATGCCATTTAGGCAAAGCTAATAGGCGATCCGCAATAGCAGGCCATCACAGTATTTCAAGGCAACAGATCTACGAGCAGACTTTACTCCCTGCCTAACATTTCTAGAGAATGCTTAAGGCACGGAGTAGGGGGCAATTGATATGCCTAAATTGTAATTCGTCCTGTGGATCCTTATTCGGAGCTGTCAAAGGCTTCGGGTCCGCCAAAGGCTCTCAGTCCTCCAAAGGCTTCAGGTCCGCCAAAGATTTTGGGTCTGCCATAGGCTTCGGGTCTGCCAGCCCTCAGTTCGCTGGCCCGACAGCTCTCGAGAGCCATCCTACTCTCGCCAGCCTGGAAACAGCTGGCCCATCACCTCTATAAATAGAAACATCACCTTCATCATGAACTACGCATGGCTTGATCCCTTACTAAGGGTACGTAGGCAGCCTCTTCAGGCTCAGCTCATAAAACACAAAGCACCAAACACTCCCTCATATTGCTCTGGAAGATCTTCATCTTCTTCTTGAGCACCACCACTTTTGCCGCCGAGCACCACCACTTTTATACACATAATAGCCAGATATCCACCACAAATCCGCCGCTAAAATAAGATGACTTTTTCGACATCATCACTGAGGAGCAGTGAGTGTAGGCAGTTCGGCCAAATACAACTTTAGCTCTTCAAAGGCCTTCTGGCTTTCCTCGTCCCATTGAAAATGACTTGTTTTTCTCAAAATCTTGAAAAAAAGGTAAGGCACAATGTGCCGATCTGGAGAGAAACCTATTCAATGGTGACCAAAATAGTGACGACCAACAATAACCGGCAGAGTACCGGGTCGGAAGTATTATAGAGGTGAGCAATGTCGTATCCCACGGAGAATTAAACGAGTACCAAAGTTGTTATCGAACTTAGCTTACGTGAATCAAGTGCGTTCAAGTTATGATTATGCTAAAACGATATTTAAACGAGAAACTACCAACCAACCATCCTAATGCTTATATCGACTCGTTCATGGGTGCAAACTCCTAAGATAGTACTAGAAGCCAAGCAACAACCTAGTACCCTTTGCCCGGTTCAACAGTCCGCCTTTAAGGATTTAACTAATCGGAACAAGATAAACGCTCTAGAGCCGCTCGATTTACACCGACAAACCTCGTTACCCAATCGATCTAAACAACTCAGTCAATTGTACATAATGATCTTAAAACCCCTTTTCCCACACCCCTTCCCAACATACATTTATAAAAGTGGTGTGTGAGCTAATGAACTAGGTGTACAAGCTAATTCAAGCATTAAGAACAAGTTTTAAGACATCGATATAACAACAATTAAACACTACCCATTCTCAATTTCATCAATTAGAGGGGGATTTCTTCAACTTTCACATAATTTAGCTATGATAGAAATTAGATACTCATTACAACTACAAGAACAAGCATCAAACAAGAAATTAAAACCATGAAATGAGAGGAAAACGAAATTAATTACCAAAAAAACGCAGAAATTTAGGGTTTACATCAAGCTTCATCCACATCCATGTCACTTGGGGAAGAAGAAGAACAGAAAATGCTAAATCCAAGAGAGTTAAGCAAGAATCTAAGCTAGATTATGTTTAAACTAAGAGAAATTTGATGTAAAAATAAGTTTAGAAGGGTAAAAGAGGAAGGGGTCGAGCTATGCTAATAGTTAGGGTTCTTAGAAGCATGAAGAATTCTGAAAAATGGGTATTTAAAGGTCCAAAAAGTGCATAAAATCGACCCGGTGCATCTGCACTGGAACTGGTGCGCTTGCACTGGCAGCTCTGTATCAAAACTGAATATTCTGCTTCTCTGGTGCGCTTGCACTGGATCCTGCAACTTTCAGCATTGACGGCCTTCAGTAATTTGGCAATATCTTTGCGTGTAGAGCTCCGATTTGAGTGATTCAAGTTGTGTTGGAAAGCTCATTCAATTCAACTTTCATGAATACCAGAAGTCCATAAAAAGCATGTATCTGGGAGAAAAGTGCAGATAAAGTGAATATAAGGCGAAAACATCAACTATATTTGATCCGTTTCCATCCCCGGGCTTCGGTTATGCCACTCTAGGTCTTAGGCCTTGTCTTTCGGTCTCATAGATCACTTAGATCCTACATCACAACATTCAAGCACATACCGAGCATAACTCTGCAAGATAACTAGGGCTCGAAAAGGGTCATAATACCGTAAAATGAAGAGTTTTCCATCTATTTGATGGTTTGCCTCAAAGTGAGTATGCAATGCATTTTGCCCTATAAATGGTCTAAAACTACCCAATACAAGCCAAAAGTGTCATAATGGGGGTTAAAACATGCACCAAAGCATAGTAAAGTTGACTCTCATCATTCAACGCGCCTATTCTTCCATTTAGCCGATGTACCTCTTTGATATTTTTCGGCGGTGGCATGGTCTTCAGCGCATCGATTTTATCCGGATTTGCTCTAATCTCGTCTTTGGATATCATGTATCCTAGGAATTTTCCTGATCTGACCCCAAATAGGCATTTTTTGGGGTTGAGTTTCATTTGAGTTTGTCTTAGTACCTCAAATACCTCTCTGACATCCCTTAGATACTGATCAAGAGACCTACTCTTGATTAGAAGGTCATCCACGTACACCTCCATGCATCGCCCGATCTGGTGGGTGAAGATTTTGTTCACAGCCCTTTGATACGTTGCTCTAGCGTTCTTCAGGCTGAAGGGCATAGTGACGTAGCAGTACGTCCCAAATTCTGTTATAAAGGCAGTCTTCTCTGCATCTTGAGGATCCATTGTTATTTGGTGATAACCCTTATAAGCGTCTAAAAATTCAAACACTTCAAACCCTACTGTTCAGTCTACCAGACGATAAATCTTGGGTAGGTCATAACAATCATTTGGACATGCCTTGTTGAGATCGGTGAAGTCAACGCACATCCTCCAACTCCCATCTGGCTTTTTGACCAGTATTGGGTTCGCTAACCACTATGGATATATGACTTCCTTAATAATGTTGGCCTGCAACAGCTTGGTTACTTCATTCTCAACTGGCCCAAAACGACATTCCTGTCCGGCAATGATGAAACGCAGCTCATCGGGCTCAGATGACCGTATCCTTTGTAACAAAATCTTGTGAATCAAGACTCCTTGTAAAACGATATTTTTACCCACAATAAAAAAATGATAGAATATGGATTTTTTTAGCTCCTTAAGTAATTTGCAATCTTCAAATTTCTTCTGAATCTCCATCATCATATTTTTTGTGCCTCTATGACTAACGACTGTATTGTATTGCTGATATGCGCTCAGAGGCAAAGTGCGTTTTCTTTTGCCAAACAGGTCTCCTGTTCGGGTCCATGTTCAGCCAGTGAACAACTAGATCTGGTGATAATCCTGGCATGTCTTCTGTTTTCCATGCAAATACATCTCTGAATTCTTTTAGTAGTTTTACCAGAGATTCCTTATGTGAGGCTGGAATCCATGTCCCCACACTAACTGTTGAGTCAGCCTGCTCATCCCATAGACGAATAGCCTCTGTCTGGTCCTCAGACGACCAGCTCTCTTCATCTTCAGGAAGCAGTTCTTCAATGCTCACTTGTTGAACCATCATCTTTCCATTTACTGTTGCTGTGTAGCAGCTCCGTGCTGTTTCCACATCGCCCTTGACTGTAGAGCCTTACCTTGTAGGGAATTTCATACTAACAAAAGCCGGTGAAATGAAAGCTCGAAGATGATAAGTGTTGGTCTTCCCATAATCATATTGTATGCTGAGGGTGCTTTTACCACCACATAATTTACTATTAGGGCCCAGCCCTTGGTTCCTCCCTCAAAAGTGGTTAGGAGCTTTATCATGCCCAGTGGGTGTATTGAGGATCCAGCGAAGCCGAACAGATGAGCTGAAACAAGGGTGAGTTTGATATCCTTAAACCCCATAGCTCTGCACACATTGTAGTAAAGAACATTCAAGGCACTGCCTGTGTCTACACATATTCGCTTTGTCAGATTATTGCTGATTACCGCCTCTATTACTAACCCCTCATTGTTGATTACTAGAGGGAGGGAGTCCTTTGGACCATAAGTCACTTCTCCCATCAATCTTTGTCGTTTACTTGACGAAGTAGGGGCAGTAGACCTGCTACTGCTCTCATTCTCAGCTCTGCCTGTGTTGTTCGGCCCCCCAGAGATCGTATTGATCGTGTTCATGAGGCGGTTATCCACTTGACCATCAGGGTCTGGTGAGTGGTCTCTTCTTCTTCAAAACTCATCTCTGTTATCTCTATTATTGTAGTTGTTTCTACGCTTGAACTCACGTTGGCCGTGCGGTTCGGCCTGATGAGACCGATCTATGTCCTACGACCTCATCCAGCTTTCCTTCCATTACTACGGCATCAATATCTCGGATCAGATCCCGACATTGCTCTGAATCATGACCAACATCCTTGTGATATTTGCAGAGCTTGTTAGGGTCTCTCTTCTCTCTAGGCCCTCTCATTGGTGGTATGACCTTGGCTATGCCCTTTCTTTCTATGATTGCGAGGACCTGCTCGTGAGATTTGTTCAAAGGGATGAAGTCTCTATCCTGCAGGGCTCCCTTCTTTCCGAGCCGATCTGAGACGGGTGCAGTTACCCGATCCCACACCGAATTCCTTTTTTTGTCTGACTTATCTTCAGACTTGTTTTTCTTACCTTCACCTCTTTCCATCTCCCTTTTGAGCCTATTTGCTTCTTCTCCCTGGCAATGTTTATCGGCTACATCTAAGAATTCTTCCATTGTCTGAGGAAGTTTGATGTTCAGCTTGGTGTGGAGCCATCCCTCTCGCAGGCCTGCCACGAAAGAGGCCAATAATCGGTCATATGTATCCCGCCCCTGTGCGGATTCTTCATTGAAACGCTTGATGAAGTGAAGAACTGTCTCATCTTGTTTTTGCCTCAAAGTGAGGAGATGAGTTTGATTTCTATGGAAGGGACGAGCTGCAATGAAAGCATGGACGAACTTCCGAGTTAGGGTTCCAAAGTTGGAGATCGACCTAGAAGGAATTTTATTGAACCATTCTCTGGCGCTTCCTATTAGCAGTGCAGGGAAAGCTTTACACTTCATCTCATCTGAAGTGTTGTACAAATTCATGTGAGATATGTACAGATGCATATGATCGTAAGGATACTTAAATCCATCATACGAATCGATTTTAGGAATCTTGAACCCCGCTGGTCGGGGGTAGCTGTCAATATACTCGGTAAAGGGTGATGCACGGAGGAGTTCGTCTGATCGCCTACCATGCAGAGCATCCAGTTCGGCCTTAGCCGTGTCATTAGGGTTACGCTGAACGTATCTTTTCACTGTGTTGAGGCTGGACTCACCCACGTGATTTTTATGAGTTTGCTGGGGGGGAGTTGTTTCTGAGACCTCTAGGGGGTCTCTCCCTTTCAGTGTTTCTTCAAAATAGCCTTGAGGGTGGAATTATCCATGTTTTTCAAGGCTTCAACCAACGCCTGGTTGACTGGATCTTGAAGGACTGGATCAGTTTGTTGAGTCTGATCCTCGGCAGTGTTTGCTCCTTTTTGAGTGGCCGTAGCATGGCCTTCACCATGGGTGGTAGTAGCAGTTCCACCTTGCTGGGCCGGATCTGCAGGATCTGTGGCAGCTTTCTTGCTGGTATTCTTAGCCATCACTGATGCAAATTGAAATTCTGGGATTTGTTGATCAATTGTCAGAAAGAGGCCCTCCTTCTAGCACCAGTTGATGATGCTGGATCTCGTCTATGAATAAATCCGGGCCGTATTCCCTTGTGACGATGATCTTAAATCCTATGAACCTTAAATCGTGTAAAAGGGGGTGCGTTTTTGGGTGTATTTTAGACTGAGTTCTCGAGTTATTTCTCTTGAGTTGCCTACGTATCCAATAGCTTAATTGGAATCAAGTCTTTTGTATTTCCATAGAGTTGTTTATATATGGGGCAATTTATCCCTTTCCTTGTCCTTCAAGGAATTACATTATTATTATCACTATTTCCCTAAGGATATACACGCATAGATCCCTATATATTAGGGATAATTATGGACACAATTAAATGTCAAGATCACAGTCTTTATGACTTAGGATTATTTCCTTGTTTATCTTTAGTTATCCAGCACGTGGAATAACAGCCGGAGTTGCTTTGTGCGTCCTGCGCCGAGCCCCCAAGGCCATTATGGCCGAACTGGCCAGCTCCTCTTCACCAGGCCTGGGCCGACCTGTGGTGGCTGGAGGAGGAGTTTTTGCCGATCTCCCACATGGGGTTAGAGACCTGCTCGTAGGTATGTATTTCGGGCTCCTGGCCCTTAAGGCCTTACTTTTTAGAGGCTATTCGTTTATTACACGACTTATAAGGATGACACATGTCGTAGTTCGGGTCGGCCATCATCAGGGATGTGTTACATAAATGGTCTAAGGGCACAACATATGATGAGAGTGCAACACGACACTTAACTCAACTCCTCATATTGAACTAAGGCTGAACAAAATAACCAGTAAACCAAACCAAACCGGAAACCAATCTAAACCAATCCGAAATTAACCAAACCAATAACAAACCAAATGAATTGGTTTGGTTTGAAAACAAACCGAATTGCATTGGGTTGATTTAGAATATTTTAATTACACCCAACCCAACGAAAACCCAAACAGAATATATATGTGTGTATATATATATATATATATATATATATATATATATGGCAAGAATTTACGATTTCTTGGTTGCAGAATTCATATAAGGGTGCTTTGCACTCAGTTCTTAAAGTTGTTTTCTACTTTACTTTATGGGAAATATGGAAATGTCAGAATCTGGAGATTTATGGGGATGGATGCCCTTCTGTAAATAACTCTATTCATGCTATTACGCAGCACGTGCAATTTGCAGCTAGCAAAATGAAGTTGTGTTTAGGTTCGGCTAAGGATAAAATTCTTTTGGAATGTGGTTTTGTAAAATCCTTACCACCTGCTCCACCCACAAAATTTCAGCTTGTGTTATGGCACCTGCCTGCTGAAAATCATATTAAAGTTAATTGCGATGGTTCTGCGCTTGGAAATCATGGGCCTGCTGGGGGGATTTGTAATCAGGAACCATTTGGGGAAGGTTTTGTTTGCAGGTTATGAAGCTTATGGTACTTGCTCAAATATGGATGTAGAAATTCGAGCTATGCATTCAGGTATCCTTTATAGCTTGAATTTTGGATATGACCATTTTATAGTTGAATCAGACTCTCATAGTCTGGTTCAAATGTTCATTATCAGACTGGGATTCCTTGGAAATACTTAAACGGTGTATTCAAGATCTGATTATTAAATACCAAATTTAGGTGCACCATATATATAGGGAAGGAAATGTTGTGGCTAATTATTTAGCTAAACAAGCTAGCACTTTGCAAAGATCTCATATTTTGGATAGCACATGACTTGACAGTGCTCTTGGCTTGCTGGTGCTGAGAGATAATCTTTGTTTGCCAGCTATAAGAGTTCTCTGATGGAGTTGGAGTTGCTACAATGCCTACTCATCCTGGAAGCACTCTTCATGTTAATGAAGAGTGCAAATAGGTGGTTTCTACTCTTATTTTTCAATCCTTTTATCACAGTCTTCACTTTGGAACAGTTGCTGTGTTTCGAATCTTGCTGCGAGGAAAAGATAAAAGCTTTCTCGTCATGGGGCCAAGGCTACAATGGCGGATTGCCTGCATTTTTGGATGATCTTTGGATGCTCAAAAGATGGTGCTTGATGCAGAAGCTTGCAAGAAGTTTTGCTATGACATTTTTAAAAGCATGTGATATGCTTTTTTCAAGTGCTGTGGCTGATCATTTTTTTTTTGCTGCTATGTTTTCCTAAGTTTAAGCTGTTGTTGTTTTAGCATTATAATAGATTTCCTTAGCACCCGGTTTTTCCTGCATTGGGATTTAGGGACTAGGGTTTTAAGGAGATAGGGTGTTTGAGGAGGCCTTGGTGGAAAAACCTTGTGAAGAGAGTTTGAGAAAGTAAAAAGATACTTGAGTAAACTTCAACTTAGTTTATTCATCAAAATGGAAGAAGTATAAATAGTTACAATTGATGGGAGATACTAGCTAGCTTGGGCGGCCACTAGATGGGCGGCAAGCATGCATGTATAAAAAGTAAAAGTATGTCTATGACATAAATAACTAGAGTTTGACATATTAATTGTTTATATGTACCACAATTAATATGTCTTTTTACAAATAAAGTGTACAAATAATGTATACACGAAATAGATAAATATTACATACTATTTGATATGTAATATTTCCACACCCCCCTCAAACTGGGTTGTATATGTTTATACAGCCAAGTTTGCTACTAAGTCGGCTGAACATAAGTGGTGGAATGGCCTTGGTGAGAATGTCAGCATTCTGGTCTGCTGAGGGAACATACTGGAGTTGAATAGTCTTGGCATCAATCTTCTCCTTCAGGAAGTGTCTGTCAATGTCCACATGTTTGGTTTTATCATGATGGACTGGATCTTCTGCCATGCATAATGCTGAATTATTATCACAGCAGAGTGTGATAGGGTGCTGAATAGGCCGCTGAAGGTCGGTCCAGACCCTTTTTATCCATAGAGCTTCACAAATACCCGGGACAAGTGCCCGAGTTCGGCTTCGATCGCTTCTCGGAGACGATAGGTTGTTTCTTGCTCCTCCAGGTGACAAGATTTCCCCATACATAAGAACAAGAGCTCGTAGTGGACCTTCTCGTCTATGTGGCACCACCCAATCGGCATCGGTGTAAACCTTGATAGATCTCTCGGCGACTTGGTGAAATGCGGGCCTTGGCCGTGAGTGGATTTCAAGTACCTCGCATCATGTTCACGGCATCCCAATGTTGCTCGGTAGGGCAATGCATGAACCGGCTAACCGGAGACGACTCCATATGCAATATCAGGTCTTGTATGGGACAGATAAATGAGTTTCCCTACAAGTCTTTGATATTGATCCTTCCTGACAGCAATGTCACCATGCAACATGGTATTACTAGGGTCTACTGGGGATACAAAGAGGTTTGCATCCCAAAGATACCGCTTTCCTTCAGCAGATCCAGCACATATTTCCTTTGAGAGATAGAGATACCCCGGTTGTTTCTTGCAATTTCCATACCAAGGAAGTATTTAAGATAGCCCAAATCCTTGACTTGAAAAACCTTCGCCAGTAGAGTCTTCAAATTCTGGATCTCAGCAGAGTCATCACCAGTGAGGATGATATCATCCACATATACAATAAGAATAGATCTTTCCTGGCTAGTGGTCTTGATGAACATGGTGTGATCTGAGTTGCATTGATGATATCCAGCAGTTTTAACCACAGTAGTGAGTTTCCCAAACCAGGCTCTTGGGGATTGCTTCAGGCCATATAGAGATTTCCTTAATTTACAAACCTTTCCTTGAGTGTGAGGATTGGTAAAACCAGGAGGTACACTCATGTGTGACTTCCTCGCAAGGTTACCATTGAGAAAGGCATTTTTGATATCTAATTGGTGAAGAGGCCACCAAGTTGGACAAAGAAGAGAGATCGCATCCCGACAAGGTGTTCGGTTTTGCCACTGGTGCAAAAGTTTCTTTGTAGTCAATGCCATAAGTTTGAGTGAAACCCCTTGCAACTAGTCTGGCCTTATACTTGTCAATTGTACCATCAGCATTGTATTTGATGGTAAATAACCACTTGCACCGATCGTCTTCTTGCCTTTGGGAGAGTCGTTAGATCCCAAGTATGATTATCCGGGAGGGCGGTCATTTCGCCTTGACAGCCGCCTTCCACTTATCATGTTGGAGAGCTTCCTGTATATTCTTAGGAATAGAGTGAGAATCCAAGTCCTATGTAAACACGGCAAAGGCAGGTGATAACTGATCATAAGATAGATAATTATGAATAGAATGATCAGTAGTGCAAGATCTCTTTCCCTTCCTGATAGCAATAGGCCTATCATCAATGTCAGCAGGCTGCTGAGAGGCTGTAGGTTGCTGAGTGTCAGTAGGCTCTAGGGTCGGCGGGCTCGGGTCGGTAGACTCGGTTCGGGGAGGTTGCCGAGGATCGCAGGCCGCCGAGAGTCGGTAGGTGCCGAGGTTCGCCCGCCGAGAATCAGTAGGTTGCTGAGGGTTAAGAGTTTGCTGAGGGAAAGGATTTAGGTCAATTTCAATCAGGTTTCCATCAGTGACTGCCTCAGTGGACTTGCTGTAGTAGGGAGTCCTTTCAAAAAAAATTACATCCATAGAATTGTAAAATCTCTTTTCAGAAGGAGAGTAACACTTGTAACCTTTCCCCGTCCTTTGCATATCCTAGGAAAATGCACTTGTGAGCTTTGGGATCAAGTTTTCTTCGTGTTGAGCATGGATATAAACAAACACAAGACAACCAAAGATTTTTGGAGGTAATTGGGAAATAAGATGAGGGCGGGGTGTGTGTGGTCGAAGGGTTTGGATAGGAGTTTTGAAGCCTAACACTCTACCGGGAAGTCTCGTTGATTAAGTATGTGGCGTTAATATATAGTTCACCCCACATATACTTTGGAACATGTGTAGTGAACATGATTGATCTAGCCATCTCTAGTAGGTGCCTGTTCTTTCTCTCAGCAACCCCATTTTGTTGAGGTGTTTCCACACAACTACTGATATGGACAATCCCCTTATCCATCAAGAAATTACTGAGGTTAGACTCATAGTATTCAAGTGCATTATCTGTCTTTAAGATCTTGATCTTAGTGTCAAATTGAGTAGAGATCATGTTGTAAAATTCCTGAAAAACTGTTCCAACTTCAGATTTATCCTTCATTAAAAACAACCATGTGTTTCTGGTATGATCATCAATGAAAGTTACAAACCACCTTTTCCCTGTTATACTTTTTACTCTTGAATGTCCCCATACATCACTATGAATTAAAGTGAAAGGTTTGGAAGGCAAATAAGGTAGTTTGGTATACACAGATTTGGTAAGTTTGGCAAATTGACAAATATCACATTGAAGATCATTGACATTACATCTTTTAAATAATTCAGGAATTACAGACTTTAAGTAACCAAAACTTGGATGTCCTAGTCTATAATGCCATAACATGATATTGTCTAAGGTTTGAGTGCGGTACGCCGAGGCGATTCGCCTTCGCCTTCGTCTTTAGCAGGGTTGACCACATACAATCCTGAACAGGGTTTAGCCCTCCCAATCACTTCCTGTGAAGAAGGGTCCTGGAAAGTGCACTGATTCTTATTAAACACAATACTCCAATTCAAATCTTTTGCAAGTAAACTTCAACTTAGTTTATTCATCAAATTGGAAGAAGTATAAATAGTTACAATTGATGGGAGATACTAGCTAGCTTGGGCGGCCACTAGATGGGCGGCAAGCATGCATGTATAAAAAGTAAAAGTATGTCTATGACATAAAGTAACTAGAGTTTGATATATTAATTGTTTATATGTACCACAATTAATATGTCTTTTTACAAATAAAGTGTACAAATAATGTATACACGAAATAGATAAATATTACATACTATTTGATATGTAATATTTCCACACCTTGTAATTTCCTTCATTTTTAATAAAATTACAGGTTATATATATATATATATATATATATATATATATATATATATATATATATATATATATATATATATATATATATATATATATATATATATATATATATATATATTGTAATCTTCCTTAAATACAAATAAGAAACCTGACTCCATGTTCCTAATTCCTAAAAATAAGGGTTGGTTTAGCCCATTACCCATTCGAAGCACTATTTTATTTTTCTTTAAAAAAAAAAAAAAATTCAAACCTGACTCCACTACCTAATTCCTATATTGGTTTAGCCCATTACCAGAAGCACTCTTAAATGAAAAAAAAAAAAAAAAAAAAACATTCTTGACTAAAAGCGTATGCCCTAGTAGCCGCCCTCATCATTTCATTCATCCAAAAAAAAAAAAACTTCTTCCTGCCTCCTGTAGAAGTCTCCATACGCCTCCTCTTATCTGACTGTCGAGTGGCCTGCATCGATCATCTAATATCCTCCGTCCTTTTCAACTCAAATTGAATACAAGGCTAAATGTAGAATTCAATAGTCTTTTGCCATTGATGTAAAATATGTGATCCAAACTTTGGTTTGTAATTTATTTTAGTGTGGATGTAGTTATTTGGAGTTTATGTAAAAAATGGTTGGTTTTGTCATATTATTTTTAAATATTAGGCTTGTTAAACCGAAACCAACCCAATCCAAACCAAAATCAATTCGAACCAAACCATTGGGGTTTACATCGTTTTGGTTTGGTTTGGGGAACAAATAATGACGCCCCAAATCGACCCGAGTCTTTCAAAACCAACCCAAACCAACCCATGATCAACCTTACTATGCACGACGGCTACCCATGTGGAGTACTACTCGAAGTTGCGAAACGGAACAGTGCCTCACCAAAAAAGCCACAATGATTTATCTTTTAAACCCATCACAAATGTATTTACGAATTTAACTAGCCATCTATGTTCATCCACATAAAAGTTCCCTAAGGACCACTGCTACATTAACCATTCTACATCAAACTACTTGGCATATTGCACATATAATATCGTACAATATTACGTAAATTCAATATGAACGTCTTCCGGTGCTCCTATACCTCTTCCTGCAGAGGATCTCAACACGATGCTTTTTCGAAAACACCAGAAGCCCAATACTTCACTTTACCACATAACATGCCAAGATTACGAAATTACACACTTTAACAAGTAAAAAACAAACAACATTCTTGAAAAAGGGACCAGGGGCACAATGAGCACACGCCTGTGCCACCAGAACCCAGTATGCAATTTTCCCTGATCCTAAGCGCACACTTTGACCCACCAAGCGCATGCTTAGACATACAGACTCACCCGTCCAAACTTCCTGACCGCTCAAGCGCACGCTTAGTCGATAACACATAAATCCCATGCTAAACTGACATTACAGGCGCACGCTTCCCTTCATCAGGCCCACACCTGATATCGAGTCCTGCAAAAGCTTAGACTTCAACTGAACGATTTCTAACATCAAACCATCCAAAATGCCATACTAAGCTACACCAATCACTACACAACAATTTCTACAAAAATAGACAATACAAATATACAAACTAAACCACCAACCAACATAAATGATTCAATTGAACACCCATGTACATTTGATTGTGCCAAACACTTGAAATTGCAAACAACTCTAGAAGAATTCTACCACTTAGCCCAAACCTATAAAATATAGCAATCCAAACATAGAATAACAACAAAAAAAGGTATCTAACAGACCCCAACAACGATTGGAAGAACTTGAAGACATAAGATCATCCCAAAACTCAAGATCCTAGAATTTGGCTAAAAACCATACAATTCTGATTGCCATGAAAGGTACACCAAATCACCTCCAAAGCACAATGATCAAGCTTCTTTACACCGATCTGAAATTCAACGGTTGGATTGTTCAAAATGTGATGATTCTTCTTTTTATCTCATATTTTTCTCAGACAGAAGTTCGAGGGTATAGGGAGTTTCTTCTGATTGCTGACGGGTAAAAGGATACTGGAGATTAATTACGATAAATTTCCTTAATTACCTTTTTAACTCCTCAATTAATCACTTTTAAACCCAAAATACAAGAAAAGGAAAATAAATACCAATATCCCTTTAATGACTGCTTTGACCTTTAAGGAAAAATCGGAATATTACACAGACCGAATGATCCGACATTGTTGTGTCTAGTTTTTTCGGATGGGACATTATGATAAATCAATTCTATAGTTTTAAGGAAATGATATGTGTACTACACATTTGTGTAGTGCACTTTTCACCACATGTTTGATTTCTATTAATTAAAATAATAAATTATTTATTGTGATGGTCACAACAAATTCAATAGTGTTGATTGTGTTTTGTAAAATGTTGTGGTAAAATAAATAGTGGATATATCACAACTCATAGTTCATCATATACTTATATGCTGGGCCGGACACACGGATTTTGTTCATCGGGGTGCATACAATTTTTAAGAGTATTTTTTTTCCAACGGTGTCTATAAATATTTTTCATAGGTAAAATTTAAGTTTTTTATTTTATTTTTATTATCATTTTAGTGGTGTCCGCACATCCTGTTTGAATATATGTAGCTCCACCAGTGCTGATATGGTATTCATACTCCATGATTTTCATATGAATAAAATAAATCTAGTTTAAATAATCAATTTTTTTTTCTTTACATAACACCGAAAGTTCAATTTATCTAAGAACACTTCTATTAGAGTCTATAAAAGATGATAACTTGTATTTTACATAGGGGCCAGAGTCCATAAAAGATTATAACTTCTATAAAAGTTTGTAGTTTACGACAAACTTTATGGATATCACTATTTACTTTCTCATTAATGTTATATACACACAAACTAGGAAAATTCTTACATAAGAATCCATATTAGAACGACCGTCGGATGACTGCCACGTGTAGAAGAAGAAAAACTATTTTGTTTGTTTGTACATGTATCACAAATACAACAGTGGAGTGTAATAAAGAGTCCCTACAGCAGAATTACTCCACAAACTAACACACATAGATGCGTTTGTGTGAATATATTTTTTTAGATTATGGTTTGTAGTCTCTTTAAAGCTAAGCTATAAAGATTATGATGTAATTAACCTTGAATAGAAATTTTGTAAAAAAAAAAGAAGTGATGTGTATATATATATATTTTTTTTTGGAGGGGAAGAAGTGATGTATCTATCAATATAGTATGGAATTTATTAAGAAATACTGGTGCTCATAATGGATAGAACGAAACAATATCTTCACATTTTTTTTACAGACTCTTGCTTTTTGAGTGTTACAACTCTACATTTCCAGCGGTTCCACATCTGGTAGATTTAAGTGTTGGTGAGTAATGCCTTTCTTTTTCCTTCTTTAAATCCGTTCTTTATATGCCAAAAAAATCAATCTTTTGTAACTGCCATCCTTTTGTTTTCCTTTTTCCTTCTGGTTTCATAGCTTTCTGCTCTGTTTAGCTTTAGTAAAATTTGCAGCCATGCGTTTCTGATCTGATAAACTTGATTGTTAGACAGTGAACAACTTACCAGATCCTCAAAAAGAAAGAAAAAAACTTAAAGTTGAAAGCAGAAGCTAGAGAAAATGGGGGACAAGTCTGAAGTTTTGGAAGCTGTGGTGAAGGAAACAGTGGATTTGGTAAATGGATATCTTTTTGAGCTCTCATGGAAGCTCATTTTCGGATTTTTTTGGGCTGAAACTTTTGATTTTTGTTTTGAATTTTTTTTTTTTTTTTTTTTTTTTTTTTTTCTGCTGTGGAACTGCAGGAAAACATTCCTATTGAGGAAGTTTTTGAGAATTTGAGATGCACTAAAGAGGGTCTCACAAGCTCTGCTGCTGAAGAAAGATTAGTCATCTTTGGACATAACAAGCTTGAAGAAAAAAGGGTTCACTTTATCTTATCTTCTTAGTGCTCCCCCTCCACCCCCCCTCCCCCCGCTCACCTTCCCCCCTCTATGTATGTTAATCGTGGTAATGCTTTGCAGGAGAGCAAGTTCTTGAAGTTCCTGGGTTTTATGTGGAACCCTTTATCATGGGTTATGGAAGCTGCTGCAATTATGGCGATTGCTCTTGCAAATGGGGGAGTAAGTGTTTCATTTTTTTTTTTTTTTTGGGTTTAGTTCTTGTGGTGTAGGATTGAAATGTTCAAATAAGATGGTAAATATGACGGGACTTCTTAATGATTCACTTGAAATTTGCAGGGGAAGCCTCCCGATTGGCAGGATTTTGTTGGAATTATTACACTGCTTGTCATTAATTCTACAATCAGTTTCATTGAAGAGAATAATGCTGGAAATGCAGCAGCAGCTCTTATGGCTCGTTTAGCTCCAAAAGCCAAGGTTTCATATATGATTCTGTTTTTTTTGTTTTTTTGTTTTTTTTGTCTTTTTTGTAAAAGTCTTTCTGTTACTTAGTTTATTTGTTGTTTCTTGTAAAGGTTTTGCGAGATGGGAAGTGGAATGAAGAAGATGCTGCAGTTCTTGTTCCGGGAGATATAATCAGCGTGAAACTCGGGGATATTATTCCTGCTGATGCTCGATTACTTGAGGGAGATCCTTTGAAAATCGATCAGGTTCTTGTCATTTTTTGATTGCTGTTATTGTATCCGGCTAAATGTTACACGACACGTCTAAATTACTAGATTTTGTATAATTGCAGTCTGCTCTTACCGGTGAGTCGTTACCTGTTACAAAAGGACCGGGTGATGGTGTGTATTCTGGTTCTACATGTAAACAAGGCGAGATCGATGCCGTTGTTATTGCAACTGGAGTACATACCTTTTTTGGAAAGGCTGCTCATTTAGTTGATTCCACTAATCAAGTTGGCCATTTCCAGAAGGTAAGTGGAAAAAATGCGTTGCATCTTCGTATCTATTCATAGTAATGACGGGCTGTTTATTTCCGTTTTTTTGGGCTGTTAGGTTTTGACAGCAATTGGGAACTTCTGCATATGTTCAATTGCTGTTGGGATGGTGATTGAGATAATTGTGATGTACCCTATTCAACATCGTCCGTATCGTCCTGGAATCGATAATCTTCTTGTGCTTCTCATTGGTGGAATTCCAATTGCTATGCCTACTGTCCTTTCAGTGACCATGGCTATAGGTTCTCACCGTTTAGCTCAACAGGTCCGTTTTTACATGACAAATTGAATTGAACTTGACTTTATAGCTTTTCTTAACGGATGAATATCGAACAATAGGGTGCTATTACGAAGAGAATGACTGCAATAGAAGAAATGGCTGGTATGGATGTGCTTTGCAGTGACAAGACTGGAACTTTGACATTGAACAAGCTAACTGTTGACAAGAATCTCATTGAGGTTAGTGATAAATGGTAAATCTCAGCAGATTCTTGCATTTTAGCTGATTTTGAGCCGATGAGACAATGCCCTAGTGGTAAAACATGCAGATTATGTTATTAAGTCCATTACGTGCAGTGAAAAAGTCCATGAAATGTCGTTCTTGTTGTTTCTGTTTGTAAAAAATGATATAAAAAGGTTAAGCTGACTCTGAAATTCTGGCCTCAGACTTTTGCCAGAGGGGTGGATGCAGATAGTGTTGTTCTCATGGCAGCTCGTGCTTCCCGAACAGAAAATCAAGATGCTATCGATGCTGCAATTGTTGGTACGCTTGCTGATCCCAAAGAGGTAATTTCAAAGTATGAGTTTTGGAGTATTATGTATATATAATTGTATCTTTTGTGCCTTAAATATCATACTATCGTTACCAGGCTCGTGCCGGTATTCAAGAAGTGCATTTCCTACCATTCAATCCGACAGACAAAAGAACAGCACTTACTTATTTGGACAATGAGGGGAAAATGCATAGGGTTAGCAAAGGCGCACCCGAGCAGGTAATTCTGTTTCTGTTAATAAATTTTCAAATCTTTAAATAATTGCTAATGTGGGCATGTATTATGTATTTTAGATTCTCAATCTTGCACGCAACAAATCAGAGATAGAGCGTCGTGTTCATGCTGTGATTGACAAATTTGCAGAACGTGGATTGAGGTCACTTGCTGTTGCATACCAGGTAAGTGACTCCTTTTGTATTTTTTTTTCCATTTCTGAGAGTAATTTGAATCTGCTCACAAAACTGATGATTTTCTTTATTTTTCGGGGTGTGTAGGAAGTTCCAGAAGGGAAGAAAGAGAGCCCTGGAGGTCCATGGCAGTTCATTGGCCTAATGCCTCTTTTTGACCCTCCTAGGCACGATAGTGCTGAGACAATCCGGAGGGCTTTGAATCTCGGGGTAAATGTCAAAATGATTACAGGTATTCCTTTTACGCATGAAATTGATATTGTGGGATGCATTAATTATCATGAGGCACACAATTAGGGCTTAATGTTGAATTTTACCAGGGGATCAGCTAGCTATCGGGAAAGAAACTGGACGGCGTTTGGGAATGGGAACAAACATGTATCCTTCATCTGCTCTATTGGGACAGAACAAAGACGAGTCTATTGCTTCTTTGCCCATTGATGAACTCATTGAAAAAGCTGATGGCTTTGCCGGTGTTTTTCCGGGTATGTTACTTATATATCCCACCTCTTTCTTTGTGTATTTACAGTGGAATGTAATCAAGATCCTATGTTATGGAATGTAATCAAGATCTTATCTTGATTACTAATTACGTATTTACGTGTTGCTTTGTTGATATATTATCTTGTTTTGTCTTCTTTTTTCTGTTTAGAACACAAGTATGAGATTGTGAAGAGATTGCAAGCAAGGAAGCATATTTGTGGAATGACTGGTGATGGTGTGAACGATGCTCCGGCTTTGAAAAAAGCTGATATCGGTATAGCTGTTGCTGATGCTACGGATGCTGCTCGTAGTGCTTCTGACATTGTTCTTACAGAACCTGGTCTTAGTGTTATCATCAGTGCTGTCCTAACCAGTAGATCTATCTTCCAGAGAATGAAAAACTACACGGTATATACTTAGCCTCGATGTTTTTTTTTTCTTTTTTTTTTTTCCAGACTTATTCTCTTTGTATTATTTTTAATTGATTGTTTTCATGTTTAGATCTATGCGGTTTCTATCACTATCCGTATTGTTGTAAGTAATTTACTCTTTATTCCACATTTAGCTAGTTCATGTTCTTGGGAGAATATGAAATATTTTGATGTCTATATAATGATTTTTTGTTCGGAACATGGCAGCTCGGGTTCATGCTGTTGGCTCTGATATGGAACTTTGACTTTCCACCTTTCATGGTTCTTATCATTGCAATCCTGAATGATGGTTAGCTCTTTATCATGTCCCATGAACTTTATTCTCTCTCCGTCTTTAAATCTAGTTGTTAGACACGTGTCACATCGGGCTGAAATAAGGTTTCCTAAAAAAAAATGGTATTTTGAGGAGGGGTAGAAGTGCAAAGATTGGAACTTTAGGGTAAATATGCGAAAATGGTAAACCAAAAGTGTCTTTTATCGCCTTTCCTTTTTTGAAGTCCGCGTGATATGTTTCTTTCTTTAGGCACCATTATGACGATATCGAAAGATAGAGTGAAACCGTCTCCACAACCTGACAGCTGGAAGCTCGCAGAGATATTTGCAACCGGTGTTATTCTTGGAAGCTATCTGGCTATGATGACTGTTATATTCTTTTGGATAGCTTACAAAACCGACTTCTTCCCTGTAAGAATAACTGCATTACTATATTCTAGGATTCAAGATTTTCTTTTAAACAAACATTTGCACTGGTAGGTCACGTATACAATACATATGAGACACAGATACGCACTGGTTACTTGAGATACACACTTGAGGGCGAATTCGTAATTTTAAAAATTGGATACGGGATTTGCAAATGCATATCCGTAACTTGAATATGTGAAATGAAGAACCCTATAGAAAATTGAGTACCAAAATTAGAAAACCACTAAAAATGGTTTATTTTGTGTATGTTAACACTCCCTCCGTTCCAATTTATCTGAGGCATTTGCCAAAATCACGCATATTAAGGATTTGAGTTAATGCACTAACTTTACAATAAAATGACAATAATGTCCTTGGATATAATTAATGTGGCTTTGTTTTTTATATCTCCTAATGTAATAAATAAGGGTAAATCAAGTAAAAACACAATAAATGTTGCATTGAGAATCGTATTGCCCCATATAAAATGGAACAAAATATTTTGGCAACTGCCTCAGTTATTGTGGAATGGAGGGAGTATATACTATTTGGTCCTTATAGTTTTCTTATGTACATTCTGGTCCTTATATTTTCAGTATTCACCAAAATGCCTTTTGTACCTGTATCTTATATTTCCCTTAAATATCCTTGCACCTACGTATCCTGTATATGTGTATCTCGTACTTGTGTATCCGTATCCGTGCAACTAGCCTGCGTATCTGCATTTGTGATTCTATGCAAATGGCAATCTAGGTGCCAGAGACTGTTTTTTCGTGTCGTACATTCTTGGATAAGTTATTTGGTCTATTGACAGAGAACATTTGGGGTATCAACACTCGAGAAGACAGCACACGACGACTTCAGAAAGCTTGCATCAGCTATATATCTTCAAGTAAGCATTATTAGTCAGGCACTGATCTTCGTCACAAGATCAAGAAGCTGGTCATTTATGGAACGTCCCGGTTTACTTCTCGTTGCAGCTTTCATTATTGCTCAATTGGTAAGCAAGAAAGCAAGCCTCTTTTTCTCCTCGATCGAGTTCTTTTGTTTTATATACTATGATTTATGATCCTTTTATTAATACTTGGCCATCTTCGAAAAGGTGGCTACTTTAATCGCGGTGTATGCAAGTTGGAGCTTTGCTGCCATTGAAGGAATTGGATGGGGTTGGGCTGGTGTTATTTGGCTGTACAATCTCATCTTCTATATTCCTCTCGATTTCATAAAGTTCTTCATTCGATACGCTCTAAGTGGAAGGGCATGGGACCTTGTTCTTGAACAAAGGGTACAACGATTTCTTGATTTTCTTGGATTTTCTCATCCATTTAGCCATCTGACTTTGATTTGTTGGTTTTTTTTTTTTTTGATTCACAGATTGCATTCACTAGGAAAAAAGATTTCGGGAAAGAACAACGCGAACTTAAATGGGCACATGCACAAAGAACACTCCATGGTCTTCAAGTACCAGACACTAAATTGTTCAATGAAGGCAACAATTTCAATGAACTAAATCAATTGGCTGAGGAGGCAAAGAGAAGAGCTGAAATCGCGAGGTATGTAATATTATTATTCTCATACGCGAAAAGGAAACCCGAATTTTCCATTTGTCATTCTCGGCTCACTAGCACGTGTTTACACAGCAAATTATTGAATGAAAAGTCTCTATTGGATCAGACCGTCATGTGTAATGCCTTTAGATACGCGTATTAGTTGTCCAAATGGATGTAATTATGATGTTCTTATGAATCTCAGGTTACGGGAGCTTCATACGCTTAAAGGACATGTTGAATCAGTTGTGAGATTAAAGGGTCTGGACATCGACACGATTCAACAAGCATATACTGTGTAATGAGATGATGATGATGATGATCATGTTCATAATTCGTGTGGCGCGCCCCAAAGAATCTACATGTAATTTTTGAATTTTTACTGTGGTTAATATACTTGTTTTAGAATGGATTATCTTTTTGATTTTTACTATCTATATGTAGAGTTTTTAACTCCTAAATTATACCCCTTTTTTATTGCCTAGTACTTTCTTCTCATGTTACAAAGTATGAGAGAATACAATTATTAGACATAGTGCCCAACAAGCAATAATATCCAACAAAAAAAATGAAAACCTAAATTCCATTTTTTTTTTCTCGTTAAAGCCTTCGGTATCCGGAACCAAATAGTCTGACTAATCTAGAGTTCGGTATGGGTCATGCATGCAGAGTCCGACTCTTACTCAGGGGTAAGGTTACCCTAGCTAAAAGCTCTTTCAACATGACGCTTCAGAGAAAAATCGAACTGGTGATTTGAATTCCAATTTCAAACAATAAGCTTATTATCATCTTCAAGAAGAAACATCTCCAAGACAATATTCTTGTTCTTCTCTGCTACCTTGTACTTGTACAACCTTGAACACACTAGAAAATAGAACAAATTCAAAAGCTCCAAAACTGCAATCAAATAATAAAAGTAACCCAATCTCCCTTTATTAAGATCTTCAGCTAACCATGGTTCTTTATTACCACCTCGTCCCGTAACGCTCTCGACGATCCAAGACAAAAGCGACTCAAATAACTTGACGCGGCTAACCCACAAAACAAGAATGCCATAGCAATGCTTCTCATATTCTCTCGAGATTGTTTATTAAAAAACTCATTTGCAGCAATTAGACCAAATGCTTCAGACAGCCCAGATACAACTAGTTGCGGTATTAGCCATAGCCCCGACATGGAAGAAACCGCGCCTTTTCGGGGCTCGAACCCGAGAGGTGGTTTAGTAAGTGCAATGTATCTTCTATTGTTTTCAACTAAGCCTGATACTAACATTGTAAAAATAGCTAAACCGGTTCCGATCCCCATTCTTTGTAGTAAATTGATTCCGCCCTCTTTTCGTGTGTATCGTTCTAAAGCAGGGACGAGGATTCGGTCGAAGATCGGGAACCAGATTGTAAGTGATAACATTGCGAAAACAATGAAAGTAGCTGCCGGGATCTTGAATTTGTTGTGGCCGAAACCGAGACGCCTGTCGGATTGAAGTGCTTGAAAGACAACATAATTCTGTTCTTGGACGACGGATATAAACCAGATAATTACTGCAATCCATATTGGGATCATTCTTAAGAAACATTTTACTGATTCAACTTGTTGAATATTGCGGAGTCTCCATTTATCCGATGCTGATCCGTCTGGTTCGAATTGATCTTTTGGGGTTATTATTGCAGCCTTGTCAAGAAATCTGTAAAGAAAATTGTTCAAATTCTTGATTAGATAGGAATGTTGTCCAAAAGCACAAGTGGGATATTACATTCTCATCCTCGTAAAGAATTGACGTCCTCGCCAGAACCCTATAATTGTCAACCTAGAACTACGGTTTTGACAGCGCTATTTGAGACATAATTGATCCGGTAACTAATGAGAAGATAGATAATTAACATATTATAAATTTTAATACTCTGAAGTGTGGGTCTATTGGCGTCCTCTCCAGGTTCCTACAATTGTAACGCGGGCCCTAAAACTGCGGGGATCCGGTAAGTACGTAGATTCGTCGTCCTCGTTTGGTTTAAAAGAGTAAACTCAAGTGATATATTATATTCTCCCCAAGTTACCGGATCCATTTTGTATTTATGTCGCCGTCGATCCATTATATATATTAAGAATTCATTACGACCTTGATTGTCTGAATCAACCTAGCGTCAAGGTTATCATCAAGGAATCCGAAATCTGTTCGAGTTAGGTTGATTGTCACCAAGGTCGTAATTGACGCTAGGTTCTGGGATCAACGTTAGCTTTCGGGGAGATCAAGATGCCTGGGTTAGATGCAGAGATTGATAAATTCACAGGAAGGAACAATTCAATCTGTGGCAAATCAAGATGTGTGCTCTGTTGAAGAAACTAGGGCTCTGGGCTCTATTGACAAAATCGGTGGATGCGGGAAACGCTGAGATGGCCAGTCTGGAGGAGAAAGCACATTCAATGATTTTGTTGTGCTTGTCTGATGATGTTATCACTGAAGTTGCTGAAGAGGATTCAACAGCAGGGCTGTGCCGGAAGCTTGAGAGTCTTTATATGACAAAGTCGTTGACCAACAAGTTGCTGATGAAGCAACATCTGTTCAGTTTAAAGATGCATGAAGGAATGCCTCTCAGAGATCATCTGGAAATGCTGAACATAATATTGCTTGATTTAAAGAGTATTGGTGTTAAGATTGAAGGTGAGGATGCTCCTCTAATTTTGTTGGTATCACTGGCAGCATCATATGAGAATTTTGTGCGGTGTGTCATTGGAGGATGTTAGGGCATCTCTCCATAATCAAGAGCTAAGGCATAATGCAGCTGTCACATGTACAGACAATCAGGCTGCTGGTTTGGTTGCTAGTAGCAGTTGCAAAATGAATGCAAATCTGGTCTGAACCTAAATCTGGAGTGTTGACAAGCAGGTGGAGCTTCAGGTCCATACTCAGCTGAGTTTACAGAACTCTGCTGAGAACAGTCAACATTAATATGGCACTTGGTTGTGCATCTGAACTTGAAGAATCAAGAGCCGAATCTGCTGGAACCAAAATCTGGGGTCGGCTGAGTGAAGGTCTACTGATCTAGTACTAGCTGAATAAAAGTCAGCTGAGTAGAGGAATGTTCAAGTCTGGGAAGTCTGCTGATAAAAGTCACCTGATTCCATCTATCAGCAGAGTGGCATCTGCTGAATCTGTTGAACATGTCTGTGTTGGTTCTGGCATCTGTGTCGGGAAGCCTCACCGGAGTGAAGTCACCTGAGTAACTGGTGAACACGTCTGAATTAGAGTCTCATCTGATCTGGGAGATTCTTGCCTGAGGTGGAGTTATCATCTGGAGAAGTCTTACCTGGAATTTGTTTTGTTCACATCTAGTCATCTCGAATCAGAATCTGAATCACAATCTGTTTTGGCTGAAGTTGAATCTGAAGAACTTAGTTGAGTGTCCTCAACTGAGGTGATTACATCTGAATCTGGTAGTCACATCTTGTCTGGTGATCAAGTCTGAATCTGTTGATCACATCTGTTCTCAACTCAATCAAGTTTGAATATGTTAGCAGCAGAGGATCTCATCTGAATCTGGGAGGTTCTCATCTGAAGTTGGTTTCACATCTGGAGGAATCACACCTAAAGCTGTAAACTCTGAAGAAAGAGAAGGAATATGGTACACTACATCTGGCATTGACGAATGCATCTGGTACAATACATGTGGTTATACATTTGTTTGAACGAGAGTTCAAGTCAATGTGGATATTGTTAAAAAAAGTGACTTGACCTCTCACCAGGGCAAGTCAGCTGAGTAAAGCCAGCAGAGGCAATGACAACAGGGGACAATGCCAGCAGGGCAATGTCAGCATGGCAAATATCAGCAAGTTATGTCAGGTGGAGTCAGCAAAGTTCACATCTGGGTATTTTAGTCATTTAGCTAGTATTTAGTTATGGCGGCTAGGTCTAGGGTTTTGTGACTATAAATACTCATATGTTGTAACCTAGAATATTTGCAGTTAAGAGTAGTAGCAGCAGCAATTGCGCAAGCAATTGCAGAGTCTGTAAAATCTCTAGGGATAATATAATCTCCTCGTTTCTGCCCGTGGACTAGTCGGCATATTGCCGGAAACCACGTTAAATCATGTGTTATTGTTCATGTGTGATTTATTATTTCTCGTTTATTCTTGATTGTTGCAATCCATTTTGGATCCCTGACGGTCCTGTTATAACAACCACACGTATCACAAATACCCACAAAGTCTTCCCAATGACACGGAACGGAATTAAACGAGGCAGCCCCAATGAAGATAAATCACAAATAAAGCGAAAAGAAAACACAAGAAAATCGACACCATAATTTTAACGTGGAAAACACCTCTCGATGTGAGAGAGTAAAAACCACAAGGCCGAGTCCCACAAAATCTCCACTAATCAGCAAAAGATGATACAAAAGTGTTTCAAACACATCAACCAACTCAACTAAACCAAAGCATCAACTAAGAGTGCAAAATACAAGAGTTGTTGAAAAATATCACCGAAAACGTGGCAGAAACGCAGCAGTCAGATCGCGGACGATTTCCAGAATATTGAACCGTTTAAACGCAAATTCCACCGTTCAGATTGAAGAAGAATGAGAGACGAACAAGCCCTAAATATTTTGTGCCGATCGGAGTCCTTTTATATGTCCGACCGTCGCCGGAAAGAGACTGCTGCAACACCAAAAATCCTGGGAATTTTACCTTCTTTTGCCTCTCTTTTTATTGTGAATATTAGGGAAAATTAACCTAATTTGTTTCCTTAAATACTACTTAACATATTATTATTTTTCCAATTATCTAGTGGGCTTGGGCTCCACAAAGGAGTGATCCACCCAACAGGAAAGTCGGTTTTTGGCTTCAAAATCAACTTTCTAAAGGTTGATTGTAACGCCCTCAGACCCCGGGTTTAGTAGTGTTAAATGAATCATAAATGGTCTAGGTCAACTGTTTATACCGCCGTCTTCTCTTGGTCCAAACGGGCTAACTCGAGTTGACTGAGCATTCACTTATTTTACCGATGTGGACTTCATATTCTCCCCCTTATAAGGGACTGGCGTCCTCACTAGGACGGCTAAGACTTGTCCCACTTAGACTTGTCGCAGTTTCGTCCCTACCAGAGGAGTCCAGATGTGGCCCTCACTTCACATTCTCCCCCCTTTAAAGGACTTGCGTCCTTGCTAGGACGGCCATGACTTGTTATACTTTTCACATTCTCCCTTTTTAAGGGACTTCCGTGTAATATTCCGATTTTCGAAAAAGGGCGGACGTCCCGAAATATTATTGTTTCTTTTTTTCTTTTATTGGAGTTAAGTATTTTGTTGATTTTATATATATATCCTCGAAAATATGTATATAAATTAAAAGGGGATTTCGATTTTTGGTAATAGTGGCCTATGGTTTTATTGGAGTGGATATTTAAGCGGCTAATCACTTTCTAACCTAAACACAAACGACGACTTGTTATACTTTTTCACACAATTCTCCTTTTCTTTCGTAACAAATTTAAGGTTTGGGACCGTGTGAAGAGGGTTTCGGTTTGGTCGAGTTGCAGCCGCTTTTTCTCTGCGTTTGATCAGTTTTCTGGGCTGAATAGGTAAGGAAACTATCCCTATGATCTCAATTGTCTTTCATAAGGTTTAGATGAAATTGTAGGGTGTTTTGATGCTAGATTGATGAGTTTATGGATTGGTCATTGATCATAAGTGTCATACTGCGTTTAGACTTAACTTTCGAGTTGTTTGTGTTATTTCTTGCTTTGTCGTTTGGTTTGGAATCGTCTTGGAGATCGCATGATGAAGGGTTAGGGTTCTAGTCGAACCCGGGTGGACGAGCGTCCGGCCTCCCGGACGGGCGTCTACTTGGGGCACATTTCGGACGAGCGTCTGGCTTTACTGGACGGGCGTTTGAAGTGTTGTTTTACATACAGGATTGAAACTGGTTTAGGTGGACGGGCGTCTGGGTATAGTGGACGGGCGTCCATCTTTGGACGGGCGTCCAATAAGATTCAGACGGGCGTCCAGAGCCTTAAACGGGCGTCTAGCTTGTTTTGTCCTTCTTCATTTGTTGGTTGTTGTTCGGCCTTATAAGCATGATTTAGCTTTATGAACCTTTATATATGATATATATTAAATAGTATAAAGTTGAACAAGCCTGAATTGAACTTCCGATTCGTTCAGTTAAAACACCGAATGTACTCTTAAAGGGAGTTGAAGTTCGGATCCGTCAGAAGAGCATGATAGGCTTGTGCTTTGATGAATTAGCATTCATCAATGTCTGTGTAATTGCTAGGCCTTGTCCGTGTCTAGTGGTCTAGGAAGAGAGTAGTTCATGCGAGGGAGATTAATTGAAAACACTTAGGTGGTTAGTTAATTACCCTAATAAACACGTACTTGACTAGTAAAAGATTAAACAACATGTCTCTCTTGGATAGGCACCGGCCTATATCGCGATGTGTGTGCTACCTCGAAGGTGGAAGAACTCCGTAGGTCAAAAAAACCCTAAGTACGGAGGGACTCCGCTGAGGTGTGCGTACTATCGGGGTCTACCTTTTCTAGACTCCGTGGATATTGGTGTGATCCACTAATATGTTGCCAAGAATATCCCCACTTGGATATGCGTAGTGCCCTTGAGTGCGGTTGTAACACGTATAAGTTAAGTAGAAACGGTTAGTCAATTCATGTTGATGGACATGAGATGAACCCTAGATTGAGTCGGTCACACGTAATCAACTAAGCTTTTAATTATCTTTACTTTATAAATTATAGTTGTTGTCATAGCTTCTCTTTTCTTATTAAGTACGTTGTACTTACCTCAAATGCATGTTTTCTATGTGTTTGGGGGTGAGAAGATGAACAGGTAGATCATAGTTACGAGGAGGAGTTCGATGATGACGTTTGAAGACGCCTCATTGAAGACTTTTACTCTTTTATTTATTTTTAATTAAACAGTATTAGACTTTTGGATTTTCGAGGCTAGTAGTACTTTTACGTTTCTTTGGAATTTCGTACTTTTCCTTGAATGTAATGAGTTACATTTTCAGCTTTAGATTCTATTTCTATTCTGGGTTGTTGGGATTTTTTTATTACCCGAGTCTTGCTTCCGTTTGCTTATTTTTGATACGACGTAGTAGAGGCTTACGTATAAAGTGAATTTATTTTATTTTATACGTGCCGAACGTTCCTTTTCCGGATAAGGACTCGGTGTCCGGGAACGGGGCGTTACGGTGGTATCGTAGAGAAGCGTCTTTTAGGCTTCCTTTCTTATAAGATAAGTTTTCACTAGATCTTTTAGTAACGTTCTGGTTTCCTTTGATCATCAGGATGGTGTTCACGAGGACTGGAGCGGGTGCAGAGACTTCGAGAGTTCGACGGTCAAGCCCAACGCCGGTGGTAGGAGGCGGCGTTTTGAGGCAGGTTCCTCCACCGCAGCGGAGTTTATCACCACCACCTCGTACCGCGACACCCACACCTAGGTCTCAGCATGGTTTGTCACCGAGGCCACATCAGGAGCAACTTCCACGATGGCATGTGGGGAGTTCAGTTCAGTTTTCCTTGGTGAGTGATGTTCCGACAGGTTTTGTACCACCGGTAAGCTACCCTCCACCCCGAAGAAACCTTTTACCCTCCACCGCCGTGTTTATCCTCCACCAGCTAGTGTTTACCCTCCGCCAGTGAGCCACCCCTCACCGCTAGTGTCTCACCAGCAGCATCAGACCTTTTACCCACTGATAACAGAAAAATTCACAGTTATTTTTATAACTTTTCACCCCGTTTCTGATATCATTTTGAGCACTTTTGTATCATTTCGAGTCTTTAATTCCTAAGTTTCATAAAAATATATATGTAGTAACTATTATGTAAAATATCGTGTTTTTATAAGTTTTTATTAGTTTTTGTACCGGTTTAGTGACCGGAGTGTCGTGTCGGATTTACGTTTGGTATTTTGGTGGTTTATTGCAGGATCATAAGTAGACCAAGATCCTACGTAACGACATGTTTTGAGCCCTTAAAGAGGTGTTTAGAGGGTTAGAAGAAGGTGCCACAAGCTTACGAGTTCAAAAGGGTCGTTTTTCCTAAGTACTTGAATCGTTACATATTTTCGATGGAGATTTGACCCAGCTTAGAGGCATTTTCAGGGGATGACTTCTTAATGAAAGTTGTAGATCTTCACATAAGATTTCCAACGCACATTGAATCACGTCAATTGGAGTTCTACAACTCAAGTTATGGTCAAGTGGCTAATCGATTCATATCAGTAAAATGTCGTAAAACGACACGTAATGGAAATGGCTCATCAAAACGACATTTTCTGAAGAAGCTTTCTTAATAAAAGTTGTATATCTTCAAGAAAGCTTTCCAGTGGATTTTGAATCAAGTCAATTGGATTTCTACAACTCAAATGGTGGTCAAGTGGCTAATTGATTTGTATTAAGGAAAATCCCGAAAACGACACGTAATGGGAATGGCCTATCAAAAAGGAGTTTTCTGAAGAAGTGTCCTTCATGAAAGTTGAAGAATTTTCCGAGAGCTTAATTTTGACGTTTGAATCATAATTTTTGGAGGTCTACAACTCAAGATATGAATTTTGGAAGTTTTATTATAATAAATATATATTCGAAGGATCCAGAATCAGGTGAGTCATCTTGCAAATTGATCACCACCGGATCGATCCGACTCCTACCCGGATCGATCCGGCACCCTTTTGTAGCCTATATATACAGAGCCATAGAAACAGAGAGCTCTGCCCCTCTCTTCTCCCATTTCTCTTCTTCTCCTTCTTCTTTCTTTTATTTATGTTATGGAGGGGCCTATATGTAATATATATGTCGTTATAATGTCGGTGTAATAACCCGACTAGTTATAGTTTTAATATAATTTCGTTTCCGCTTTTTATTGCTTTCTTTTATTTTATGCAATTAGTATAAATATATATATATATATACGTATATTATATATATATCTATATCTATATATATATCTATATATATATCTATACGTATATCTATATAGCTGTAGTTATCTTTTTCGTTTTGTTTTCTTTCATTTTGTTATTTTCGTTGTTATTTTCGTTAATATGAGTAGTTAAACTAAACATAGCCGAATTATGTGAAAACGGGTAAAATTGACCCTCGGGAGACGAGATGGGAGGTGTGTGCGCGTAATTAAACGTTCGTATGATAAACTCATGTTTTAAAACCCGTTTTGATCATTTTCCTAACTTTGAATAAAATTGACAACTTTGTTCACGGTTACATCGAGCTTATAAATGTATTTTGCGGTGAGATGTGAGATATGGATATCACTAATCATAGTTCTGATTGTTAGATTGACAATCTAAGTGACAGATCTGGACTATGCCTAAGTGAAATTTTTATTTTTACGAGATGTGCGAAACATGTTTTAGAATCACTAAACTATAGTTTTAATCGTTAGATTGGCAACCTAAGTGATACGTTAAAATTATGTTTTCTGTGAGGTTTTTCAACGGCTTTTTATTCTGGTCAACCATGTTAGGCGAGTTAGCTCTCTAAAGGGAGGGTTTGACGGAAAAATTCACCGTTATTTTTATAACTTTTCGACCCGTTTCTGATATCATTTTGAGCACTTTTGTATCATTTCGAGTCTTTAATTCCTAAGTTTCATAAAAATATATAAGTAGTAACTATTATATAAAATATCGTGTTTTTATAAGTTTTTATTAGTTTTTGTACCGGTTTAGTAACCGGAGTGTCGTGTCGGATTTACGTTTGGTATTTTGGTGGTTCATTGCAGGATTATACATTGACCAAGATTCCACGTAACGACATGTTTTGAGTCTAAAAGATGTGTTTAGAGGATTAGAAGAAGATGCCACAAGCTTACGAGTTCAAATGGATCAAATTATCTTACATACTTAAAACCAAAACCTGTTTCGACGGAGATTTGACTCAGCTTAGAGGCATTTTCAGGGGATGACTTCTTAATGAAAGTTGTAGATCTTCACATAAGCTTTCCAACGCACTTTGAATCACATCAATTGGAGTTCTACAACTCAAGTTATGGTCAATTGACTAATCAATTCGGATTAGTAGAAATCCCGAAATATCTTCGTAATACGAATGGCTCATCAAAACGACATTTTCGAAGAAGTTTCCTTCATAAAAGTTGTATATCTTCAAGAAAGCTTTCCAATGGATTTTGAATCAAGTCAATCGGACTTTTACAACTCAAATGGTAGTCAAGTGGCTAATTGATTCAATTTCGTAAAAAATGTCGAAAAACGTTCGGAGGAACACGAGGTGCTCAAGAAGACGTTTTCGGAAGAAGAGTCCTTCATGAAAGTTGTAGAGTTTCTCGAGACCGTAATTTTGGCATTTCGTTTGCAATTTTTGGAGGTCTACAACTCAAGATATGAATTTTAGAAGTTTTATTCCAAAATATATAATTTTTATCCGAAAAATATAAATTAGGGGGGATGAATGTAATCATTACGACCGGCCTAGACCGGCCCCTACCCGGCCTAGACCGGCCCCTGGAACTTTGCCTATATAAATGAGCATTCAGAGAGCGGAGGGAGATAGATAATATATACACCAAAATATATATACACCATATATATATATATCTCTCTTTCTTATTTTCTTTAGTTTTTTTAGGTTGTATATAAGGCCTTATGCCGAAATAAATTTAGTAATAATAGTATCGTTGTAATGCTCGGGAAATTATTGAAAGTTCGGTGTTGCTGAAATCGTTGTAATCGAAGATATCTCTGTTATAATAGTAAGTTTGTTTTTGTTTTCTCTCATTATTGTTATATCTATATCTATTTATTTCTTTCTTGTTGTTTCTCGTTTCTTTCATTCTCATTATTATATATATATATGTATCTGTAGTAGTATCCATATATAGGAGAATCTGACAAATGATTGGATTTCGGTTTTAATTTGGTTTTAATAGAATTCTGCCATAATTGACAGAAGGCTATTATGTAAAATTTCCCGCCATTTAATCCATGACATGTTGACAGAATCCGTTTATATGGGTAGCTAAACTTTTCATAGCCGAAATATGTGAAAACGGGTGAAATCAACCCTCGGGAGACGAGATGGGAGTTGTGTGCGCGTAATTAAACGTTCGTATGATAAACTCATGTTTTAAAACCCGTTTTGATCATTTTAGTAGCTTTGAATAAAATTGACAACTTTGTTCACGGTTACATCGAGCTTATAAATGTATTTTGCGGTGAGATGTGAGATATGGATATCACTAATCATAGTCCTGATTGTTAGATTGACAATCTAAGTGACGATCCGGACTATGCCTAAGTGAGATTCTTATTTTTACGAGATGTGCGAAACATGTTTTAAAATCACTAAACCATAGTCTTAATCGTTAGATTGGCAACTTAAGTGACACGTTAAAACTATGTTTTCGTGAGGTTTTTCAACGGCTTTTTATTCGGTCAACCATGCTAGGCGAGTTAGCTCTCTAAAGGAGGGTTAATAAACCTAGTGTGGGGGTTAAGTGAGAGCCGTTCGCATCTTAACGTAAGAATAAAGAGTTGACTCCCGTGAATATCATATGAACCGAATCGATAAAACACATTCCTTATCAAGTTTTTCCTGTGGGGAGATAACCTGTTGGATCATAACTCGGCTATGCTTTTTAATCCGTTAGAATAATATTTACTTTTCGCATTAGCATAAATCACTCCACCTAAACTTTGATCGCCTAGACTAAGAAACACGTTCACTTTGGTACTCACAACCACATTTCTCTTGGGACGACCTCGTACTCCTGTAGCTATCCTAGCAATCGACCTGGTACTCTGCCAGTTAGAGAGTTAGTTTACCCACGCTTTGCGAGTCTTTATAAATGTATTTTTGAGGGGTAAATTTTAGCTCATAAAAAATTGGCGCCGTTGCCGGGGACCAATATTTTAGTGGGTGTATTTTTCTCTCATCAAAAATTGGCGCCGTTGCCGGGGAAATGTGTGATATTGTTGTGATATCTTGTAAGTGAACCGAAGGCTTGGGCCTAGGTTTTTATTTTCTTGTTTTATTTAGATGTCGACAAAGAGCTATGGATGCTGAAGTGATATTGTCCTGAACTCGGTTTGAATACGACTTTGGTACTTAGCCTCTTCGGAGGGTGATATCTTGTAAGTCTGGCTAAAACTGGGGATTAGGGCCTTCGGCAACCATAACTTTTTGAGGGGTCTAAATATCGTGTGTTTACGGAAAAAAAAACGAAAAAAAAAAAAAAAAAAAAAAAAGAAATTTTTTATTGTTTTATTGTTGTTTTCTGAGATCTTGCAGATTGAGCTTAAATGGATGGATTTTTCAATCAAAACTACTCAGCTGAACAACAATACCCCTACCAACCTTATCAACAACAGTTCGTGTCTGAGCCTCAATATCAACAGCAGAATAACCAAGGTTCATGGAATTATCAGTGCCCTAGTGCATACCAGGATCAGAATTATGGTTATTCGAGTTATGAGCCACAACATTACGAGGGTTACCCGAACCCTAATACTTATCGATTACGTGTTCATACTCGACGTTGATAGCTTTAACCATATTCACCATCCGACGTTGTCCGGAATGGCAAGAGGACTACTACTCACCTCCGATGAATCAAAGTCAATATGATCGGTGCGCCCCCATGCCACACGAAGAATTCACCGACAACAAATAGAGCAACTAGAACGATTGAACCGTATATTGGAAGAGCGATTGTTGGACATGCAGGGAGTTCAAGGTAAGTACCGACTCCGCTATAAGAAATCTTCAAGACAAGGTGGGGCAATTGATTGAATTAGTGAGGTATGTGAAAGAGGCAGAGACAAGTGCAATAGAGGTGGTTAGGGATGAAAATGTTATCACTGAAAAAGTTCAGGGTGAGAATGAGGTTGATAATTCAGTTTGCGAAGAAAAAGTGCAAGATTTAGAGATGACAGAGTTAGAGGAGCGAGAGATTGATTGGCCATCTTTAGTAAAGCCACTGGGAGAGTTGGTAATAGTTAATATATCGGTCCCGGATTACTACATTCGTCCACTTTGTGAGGATGAATTTTCTGCGGTCCAGTTTGTGTACTCCCCAATGGATGAACTTTATGGAATAGCAAAGAAGATGGTTCGACAGTCTGATAAAAGAAGATTCTCTGGCTGGGGGGAGATGGCATCGAGAGCCAAACGAGGTACGTTTCTAGACAATTTAATTTTTTTGGTTCTCGCATTGTTAATTTTTCTTAAGCTATTGATCTTCTTAAGTTCTGATTTTGGTTGATAACTTGTAAATACTACTTTTGTCGAGCAAACGACGTTAAACAAAAGCGCTACCGGGAGGCAGCCCGTTAATAATAATAATAATGATAATTTGGATATGACTAGTCTTAATGAAATGTAGAATCTATATGATAGATAAACACAAAGTACAACCAAGTCTCAGGATGAATGTTTGAATTTCATTAAGAGGGAATGATTAGGTGGTTATCCGAAAATCCCGATGGAGAAAAAAGATAAAAATTCAAATGTATCATTTCTTGGACTTAGGTTATTGAACCCTTGAGGATCTGGGTATAAAAGACTCAATACTCTTTTCACACATTTCATTTTACGATCTAGTCTGTTTCAAATTTTTGGTCGTTGTAGTATAGTGGTGAGTATTCCCGCTTTAATAAAACTGTGTGTAATAAAAAAATTGAGTATAGGAATAGTGGACTATGAATTGATGCTCTCTATGATACGTATATGCTTAGATGTTTTGTGCTTTACCAGTATGGTTATTTTTCCATCTAAAGCTATTATATTGCCTATCGAATTTTCTGACGTGACAGGGCCATTATCTCATTATTCCCATATCCCTGTTCAATATTTTGGCACGAGGACCATGTCCCGTGTTGGCTTTGTTTTGGTTGTTTTGGTACAGGGGATTCGGGATGTGCTTTCTCATGGTCGTTACGGGATTCGATAGCATCTTTCTCGCCAGTTTATAAGCTAAGTCTTTCTCTCTATCTCTTCACTATGGGATAATGCAAAATCGTAAGTGGGGGGTAGAGATGTGATTGGTTTAGTATGGCGGTAAAGTGTTTAAACCCTTAGTTTTTGATCTTTTTCGAGTATTATTTAGTTGATTAAAATGAATTGTATAAGGTATATATTTCATGGATTTAAAGATGTAATGATCAATTTGGATATGTATAACCAATGTGAACCGTAAGTGCATTTTAGCCTAAATTTATTTGTGTAACATGAATTCCTTCACATAAGCCTTTGATATTGAAGCGAAAATTTTAAATTGTACCCATTCAGTATTCTAGTGGGTTATCCTAGAAATAGCAGTAGCTTAGTACCTAATTTCTGAACATGTACTGTGAATATCTGAAGGTTTGAATGTGATAGAAAGAATGTCAAAATAAGTGAGCTATTTATATGCCGGATGTAGCTACCAATGATTTGAGTGCGGTAGGGCGTTATCACGAAACGTCCTATACCACTATGAGGCTTAAAAGCTCCCGACTGCCTATGATAGTAGTCCAGCTAGGGTGTTATCACGAAACATCCTATTGCTGGGAATGAGGGCATATGCTACACGTTTAAAAAAATAATAATAATAAAAAATAAAAAAAATAAAAAAATAGAGCATGGTTTATAACTTAGTTTTCTTCTGACTATCCCCAGTATAAACTAAATGATATGCATTAGGGATTATCCTAATAAGTACACGGGAGGATTTTGTGCGGAACTGTTACTGCCTATACCTAGGAAAGTCATTAGAGATCGTCGAATGGATATTTGTGCGTTTGCTTGATTTATTCAAGAGAGGATAGTGGAAATTGAAAAGGCTTGTCACACACACACTCGTTATACATTTATATTGCGGTTAACGTGTAGTTATGATTCGAATGGTTGCATCATCGATTGTCATTAATATCTTATCTTCATGAATTTTTCCTCATTCATTTTATTTTATCGCTTATTTTGTTCGAGGACGACCAAAAGCTAAGTGGGGGGTTGTGATGACGGAAAAATTCACCGTTATTTTTATAACTTTTCGACCCGTTTCTGATATCATTTTGAGCACTTTTGTATCATTTCGAGTCTTTAATTCCTAAGTTTCATAAAAATATATAAGTAGTAACTATTATATAAAATATCGTGTTTTTATAAGTTTTTATTAGTTTTTGTACCGGTTTAGTAACCGGAGTGTCGTGTCGGATTTACGTTTGGTATTTTGGTGGTTCATTGCAGGATTATACATTGACCAAGATTCCACGTAACGACATGTTTTGAGTCTAAAAGATGTGTTTAGAGGATTAGAAGAAGATGCCACAAGCTTACGAGTTCAAATGGATCAAATTATCTTACATACTTAAAACCAAAACCTGTTTCGACGGAGATTTGACTCAGCTTAGAGGCATTTTCAGGGGATGACTTCTTAATGAAAGTTGTAGATCTTCACATAAGCTTTCCAACGCACTTTGAATCACATCAATTGGAGTTCTACAACTCAAGTTATGGTCAATTGACTAATCAATTCGGATTAGTAGAAATCCCGAAATATCTTCGTAATACGAATGGCTCATCAAAACGACATTTTCTGAAGAAGTTTCCTTCATAAAAGTTGTATATCTTCAAGAAAGCTTTCCAATGGATTTTGAATCAAGTCAATCGGACTTTTACAACTCAAATGGTAGTCAAGTGGCTAATTGATTCAATTTCGTAAAAAATGTCGAAAAACGTTCGGAGGAACACGAGGTGCTCAAGAAGACGTTTTCTGAAGAAGAGTCCTTCATGAAAGTTGTAGAGTTTCTCGAGACCGTAATTTTGGCATTTCGTTTGCAATTTTTGGAGGTCTACAACTCAAGATATGAATTTTAGAAGTTTTATTCCAAAATATATAATTTTTATCCGAAAAATATAAATTAGGGGGGATGAATGTAATCATTACGACCGGCCTAGACCGGCCCCTACCCGGCCTAGACCGGCCCCTGGAACTTTGCCTATATAAATGAGCATTCAGAGAGCGGAGGGAGATAGATAATATATACACCAAAATATATATACACCATATATATATATATATCTCTCTTTCTTATTTTCTTTAGTTTTTTTAGGTTGTATATAAGGCCTTATGCCGAAATAAATTTAGTAATAATAGTATCGTTGTAATGCTCGGGAAATTATTGGAAGTTCGGTGTTGCTGAAATCGTTGTAATCGAAGATATCTCTGTTATAATAGTAAGTTTGTTTTTGTTTTCTCTCATTATTGTTATATCTATATCTATTTATTTCTTTCTTGTTGTTTCTCGTTTCTTTCATTCTCATTATTATATATATATGTATCTGTAGTAGTATCCATATATAGGAGAATCTGACAAATGATTGGATTTCGGTTTTAATTTGGTTTTAATAGAATTCTGCCATAATTGACAGAAGGCTATTATGTAAAATTTCCCGCCATTTAATCCATGACATGTTGACAGAATCCGTTTATATGGGTAGCTAAACTTTTCATAGCCGAAATATGTGAAAACGGGTGAAATCAACCCTCGGGAGACGAGATGGGAGTTGTGTGCGCGTAATTAAACGTTCGTATGATAAACTCATGTTTTAAAACCCGTTTTGATCATTTTAGTAGCTTTGAATAAAATTGACAACTTTGTTCACGGTTACATCGAGCTTATAAATGTATTTTGCGGTGAGATGTGAGATATGGATATCACTAATCATAGTCCTGATTGTTAGATTGACAATCTAAGTGACGATCCGGACTATGCCTAAGTGAGATTCTTATTTTTACGAGATGTGCGAAACATGTTTTAAAATCACTAAACCATAGTCTTAATCGTTAGATTGGCAACTTAAGTGACACGTTAAAACTATGTTTTCTGTGAGGTTTTTCAACGGCTTTTTATTCTGGTCAACCATGCTAGGCGAGTTAGCTCTCTAAAGGGAGGGTTAATAAACCTAGTGTGGGGGTTAAGTGAGAGCTGTTCAGATCTTAACGTAAGAATAAAGAGTTGACTCCCGTGAATATCATATGAACTGAATCAGATAAAACACATTCCTTATCAAGTTTTTCCTGTGGGGAGATAACCTGTTGGATCATAACTCGGCTATGCTTTTTAATCCGTTAGAATAATATTTACTTTTCGCATTAGCATAAATCACTCCACCTAAACTTTGATCGCCTAGACTAAGAAACACGTTCACTTTGGTACTCACAACCACATTTCTCTTGGGACGACCTCGTACTCCTGTAGCTATCCTAGCAATCGACCTGGTACTCTGCCAGTTAGAGAGTTAGTTTACCCACGCTTGCGAGTCTTTATAAATGTATTTTTGAGGGGTAAATTTTAGCTCATCAGCTTAAATGGATGGATTTTTCAATCAAAACTACTCAAATTGAACAACAATACCCCTACCAACCTTATCAACAACAAGTTCGTGCCTCGGCCTCAATATCAACGAAGAGAATAACCAAGGTTCATGGGATTATCAGTGCTCTAATGCATACCAGGATCATAATTTTGGTTATTCGAGTTATGAGCCACAACATTACGAGGGTTACCCGAACCCTAATGCTTATCAGGATTACAGTGTTCATACTCAACACGTTGATAGCTTCAACTAGATTCAGCCACCTGATCAGTGTCCGGAATGGCAAGAAGACTGCTACTCACCTCCGATGAATCAAAGTCAATATGATCGCTTTCCCCCATGCCACAAGAAGACTTCACCGACAAAATAGAGCAACTAGAGCGATTGGACCGGATCTTGCAAGAGCGACGTTGGACATGCAGGAGTTCAAGGTAAGTACCGACTCCGCTATAAGAAATCTTCAAGACAAGGTGGGGCAATTGATTGAATTAGTGAGGTATGTGAAAGAGGCAGAGACAAGTGCAATAGAGGTGGTTAGGGATGAAAATGTTATCACTGAAAAAGTTCAGGGTGAGAATGAGGTTGATAATTCAGTTCGCGAAGAAAAAGTGCAAGATTTGGAGATGACAGAGTTAGAGGAGCGAGAGATTGATTGGCCATCTTTAGTAAAGCCACTGGGAGAGTTGGTAATAGTTAATATATCGGTCCCGGATTACTACATTCGTCCACTCTGTGAGGATGAATTTTCTGCGGTCCAGTTTGTGTACTCCCCAATGGATGAGCTTTATGGTAATTTTCAAAAGAAGATGGTTCGACAGTCTGATAAAAGAAGATTTTCTGGCTGGGGGGAGATAACATCGAGGGCCAAACGAGGTACGTTTCTAGACAATTTAATTTCTTTGGTTCTCGCATTGTTAATTTTTCTTAAGCTATTGATCTTCTTAAGTTCTGATTTTGGTTGATAACTTGTAAATACTACTTTTGTCGAGCAAACGACGTTAAACAAAAGCGCTACCGGGAGGCAGCCCGTTAAATAATAATTTGAATAAGCCTAGTCTTAATGAAATGTAGAATATGTATGAAAGATGAACACAAAGTACAACCAAGTCTCAGGATGAATGTTTGAATTTCATTAAGAAGGGAACGATTAGGTGGTTATCCGAAAATCCCGATGGAGAAAAAAAGAAAACATTCAAATGTATCATTTCTTGGACTTAGGTTATTGAACCCTTGAGGATCTGGGTATAAAAGACTCAATACTTTTTCACACATTTCATTTTATGATCTAGTCTGTTTCAAATTTCTGGTCGTTGTAGTATAATGGTGAGTTTTCCCGCTTTAATAAAACTGTGTGTAATAAAAATGAATCTAGGAATAACTTACTTGACTATGATATATGCTCATGTGATACGTATATGCTTAGATGTTTTGTGCTTTACCAGTATGGTTATTTTTCCATCTAAAGCTATTATATTGCCTATCGAATTTTCTGACGTGACAGTGCCATTATCTTATTATTTCCATATCCCTATTGCATATTTTGGCACGAGGACCATGTCCCGTGTTTGCTTTGTTTTGGTTGTTTTTATTTTCATATAGGGATTCGGGTCGTGCTTTCTCATGGCTGTTACGGAATTCGATAGCACCTTTTTGCCTGGTTTATCAGCTAAGTCTTCCTCTCTATCTCATTTACACTCTGAGAATAATGCAAAATCGTAAGTCGGGGGTAGAGTCTGGTTGGTTTAGAAATGGCAGTAAGTGTTTAAACCCTTAGTTTTTGATCTTTTTCGAGCATTATTTAGTTGATTAAAATAATTTGTATAAGGTATATATTTCATGGATTTAAAGATGTAATGATCAATTTGGATATGTATAACCAATGTGAACCGCAAGTGTATTTTAACCGGAAATTTATTTGTATAACATGAATTCCTTCACGTAAGCCTTTGATATTGAAGCGAAAATTTTAAACTCGTATCCATTCGGTATTCTAGTGGTTTATCCTAGAGATAGTAGTAACTTAGTACCTAACTTCTAAACGTGTACTTGTGAATATCCGAAGGTTTGAATGTGATAGAAAGAATATCAAAATAAGTGAGCTATCTATATGTCGGTTGTAGCTACCAATGATTTGAGTGCGGTAGGGCGTTATCACGAAACGTCCTATACCACTATGAGGTTTAAAAGCTCCCGACTGCCTGATGATAGTAGTCCAGCTAGGGTGTTACCACGAAACATCCTATTGCTGGGAATGAGGGCATATGCTACACATAAAAAAAATAAAAATAAAAAATAAAAAAAAGAGTTAGATAGGTATTAATGTATTCAATCTCACCTCATGACGCTTGAAAGATAGTCGATTTTGGCAATGAGTTCGGATATGTTCTATGGGAAAAAAAAGAAAAAAAAAAAAGAGAAGTTATCTTCTAACTATCCCCAGTATAAACTGAATGATATGCTTTAGGGATTATCCTAATAAGTACACGGGAGGACTTTGTGTGGAATTGTTACTGTCTATACCTAGGAAAGTCATTAGGACTGTCTGAATGGATATTTGTGCGTTTGCTTGAATTATTCAAGAGAGGATAGTGGAAATTGAAAAGGCTTGTCACACACTCACTCTGTTATACATTTATATTGCGGTTAACGTGTAGTTATGATTCGAATGGTTGCATCATCTGATTGTCATTCATATCTTATCTTCAAGAATTTTTCCTAATTCATTTTATTTTATCGCTTATTTTGTTCGAGGACGACCAAAAGCTAAGTGGGGGGTTGTGATAACAGAAAAATTCACAGTTATTTTTATAACTTTTCACCCCGTTTCTGATATCATTTTGAGCACTTTTGTATCATTTCGAGTCTTTAATTCCTAAGTTTCATAAAAATATATATGTAGTAACTATTATGTAAAATATCGTGTTTTTATAAGTTTTTATTAGTTTTTGTACCGGTTTAGTGACCGGAGTGTCGTGTCGGATTTACGTTTGGTATTTTGGTGGTTTATTGCAGGATCATAAGTAGACCAAGATCCTACGTAACGACATGTTTTGAGCCCTTAAAGAGGTGTTTAGAGGGTTAGAAGAAGGTGCCACAAGCTTACGAGTTCAAAAGGGTCGTTTTTCCTAAGTACTTGAATCGTTACATATTTTCGACGGAGATTTGACCCAGCTTAGAGGCATTTTCAGGGGATGACTTCTTAATGAAAGTTGTAGATCTTCACATAAGCTTTCCAACGCACATTGAATCACGTCAATTGGAGTTCTACAACTCAAGTTATGGTCAAGTGGCTAATCGATTCGTATCAGTAAAATGTCGTAAAACAACACGTAATGGAAATGGCTCATCAAAACGACATTTTCTGAAGAAGCTTCCTTAATAAAAGTTGTATATCTTCAAGAAAGCTTTCCAGTGGATTTTGAATCAAGTCAATCGGATTTCTACAACTCAAATGGTGGTCAAGTGGCTAATTGATTTGTATTAAGGAAAATCCCGAAAACGACACGTAATGGGAATGGCCTATCAAAAAGGCGTTTTCTGAAGAAGTGTCCTTCATGAAAGTTGAAGAATTTTCCGAGAGCTTAATTTTGACGTTTGAATCATAATTTTTGGAGGTCTACAACTCAAGATATGAATTTTGGAAGTTTTATTATAATAAATATATATTCGAAGGATCCGTAATCGGGTGAGTCATCTTGCAAATTGATCACCACCGGATCGATCCGACTCCTACCCGGATCGATCCGGCACCCTTTTGTAGCCTATATATACGAGCCATAGAAACAGAGAGCTCGCCCCTCTCTTCTCCCATTTCTCTTCTTCTCCTTCTTCTTTCTTTTATTTATGTTATGGAGGGGCCTATATGTAATATATATGTCGTTATAATGTCGGTGTAATAACCCGACTAGTTATAGTTTTAATATAATTTCGTTTCCGCTTTTTATTGCTTTCTTTTATTTTATGCAATTAGTATAAATATATATATATATACGTATATTATATATATATCTATATCTATATATATATCTATATATATATCTATACGTATATCTATATAGCTGTAGTTATCTTTTTCGTTTTGTTTTCTTTCGTTTTGTTATTTTCGTTGTTATTTTCGTTAATATGAGTAGTTAAACTAAACATAGCCGAATTATGTGAAAACGGGTAAAATTGACCCTCGGGAGACGAGATGGGAGTTGTGTGCGCGTAATTAAACGTTCGTATGATAAACTCATGTTTTAAAACCCGTTTTGATCATTTTCCTAACTTTGAATAAAATTGACAACTTTGTTCACGGTTACATCGAGCTTATAAATGTATTTTGCGGTGAGATGTGAGATATGGATATCACTAATCATAGTTCTGATTGTTAGATTGACAATCTAAGTGACAGATCTGGACTATGCCTAAGTGAAATTCTTATTTTTACGAGATGTGCGAAACATGTTTTAGAATCACTAAACTATAGTTTTAATCGTTAGATTGGTAACCTAAGTGATACGTTAAAATTATGTTTTCTGTGAGGTTTTTCAACGGCTTTTTATTCTGGTCAACCATGTTAGGCGAGTTAGCTCTCTAAAGGGAGGGTTAATAAACCTAGTGTGGGGGTTAAGTGAGAGCCGTTCGCATCTTAACGTAAGAATAAAGAGTTGACTCCCGTGAATATCATATGAACCGAATCGATAAAACACACTCCTTATCAAGTTTTTCCTGTGGGGAGATAACCTGTTGGATCATGGCTCGGCTATGCTTTTTTATCACCTAGTTAATCTCGTTAGTTAAAATTTATTTTTCGCATTAGTATAAAAACTCCACCTAAAACTTTGATCGCCTAGACTAAGAACCACGTTCGCTTTGGTACTCACAACCACATTTCTCTTGGGACGACCTCGTACTCCTGTAGCTATCCTAGCAATCGACCTGGTACTCTGCCAGTTAGAGAGTTGGTTTACCCACAGTTGCGAGCTTTTATAAATTGTATTTTTGAAGGGGTAAATTTTAGCTCATCAAAAATTGGCGCCATTGCCGGGGACCAATATTTTAGTGGGTGACTTTTTCTCTCATCACCCACCCCCTGCAGGTCATACCCCTCGACCTACCGTACCACTTTCACCACGGTTTGACCATCAGCAAGGTTCTGGTTACCCACCCTTTGGTTTTCAACAACCACAGCCAATCCCTCAGCACCACCAGAATTACTACCAGGGATACTACCCTTTTCAGTCTGAACCTCAAGCGATCCCACCTTACCCTCAGCAACAGCAGTACCAGCAGCAAGCACCTTTTGGTTACCCTCCGGTTTATCCACCAGTTCCACCGGTTAGACCAATTTTTGAGCAAGCACCGGCTGTAGATTGGTACACGAGATTGAGGAGGAATCGAGTCGAAAACTTCTATGGGAATGTGGAGCATTCAAAGGCTGAGGAATGGATAAGAAGTTTTGAGAAGGCATGCAGGAACATACATGTCCCTGAAACAGAGATGGCACAGTTAGCGGTTAGTTTTCTCTTGGGGGCAGCTGAAGCATGGATAAATGCCATACGAGTAGCAATGGCAAAGTAACGTATCCGGGAAGCTTTCAAGGCTTTGTTTTATAATGAGTACTTCCCGGTAACGGTACAGACAGATAAGGCGAGTCAGTTCTTAAAGCTCAAGCAGGGTATTCATCTAACGGTATCTCAGTATACCAATAGGTTTAATGAGTTGGGACGGTTCTATCCCGAACTCATGAAGGTGGAAGAGAGGAAGATGGCCCTCTATAAGGAAGGTTTAGCTCATGAGATACAGTCAGGCATGTTAGGATTCACCGCAAGGAATATGGCAGAGTTACACAATAAAGCCTTGGAGGTTGAGACCTTCAGGAAGAGGGCTACAGTCGTGATCGGAAACAAGAGGAATTTCGGGACTAGCCAGGGCAATTATCGAGGAGCACCACAACAGAACGCCAATAAAACTACAGTGCCTGCGGCAGCTAAGGCCCCAACCTGTGCACCTCTGTGTCCTAAGTGCAACAGAATCATTCAGCGAGTGCAAGCAAAATACAAATGGTTGCTACGTTTGTGGAGAACCAGGACACTTTTCTGAGCGTGTCCCAACAAGGGCAACAAGGGCGCTTCGAGCCAAGGAAGTGGTAGAAACGGCCCGATTCGACAGGTTCGAGTTTTTGCAGCGGATGCTAGAGATGCAGAGCCAGAGGATGATGTTATCTCAGGTACCTTGTTGTTATTTTATTTTATTAAGATATTTTTATAGCACGTTTATTCATGCTGTAAATGTATTTAAATGAATGAATGTGCACCTTAGGTACGGTAATGTTAGATAATCTAGTGGTCAGAGCTTTGTTCGATACGGGAGCGTCAAACACTTTTGTGTCGACCAAGGTAGCTAAGAAGTTGAGTTTACCCTCGGAACCTTTAAGGAACACGTTGGAGATTACAACACCGTTAGGGAAGGTAACAAAGGTAACTAGGATGATACCTCAAGTGGAAGTTCGAGTTGGATCGTACCAATGCAAGAGCGACTTTACAGTTTTAGACTTCTCAGATTTTGACGTGATTCTTGGGATAGATTGGCTATCCGAGAATTTTGTCCACTTGGATTGTAGAGAGAAGAAAGTGACTTTCAAAGTACCCGGGAAATTAGACAAGACTTATCAGGGGAACGTGTACAAGCCGAGTAAGAAGCGACATCCTATCATTTCAGCGGTCAAGGCAATTAAGGCTTGTCAGAAGGGTTGTGAAGGCTACTTGTTGTACGCAGTGGACGTGGAACAAGTGAAACCTAAGCTAGAAGAAACTCCAGTAGTGAGGGAGTATCCCGAGGTGTTTCCGGAAGAGTTACCGGGAAACATGCCGGATAGGGAGATCGAGTTTGAGATCAAGTTGGCACCCGGATCGGCGCCAGTTGCCAAGGCACCTTATAGGATGGCACCGGCTGAATTAAAGGAGTTGAAAGCTCAACTTAAAGACATGCTTGAAAGGAACATAATTCAGCCCAGTACCTCGCCTTGGGAAGCCCCTGTTTTGTTCGTGAAGAAGAAAGATGGTAGCATGAGGATGTGTATCGATTACCGAGCACTGAATAACCTTACCATCAAGAATAAATACCCCTTGCCAAGGATTGATGACCTGTTTAATCAGTTGCAAGGCAAGAAAGTGTTCTCTAAGATTGATCTTAGGTCCGGTTATCATCGCTGAAGATCAAGGTAGCGTATATACCAAAGACGGCCTTTAGTACGAGATATGGACATTATGAGTTCTTAGTTATGCCTTTTGGACTCACTAATGCTCCATCTCGCATTCATGGATTTGATGCGGCGAGTTTTTATGCCATACTTGGGATAAGTTCGTGATAGTGTTCATAGACGACATCCTAGTATACTCTAAGGATGAGAAGGAACACGAGGAACACTTAAGGATAGTGTTGGATACGTTGAAGAAGAACCGAGTTGTTTGCTAAGTTTTCGAAGTGTGACTTTTGGCCGAAACAGTCGAGTTTCTTAGGTCATGTCATTTCGAAGATGGTATACAAGTTGATCCAAAGCAAAGATCGAGGCGATTAAGAATTGGCCCAAACCTACCACGAGTTTCGAAGTAAGGAGCTTTCTTGGTTTGGTCAAGCTACTATAGGAAGTTTGTGCAAGACTTTTCAAAGATAGCTACCCCACTCACTAAGCTTACACAGAAGAATGTGAAGTTCGAATGGACTAGCGAGTGTGATGCAGATTTTCATACCTTGAAAGATAGGTTGACTACAGCCCCAGTTTTGGCAGTTCCGGAGATTTTTGATAACTACGATGTCTACACAGATGCTTCGGGACAGGGTTTGGGTTGTGTGTTGATGCAGGGAGGAAAAGTGATTGCTTATGCGTCAAGACAACGAAGGTGCATGAGAAGAACTACCCGACACATGACTTAGAGTTAGCGACGGTAGTGTTTGCATTGAAGACTTGGAGGCACTACTTGTATGGAGTTAAGGCAAGGATCTTCACCGACCACAAAAGTTTAAAGTATTTCTTCACACAAGAGAATCGAATATGAGACGAGAGGAGATGGTTAGAGTTAGTGAAGGACTATGATTTGGATATCCAAGTACCATCCGGGTAAAGCCAATGTAATGGCGGATGCTTTAAGCGAGAAACCCGTGTTTGCGGTTTCAAGCGTCGAAGATGTGGCGAAAGGTTAGATGGGGCCGGGTAATCGGTAGGTTTGATCGATTGAGAATCGACGGGTTGGGGCGCCGTTGTTAGCAAGATCCGAGTTGATGGATGATATTCGGGAGAAGCAAGATGAAGACCCGGCTTTGGTTGATTTGAAGCGTGTTGCTGAGAGAAGCCTACAAAGTGGGTTATGTCTTGGACAAGAATGGAAACCTTTGGTACCGGGATCGTTTGTGTGTACCTAATGTTGGCAACTTAAGACAGAGGGTTATGGAAGAAGCACATAGGATTGCTTTTGCGCTTCATCCAGTGCTACTAAGATGTATCGAGACGTGAAGGAAAAGTTTTGGTGGCCTTCGATGAAGGTAGAGATAGCCAAGTTCGTAGCGAGTGCGACATTTGTCGAAGGTGAAGGCGAGCATAGAAGACCGGGGGAATGCTTAAGCCCTTGGATATCCCTGAATGGAAATGGGATAAGATCACGATGGACTTCATCACCGGTTTACCTAAGACGAGAGGCGGTCATTATGCGATTTGGGTAATTGTGGATAGATTGACCAAATCTGCCCACTTCTTACCGTATAAGGTTGATATGCCTTTGAAGAAGATGACGACACTATACTTGGATAATATAGTGAAGTTACACGGAGTTCCTATCTCTATAGTCTCGGATCGAGATAGTCGGTTCGTCAGTCGGTTTTGGAAGAGCTTACAAGAAGCCTTTGGAACCAAGTTAGATTTGAGCACGGCCTTTCATCCTCAGACAGATGGACAATCTGAGAGGACCATCCAAACACTCGAGGACATGCTAAGAGCTTGTGTCCTGGAAGTAGGTGGATCATGGGATGACTACCTACCGGTAGCGAGAATTTGCCTACAATAACGGTTATCACGCAAGCATAGGCATGCCACCGTTTGAAGCGTTGTATGGAAGAAGGTGTAGGACGCCGGCGTTTTGGGATGAAGTCGGGGAAAGACGGATCACGGGGCCGGAAATGGTTGAACAAGCTAAGGAAATGGTTCGGTTGGTTAAGAAGAATCGAAGGCGCGCCTCAAGACAGGCAGAAAAGTTGGGCGGACGTTAGAAGAAGACCGCTTGAGTTTGAAGTCGGTGATAGAGTTTATTTACGAGCTTCACCGATGAAGGGAGTGAAACGCTTTGGACAAAAGGGAAAGCTAAATCCAAGGTATGTTGGACCGTTTGAAATCCCGGAAAGGATTGGACCGTTGGCTTACAAGCTTAAGTTACCGGAATCGATGTCAAGGGTCCATAGTGTGTTTCACGTTTCGATGTTGAAGAAGTGTCGACGAGGAATGATGTTGAAACTACAATTGACCCGGAAATTTTACAAGACAATCTTGCTTATGATGAGAGACCAATCAAGATTTTGGACCGGAAAGAAAAGATGTTAAAGAGAAGGATGATTCCTTTGGTTTTGGTTCAGTGGAGTAATCATTCACCCGAGGAGGCAACTTGGGAGGTTGAAGGTGACATGATCAGTGAATTTCAAGAGTTCGTGGATTTACCGGTATGTTCTAGTTTCGAGGACGAAACTCCTTTTAAGGGGGGGAGGAATGTAATATTCCGATTTTCGGGAAAGGGCAGACGTGTCATTTTGCGAAAACGAAATATTATTGTTTCTTTTTTTCTTTTATTGGAGTTAAGTATTTTGTTGATTTTATATATATATCCTCGAAAATATGTATATAAATTAAAAGGGGATTTCTGATTTTTGGTAATAGGGGCAAATAAGGAAAACTATGGTTTTATTGGAGCGGATATTTAAGCGGAATCTAATCGGTTTTACTCCCTAACCTAAACACAAACGCTTTCGACTTCGGCCCTTTTTCCCTTACCCGTGTGCGACTTTGAGAGAGGAGGAGAGAGCAAGAGAGTTCAACACAATTCTAAGAGAAGGTTCACTTTTCTTTCAGAACAAATTTAAGGTTTGGGACCGTGTGAAGAGGGTTTCGGTTTGCTATCAGTTTGGTCGAGTTGCAGCAGCTTTTTCTCTGCGTTTGATCAGTTTTCTGGGCTGAATAGGTAAGGAAACTATCCCTATGATCTCAATTGTCTTTCATAAGGTTTAGATGAAATTGTAGGGTGTTTTGATGCTAGATTGATGAGTTTATGGATTGGTCATTGATCATAAGTGTCATACTGCGTTTAGACTTAACTTTCAGAGTTGTTTGTGTTATTTCTTGCTGTCGTTTGGTTTGGAATCGTCTTGGAGATCGCATGATGAAGGGTTAGGGTTCTAGTCGAACCCAGGTGGACGAGCGTCTGGCCTCCCTGGACGGGCGTCTACTTGGGGCACATTTCGGACGAGCGTCTGGCTTTACTGGACGGGCGTTTGAAGTGTTGTTTTACATACATGATTGAAACTGGTTTAGGTGGACGGGCGTCTGGGTATAGTGGACGGGCGTCCATCTTTGGACGGGCGTCCAATAAGATTCAGACGGGCGTCCAGAGCCTTAAACGGGCGTCTAGCTTGTTTTGTCCTTCTTCATTTGTTGGTTGTTGTTCACCTTATAAGCATGATTTAGCTTTATGAACCTTTATATATGATATATATTAAATAGTATAAAGTTGAACAAGCCTGAATTGAACTTCCGATTCGTTCAGTTAAAACACCGAATGTACTCTTAAAGGGAGTTGAAGTTCGGATCCGTCAGAAGAGCATGATAGGCTTGTGCTTTGATGAATTAGCATTCATCAATGTCTGTGTAATTGCTAGGCCTTGTCCGTGTCTAGTGGTCTAGGAAGAGAGTAGTTCATGCGAGGGAGATTAATTGAAAACACTTAGGTGGTTAGTTAATTACCCTAATAAACACGTACTTGACTAGTAAAAGATTAAACAACATGTCTCTCTTGGATAGGCACCAGTCTATATCGCGATGTGTGTGTTACCTCTGAAGGTGGAAGAACTCCGTAGGTCAAAAAAACCCTAAGTACGGAGGGACTCCGCTGAGGTGTGCGTACTATCGGGGTCTACCTTTTCTAGACTCCGTGGATATTGGTGTGATCCACTAATATGTTGCCAAGAATATCCCGACTTGGATATGCGTAGTGCCTTGAGTGCGGTTGTAACACGGATAAGTTAAGTAGAAACGGTTAGTCAATTCATGTTGATGGACGTACGAGATGAACCCTAGATTGAGTCGGTCACACGTAATCAACTAAGCTTTTAATTATCTTTACTTTATAAATTATAGTTGTTGTCATAGCTTCTCTTTCTTATTAAGTACGTTGTACTTACCTCAAATGCATGTTTTCTATGTGTTTGGGGGTGAGAAGATGAACGGGTGGATCATAGTTACGAGGAGGAGTTCGATGATGACGTTTTCCTTTTCCGGATAAGGACGTCCTCGCGCCGGGACGGCCAAGACGCGTCCCATTTGGACTGTCCCAATTTCGTCCCTACTAGAGGAGTCCAGAGGTAGCTCCCACCGTCCCACAGAGTCACACGGAGTGTGGCACTTGGACTTGTCCCAGTTTCATCCCTACTAGAAGAGCCCAGAGGTGGCCCTCACCATCCCACACAGTCACACGGTGTGACACTTAAATCCGTATGATAGTCGGCTACCATTCTGTAACTCCCCGAGACCCCGGGCATGGAAGCGCTAAAAGAGTAATAAATGGTATGGTCAACGGCTTAGACCGCCGTCATCGCTTGGTCTAAAAGGACTAACACGTCTTGACAAGACATTTATATATCATATTTATATGAGGATGAACATTCACTTCCTTTACAGATTTGGGACTTTACGTTGATCCTATGAAACATATATGATACACCGATACGATCACTGAACTGTTAGAATCAATGCGGTGTAAATAATAATCTCCTTAATTTATTGACTTGGATGTAACGTCCCTATGAAATTGATGTGATACCATTGATACATAAAAAGACATTCTTGTCATATTATTTAATTTATTGCACCTTAAAGATTAGGTGATATATCTCTATTCCTCTGAGGATAGGAGAGTTTTTGTTAATATATTATACAGCTGGGATTTTGTGTACCACTCTTTTCTTGGATGTCACTTTGCTTTGTCTATTTATTACGTACGGGTATTAACTTCCCAAAACGATTAGTCATTTGAACATTGGTTCATGGAAATAAATTGTTTGTATTCTAGATTTTTATTTATATTTATAATATTATATACATACCCATTATGACAGACAAAAGACTCATCCTCATCTTAATTCGTCAATTATAGTAGTTGATGATACCGGATACCGTCACAAAATATTACAGGTTAAACAAAGTGTAATTGAGCCTTCAGAGGATAACTCAACTAACAATTTTATGAATTTGTTCATAGGTTATGGCTGTGACAGTATCTGAATGCGTATATATCCAGAGTAATTGAGATCAAGCCAAAACGTAATTCTCGAAAATGAGGATGATGATCCTTCATGTAGGGCTCCAGTAAAATAGTTAATGCCCTGATGCAAGTGGCAAAGACCATGGCGGAGATATCGTAGCAGTTTTAGCTCATGTCATAATGGGAAGAGAATTTATCACGGAGCCAATATTGTGGGAGTTACCATCGTGGGGTAATGTGTGCAAAATGGTCGTAGTGCCCGTTTAACGGAGAGTCACTGGTGCCTGAGGTCAGGATCGACTTGTCTTGAGCTGAGCATAGATGACTGATGTGAACCTGCACCATATTGGTTATGAAGGACAGAGGACGACACACGTCATGTCGGTCATTCACCTAGAAGCACGACATGTGTTGTGCTAGAGCGAGCTGTGGTGACTGAGTTCTGATGTCGATCTGAGCCCATGTCGGCCCACTTGTTAAGACGACTCGATTAGGTTTGACGAGTGCCACGTGTCGCGTCAATGTTCATACCCATGCAAAAAGCTCCCTAGACTTGAGTTAGAATGTATATCGTGTGTGGAATGATTTACGGAACATATCCGTAATTTACAGAATTAATTACGGATTATTAAACGAGAAAATAAATAACACGAAAAGAAAAATTCGTATTATTAACTAGATCTAACAAAATATCTATTACCGCATAGATCTGATTAGAACAAAGAATAATAAAAGTACGATACATAGATAAAGGACTAGAGATCAAACCGATGCGAATAGTTACTCATTCATTAAGATAAATTGCTCCGGTATGGTGCCCACGGTAGTAACAACTGTCTCCCAAGATACAACGGCTTACGTCTCGGATTTGAAGGCACTTCAAAAATCCGAGCTCCGGCGAACTTACAGAGTGCTCCAACTTCTCTTCGACTTAAGAACTAGATCTATATGCCAGACTTTTTGTGGTGGAAAGACTAGAGAAGATCGAATGATCTAATTCTCATTCATAGGGATTCTTTATATAGTGGAGAGGATGTGCCAATACTCAAATCTGATTGGCCGAGACACGTCATCAAACTTTTTCCCTTGGAAAAGTAATGAACGACTTTTCCCTCAAGGAAATAAGCCTGGCAGCCCCATTCATTCCCACGCATCTTGGGATTAAAATCCCGCGATCTGATTGGTCGGATGACGCATCTTTGAATTCTGATTGGTCGAATGACTCAATCGGACAAATTCTTGAATTTTGATTGGTCCGATGACACAATCAAAAGCCAAAAATTATTTTATGGTTAATTTCATAAAGAAATTTATCCAAAAAATTAATAGTCCCATCCCATCCAAGCCCGAGAACGAGCCGGACGGACAGCGGCGGCGGGGGCGCGCGCGTGGAATAATCTAAGTCCTCCATCTTGCACAAAAGTGCTTTGCCCCTTGGGGCATGTCCATAAGAGTCACACTAGCTCTTATTACTTGAGTTACCAGCACTCAAGTTTCCAATGTGGGATAATGGGACGAGGTCCTCCCTTCAACTCCCATCTCCTAAATATTTTTTATCAACTTTAGCCATTAATTTCTCATTCACCCGATTTTCGAATCGAGTGATTCAAAAGCTCATCATCAACTACTTCGTATGGAGTATTTAATGATATCATTAACTCTCGACGACATGCGTCGGAGCCTATCCGTAATCAACGTTAAAGTTGACTGTTCAACCCTTCAATCGGGTTTTTTCTCCAACATATCGTAGGTTAGGTCTGTACATGGAAGACGTGGCATGATCTCAAAGGTTGTAGTCTTAATACTTCTGACACGAATGACGTATGACAATCTGTCTTTTGAAATTCAAATCACTGTTATCTTGTTCGATCGAGTTGTCGTTTCGTCTGCACTTAGGGATAAACAATCATCATTGGAATCGAGAATCAAGGCGTTATTGTGGTTGTTTCTGTAATAAAGGAGATGATATCTCATCCATTCATCTTTTTACTGATTTCAATGTTTGCAGCGAATTTTTATCCCCAATCCGTTCCGAATTTCAGAATTTTCATCTTCCTAGAGCTGAGTATGCGAGTATTTCGTAAGGTTATATATATACTTATTCTTCATCAGGTAACAAGGATACTCAAGAAATTAAACTTCAATGGCGGAGAATCAAGGTTCCTTAGCTCAGGAAGGCTCTAGTCAATCAAATAGCCCCTTAAAGGTTCATAAGAATTAGGCGGGTTCGTCTAAACCAAACGTCAAGATTATCCGAGTATGGCTTGCAGTTCCCCCATACGGTTTTCTCACCGTTTATGTTCAACAAGTGGAGGGAGGCCTCGTGCTTCCAATGATTCCCGCACTCTCGATCTCATGGCATCCTGCCGCATTATGATCAGAACCCTGCAGGCTCAGATCATTCCAAATGGGATAAGATCTGTGGTAGGGTTTTCCTTTTTCTGCTGAGTGGTGGATAAACCCCTTTTATGTGCATCTGATTAGAGCCTTCATGTCCACATTATTTGCTGAGATATATATATAATACTACCACCGGTTTTCATGTCAATCTTGTAAATTTCGAAAAGCAATGTAAACCCACTATTCCATTGAAGTATAGATAGTGACTGATGTAGCAAAGTTTCTCAGCGGACATGTCCATTTCTCTAACCACTATACAATGCGCCCATTTGCACTTGGCCTTGACATAATGACATGCATGTAACCTAGCTATATGGGGCAAGAGCCGATCTATCTTGATCAGAGGGGTCACGTTATCCTACCGAGGGACATATCTACATTTTATCAAGAGAGCGACGTAATTCACTGAGATTTTATGATTTTTTAAATATTTAAAACGATATAGTTTTATTGTTAAATAATACAGTTTTAGGCCACGGTGACTCCACCGAAACAAATTTATTGATAATAAATGTATTCTTAGACTCCAGGTCCCCCACGTACTGCAACAAATTTCTGGATATGCCCATAATATGAGATGATTAGAAGGAGACCAGCTTCACGGCGTTTTTTTTTTTTTTATTTAAGATGCTCTCATTTGAATTTGATAATGTTTGCTAAATCGTTGGAGATCACCGGTTTGATAATAAATACAGTAATTTATTAGTTTTCTAAATAGAATTATATTATGAGACACAAAGCTAAATAGATTTTTTACTTTAAGATGGAGGTAGTATCGAGCTAATGCTAATTTACAAATGAGGTAAGCTACAATTAATTTAACCCCCAACTACTCCACCTAGCAAAACTTTATCTTGATGTAACCGCCTTTGACCCGTAACCGATGACCCAACATCATATTTAGTCTTATTAGACATAATAAATAAACGTATAATTTATTTTTCTTACTTCATCATCCACAAATGTACAATATTTGAAACAAAATCTAGCAGGTTTGATCAAACCACATTTGTACATATTTACTTATTAAAAAAATTGTGAATATATTCATTTCAAAACTTACCCTTTACAACGAAATCGATGTACCAAACATTTTTTCAGTGTAGTAGGCATATTGTAAAGTAATGAAAAATCCGTAAATATATAATAAATTGGGGATTGAAAAAAGAAAAAATTAATAAATATTTTATTTGTTATAAAACTAAAGAAATTATAGAGAGAACAAGAAGAAATATAAAGTATAGAGAAGAAGAAAAATTGAGTGTGTCTTATTTCAATGGTATAAGGGATTATTTATAGTACATTCTAGGGTGTGAATACAATAAATTGTAAGAATAGTAATATTACATAAAATCAGTCAGAATCCGGTATCAACAGGAAATCCAAAATATACTATTACATAATACTCCCTCTTGGATGTCTATTGTTCAACAAACAAAGATATGATATGCCTCATTAACATCTTACTAAGGAAAAACCCAATGAGAAAAAAAAATCTTAGTTAAGGAAAAAGAGTACATATTTATCTGTGTTTGATTCACTCCCTCTGAACCAAGCATCAATTTAGATCTTTCAAGCACCGCATCCCAATGTTCTTCACCGGTCTTTCAAATGTTGCAGTCGGCGATGTCTTGATATATAAATTTTCCAGATTATCGGTTGACCGGATCTGTAGCACATCGTTTTCCTCATTCTTTTGCAAATCATGAGTAAAGGAGAACTTGGGTGAAATATGTTTTGTTGAATGAGATACGCAAGATTAATTGTTTTCATAAATTTGTTTTGTTCATTCATTCCCTGCTGGCTTTACTCAACTGACTTGCTCAACTGACTTTTTCTAACAGTGGTATTGCGGTTGTTTGTTTTCCAACAAGTGGTATCGGAGCCCCGGTTAGTTGATTTGGTTTTGAAGTGTTTTTGGTGAACTTTTTTTAATTGATGAAATAGAAGCCAACTTGAATAGAATATCACTTTGATGGGTCTAACTATACCATATGGAAAAATAAAATGGATGATCTTTTGTATGTGAAAAATTATTTCTTGACGATTTTCAGTGCTGAAAAACCAGATGATAAAACAGAAGAAAAGTGGATTTGTTGCATAGGCAAGTTTGTGGTTATATTAGACAATGGGTTGATGACAATATTTTAAATCACATTAGTGAGGAGAAACATGCTAGGTCTTTGTAGAAAAAGCTTGAAGACTTGTATGCCCGGAAAATTGGAAACAATAAGATGCTTTTGATGTATAAATTGATGAATTGGAGATATCATGATGGAACTCCTATTGCTAATCATTTTAATACTTTCTTGGGTATTATGAACCAACTTGATGCTATGGGGATTAAGTTTGACGATGAAGTGCAGGGATGGATGCTTCTTGGCTCTTTACGGGAATCGTGGGAAAATTTTCAAATTTCTCTATCTAATTCGACCCCAGATGGTGCTATGACCATTGATCATGGAGGAAGGCACATGATGTTTTCTCACAGTGGGATGTCTTGGTTACTGGGTCACGGGAGGGAAGTCAAAGTAAAGCTTCTAAAGATTGAGGTCGAAGTAGAAGTATATCCAAGAGCAAGTACAAAAATTTTGAATGCAATCACTGTGGCAAGAAGGGACACATCAAGAAATTTTTCTTTAAATTGAAACGGGAGAAAAAGGAAAACAATGACAAGAAACATGATGAGAAGAAGGAAGATATAGTTAATGCAGATTTTTCTGATGATTTCCTTGTGTTTTAAGAGGTTGATGATATTATTCTTGCTGATGATATGACTTGTTGGGTTGTTGATAGTGGTGCTTCGGTCCATGCTACTTCAAGAACAGAGTTTATCACATCTTACACTATGTGACTTTGGTGATGTGAGAACGGTGTGAGGAAATCTACGCGGGAACGCAGCAGAATTTAAAATTTATTTCCTATCGACCCAAGATCGACTTCGTTTAAGCAATAAACAAATAAGCTAGTAGACGGTGGTTACCTTGGTTGATCTCAAAGATCGACGCTTTGACCGTCTAAGGAGAGTAGTGGTGCATTGAGCCGCCCAAGTGTTCGGCCTCTACCGGTGATCCACACGAACAGCCCGCCGGAATCCCATCATGGATTGCTACTAGAAAAATCCGGTTGCTAGACCGGCATTTTCTCTCTCTAAACTCTCTCTTAGAAGCTCTCTATTTTACACAAGAACTATTAGCTCTTGGAATTGTGATATACAAAAGAGCTAGTCAAGCCTCCTTTAAATAGGGTGACCTGCGCCCCATGCACTTCCCAATCTGATTGTGATTAGTTTTTAGTAGATTGATGAGAAAGAAAACATTTCCTAATAAAATAAGGAAAATCCCTTTGATTGATTTATCTCATTAAAATTCAATATCTTATATTAAATAATTTTCCTAAGATATATATTGACAATATCTTATATTGAATATATCTTTATCTTATTACCATAAATCTATTTTCCAAAAATCAATTAATATCCAATATTAATATTATGATAATTTTATTAATTAAATTGCACAACTCAAATATATCCTATACACTTGAAAAAGGAGTCTCTCTCTACCCACTAATTTGGGATTTGAGATTTTCTTTAATTAATATAATACTATGATTAATTAATTTGCAAAACACACACACACACACACACACACACACACACACACACATATATATATATATATATATATATATATATATATATATATATATATATATATATATATATATATATATATATTCGAAATATGTATCTAAATACATATATTTAATTAATCACCATAATTAATATCTTGAATTATATTTATTCATAATAAATAAATACCACCATATTAAGTTACCACTATAACCTTTATAGTATGAGATAAATTATTTCTTTATTTGGTTATCAACTATAACCACATTTTAATCCGACTCGATGTTCATATGTGTGACTCGATAGGCTTCCGAATATGTTGGCAGTAGACACAAAGTGCAAATTACGAAAATGCCCTTCATGCCTAACGATCACGGGACAACGTCTAGAAACACACCGTGACCCCCAATCATCGGAAAAGTCAAACAATGACTACTACCTTTCATGTGAAACAGTTACCGTGTAAATAGAATCCTATCGCTATAATAATATCCATACGGTCGTTTGTCGAGTGTCAAACATCAGCGTCCGTATCTTATAATCTGGATATCATGCTCTCTCGAAGTAACTCATTTACTTCCACAAAGATTCATGAGAGTAAGACATTCCTTATAAGAAGACCCTTTCGGATATTCACCTCTACTGATAGGGTACGCGATTTCTGGACGAGCATACATGTATACTCCGCATGCTTCAGTATCACACCCAATCACTACCGCATGATCACCCCATGGCTAGGGGAAACCTCAATAGTGTCAAAGCATGACAATCCACACCGTGATGCCATGTAGACTCCGGTCCTAAGGATAATTACACAACCGCCACATAGTGTAACACTTAACAGTGTAAGTGGGTCAGTCTAACATATGCATTCTCTAATACACGTCCATGTACAGTCCAAGTGTCTCTACACTTCGATAGACGAGATCTATCCCTGCCCTTAAAGACAAAAGACATCTAATACGTGCTAGCATGTTTGTACTATCAATGCCCTGTTTAATAGTACATCAACCTAGAGACATTTAAGTATCAAACTTATTAAAGTGATTAGAGTTCTCATCAACCATAATCGCCTATCATGGTTTCTCTATCACAGTTTAATACTAAGGACGTTATCATATAAAAATTCACAATTGGTTCTTTAAAAGAACATATTTATGACAACAGAAAAGCCATTTAATATATGTATAAACACAAAGAAATAGTAGAAATGATCCGACCCAGTCGGATCCGGTCCAATCCGATTGGATTTAGGACACTATTTCAACAAACGGATCATGGTTCTATCTTAAAGTGTGCAGGTGTTGGAGATATTAGTTTGGAGACGCCTAATGGTACCAAACTGATTCTTAGACGGGTTAAGCATGTTCCAGGGATCCGATTGAATTTGATTTCTGTTGGCAGACTGTGTGATAATGGTTATAATAGCTCATTTTCTTGTGATAAGTGGAAGCTCACAAAGGGGTCTTTAGTTGTGGCTAGAGGTACAAAGACATCTACACTTTTCTTGACTCAAGCCAAAGTTATTGTTGATGAGGCTCATGCAGTGGAGTCACGTGATGAGACCGAGTTATGGCATAAGAGGTTATGTCATATGAGCTTGAAAGGAATGACTGTCTTATCTAAGAAAAATATGTTGTCTTGTTCTAACAATTTGCATTTGGAAAAGTGTTCTCATTGTTTTGTAGGGAAGCAGTCTAGAGTTTCTTTTAAATCAAATCCACCTTCAAGAAAGTCAGAAGTACTTGAGCTTTTTCATTCTGATGTTTTTGGTCCTATGAAGACAAGGACGCTTGGTGGTTCCCGCTATTTTGTGACTTTTATTGATGATCACTCAAGAAAAATTTGGGTCTACACTTTGAAGACAAAAGATCAAGTGTTAGACGTGTACAAATAGTTTTAAGTTTCAGTTGAAAGGGAAACTAGAATGAAGTTGAAGTGTATTCGGACTGACAATGGAGGTGAATACAAAGGTCCATTTCATTATTACTATAAGCAGCAGCGTATCAGACATGAGAGAACTCCGTCAAAGACTCCACAGTTGAATGGCTTGGCGGAGAGGATGAACAGAACATTAGTGAAGAGAGTCAGATGTTTGCTTTCACAAGCCGATTGCCTAAATCCTTTTGGGTTGAAGCTTCGAGTATAGTGGTTCATGTACTAAATATGTCTTCATGTGTTCCTTTGCAGAATGATGTTCTTCTAAAGGTATGGTCAGGTAAGGATGTATCTTACCATTGTTTACGTGTTTTTGGTTGTAAAGCTTAGTTCACATTTCTAAAGATGAGAGGTCTACGCTTGATGCTAAGACTAAACAATGTATTTTTCTAGGTTATGGCCAAGATGAGTTTAGGTATAAATTTTATGATCCTGTTGACAAGAAAGTGATTATAAGCCGAGATGTTGTGTTTGCAGAGAATGAGATCAGAGTTAAACACTTTAGGCTAGTGATGGTTCAGCTGACTTAGAGATAATTTCTCATACACCCATAGAGGAGCATAGTGCAATTGATGACCATGGTAATCAGCAGGATGATGCAGATGATGTAGTTGACTTTGATCAGAACATTGACGATGATATGATTGAGGAACCAGTATCAGATGAGGCTCCACCAGTTATTCCCAGGAGATCTACTAGAGAGAGACACCCTTCTACTAGATATCCAGTGACTGAGTATGTTTTTCTCTCAGATAGCGGAGAGCCTGAATGTTTTGAGGAGGCCATGGATGATGAACATAAAGATAAATGGATTGATTATATGAAAGACAAGATGGAGTCTTTCCATGACAATCACACATATGAGTTGGTGAAATTGCCTAAGGGGAAGAAAGCTTTGAAGAATAAGCGGGTCTTCAGAATTAAGAACAAAGACGGTAATTCTACACCTCGGTATTAGGCAAGATTAGTAGTCAAAGGTTTTGGTCAGAGAAAAGGCATTGATTTTGGTGAGATTTTCTCTCCTATTGTGAAAATGTCTTCTATCAGGACTGTTCTAGGCTTGGCGCCTAGTCTTGATTTGGAGGTTGAGCAAATGGATGTTAAAATAGCTATTCTTCATGGTGATTTGGAAGAAGACATCTACATGGAGAAGCCAGAGGGTTTTCAGGTGTAAGGAAAGGAGGATCTTGTGTGTAAGTTGAAGAAGAGTCTTTATGGGTTGAAGCAAGCGCCTAGACAGTGGTATAGAAATTTGAGTCTGTCATGAAGGAGCAGGGTTACCGGAAGACTACTTCAGATCATTGCGTGTTTATTAGCGGATTCTCAGAGGATGATTTTATCATTATTTTACTCTATGTTGATGATATTTTGATTGTTGGAAGGAATGATTCAAGGATTGACAGGTTGAAGCAGCAGTTGAGCAAGTCATTTGCCATGAAAGACTTGGGCCATGCAAATCATATTTTCGGGATGCAAATTAATCGTGACAGAGAGGCCGGGAAAATTTATTTGTCATAAGAGAAGTACATAAAGAAGGTGCTTCAGAGATTTAGCATGAGTGATGCTAAAGCAGTTTCCAGTCCACTTGCATCTCATTTCAAGTTAAGTATCAAACAATGTCCTTCTAGCGATTGTTAGGAATATTTTATTATGTTTTGATGATGGCCATACTAGCTGTTATAGCAAGCCTGAAATAAGTTAGAAATCTCTGTATAAGTCTTTACTTAGAGTCTGACATGTTGTATAAGTTGAGTCAGACAAGTATTGTACCAGCAGAGAAGCATGAAGACATATGGTCTAACTTATAACCAGGGAAGTCTGTGATGACCTTGGATAAGTCTAAGTTATATTTCAAGTGATGAAATTCATTGTTAAATATGGTGTACATTGATCTCACCCAAATCAAGGATCAGTGAAGTACAAGGAATCTTGTAAACTCAAAGAAATCAAGAAAGCAGTGAACCGGCAAAGTGAACTGACTATCGGCTGAGTAAAGACAAAGCCATGAAGGAAGAACTAAACAGATAAGTCAGCAGAAACACTCAACCGTTCATGCAGCAGTCAAGTAATGGAACAACTGAGTAAGGTATATCATTTACACTTAGTCAGAACGTGAGATAATAAGGAAAATTTAGAGGATCAAGCATTAAATGCAGAATCAATCAAGGACGGATTTTTTGATAGACGTTTGATGAAAAATCCGGATCACTAAAATAAAAGAGAGTATGACTAAGGGGGAATCAAGAATTAAATCAAGGATTATTCCCCATATTAAATAGCCAACGGACGAAAATTCAAATCAAGGATTATCAAGGCTGTAAATAGAAGGCATTGACAGACAGGAAAAACAACGATTGGATTAAATAAGAACAAGCAGAAACTCTGTCAATTTGAAAAGCCCACTATCTGAACTTAAAGGACACATCTAGAGATCAACTCAGCAATCAGAGCTAAAATTCCACATCTGGCACTGAGATTGATCAACATAATCTGTGAATCAAATTCACACCAGTCAAGCAACAGAATCAGATCCATCTGAGAAGAAGTTGTGTTTGTGATAGCTACTGAAAGATTTGTTCCCAAGGAGCAATGTTGAAGTGATAGTCTTGAAGAGTCAAGGACAATTGAAGCTTTTTTCAAGAAGCCGCACAATAAATAGGAGCAGATGATAGTTAATCTATTGAAGATTGAAATTATGAATATGGACTTGTGTAGCCAAGGACAACAAATAAGTGGACCGGCGTCCGGAGGAGTTTTTACATTCGAGAGAGTTTGGACGTTGCATGGACGAGCGTCTTCCCTAGCGTCCGAAACAAACGGACGGGCGTCCGGGAAGGCCGTACGGGCGTCCGCGGCCGACTTTGCTTTGGAACCGACTTATTTCTCTATATATAGTCGCGTTTTTCTCACACAATATCATCATATATTCGAACCCTAAACCCTAGGGACGGCTCACCGCGTTTTTCTTAGTTTACATACAATTTTATCATCTTTTTATTCCATGTTTTCGAATCAAGCACTTTCTTGGTTCCTTATCATGTCTAGAGGCTAAATCCCTCTAGAACAAGCGTTGTGAAGCCGTTCTACCAACACTTCGATTTCGTTTCAGGATTATCTTGTGAGTATTTTATTCAAGTTGTATCTTTATTATCGTTTATCATTGTATTTTGCAATTTTATCAAAAGATGCTTGCATGTGTGATGTTTACATTGATGAAAATCTTACTTGAGGTATATCAACTATTGTATCGTGACAACAATCAAAAACAATAGTGAATTCCTCCAATTATCACAGGAGAATGGTGGATTAAGGGATCACACCACCGTGAACCACTATAAACTTTTGTGTCTATTTACTTTCAACAATTTACTTTACTGTACTTACTTTATTGCATATTTTATATGTGACTGCATATCCTACTTTGAATTAACATTTTAAGAAGGAACTTATCCACTGCCCAAAAGATTTTATATTGAGAAAAGTTTTTGAAACTCTATTATAGTCATTCACCCCCACCCCCCCCCGACTATACTTTTTCCCTTCTCTAGGACCAACAGCGATGATGAAAAGGAAAGATGCAGAAGGTCCCATATGCTTCAGCGGTGGGTAGTTTGATGTATGCCATGGTATGTACCAGACCAGACATAGCTTATGCAGTTGGTAAAGTCAGTCTTTTTCTTTCTAATCCTGGTAGAGAGCATTGGAATGCTATGAAATGGATTATGAGATATCTCAGGGGTACTACTGATTTATGCCTTACTTTTGGTGGTGAAAAACCCGTGTTGGTTGGTTTCACTGATTCTGATATGGCTGGAGATGTTGATTCTTGCAAGTCTACTTCAGGATATTTGGTTAAATTTACAGGGGGAGTTGTGTCATGGCAATCGAGGTAGCAAAAATGTGTTGCACTTTCAACTACTTAAGCTGAGTATATTGCAGCAACTGAAGCGTGTAAAGAGTTGTTGTGGATGAAGAAGTTTATCCAGGAGCTTGGTTTGAAGCAAGATCAGTATGTGTTGCTTTGTGATAGCCAGAGTGCTATTCACCTTGGTAAGAATGTAGCTTTTCATTCTAGAACCAAGCACGTTGATGTTCGTTATCATTAGATTCGGGATGTGTTGGAGTTGAAGTTGCTAGCACTTGAAAAATTGCACACGGATGATAATGGTGCGGATATGTTGACAAAAGCATTGACAAGGGAGAAGCTTGAGATATGTCGTTCTATTGTGGGAATGACGAATTCCTCCACAATGTCGTGAGGGGGAGATTTGTTGGGTGGATCACTCCTTTGTGGAGCCCAAACCCACTAGATAATTGGAAAAATAATAATATGTCAAATAGTATTTAAGGAAACAAATTAGATTAAATTTTCCCTAATTTTTTCTAATCTTCACAATAAAAAAAAAAAGACAAAAGGAGGAAAAATTTGCAGGATTTTTGGTGTTGCAACAGTTTCTTCCGGCGACGATTGGACATCTAAACGAATTCCGATCGGCACGACATTTTGAGGGCTTATTCGTCTCTCATTCTTCTTCAATCTGAACGGTGGAATTTGTATTTCAACGGTTCAATTTTCTGGAAATCGTCCGCGACCTGACTGCTGCGTTTCTGCTGCGTTTTCGGTGATATTTTTCAACAACTCTTGTATTTTGCACTCTTAGTTGATGCTTTGGTGTAGTTGAGTTGGTTGATATGTTTGATACACTTTTGTATAATCTTTTGCTGATTAGTGGAGATTTTGTGGGCCTCGGCCTCGTGGTTTTTACTCTCTCACATCGAGAGGGGTTTTCTACGTTAAAATTGTGGTGTTGATTTTCTTGTGTTTTCGTTTATCTTTATATGTGATTTATCTTCGTTGGGACTGCTTCGTTTAATTCAGTTACATGTCATTGGGAAGACTTTGTGGGTATTTGTGATACGTGTAGTATTGCGGTTGTTTATTTTCCCCAACATTTCCGAATATCGGTTCACAAAATAGTTTTTGATCCTAGAACCGATTTTCAAAAGATTTATTCAGTGTGGTGCATAAATAATATAGTGTACCGATAAAATCAGTATGATCCCGATAAATGTCTCTAAGTTATATGTCTATTGGGAAGAATTCATCGTATGCCGATGGAATACTTTTCAATGTGTCTTCACATGTGAAGACATCGGGACCAACGAGAATTTATTTATTTTAGTGACTTGTGATACAAAAGTGATTATTTTTACACAATAGAAAACAAATTTTCATTTGAAACAAGGTAAAATAAGAAATAAAATATCTAAATCCGTGTATAAACAACTACATATGCATCCCAAATTCTAGTTTTAATCAAATACCACTTATTTAATTTGCCCACCGACACACCACATTACTTGCTTCTGAAAGCTGATGCAGAGTATAACCCTTTTGAAAGTCGATTACTGACTCAGAAATCGATTTCTCAAACATCGATTCAGTGTGATGTCTCGATAATTTGGGCATGATCCCAAAAAAAGTCCCTCAAACAATAGGCTTATTATTATCATCTTCAAGGTGCAACATCTCCATTCCAACTTCTTTGCTCACATCTTCTTCCTTGTACTTGTAACCTTGAACATAGTAGAAAATAGAACAAATTCAAGAGCTCCAAAACTGCAATCAAATAATAAAAGTAATCCAATCTCCCTTTATTAAGATCTTCAGCTAACCATGGTTCCTTACCACCTCGTCCCGTAATGCTCTCGACGATCGTCGACATAAAGCTACTCAAATAACTCGACGCGGCTAACCCACAAAACAACAACGCCATAGCAATGCTCCGCATATTCTCCGGTGATTGTTTGTAAAAGAACTCATTCGCCGCAATGACACCGAATGCTTCAGAAAGCCCAGATAGAACTAATTGCGGTATTAGCCATAGCCCCGACATGGAAGAAACCGTGCCTTTTCGTGGCTCGAACCCGAGTGGCGGCCTAGTAAGTGCAATGTGTCTTCTATTGTTTTCCATTAGGCCAGAAGCTAACATTGTCATAATAGACAATCCAAACCCTATCCCCATTCTTTGTAGGATTGTAATTCCGCCTTTCTTTCATGTGTACCGTTCCAAAGCGGGGACGAGGATTCGGACGAAGATCGGGATCCAAATCGTGAGGGATAACATCGCGAAAACAACGTATGAAGCTGCTGGGATCTTGAAGTTCTTGTGGCCTAAACGTCGGTCGGATTGAAGGGCTTGAAAAACGACGTAGTTTTGGACTTGGACGATAGAAATGAAGTATATGATCAATGCAAGCCATATTGGGATCATTCTTGTGAAACATTTTACTGCTTCAACTTGTTGAATACTGCAGAGTCTACATTTATCTACTGTTGTTCTATCTGGATTTATTTTATCTTCTGGTGTTACAATTGCAGCTTTGTCCAGACATCTGTAAGAAAATAAAAATAAAAAAGTGAAATTACATATTTGATATAGACATTACCTAGGTTGTAGGAATAAGTGGGTATGGACGCCTGGATACAGGATATAAAGGTAAGAGATTTTTTAAAAATATACGATATGGGTTACGAGCAAGCAAATCTATGAATCTATTTCAATAGGTCATCAAAACCTAAAACTATATAGTTTTTTCAGAAATTTTTTCCAATATGATTACCGAAATCTAAAACAACATTTTTTAACCACAAAACGAAATTATTTAATAATTAATAACAAAAATCTCAAATCTTAATTGGATCACGTGACCCGGGAAATTCTTACCCGCACACTCCTCGTGTGCACCGCTCCGTTGGATGTACGACATATGTGTAAGAAGACAAATTAGTATTTGTGTTCTTACGTACTTGTCGCACATCCAACGGACGCTGCACACGAAAATTCCCCGAATAAGAATTTCTCGCATGACCCCTTGTGTTGACATGTACATCCACCCCGTCCGGAGGCATTTGTGCGAATATTACAAATATCAGTATATGTTCAATCATTTTTTATAGCGATTCATCGTTTTGCACGACTTTTCGTTCATTATCTTACGATATTTACTTTTAAACATATTTAATGTAGACATTACAATACTTTTTTTCTTCTAGATTATTCAAGTGCTACAATATTATTATTATTATTATTATTATTATTATTATTATTATTATTATTTTATTTCTCCCCCGTTGTAACAAGTGTGCTATGTGTAGTTTTTTTAATTGTAGAAAAATGGGCCACATTATTTGGTGTATGTAAAACCATTGGTCTATTTTCATGAAAAAGAAGTAAGAAACAAAGGCTTCATAATTGTTTTTCAAGTTTGGTTTGTCGTAAGATGTTGTTATCCCTCTACTATTAACTAGTGGGAGCGTACAGTGCGTTGCACGGTTGTTGCTCTCAAATGTAGCTTATTCAAAATAGAAATGGTAGAAATACAACGTATTCTAAGTAGTAATTATATTTTATAGTTAATATTACATCACAATGGCCAGCAAGCAGGACACAAAAACTAAGCATAGATAGAGCAGTGCATATAGTTAAACATACAATGCTACTATATATATAGTCAAGAAGCCTAGTTAGTCTTCAACTTAAATTCTTCAAGAGAGTGGAAGCTGCATCACCGGGTGATCTAGTTTCGGAGCTAATGGATTCGAGAATGATCTTGTTTTTGAGCTTATGAATTCGAGGTCCATTTGTTCTGCAACATCTATGGTACTTGCTTTCTTTGGTTGGATTTTTCCTCCCATATTATTAAACCACCTGAAACCATTAATACGTAAAGACCCAAAATAACGGTCCAAAAAGGAGTTGTACACAAAAAGATGTCAAGGTAACTTATTCGGCCATTAGTGTGTAGGGAAACTTCCAAAGCTATAGATTGATCAATGCTAATCTCTCCATCCCTGCATAAATAATCAGATGCAACATAGTTTAAGTTACATGAGAAAGTGTAAACATATTAGGTGGTTTGATATTGATTGGAAGAAAAGTAAATTTAAAGTTCAAAACCTTAGATAGCAAGTACCAAATACAAAATCCATCCTCTTCTGGCAAACAATATATAAATAAGATTTTATCGACCAAATATGAATTGAGGAACCATTTGGGGACATTGTCCAATTGAAACCAAAAATATGCTAATGATCACCAAACATGCTATATCACATATCGATATCACTTATTACGAATGCTATATGCAAGAACAAAATTAACCGAAGAAAATGAAATCATTGCAGAGATTAGCCGCGCACGTTTCTCTGACTATTACAGTCTTATTGAATAATGAAGAGGAAAAGAATTAGTCTTAAGATTGTTGGACAATCTTATTCAAAAACGAAAGAAAAATTACAAAGAAACGAATAACAACAAATTCGAATTACAATTGCAAAGGAAACGGAAAAAGGATATATGATCCGAGCCCCGTTGCGCGCGCTTCCTTAAGACTAATTCGTCCCCTCACCTTCGTGTGCCGTGAGCTTCAGCGGGACGTTAATCTCTCAGGATAGAACGGATAGCAATGACAGGAAGCACAACGCCCATAGTTTTATGTCATCACTCATCATTATATCTACTGCACAACTCACTTTTAATGTTCAATCACTTTGGTAAAGAGACTATGGCAGCAATTTCATGCTTTGTCCTCGTCTTCAAGCATAAGTGCAATAGTTTTTGTTTGCTAAGCTTTCATTCCTTGCTTAATAGAAAAACAGAACCAAAACAACACTATATGTAAAAAAATTCGTCAACACAATTCTAGAATCAAGGCAAAATAGCATCATTAAACAAGAAACCCAACAGGCAAAAAGTGGCAGGTTTCATTTAAGCAAAATATACCAATACACGCAAACAAAAATAAAATAAAGCAGTAGTGATATACAAGAGAAACAACGGACTGCATGTATTAGTTTCAAAAGCTCCTCATCTTCTCTATGGTTAACTGTAAAAAAAAAACAGGACAACAAAAAGAGAAGTTTGTTAGAATTCAAAAATCATACATAGGGGGTGAAGTACTTCACTGTCCATGGGAAACAAGAGAAGAAATCAAATATTCACAGAAAAATAACATTGTTAAAATTCCAAAACTAACATCGCTTATATTATATATCTGATTAAAAAAATTCGTTGTTGAGATTCACCGATTTTCGGGAAATTTCAAGAACTCACAATAAATCTTAAACTTTCAGTATGAAGCTTCCAAATCCCTAGCTTCAGATGTTACAAACACAATTTAACTCCATCTTCAATCTAAAATTTAGCAAAAAAATGGAAATCGCTCCATCTGATCTGAGATTGAACAACATCACGAGAACCACGGACAAGAATGAGATAGAAAGTGTGAAGTAGAGAAAATGTAAGGTAAGTTTCTAGGGACACGGTGAAATAAAACCAGGTGTAGGGCTGTAGAAGAAGATAATGATGCAAGGTGGATGCATCAGATTGGAGGAGATGGAGGCTGGTTTCCAAACCATGTGCGGCGAAGAAACCATTAACAGGATCAAATTTGTGCTAAACAAGACACGACAGGAAAAAAAAATAGCAACGTGGAATGATTCAGTTTAATTATAATTGGCACTAATACTACGTCGTTGCAGCAACACAACAAAAAATGTGGTCGTCCAACTTCACCAATTCTCTAAAGCTTCTAAGAGCACATGCAATAAGGCTTCTTTTCATGGTGTATTGTTATTTTTTGTTAGTAATGACACTGTGATTATTTTTAACCTCAAGTCAGATAGATGGCTTGAAATTTTGACATTCAAACACACTTAAGTAGATTTTTATAATGGGGTTGTTGTTGTGGATTTTTTCTACCCCACGGGACCGGACAAATTTATTATTTTAGAGAGTTTATTAATTTACCGAGTATTAATTTAAAGAGTTTCTACTGTACCTCAGTCACATTTTTCACACTCTCTCTCCTCTTTTATTGATCCAACTATTTTCTTTATCTATTTCTTTTCTTTTCTGAAAGTCTCTTTCCTTTCTCTTCTTCATCAGATTAAATTTTCTCTTCCATGAAACACAATATCTGAGCTGATTGATCCCACTTCAAATTGAAATTGAGCTTTTCCGGGGAAGAGGCATATCTTCGTTCTCTTCACCATTTATAGAGTTCTTCCATGGCGGCTGCCTATTCTGATCCGTTTTTTTCTTCCCCTTTTTGCATCGACCTATGAATCTTCATCTGATTCTCCAAAATTGTTTTCTTCAGTTTATGCATTCACTTCATGGTATCTTCAATTACATTTCATTAATTACATCAAAATTGGATTGTTGACTCCTAAACTACTACAAGGAAAAGCAAAAGCTGGGAAGATTTTGTTGATGCCCAGTCGCCCACCATTAACAGAAATCGATAGTTACATTCCAACTGCTGCAAGCTTGGTAGAACAGGGGCACTTCATTTGAAAACGCTTGCAATATTACTTGAATTACACTATTGTTAGAACAAGATTGATTTTAGGCTGCTGCTTCCATATCCCCAAGGTTTAGTTTTTTATTTTTATTTTTTAAATATTTTAATGGTTATAGAAGAAGGAGAAAAAAAATGAAACTAAATGAGATCAAGTTTAGAAGCTATTGTGGAGAAGGATGTGAATGGGGTTGGGAGTATAATGACGTGTTTGTGCCACATAGATTATTTCACTTCTTTTCATGGCAAATGCCATCGTAAATTGCTACAACTATTGTACATGCTCTAACTACACTGATAATAAGAGGTTTTGTGTGAATTAGTGATAATTGTTTTTTTTTATTGGTCTTTTTTTTTTATACTTTTTATGGCCCAGTAAAAAAAAAAAATTACTGTTCATGTCCCAGTCCAGAATTTTATTATTATTATTTTTTAAATAAAAAGGGTTTGAGTTAAAATGTTCCATTTTGGAGGACTTAATTGTATCACCTTTAATGTGCGAATATATGTAGCAAATGTGTGACTATTTTCAAAATATAAGGCCACGACTTGTTGCCGACACGATCTTTGTATCATACCAAAAAATTGTGTTGACGTTTACATGAAATCTTATAAATTTCTTAAAATAAATTCATTTCATAAAAAAACATATCGTTTGTACACAGCAATATGATTATTTTCAAGATATAGGCCACGACATGTTGCCTACACGATCTTTATATCATGCTTAAAAATATTTGGTTTGACGATTACATGAAATATTTAAATTCAATGAATTTTTTTTTGTAAAAAAACATATCGTTTATATAAAATATTAAATATCCTGAAAAAAAATTATTTCGGCCACAAATATTGTTAAACTGGCTATAGTGTATTGTTGATTTAATTTCTATGGAAATTCGAATTATGTATTTTACCATGGCCGTTAAAATTAGCCTAGATCTGAGAATACAAAAAGGGTTCAGTAGTGTCGAAATGTGTCGATTTTGTGTCGTGCAGTATTGACAGTGTGTTAGATTTTAATTAATATTCATTTCATCAACCGACACTTGTTGGATATGGCGTCGGGGTGTATCGGAGCGTGTCGTGTCGTGTTTTTGGTAGAACACGTGTTGTTGCAGATAATGTGGAAGATAGCTTCATTTTTTTCGGTTAAAATAGGTTTAAGTAGAAATTGAAAAAAAAAATCCAGTAGTGTCGAAAAGTATCCATACGATGTCGGGAGGTGTCGAAGATGTGTCGGATATTCATTTCATCAGCCAACACGTGCCGGACATGCCATCGTAATGTATCAGAGTTAATTAAATACAAACCGGGACAACGCTCGTACGGAGCACAATTGTTTATTTTCCTAGTCACATGATATGTATCAGTCATTTGCCCACCACGTGCTTACCGATTATTACTCCCCATCAAGCTTTATAAATTCAACTATGATGGTACGCTTTGTTAATATGGAATACAATGTAATGGAATATTTGTGTAAGGTTATGAGAGAATGAAATGAAATGAAATTTTATTCCAATAAAATGAAATTATATTTCAATAAAATGAAAAAAGTCCTTTTTAATTCTTTCAAAAAATAGATGGAATGCGATGGAATAAAATGAAAATCGAAAAAACACGTGGGTGATGGGGTAAAAGTGGGTGGGTGGTAGGGTAGGTGATGAAGTAGGGTAGGGGTAGGGGTAGAGGTAGTGGTAGGGTAGGATTGATTAGGTGGTGGGTAAGGTAGGTAAGATGCGTAAAGTAGGATAGGGTGAAATAGGGTAAGGTAGGATAGGATGGGGTGGTGGTAAGGTATATGGTGGGGTGGTGGTTAGGGTAGGGCAGGGTGCGGTGGTGGGTAAGGTAGGGTAGTGTGGGTATAGTAATATAGGGTAGAGTGGTTAGGGCGTAAACGAGCCGAACCCTACCGAACATGTGCGGGGGTTCGAGTTCGGCTCGAAAGGTTCGAACCTAAGGTTCGGCTCGGCTCGAAGCGGTCGAACCTTAGTTTAGCAAGGTTCGGCTCGGGTTCGAAAGTTCGAACATGTTCGACATGTTCGAACATGTTCGAACGGTTCGAACATGTTCGAACCTTATATATATAGTTTTTTTTTTTTAAATATACAATAGTTCGAGCCGAACGTGTTCGATACGGTTCGGCTCGATAGACGAATATCAAATACCTAACGTTCGGCTCGACGTTCGAAGGTTCGAATCGAACTCGAATCGAGCTTTTTTCGAGCCGAATACAGCGAATCGAATCGAATACTGACGTTCATTTACAGCCCTAAGAGTGGTAGGTAAGGTAGGGCAGTGGTGGGTATGGTGGGGTGGTGGTTAGGGTATGGAGGGTGTGATGGGTAGGGTAGGGTGGTGGGTAGGGTAAGTAAGGTAGGGTAGGGGTAACGGTAGGTAGCATAGACGATTGGTAAGGTATGTTGAGGTGGGTGGTGGGTAAGGTAGGGTAGGGTAAGGTGGTAGGTAAGGTAGGGTAGGTGGGTAGGGAGGCATGGTGTAATGGGGTGTGTGGTAGAGCTACCCCACCCCACCCCACCACTTCCACCATATCCACCTTTATTCCATTCTTCTACATCTCAAACGCAATAATTGAATAAATTTATTCCATTCCATTCCATTGCTTTCACTTTATTTCATTCCATTCAATTTATGCGTAACAAACATGCCATAAGTCTAAAACATGTTTCTTAACGCAGGAATATGCGTAATCGAATAAAATCATAAGAATGCAATGTAATTAAATGAAATAAACTCATTCTGTTAGTATGTTTGTAACATGAAAGAATGAAATGAAACAAATTTTATAAAAAGTGATATAATGAAAATGAAATGAAACAAAATGTATAAATGTAACGCATCGAGTTATGGGTAGGACATGATTGTGAATTAAGGTAGAATGGGGTAAGTTAGTGCAGGATATGATGCATAAGATATGATAAAATGGAAGGGTGGGGTAGCTTTACCCACCACCCAATTTACCCGCCACACCCCACCACATTTACCTTACTATAACCACCCTTCATTATCAACCACTCACCTTATCAATCACTTCACCACACCTTACCATACTTGATCACTACCCCAACCTACCCTAACACCCACCTACTCTACCCTACCTTATCTTATCACTCTATCTTACCTTATGTAATTTATTTTACCTAATGAAACTGAGACGTCCCCGCAGGAGGTTCCCAACCCTTTGGGTCCGATGCAGCCGATAGATCATCTTGTGATTCGAGATGGGCCTATGATGAGGCTCCAAAATAAGAGGATGTGTGAGGCTTTGAATAATCTGATCATAGATATTCATTTGGAGCAAGAGCAACACAAGTCGGAAGAAGAACAACACATAAAATGCACCATTTATGCAATTGGGCTTGAAGACAACAATGATGGTCTTGGTTAAAATTGCAAGAATGTCTTTTAGTTATTTGTTTTATCAATAAGACTGTCCATTTATGTTGGCGCCATTTAGAAGGATCTTTGGGCTTGTTTTATTATTTTGGTGTTGGATTCTATTTAATAATTACCTTGTGGGCTTAGATGACACAAGAGACTAGAAAAGCCCATGGATGGGGCGCCTATTCTAAGTCCTAGTTACTTAGGTTTTATTTTACTAGTTTCCTTCTCCCACATTGCTAAGGAGGATTACTAGTCTTTTATTTGTAGCCTATATATAGACAAGCAACTATCATAATAAACTACAACATTATTATTGAAATTCAGTTAAACTTTTGCTTAAGTCGAGTCGACTTAGTTCTTCACTTGCGAGTGAGTTTTCTCTTTGTCGTAGAGAAGACAACCCTTTCAAGAACGAATCAGCGTCGCGTGCGAGACATTGTTTATTCTTGGCCTCAGTCCTAGGTCGGAGACGCTAGGTCTAGGTTTCCTTAGCTCGTCATTGATCCTTTAGTCAATTCCTGGGAGCGTATCGCAGTTGGTAGCAGAGCTCAGCGACTAAGGTATCAAATATCCCCGTTTTGATTTTGCTTGTTTCAATTTCGTTCTTATATAAAATAAAATAAAATAAAAAAAAAATTTGTCAACTTTCATCGTGTTCTTGCATCGTTCATAGATTTTAAAAATTAAAAAAAAATTAAAAAAATAAAAAATAAAAAAAAGATTGTCTTGCGTCCATAGTCATAGTCAAAAACAAATATATATATCTTTTGCTTGTCCCTTTTTGCTTCCTGCATATACGTAGCCTTCATAGTACCCACAAATAAATTTATTTAAGCCCTTTGCTCTCTATTACTTATTGCGGCTCTATTATCAGAAAGCAAGTTAACCTAAATAGTTTTATTTTATTTTGATTGATTTTTCTTTTATCCGGTCAAAAAAAAAAATATATATATATATATATATATATATATACTTTCGACCCAAAAAAAAAAAAAACAGTCTCTATCACACCCAGGGTGTGACACTTGCTGATTTTCGACCAAAAATAAAATAAAATAAAATAAAATCTTTTTCTGTTCTATTTTTCACCTCTTTGCTTCTCATCCTTCATACTCACATTTTAGCAACTTCTCACACCTTGTTACTCTCATTTCCATACCTTAACCATATTTCGACTGAACCCTAGTGTTTAAGTCTAGGTTGTTGGTTCTTGAATTTCTACTCGTGTTGCTTGTTATGCTAATTTGTTTGCAAAGGGGACTCCTACGACTGAGAGAGCGAGGGAGAGTGCAAACACGAGAGTTGTGAGGCTTTGAGCTTGTAGAAAAGAAAAAAGGAGAAAAAATCAAAAAAAAATGTCGTCGGATGGGGAAGATAGTGGATCACGGGAAATGTCCCCACAGGATATGAAAATGTTTATTGAAAGCTAGATACAGGTGAATAGGCGTCGTGATGAGGAAATGATAGTAATGCGTGAAACCTTGAATGCCCTGACAGCACAATTTCAATCATTCAATGCCCGGGCACGGGAGGGTGCCGGTCCACAGGTTCTTCGAGGTAATGGGGCAAATAGGGCGGTAAACAACCGAGTTATAATAGGGAACGATGATTCTGGTGTTGGTGATGAGAATGATCAAGTTGATAACAACATGCGGCAAATTAAAATGAAATTGCCTTCTTTTTCCGGTTCTATTGATGCGGATGTTTATCTTGAGTGGGAGTCAAAGTTGGAGCTGATTTTTGCATGTAATAATTACTCGGAAGAGAAGAAGTGTAGTCATGCGCAGCTTGAATTTACGGGATATGCTATGGTGTGGCTGAAGCAAACAAACTTTATGAGGCGCAAAAATGGTGCGAGGGATATAAGTACATGGCAGGATTTGAGGCAAGAAATGAGGAAGCGTTTTGTTCCTCCTTCGTATTACCGGGATCAATATCGTAGGTTGCAAACTATTCAGCAAGGAGAGCGTTCCTCGGATGATTATTATCAGGAATTAGTCACCCTCTTGGCGAAGGCTCAGGTTGACGAAGAAGAGGAGATGACCATGCAGCGTTTCTTGACGGGGTTACGATTGGATATTGCGAATTGAGTGGAATTGCAGCAGTGTGCCACTTTGGATAATATGTTACATGCAGCCGTGACGCATGAAAAGCAAATTAAGCGTCAGAAAGCCGCCTACTCTAAACAATGCCGGAGGTAATGTTTCTGGTTTCCGTACTTTCCAATCTAAGGTAGAGCCTACTAAATTTCATCAAACAGCCCCGAAATAGTCCTTATTCCCACCAAGGGAAGCCTCTAGGCCGAGGGAGAATGATAAAGGTAAAGGAGTTGCCACGACCTCTACACCATCTCATGAAATACGGTGTCATAAGTGTCATGGTATGGGCCACATTGCTGCCCAATGCCCGTCCAAACGACGTATTTTGGTACTCAGAGAGGCTGTTGATGATAGGAGTTATGTCTCGGCTTCAGATGAGGAGGATGAGGTGGAAAGTGATGGTGCGGAATATTGTGAGCAGGATCCGGTGGGCGGAGATGTATATCAATCAGCGTATGTGATAAAAAGGGCGTTAAGGAGTGTAGTAAAGGTGGAGGATAACCTACAATGGGAAATTATTTTTCATACGCGGTGCTTAGTTAGTGGCAAGGTTTGCTTGATGATTATTGATCCGGGGAGCTGTACGAACGTCATAAGTGCTGGATTTGTCTCGAGTTTGGATATTCCTACGATACCCCATCCTCAACCGTATAAGCTACAATGGCTGAATGACGTCGGAGAAATTAGTGTGACAAAGCAGGCTCTGATTTCATTTAATCTTGGACGGCTGGATGATGAGGTTTTATGTGATGTAGTGCCCATGCATGTTGGACATATTCTATTGGGGCGACCATGGCAATTTGATAGGAAGGTGATATATGATGGGTATGCAAATACTTATACGCTGCGACATAAGGGGAAAAACATCATACTTCGTGCATTATCACCGGAAGAAGCTTATAAAGACCAACTTAAATTGGCTGCAGGTCGTGAGGCAAAAGGAAAAATAGAGGGAGCTCAGTCGAAAAAAGAAAAAGAAAAATTTGAGACGGGAGAGAAAAATAAAGAGGGTGTGCGAACTCGAGTGGAGGGAAAAATAAAATTTGAAAAAGAAAAGGTAAGGGTGGGCGCTTTAGTACCATATGAGGGGAAAAATAAAGTCGAAAGTTGAAAGGAGGGCGCCATTAGCACCGAGGGAGGCAAAAAAGCGGTGAAGAAAAAAGGTGAGAGAGTGCTAGGATCCTTCTACATTAGGGCTGGTGAGGTCATTCGTGCTATTGAAGATGGCACTAACCCTCTCCTCTTTATTTATAGAGAGGCCGAAAACCCCCATCCCCACCCCTCCCCCTGTTTTATGATTATTTCTGACATAACAGATTCTCTTCCTAGTGTTGTGGTGACGTAATTGCAGGATTTTGCGAATATCTTTCCCGAGGAAGAGCCAAGCGGATTGCCGCCGTTGAGAGGCGTGGAGTGATGAGCTAAAATTTACCCCACAAAAATACATTTATAAAGACTCGCAACTGTGGGTAAACTAACTCTAACTGGCAGAGTACCAGGTCGATTGCTAGGATAGCTACGGGAGTACGAGGTCGTCCCAAGAGAAATGTGGTTGTGAGTACCAAAATGAACGTCGAACTTAGTCTAGGTGATCAAAGTTTAGGTGGAGTGTTTTATACTAATGCAAAAAGTAAAGTTTAACTAACGATTGTAGTTCTAGTGATTAAAAGGTATAGCCGAATTATGATCCAACGAGTTATTTTTACCCCTAAGGGAAGACTTGACATGGAGCGTGTTTTAACCAACCTACCTTTCCACGTATTTTAACGACATCCACGGGTGCCAACTCCTAATTCGGTGTTAAGATCGAACAACTCTCACTCAACACCCTATGTGAAGTTAATTAATTTTCCCTTTAGAAAACCGATTAACCTAACATGATTACGCTCTTAGAGTCGCTCGAACAACGATGACAAACCTCTCGTATTGGAAACGGTTCTAACAACTAGGCCGAATCTACGCAACGATCCCAAAACCCCTTTTCCCACATCTCACCGCAAAATACATTTATAGGTTCGATATGTGTGACGTTGAACTAAATGATCAGTTTAATTCAAAAACGTTCGATTAAGTTTTAGGACGTGGATTACTCATTAAAACATTATTTTACGCGCTACACAACTCCCGTTTAATCCCCTTTAGGGCGTTTTTACTCGTTTTTACATAATTCGACTATACGTAGATTTAGCTACTCATGATGATACTGAAATGGAAATTAAAGCATATATATATACATATACATATATATAGTATATACTATCGTAATTAATATTTATATATATATAAGTACTAGATAATTTACATATATATATATACATAAGTGCGTAAAAGTAAATATAATATATATATATATATATATATATATATAAGTGCGTAAAAGTAAAGATGATGATGATGATGATGATCACGATGAAGGAGATGAAGACGATGAAGGTAAAAAAAATGGTGAAGAGAAAAAGAAATAGAAAAATGGAGAAGAAGAGAAGAAAGCTCTCAACTCTCTTTGATGTCTAAAATAAAAACAAAACAAAGAAAATGATGATGATGATCATCAACGTTGAAGAAAAAAATATGGAGAAGATGAAGATGGAGAAGAAGAGAAGATGGAGAAGAGAAGAGAGCTATTCCCTCTCCCAACTCAAACTCTCTTTGATGCAATTGAGGGGGTATATATAGGAGAATTATATGTATATATAGATATATATATATATGTATATATGCATATCTATGGATATCTCCCCGTATCTATGAGAAATCTGATGAAGATCTGCTGCAAAATACGGTCCGGATCGATCCGGAAAAGTCCCGGATCGATCCGGGTACTGTTCACTTGATCCGAATTGTCAAAATTCGTCTACACAAGATATCGCAGTTCAGTAAAATGGCCATAACTTGAGTTGTAGATATCCGATTGACGTGATTCAAAGTGCGTTGGAAAGCTCTTTCAAAGATCTACAACTTTCATGAAGGACACTTCTTCAGAAAATGCGTTTTTGATGGGCCATTTGTTCGTAGAAGATATAATTCGTTAGTGGCACTACGAACCACTGAGCCACTTGACCTTTTAAGCTAGTGGCACACTCTTATATCCCTAAAAACACCTCTTTTAGGCCTCAAAATGTGTCGTCACTCAGGCTTTTGGTCAACCTATAATTCGCAATAAACCACCAAAATACCAAACGTAAATCCGACACGACACTCCGGTTACTAAACCGGTACAAAAACTAGTAAAAACACATAAAAACACGATATTTTACAAAATAGTCACGACTTATATATTTTTATGAAATTTAGGAATTAATGACTTTAATTGATATAAAAGTGCTCGAAATGATATCAAAAGTGGGGTAAAAAGTTATAAAAATAACAGTGAATTTTTCCGTCATCACAACCCCCCACTTAGCTTTTGGTCGTCCTCGAACAAAATAAGCGATAAAATAAAATGAATGAGGAAAAATTCCTGAAGATAAGATATGAATGACAATCAGATGATGCAACCATTCGAATCATAACTACACGTTAACCGCAATATAAATGTATAACAGAGTGAGTGTGTGACAAGCCTTTTCAATTTCCACTATCCTCTCTTGAATAATTCAAGCAAACGCACAAATATCCATTCAGACAGTCCTAATGACTTTCCTAGGTATAGACAGTAACAATTCCACACAAAGTTCTCCCGTGTACTTATTAGGATAATCCCTAAAGCATATCATTCGGTTTATACTTGGGGATAGTTAGAAGATAACTTCTCTTTTTTTTTTTTTTTCTTTTTTTTTTTTCCCATAGAATACTAACATATCCGAACTCATTGCCAAAATCGACTATCTTTCAAGCGTCGCGAGGTGAGATTGAATACATTAATACCTATCTAACTCTTTTTTTTTTTTTTTTTTATTTTTTTTATGTGTAGCATATGCCCTCATCCCCGGAAATAGGATGTTTCGTGATAACACCCTAGCCGGACTACTATCATCGGGCGGTCGGGAGCTTTTAAACCTCATAGTGGTATAGGACGTTTCGTGATAACGCCCTACCGCACTCAAATCATTGGTAGCTACAACCGACATATAGATAGCTCACTTATTTTGATATTCTTTCTATCACATTCAAACCTTCGATATTCACAAGACACGTTTAGAAGTTAGGTACTAAGTTACTACTATCTCTAGGATAAACCACTAGAATACTGAATGGATAAAGTTTAAAATTTTCGCTTCAATATCAAAGGCTTACGTGAAGGAATTCATGTTATACAAATAAATTTCCGGTTAAAATACACTTGCGGTTCACATTGGTTATACATATCCAAATTGATCATTACATCTTTAAATCCATGAAATATATACCTTATACAAATTATTTTAATCAACTAAATAATGCTCGAAAAAGATCAAAAACTAAGGGTTTAAACACTTACTGCCATTTCTAAACCAACCAGACTCTACCCCCCACTTACGATTTTGCATTATTCTCAGAGTGTAAATGAGATAGAGAGGAAGACTTAGCTTATAAACCAGGCATAAAGGTGTTATCGAATCCCGTAACAAATGCCATGAGAAAGCACATCCCGAATCCCCGTACCAAAACAACCAAAACAAAGCCAACACGGGACATGGTCCTCGTGCCAAAATATTGAACAGGGGATATGGGAATAATGAGATAATGGCCCCGTCATGTCGAAAAATTCGATAGGCAATATAATAGCTTTAGATGGAAAAATAACCATACTTGGTAAAGCACAAAACACCTAAGCATATACGTATCATAGAGAGCATCAATTCATAGTCCACTATTCCTAGACTCATTTTTTATTACACATAGTTTTATTAAAGCGGGAATACTCACCACTATACTACAACGACCAGAAATTTGAAATAGACTAGATCATAAAATGAAATGTGGTGAAAGAGTATTGAGTCTTTTATACCCGGATCCTCAAGGGTTCAATAACCTAAGTCCAAGAAATGATACATTTGAATTTTTATCTTTTTTTCTCCATCGGGATTTTCGGATAACCACCTAATCATTCCCTCTTAATGAAATTCAAACATTCATCCCGAGACTTGGTTGTGCTTTGTGTTCATCTTTCATACGGATTCTACATTTCATTAAGACTAGTCTTATTCAAATTATTATTATTATCGGGCGCCTCCCGGTAGCGCTTTTGTTTAACGTCGTTTGCTCGACGGGGTGACTTTAAACGGACTCAATCAACCAAAATCCGAACTCAAGAAGATCAATAGCTTAAGAAAAATTAACAAAGCGAGAACCATCGAAATTAAATTGTCTAGAAATGTACCTCGTTTGGCTCTCGATGCTACCTCCTCCCACCGTCGAACCTTCTTTTATCACTGTCGAACCATCTTCTTTTGAAAATCACCATAAAGCTCATCCATCGGGGAGTACACAAGCTGGACCGCAGAAAATTTATCCTCACAGAGTGGATAGTAATCCGGGACTGATATATCAACTTTTACCAACTCTCCTAGTGGCTTTACCAAAGATGGCCAATCAATCTCCCGATCCTCTAACTCTGAAATCTCATTATTGCAAACTGAATCCTCAACCTGAACTTCTTCAGTGATAACATCATCATCCTTAACCACCTCACATGTCTCCTCGCCTCTTTCACATACCTCACTAATTCAATCAATTGCCCCACCTTGTCTTGAAGATTTCTTATAGCGGAGTCGGTACTTACCTTGAACTCCCGCATGTCCAACGCCGCTCTTGCGTACTCGGTTCAATCGTTCTAGTTGCTCTATTTGACTCGTCGGTGAATTCTTCTTGTGGCATGGGGGAAAACTGATCATACTGACTTTGATTCATCGGAGGTGAGTAGTAGTCCTCTTGCCATTCCAGACACTGATCAGATGGCTGAATCTGGTTGAAGCTATCAACATGCTGAGTATGAACACCATAATCCTGATAAGCACCAGGGTTCGAATAACCCTCATAATATCGTGGCTCATAACTCGAATAACCATAATTTTGGTCCTGGTATGCATTTGGGCAATTATAGGACCAAGAACCCTGGTTATTCTGCTGTTGATATTGAGGTTGAGGCACGAACTGTTGATGATAACATTGTTCCGGTGCTTGTGGTTGGTAGGAATATTGTTGTTCAGGTGAGTAGTTTTGATTGAAAAATCTATCCATTTAAACTCAATCCGCAAGATCTCAGAAAACAACAGGAAAACAATAAAATTCTTTTTTTTTTCTTTTTCGTTTTTTTTTTATTTTATAAAACCTAGGCCCAAGCCTTCGGTTCACTTACAAGATATCACAACAATATCACACATTTCCCCGGCAACGGCGCCAATTTTTTATGAGCTAAAATTTACCCCTCAAAAATACATTTATAAAGACTCGCAACTGTGGGTAAACTAACTCTCTAACTGGCAGAGTACTAGGTCGATTGCTAGGATAGCTACAGGAGTACGAGGTCGTCCCAAGAGAAATGTGGTTGTGAGTACCAAAATGAACGTCGAACTTAGTCTAGGTGATCAAAGTTTAGGTGGAGTGTTTTATACTAATGCAAAAAGTAAAGTTTAACTAACGATTGTAGTTCTAGTGATTAAAAGGTATAGCCGAATTATGATCCAACGAGTTATTTTTACCCCTAAGGGAAGACTTGACATGGAGCGTGTTTTAACCAACCTACCTTTCCACAGTATTTTAACGACATCCACGGGTGCCAACTCCTAATTCTGGTGTTAAGATCCGAACAACTCTCACTCAACACCCTATGTGAAGTTAATTAATTTTCCCTTTAGAAAACCGATTAACCTAACATGATTACGCTCTTAGAGTCGCTCGAACAACGATGACAAACCTCTCGTATTGGAAACGGTTCTAACAACTAGGCCGAATCTACGCAACGATCCCAAAACCCCTTTTCCCACATCTCACCGCAAAATACATTTATAGGTTCGATATGTGTGACGTTGAACTAAATGATCGCTTTAATTCAAAAACGTTCGATTAAGTTTTAGGACGTGGATTACTCATTAAAACATTATTTTACGCGCTACACAACTCCCGTTTAATCCCCTTTAGGGCGTTTTTACTCGTTTTTACATAATTCGACTATACGTAGATTTAGCTACTCATGATGATACTGAAATGGAAATTAAAGCATATATATATACATATACATATATATAGTATATACTATCGTAATTAATATTTATATATATATATAAGTACTAGATAATTTACATATATATATACATAAGTGCGTAAAAGTAAATATAATATATATATATATATAAGTGCGTAAAAGTAAATGCGGAAAAAAAAATAAATGCGTAAAAGTAAATGCGTTAAGTAAATAAAAGCTCGAAAACAACAAACTATTGATAATTATCCCATTACAACGGTATTTTAGCTAATTTATATAAAAACATATACACACACATATATATATATATATATATATATATATATACATATAGATCTACTTATATATAACCCAAAAGATGAAAATAAAAAGAGAAAAAAATGATGCTGCTGATGGACGATGAAGGAAAAGAAGATGATGAAAGATGGGAGATCTATGTATATATATATATATCAACAAAACAAAAACAAGATGATGATGATGATGATGATCACGATGAAGGAGATGAAGACGATGAAGGTAAAAAAAATGGTGAAGAGAAAAAGAAATAGAAAAATGGAGAAGAAGAGAAGAAAGCCTCTCAACTCTCTTTGATGTCTAAAATAAAAACAAAACAAAGAAAATGATGATGATGATCATCAACGTTGAAGAAAAAAAATTGGAGAAGATGAAGATGGAGAAGAAGAGAAGATGGAGAAGAGAAGAGAGCTATTCCCTCTCCCAACTCAAACTCTCTTTGATGCAATTGAGGGGGTATATATAGGAGAATTATATGTATATATAGATATATATATATATGTATATATGCATATCTATGGATATCTCCCCGTATCTATGAGAAATCTGATGAAGATCTGCTGCAAAATACGGTCCGGATCGATCCGGAAAAGTCCCGGATCGATCCGGGTACTGTTCACTTGATCCGAATTGTCAAAATTCGTCTACACAGTATCGCAGTTCAGTAAAATGGCCATAACTTGAGTTGTAGATATCCGATTGACGTGATTCAAAGTGCGTTGGAAAGCTCTTTCAAAGATCTACAACTTTCATGAAGGACACTTCTTCAGAAAATGCGTTTTTGATGGGCCATTTGTTCGTAGAAGATATAATTCGTTAGTGGCACTACGAACCACTGAGCCACTTGACCTTTTAAGCTAGTGGCACACTCTTATATCCCTAAAAACACCTCTTTTAGGCCTCAAAATGTGTCGTCACTCAGGCTTTTGGTCAACCTATAATTCTGCAATAAACCACCAAAATACCAAACGTAAATCCGACACGACACTCCGGTTACTAAACCGGTACAAAAACTAGTAAAAACACATAAAAACACGATATTTTACAAAATAGTCACGACTTATATATTTTTATGAAATTTAGGAATTAATGACTTTAATTGATATAAAAGTGCTCGAAATGATATCAAAAGTGGGGTAAAAAGTTATAAAAATAACAGTGAATTTTTCCGTCATCATGGAGCACCAAATTGATTTCATCCTGGGTTCTACACTACCAACCGACCAGCCTATCGGGCAAACCCGGATGAGACCAAGGAGATACAACGCAAGTGTCGGAGCTGCTGGAAAAGGGCAAAATACAAGAGTCCATGAGTCCATGCGCGGTACCGGTGATTGTGATGCCTAAGAAAGACGGGACTTGGCGCATGTGCATGGATTGTTGTGCTATAAACCAAATTACAATCAGGTATCGTCATCCTATTCCCCGTTTAGATGATATGTGATGTGATTCCGGTTGGAATCAGATCCGATGTTTTGCCCAGGAAGTAACTAAGGGGAACAATGACGAGCTAATGATCCTAGACCTAGTAATCCAACTAAATCGTAGGCAGAGAACGCCCAACAATCACTCACAATGCTGGTAAATCCTCAAAGGGTTGAACTTTCTACGACAAAGAAAATTCTCACTCGCAAGTGATATTCAAGCCTTATGACTTGGTTGAGTAAAACTCAATAATTTGGTTCTTCATATAATAATTGTGTCCCAAATGAAAAGCTAGTGTTTGCCTTATATAGGCTTACAACCAAAAGAAAAAGCAACATCTAAGCAATGTGGGAGAAATTCCCACTTAAAAATGCTCCTATCTCCTATTGGCCAGAAACGAAATGTTCCTATTGGCTAATAAAATAATAAATAAATAAATAAAGTGCTAAAAATCCAATATAAAATAAAACCAACTCCTAATTAATTAAATAATATTCATAAATAGCACGATTGATGGTATCCTCAAGGCATGAACCGGATCACATCATTCCCTCCCGGTTCGAAATGATTCGTCCTCGAATCCACCTGGATCGAATAGCAAGCGTGGCCAAACATATGTGAGTAGGCCCTCATAGTGAAGTACATCCAGGAAAAGTAAAGGTGTGAACACTTTAGTAACCAGCCTCGTGTACAAACGAACAGGGCCAACATAATAATCAGCAAGCACAAAATCGAAAGGACGACAATGCACCAAAAATGGATCATGATAAATATGTGTTGCTCGTATATTTTTTAAGTGCGCAAGCGACCCAACCGACTTGGCAACATTTTCAACGCCTCCAACAAAAAGAGCATGTACCTGCAAAGAAAATGCCGGGGCAACACAATTCAAAAGTGGCTCAATGGTTAGCATGGTTGCGTCCTCATTCTCAACAGCGATCTCAACCTCTGTACCATCATGAACAACAACTACAACCTCAGAAGTGACAACAAACTCACTATGCTCATCAGGAACATCAACGAACGCATCTACCTGTGTAATTACCTCAGCCTCAATGGGAGAAGGCAACTCCTCAACAGTAGGGCAAGTGGCCACAAACCGCGTGTTCTTGGCCTCTGCCAATTTTTTTTCAACGTCAACTACAGCACACCGTTGTTTGTAATCCTCCTAAAGCAGGTCAAATGCTTTCTTTGATTTTAGTTCAGCTTCTTGCTTCCTATGCTCTTCTTTTTTCGACCTCTCTTCCACCATCCTCTCAGCCTCCTCCTTTTGACACAGCACTCGACCACCTCTACCACATCTAGCTCCTCTACCTCCCCTATCATCACCTCGGTTTGCACCAGTAGTCAGAGTAGCAAGTGCATCACGAATCTGACGCATCTCCTCACGTAATGGTGCAAATGTATTATGCAACTTGTCAGATACTTCCTGTTTCACGTCTTCGAATTGTCGTGTCAATTCAGCTTTCTGCGTCTCAAACTTCTCCTTTAATCTTTCATCCAAAATTTCATGTACCTCCTCAACAACTAATCCACGTCTCGTGTCAAAGACATACTTCTTGCCCATACCATAAAATGAATACCAAGTACGGGACGAATTATACCTGACTTTATACTCACTTAACCATGCCTGTCCGAAAACTATAGATTCACCTCTCATTGGAACCACGTCACATAACATGTCAGATTTATAACCGTTAAGTTCAACGGGAACCCACGCTTGTCTTCAAACCTGAACCCTACGACTTCCAGTATGAACGTAATAAGGACGAGGATGCCTATACGACAGCAAGTCCAGCTCTTTAACCACCGCATTACTAACTAAAGTCGTCTCTTCATTGTGATCAATGCAGAACTCATATTCCTTATCCCGAATAAGACAATGTGAATAAAATATGTTGTAATCCATGACCAAAATAATATATAGCCTCACAACTCTCGTGTTTACACTCCCCTCTTTCAAAGTCGTATAAAGTACCCTTGTCAACGAACCAGAAGAGCAAGCGAAAGTAAACAGCAATCAAAACCGACTCTCTAGAGGGACACTAGGTGTTCAGACCAGGAATAGGTTGAAAGGTATGGGAATGAGTGGAATAATGTGTGAAAAGTTGCTAAATGCGATTATTAAAGACAGGGAAGGAAAGGACTCAAAAGACGGAATGAAATCGGATGACTGCAATATTTCACGGGTGTGAAAAATTCTCGCAATTATGCAAGCCTCTTTTTTTTTTTTTTTTTTTTTGTTGAAAATCAGTAAGTGTCACACCAGGGGTGTGACAGAGGCTGTTTTTTCAGTCGATTTTTTTTTTTTTTTTTTTTTTGGTTAGCTAGGGCCAACTTAAAATACAAACAAATTCAAGATAACAATTAGGGCAACCTGGGTATACGATCAACTTGCAGCAGGTAATAAACAAAACAAATATGAATAGTGAGTCAAATAACAAGAAATCCAATTGAATATATATATATATATATATATACATATATATATATATATATATATATATATATATATATATATATATATATATATATATATATATATATATATATATATATATATTTTTGGCTTATACGGCAAGAAGAAAAGCTGGAAGCAAGATTATTATTATTATTATTTTGATGATGATGCAGGAACGATGGCCGGAGAAAAAAAATTGAATTGTTTTTTTTTTTTTTTTGAATATTAACGATAATCGATCACAGAAAACGAAACAAAAAGGGATATTTGCTCACCGAAGTTGCTGAGCTCTGCTACCAACTGATGTGATTCCGGTTGGAATCAGATCCGATGTTTTGCCCAGGAAGTAACTAAGGGGAACAATGACGAGCTAATGATCCTAGACCTAGTAATCCAACTAAATCGTAGGCAAAGAACGCCTAACAATCGCTCACAATGCTGGTAAATCCTCAAAGGGTTGAACTTTCTACGACAAAGAAAATTCTCACTCGCAAGTGATACTCAAGCCTTATGACTTGGTTGAGTAAAACTTAATAATTTGGTTCTTCATATAATAATTGTGTCCCAAATGAAAAGCTAGTGTTTGCCTTATATAGGCTTACAACCAAAAGAAAAGGCAACATCTAAGCAATGTGGGAGAAATTCCCACTTAAAAATGCGCCTATCTCCTATTGGTCAGAAACGAAATGTTCCTATTGGCTAATAAAAGAATAAATAAATAAAGTGCTAAAAATCCAATATAAAATAAAACCAACTCCTAATTAATTAAATAATATTCATAAATAGCACGGATGATGGTATCCTCCGAGCATGAACCGGATCACATCAATATGCTAGATGAGCTATGTGGTGCGCAAATATTTTCTAAAATTGATTTAAAAAGTAGCTATCATCAAGTACGTATACGTGAGGGTCATGAGTGGAAGACAGCGTTTAAAACTAAATTTGGTTTATATGAGTGGCTGGTCATGCCTTTTGGATTGACTAATGCACCTAGCACGTTTATGAGATTAATGAATGAAGTACTTAGGGACTTTATTGGTAGGTTTGTGGTTGTCTATTTCGATATCTTGATTTATAGCCATAACTTAGAAGAACATGTTAGTCACCTAAGGGCTGTTTTAGAAACACTTCGTGATGCTCAATTGTATGCTAACCTTAAAAAGTGTACTTTTTGCATGGATAGAGTTGTGTTTCTAGGGTTTGTTGTGAGTGCACAGGGTGTTGAAGTTGATCAAGAGAAGATCAAGGCGGTCAAAGAATGGCCTGAACCACAAACAGCCGCGGAAGTTCGTAGTTTCCATGGCTTGGCAAGCTTCTATAGGCGCTTTGTGCAGGATTTCAGTAGCATTGCAGCCCCACTTAACGAGTTAGTCAAGAAGAACGTCCCATTTCATTGGGGACCAAAGCAAAGAGAGTCTTTCGAAACTCTTAAAACTCGTTTAATTTCAGCCCCCATACTTGCCTTGCCTGATTTTAATAAGGCCTTTGAGATTGAATGTGATGCTTCGGGTGTGGCTGTTGGTGGTGTGCTGATTCAAGAGGGACGACCTATTGCATATTATAGTGAGAAATTGAAAGGCCCTCAATTAAATTATGCGACTTATGATAAGGAGTTATATGCATTAGTTCGGTGTCTTCACACATGGCAGCACTATTTGCGGCCTAGGGAAAGTATTATCCACACTGATCATGAGTCACTTAAATACCTTAAGGGTCAAGGTAAATTGAGTAAAAGGCATGTTCGTTGGATGGAGTTTATAGAGTCTTTTCCTTATGTGATTAAGTATAAAAAGGGCCAAGATAACGTGGTGGCTGATGCATTGTCTCGTAGATACACTTTAATCACTACGATGCAAACTAAATTTCTCGGCTTTGAATTTATTAAGGAATTGTACGTCTTAGATCCTGATTTTGCTAAACCATTTGCTGCAACTTGTGAGTCGGCCCATGAGAAGTTTTATAGGAGTGATGGGTTTTTATACCGTGAGCATGCTTTGTGTATTCCCCAATGTTCCATACGTGAATTACTTGTTCGTGAGGCACATAGTGGTGGTCTTATGGGTCATTTTGGTGTCACTAAAACGCTGGATGTGCTTAAGTCTCATTTCTATTGGCCTAATATGAGCCGTGAAGTTATTCGTTTTTGTGCCGCTTGTATTTTGTGCAAATATGCTAAGTCAAAGTCAGCACCTCATGGTTTGTAAGCGTTAATCTCTAATATCGAAAGATAAAAGGTTGATAGTTGAATTTATCTAAGAAATTAGGAGTTCAAACCTTGTTAGGTGGATCACGACTTTGGTAAATTCACGAGAGAATCGAGATCGAGATTGAATGTTGTTAAAATAGGCTGATCAATAGCTTGTTCGTTCTTTAAATCGTTAACTTAAAATCAGTAGCACTTCTTTGCAAAATAGCACTCGTTTGATCGCATCTTGTAGTTATAATCTTAGCCTTGTTTTAGTTTGAATTTGTCCGCAACCGTTTCTCCCTGGCTTTAGATCACTGTCTTCAGTCCAGTTTTATTCCGTTATTAATTTATCGATCTCGAAGCGGACCATAGTCCGACCCAATAGGAGAAGAATTCGTTTTCCGGATCCTTCCGACCCGGAAACGAACACGAGAGAGACTTCGAGCTACTTTTAGCCGAAGAAATCAAAAATCTAGTCATCATGGCGACGAAGATACCCGTACTTTGGGCGATTATGCCATGCCGAGCATGGTCAAAGTCAACCCCGCTATAATTCTTCCGGCCATTACGGCACAAACTTTTGGGGCGAAACCGGGGCTTATACGGATGATGCGGCATGCATCTATCTTTCACGGTTTTCGGTCCGAAAACCCGCACACGCACGTCCACACATTCTTGGAAATCTGCAACGTACAACTCGTATCCAAGGAGTCGGTGATGATCTTTGTAAAGCTTAAAAACTGTTTCCTTTTTCTTTGAGAGGGGAGGCAAAGGAGTGGTATCACTCTCTTCCTCTGAATCCATTACGTACTACTTGGTTGAGGCGGAAAAAGAATTTTTAAGTCAATATTTCCCACCATCGAAAACCGCCCAATGCCTAAGTGAAATCTTTACGTTCCATCGGCGGGAGAATGAATCATTCTTCGATTGTTTGGAAGAGATTCAAATCTCTTCTCCGGAAATGCCCCCACCACGGGTTAGACTTGCGAGACAAGTCAACACGTTCTTCGATCAGATTGGTAATTGACCGAGCTCACTAAGGGCATGGTCAACGGTTCTTCACGGTGGAGCATTTTTGAGAAAAACACCCGGCGAGGGGTGGGCCTTGTTCGAGGACATTGCCAAGTATAACTATGCCCCCTCTTTCCCAACTATACAAGCACCTCCTCCTCCTCCTAAGGTCGAAGAGGTGAACATGCAAAATGTGATCACCATGCTGCAGAAGCAGTTTGCCACAAACATGGGTTCTCAAAATCTGATCAATCAGAACCAATCTCTCCAACAGAACGCCCACGTTCTGTTCTGTGATAATTGTTGTCAGACCGGCCATATAAATGGCCAGTGTCAATCTATTTCTCCCCAATCGTACCAAGTTAACGCTGTCCAAAATAATGGACAGTACAATCAAGTCACATGCCTGGGTTATGCCGGTCATGTGATAACGTGGGACACACGTCTCGATTGTCCGATGAATGAACGAATCTTTGAGGTAAACGCTTTCTACGGCCAACAAAATTCGAGGTTTAACAACCCACTATCGAGGGCACTTACCAAAATCGGGGTTTCAACCAAAGCGAACTTCAATAGAAACCCTGGTTTCAACCCGGGAACCCCAATAATAATTTTCCTACTGACCACTCAAAGATTTAACCGGAGGCGGCCTAACAATCCTAATCTTTGTTTATGGAAATAGGCCCAGTCAATCATACAATCAAAACTCTCAGAACCCTCCGGGATTCTCTCATCCTAGTGATATTGCTACTAGGTTAGAAGAGCAAACAAAGACGATCAAGAACCTGGAAAGACAATTGGGACAGTTGGGTGAACAATGCGCTTCGAGACCACCGGGGCATCTACCCGGTTTGCGAGAAGAACCTCGCGAGAGGAGATCAAGTCGACCGAGTTAATCCAAGTCGAAATCTTGTTCGAGTCCCATCACCGGCCTATAATCAAGAAGACTCAAATGCCATGAGTCTACGATCGAGGCACTCAACTCTGCGGTCCACGGAACCGGGGAAACCACTAGCCCCTCCCCCGTGAGAGTGCGGGGGGGGGAGCGGAAGAGACCTATATCCCTACTCCGATAAACGACACAATAGAAATGATTTTCTAAGGATGGGATAGAAGGAGATGCGATAGATGAGCACTGGGCAATGAGAAGTACGTTGAGAGAGAGAGTGAGCCGGTGAGGAAAGAAGGTGAGAAATTTGTGAGGTGGAAAGATCTTGAGGAGCAAGGCGTGAGCTCCTCCAAGAAGAAAGTTTTTTTCGAGAAGGAGTTACGAAGCTCCCGTTTCCTCCAAGAAAGACCAACATTCCTTTATACGAAGATAAGAAGTACGAGAAGGTACTCAACCTCTTAAAAAACACCCAAGTTAACATACCGTTATCGATGTGTTGGTTGAGATGCCCAAGTACACTAAATTTATAAAGGATGTGATCTCTTCTAAAAGAAGTTAGAAGGCATCGACGGGACGATTAGTGAAGACTTGTTCCATGATCAATTATGAAGAATTACCGGTTAAAAAGGCGATCACGGAAGATTTGTTCTTACCTTACAAATAGGAGGCCTTGTCTTTCCTAATTCTTTATGTGATCTAGGAGCATCGATCAGTCTTATGCCTTTATATGTACGTCGGCAAGACATTGCAATTAGACCATCTGGGAACCCACTTACTATGAGTATTCGGTTTGCGGATAGGTCATCCAAGAAAGCGACAGGAATGTTGAAAGATTTATTGATTCAAGTCGATAAATTTACATTTCCTGTAGATTGGTATGTTTTAGACATTCAACAACCCAATACGCCTCTAATTCTTGGAAGACCCTTTAACATACCGCTAGAGCCCTCATCGATTGTGATGATGGTGCTAAGGTGACTTTGCGCGTTGGAGATAAAGTAAGTAAGCTACGGCGTTTCTAAAGTTATCAAACGTCCGTCTGAATTTCCAACCGGATTCTCTGAGAGGAATCATTTGATGATTTCAATGATTATTTAGAGGATCAAGTCATGGCGATAGATTACGAGTAGACTTTGAAGGCGACATAGATAATGAAGCGATAGGAACCAAGAATCTTTCACCTTCGGAGGAAGTTGATTTGTTGGAAGCTCTGCTAGTTGCCTCGATAATTTGGAAAGTAGCGGTTTAAAGTCCGGTTTAGAGGAACCTCCGAATGATCGAGCCTTCGGATGGCGGGTCGGGGATATCAAAGGAATTTTGTGGAGAAATGTATGGAAATCTTTATGGATGACTTCTCGGTTTTTGGTCAAACTTTTGATAATTGTCTTCTAAACCTTGATAATGTTTTGGAGAGATGCGTAAAGAAGAACTTAGTCCTTAATTGGGAAAAATGTCACTTCATGGTTGAGGAGGGCATAGTTCTTGGTCATAAGATCTCGTCCAAAGGCATCGAAGTGGATAAAGCCAAAGTGGAGGCTATTGAGAAAATGAGCTTTCCGAAGAATGTGCGAGAAATTCGAGGTTTTCTTGGACACGTGGGTTTTTACGGACGACACGCCACTACCTATTCCCACGTCCCCTTGGACTGATTTATCTATGGATTTTGTAATGGGGTTACCTCGTTCTAAAAGTGGAAAGGATTCTATTTTTGTGGTTGTGGATAGATTTTCTAAGATGGCGCATTTCATTGCTTGTTCTAACACGAATGATGCATCTCATATAGCTGACTTATTCTTTCGAGAAATTGTTTGTTTACATGGTGTGCCTCGTACTATAGTGAGTGATCGCGTTGTGAAGTTTATCAGTCATTTTTGGAGAGTTTTATGGCGGCGTTTGGGTACTAAATTGTTATATTCTTCTGCATATCACCCCCAAACGGATGGTCAAACTGAGGTTGTTAATCGTGTTTTGGGTCAGTTGCTTCGTACCGTGTTCAAAAGAATTTGCGGAATTGGGAAAATTGTTTGCCGTTTGTGGAATTTGCTTATAATCGTTGTAAACATTCTGCTACTCGTTTTACCCCTTTTGAGGTTGTATATAGGTTCAACCCCGATACACCTTTTTTTTTGGCTCCATTTCCCGCAGGTATGCTGGTTAGCTTGGATGGTGATGCAAAGTCTGATTTGGTGAAAGAGTTGCATGCGCAGGCTCGGAAGAATGTGGAAAATGCAACGGCTCGGTACATGAAGCACGCGAATAAGGGCCGCAAGGAGGTTATCTTTGAACCCGGCGATTGGGTTTGGCTGCATTATCGCAAAAACCGCTTTCCCAAACAACGGAAAACCAAGTTACATTCTCGTGGTGACGGACCTTTTGAAGTGCTGGAGCGGATCAACAACAACGTCTACAAGATTGCCATTCCTGAAGATTGGGGCATCTCAAATTCGATTAATGTGGCTGATTTGATGCCCTTTGACAATCCTTACGATCTGAGGACAGATCCTTCGCAACCGGGAGGGAATGATACGTCCCCGTAGGAGGTTCCCAACCCTTTGGCCCCGATGCAACCGATAGATCATCTTGTGATTCGAGATGGGCCTATGACGAGGCTCCAAAAGAAGAGGATGTGTGAGGCTTTGAATAATCTGATCATAGATATTCATTTGGAGCAAGAGCAACACAAGTCGGAAGAAGAACAACACATAAAATGCACCATTTATGCAATTGGGCTTGAAAACAACAATGATGGGCTTGGTTAAAATTGCAAGAATGTCTTTTAGTTATTTGTTTTATCAATAAGGCTGTCCATTTATGTTGGCGCCATTTAGTAGGATCTTTGGGCTTGTTTTATTATTTTGGTGTTGGATCCTATTTAATAATTACCTTGTGGGCATAGATGACACAAGAGAGACTAGAAAAGCCCATGGATGGGGCGCCTATTCTAAGTCCGAGTTTACTTTGGTTTTATTTTACTAGTTTCCATCTCCCACATTGCTAAGGAGGATTACTAGTCTTTTATTTGTAGCCTATATATAGGCAAGCAACTATCATAATAAACTACAACATTATTATTGAAATTCAGTTAAACTTTTGCTTAAGTCAAGTCGACTTAGTTCTTCACTTGTGAGTGAGTTTTCTCTTTGTCGTAGAGAAGACACCCCTTTCAAGAACGAATCAGCGTCGCGAGCGAGACGTTGTTTAATATTGGCCTCAGTCCTAGGTCGGAGACGCTAGGTCTAGGTTTCCTTAGCTCGTCATTGATCCTTTAGTCAATTCATGGGATCGTATCGCATCAGAAACCCTACCTAACCTACACCACCTCACCCCAAACTAGCTATCATATACCTTATCTTATCACTTTATCTTACCTTATGTAATTTATTTTACCTAATGAAACCCTACCTAACCTACACCACCTCACCCCAAACTACCTATCCTACCATCCAACACCTCGCCTCACCCAAATTACCACACCATACACTTCTACCCACCCTGCATTCTCTTACCTTACCACTCAACCCAAATCTTCACTCTCTTACCTAACTTTACCACACACCCTACCCCTATCTCATCCCACCCCTACTCTACACTTCCCCTATCCCCACCGAAATACTGATTAGATAGTTGAGCGACTCATTAGTGTGAAATCTAGAAGCCTGATGCTTAGAGTACCTTCAATGGGATGTTTATCTTTTTTTCTAAAGTATTAACAAAATCTTCATACCATTGGATATTTGATGATTGGACAAAGATTACACAAAAGCTTTGTAAATATGTGGTGGTTCAAGCATTGAAAAAGCTGCAAAATCTGTTTTTTTTTTTCTAAGTTTGTGTAGTAGAAAAAAAAATTACGTGTATTAGATTAATACTATAAAGCTTTATAAAAAATTTATATATTGTAAAGAAAAATGTTTATATCAAATAGATTTATTAAATGATATGTTATTGATATAAAATTTTTAAAATATTTAAGACCGGAGATGCTCTTATTTTTAAAAATTCATTCATTACACGCCTGTCCAAAATACTGATTGGTCCCCTCAAAAAATAATATTTTGATTGGTCAAAGGAAGATAAGTTTACATTGGAGTTAAAAAGTAACAAACTTATTTCTATTTATAACCCACATGATATCATTGATATGATATGCTTGATATTCTCTCACACAAAAAAGTCTCTACCAACTTCTTCTTTCTAAAATTTTAGTGAAAAGTCAATCCTTACACTTTAAGTCCAATATCCCCCGACATGTGTAAAGAATTTTCCCTCATCTCTTCGCTTACTTTTTCCCGTTTTGAAAATGAAGATTAATAGGTGTATTTGGACTAGTTACGGTTAACGGCTATAACGCTCCGTTCTCGGATATCGAGTCATTATCCGAAAAATAAACGTTCGGTACGTATAACATTAAATAAATAATACTCGGGTAATTTTGTTTTTCCAAATATCTAAGAATATAAATAACTAAAGATAGAAAATGTAATACTTATTACATCCACAATGAAACCAACGAATCCAAAAGAAATACTGAAAGTAAACTACAAGTTCCAACAATAATCCATGTCTATGAAATAATTAAAAACAGAAAATAATCAACGCCTTCAACTCCGGCGTCCTCAAAAGTCGCCATCAAAGTCCTCCTCGAAATCTTCACTAACATGTTCGTCTTCTCTCCCCCAAACACATAAATAAACATGCATTTGAGGTAAGTACATTGTACAAAGTAAGAAGTAGAAACTACCATTCAATTAAGGTTATAATTATCAGATTTTATTATAAGGGTTATCTTAATGAAACCGACTCAATCTAAGGTTCATTCAATGTCCATCAACACTTCATGACTATACGTTTCTAACTTAACTTATATTTGTTACATCATTACTCAAGGACACTGTGCATGGCGTTCATCAGCCTGAAGATATACTTGCTAACTAACGGTGATTAGCACCGATTAGCTCCGGGGTCTCCCCGGTATGCGTATACGTCCGATTAATTTCCTCCACTACCCTTCAGCCGTTTAAGGCCAGTAGCGTTGTTCACATTTTATGAACGTATCACATCGCCGATATGAAAGAGTGCCTAACCGAGAATAAATGACGTTTTAGCTTTTATCTACACATATGTAATTATTATTGTGAATTAACTAGCCACCTAAGTGTTTTCGAATATTACTCACCTTATCGACTCTACTCCCTCACTTAGACAACTAGACATCACATCCTATCAATTACACAGACATTGATGAACTCTTGTTCATCAAAGCACAAGCTCTTCCGACGGATCCGAACTTCAACTCCCTTTAAGAGTACATTCGGTGTTTTAATTGAACGAATCGGAAGTTCAATCGAAGCTTGTTTATGGTTAATTAATGTTATTATATCATGAAACAACATTTAAAATCCCAAACATATCTTAAAATATATTAGTTATCAAAACAGGGGCAATGTGCGCACATTCCAAATGTGTGCACATTGGGTAAAAATTTCATTCAGCCCGGCCAGTGTGTGCACATTCTAGGGGAATGTGCGCACACCCCAGAAGCTGTCCACATTCAGCCTTAAAAATGTGCGCACACTAAGCGCACAAAACTCTTTAAACACGTTTTTATGCACTTTTTCGATCTCTACTCAAATCCAAACATGTTCAACATCAAAATACTCAGAAAAATAGCAGAAAAACATGACTTTTATCTACCTTAACAACTCCAAATCCTTAGGCAACACGAAGGTATGATTTCTAACATAAAATCATATCGAACCTCAACATAAAACCTAATAAACCATAAATTAACTTGTAGGAAGATCCTCTTACCTTAAGCAAGCTGTTCAAACTCCAAAACTCAGGAAAGACAGCAGCAAAACGATATCTTTTCTGCAACAAACCTGTATGATCAATCCGAATTTGCATTAACATCGATCACACGATTCCAAACGATTAATCTACGAAAGGTATGAGTTTTGATCCATCAAACTCACCCAAAAACAGCAGGTAATTCGAATTTCATACCTTGAGAAAAGCTCCAGCTTTCTGATACCGAAACGACGCTCTCCTTACGACGATTCCGGTGCTTCTCTCGAAACGAAAACGATCAAGAATCGACTCGGATATCGATGAAAGTATCTCGGCCTCTCTTCCTACTTGCTCTTACACGCAGCAAACTCGAATTTGGGAAAGAAAAATCTGATTAAAAGCTTGAGGGAGTGATTAGGTTTATTTTTCCTTAAATAGGAAAAATCTAGAAAATTACCTAATCACTGATTTTCCTTAATCACCCATTTTTACTAAAATCAGATTTCCTTAAATATATACATATAATTTTTGAAATTATATACATAAATATCCAAATAATTAAACTCCGAATAAAAGGAACCGAACCCAATATTTCGTTTTCGCAAAATGACACGTCTGCCCTTTCCCGAAAATCGGAATATTACATTCTTCCCCCCTTAAAGGAGTTTCGTCCTCGAAACTAGAACATACCTAGTAAGTCCATAAAATCTAGGAACTCGCTGGTCATCTCGTCCTCAACTTCCTAAGTAGCTTCATCCGGTGAATGATTGCTCCATTGCACCAAAACTAAAGGGATCATCCTCCTCTTAACCATCTTTTCTTTCCGGTCCAAAATTCTGATCGGTTTCTCATTATAAGCTAGATTATCATGAAGAAATTCCGGATCAACGGTGGTCTCAACATCAACCTTGGTCAAACACTTCTTCAACATCGAAACATGACACGTTGTGGACTCTCGACATGGATTCCGGTAGTCTAAGCTTATAAGCCAACGGTCCAACTCTTTCCAGAATCTCAAAAGGTCCAACATACCTCGGGCTTAGCTTTCCCTTTTGTCCAAAACATTTCACTCCCTTCATTGGTGAAGCTCGTAGGTACACTCTTTCACCAACTTCAAACTCAAGAGGTCTTCTTCTAACATCTGCCCAACTCTTCTGCCTATCTTGAGCTGCCTTCAGATTCTTCTTAACCAACTGAACTCTTTCGTTAGCTTGCTCAACCAATTCCGGCCCGGTGATTTGTCTTTCCCCGACTTCATCCCAAAATAGCTGCGTCTGACATCTTCTTCCATACAAAGCTTCAAACGGTGGCATGCCTATACTTGCATGATAACTGTTGTTGTAGGCAAACTCCGCTACCGGTAGGTAATCATCCCATGATCCGCCTACTTCCAAAACACAAGCTCTCAACATATCTTCAAGTGTTTGGATGATTCTCTCACATTGTCCATCCGTCTGAGGGTGAAAGGCCGTACTCAAATCTAACTTGGTTCCAAAAGCTACTTGTAAAATTCTCCAAAATCGACTGACGAACCTCGGATCACGATCCGAAACTATCGAGATAGGTACTCCGTGTAACTTCACTATATTATCCAAGTATAGTGTCGTCATCTTCTTCAAGGACATATCAACCTTACACGGTAAGAAATGAGCGGATTTGGTCAATCTATCCATAATCACCCAAATCGCATCATGACCGCCTCTTGTCTTAGGTAAACCGGTGATGAAATCCATCGTGATCTTATCCCGTTTCCATTCGGGGATATCCAATGGCTTAAGCATTCCTCCTGGTCTTCTATGCTCTGCCTTCACCTTCTGACAAGTGTCACATTCTGCAACGAACTTGGCTATCTCCAATTTCATCGAGGGCCACCAAAAATTTTCCTTCAAGTCTCTGTACATTCTAGTAGCTCCTGGATGAACCGCAAAAGCAATCATATGTCCCTCTTCCATAACTCTTTGCCTCAAATCAGCAACATTAGACACACACAAACGATCCTGGTACCAAAGGTTCCCATTCTTATCTAACACATATCCCACTGTAGGCTTTTCCCTTGCAACTCGCTTCAAGTCAACCAAAACTGGGTCTTCATCTTGCTTTCCCGAATATCATCCATCAACTCAGACCTCGCTAACAATGGTGCCACAAACTGCCGTTCTTCAATCTGATCAAACCTCCGGATTTTCAGCCCATCTAACCTCTCTGCCACATCTTCAACACTATCCTTAAGTGTTCTTCATGCTCTTTCTCATCCTTAGAGTAAATTAGGATGCCATCTATGAACACTATCGCAAATTTATCCAAGTAAGGCATGAAAACATGCTGCATTAAATCCATAAATGCAGATGGAGCATTAATGAGTCCAAAAGGCATGACTAAGAACTCATAATGTCCATATCTCGTACTGAAAGCCGTCTTCGGTATATCTGCTACCTTGATCTTCAACTGATGGTAACCCGACCTAAGATCAATCTTAGAAAACACTTTCTTGCCTTGCAACTAATTAAACAGATCATCAATCCTTGGCAAAGGGTACTTATTCTTGATGGTAAGATTGTTCAGCGCTCGTAATCTATGCACATCCTCATGCTACCATCCTTCTTCTTGACAAACAACACTAGGGCTCCCAAGGCGAAGTACTAGGCTGAATTATATTCCTCTCAAGCATATCCTTAAGTTGAGATTTCAACTCTTTCAATTCAGCCGGTGCCATTCTATAGGGTGCCTTAGCAACTGGTGCCGCCCCCGGTATCAACTTGATCTCGAATTCGATCTCTCTATCCGGCATGTTTCCCGGTAACTCTTCCGGAAACACTTCAGGGTATTCCTTGACTATATGGGTTTCCTCTAAATCGGGCTTCACTTGCTCCACATCAACTGCGTACAACAAGTAGCCTTCACAACCTTTCTGACAAGCTCTTATAGCCTTAACCACTGAAATTATAGGGTGACGCTTCTTACTAGGCTTGTAAACATTACCTTGATAAGTCTTATATGATCTCCCTGGTATCTTAAATGTCACTCTCTTTTCTCTACAATCCAGGTGAACATAATTCTCGGATAGCCAATCTATTCCAAGAATCACATCGAAATCTGAAAATTCTAAAACCGTAAAGTCACTCTTGCAACGATACATTCCTACTCGCACATTCACTTGAGGCATCAACTTGGTTACCTTAGTCACTTTTCTTAATGGTGTTGTTATTTCCAAGGTGTTTCTTAAAGGTTCCATTGGTAAGTTAAGCTTCTTAGCTACCTTAGTCGACACAAATGTATTAGACGCTCCCGGATCAAACAACGCCGTAACTGCTAAGTTGTCTAATATTGTTGTACCTAGGATGTGAATTCATTTATTTAAATACAATACAACATGATTTAAATCGTGCTATGAAAGTACTCTAATAAATTACAATAACAAAAAGGTACTTGAAATAGCATTATCGTCTGGTTCAGCCATCTAAGCATCCACTGCAAACACTCGAACTGGGCGACTTGGGCTGCCTCTTCCATTCCCTTGCCTCTGACCACTTGTAGGCCCCTTTGTCGGACAGTTCTTAGCAAAATGTCCCGTTTCTCCACAAAGATAACAACCGTTTGTATGAACTCGGCACTCACCTGAGTGATTCCTATTGCACTTAAGGCAAGATGGTGCTCCGGTTGGAGGTTTACTCGCTGCAGAGGCTGTTGTCTTCTTGAAATTCTGTTGCGGTGCTCCCCGGTTATTACCTTGGCTTGTTTCAAAATTTCTCTTGTTCCCAATAACAACTGTTGCTTTCTTCCTGAAGGTCTCAACTTCCAATGCTTTGTTTAGAAGTTCAGCCATATTCTTAGCCGTGAAACCTAACATACCAGACTGTATCTGATAGGCTAAGCCTTCTTTGTAAAGAGACATCTTCCTCTCTTCTACCTTCATCAGCTCGGGGTAAAACCTTCCCAACTCGTTAAACTTGTTGGTGTACTGAGATACTGTCATGTAATTACCCTGCTTAAGTTTTAAGAACTGGCTTGCCATGTCTGCCTGCACTGTTGCTGGAAAGTACTCATTATAAAACATGGCCTTAAAGCCTTCCAGTCTGTCACTTTCCCGTTGCTGCTCTGTATAGCATCAATCCAAGCTTCAGCTGCACCCATAAGAAATCCAACTGCTAACTGTGCCATCTCAGTTTCGGGAACATTGATGTTCCTACAAGCTTTCTCAAAACTTCTCAACCATTCTTCAGCCTTTGAATGCTCCACATTTCCAGAAAAGTCTTGAACTCTGTTTCTTCTTAACCGGGTATACCAATCAATTGGTGGTGCTTGCTCGAAAACCGGTCTAACTGGTGGAGTTTGTGGGTACACTGGAGTGTATCCATAAGGTAAGTGTCGCTGGTAAGGCTCTTGGTATGGTGGTAGTTGATAGAAACCGAAGGGTGGATAACCAAAGCCTTGCTGATGGTCAAAACGGGGTGAAGGAGGTACAGTAGGTTGAGGAGTGTGACCTACTGGAGGAGGGTAAAAAGTCTGCTGATGCTGATGGTGAAAAACTGGTGGTGAGGGGTGGCTTACCGGTGGAGGGTAAACGCTGATCGGCGGAGGGTAAACACTGACTGGTGGCGGGTGGATGCTCACTGGAGGGGGTACACTGATTGGTGGAATGTCACCTACTACAGTGACACGGATAGGTGCTACTCCAGGCTCTCCATAAATGTAGTTATACCTAGGTTGAAGTCGTGGTGTAGTGTTCCGAAAAGGTCGTGGTGACAAGCTCCTTTGAGAATCTGGTGAAGGGGTCGCAGTATGAGCGGGTGGTGAAAAACTTGGGTGAGGTGAAGGATTCTGCCTCACAAAACCGCCTCCTATGATTGGTGTCGGACTCTCTCGACGAACTCCTGATGCTTCAGCATCTGCTCCAGTTCTCGTGAACACCATCCTGATTATCAAATAAAACCAGAACGTTACTAACAGATCTAAAGAAAACTTATCTTAATAGAAAGGAAGCCTAAATGACGCTTCTCTCTGATACCAACTGTAACCCCCCGTTCCCGGACACCGAGTCCTTATCCGGAAAAGAAACGTTCGGCACGTATAACATTAAATAAATAATAGTACACGTAAGCCTCTACTATGTTGTATCATATTAAAGCAAACGGAAGCAAAAAGACTCGGGTAATTTTTTTTTCCAAATATCCAAGAATAGAAATAACTAAAGATAGAAAATGTAATACTTATTACATCCACAATGAAACCAACGAATCCAAAAGAAATACTGAAAGTAAACTACAAGTTCCAACAATAATCCAAGTCTATGAAATAATTAAAAACAGAAAATAATCAAGGCCTTCAACTCCGGCGTCCTCAAACGTCGCCATCAAAGTCCTCCTCGAAATCTTCACTAACCTGTTCGTCTTCTCTCCCCTAAACACATAAATAAACATGCATTTGAGGTAAGTACATTGTACAAAGTAAGAAGTAGAAGCTACCATTCAATTAAGGTTATAATTATCAGATTTTATTATAAGGGTTATCTTAATGAAACAGACTCAATCTAAGGTTCATTCCATGTCCATCAACACGTCATTACTATACGTTTCTAACTTAGCTTATATTTGTTACATCATTACTCAAGGACACTGTGCATGGCGTTCATCAGCCTGAAGATATACTTGCTAACTAACGGTGATTAGCACCGATTAGCTCCGGGGTCTCCCCGGTATACGTATACGTCCGATGAATTTCCTCCACTACCCTTCAGCCATTTAAGTCCAGTAGCGTTGTTCACCTTTTATGAACGTATCACATCGCCGATATGAAAGAGTGCCTAACTGAGAATAAATGACGTTTTAGCTTTTATCTACACATATGTAATTATTATTGTGAATTAACTAGCCATCTAAGTTTTTTCAAATATTACTCACCTTATCAGCTCTACTCCCTCACTTAGACAACTAGACATCACATCCTATCAATTACACAGACATTGATGAACTCTAGTTCATCAAAGCACAAGCCCTTTCATGTCCTTCCGACGGATCCGAACTTCAACTCCCTTTAAGAGTACATTCGGTGTTTTAACTGAACGAATCGGAAGTTCAATCGAAGCTTGTTTATGGTTAATTAATGTTATTATATCATGAAACAATGTTTAAAATACCAAAAATATCTTAAAATAGCTTATTTATCAAAACAGGGGCAATGTGCGCACATTCCAGGGGAATGTGTGCACATTGGGCGAAAATTTCATTCAGCCCGGCAAGTGTGTGCACATTCAAGGGGAATGTACGCACACCCCAGAAGCTGTCCACATCCAGCCTTAAAAATGTGCGAACACTGCTAGTCAGTGTGCACACACTAAGCACACAAAACTCTCTAAACACGTTTTTATGCACTTTTTCGATCTCTACTCAAATCCAAACATGTTCAACATCAAAATACTCAGAAAAATAGCGAGAAAAAATGACTTTTATCTACCTTAACAACTACAAATCCTTAGGCAACACGAAGGTATGATTTCTAACATAAAATCATATCAAACCTCAACATAAAACCTAATCAGCGATAAATTAACTTGTAGGAAGATCCTCTTACCTTAAGCAAGCTTTTCAAACTCCAAAACTCAGGAAAGACAGCAGCAAAACGATCTCTTTTCTGCAATAAACCTATATGATCAATCCGAATTTGCATTAACATCGATCACACGATTCCAAACAATTAATCTACGAAAGGTATGAGTTTTGATCCATCAAACTCACCCAAAAACAGCAGGTAATTTGAATTTCATACCTTGAGAAAAGCTCCAACATTCTGATACCAAAACGACGCTCTCCTTACGACGATACCGGTGCTTCTCTCGAAACTGAAAACGATCAAGAATCGACTCAGATATCGATGAAAGTATCTCAGCCTCTTCCTATTGCTCTTACACGCAGCAAACTCGAATTTGGGAAAGAAAAATCTGATTAAAAGCTTGAGGGAGTGATTAGGTTTATTTTTCCTTAAATAGGAAAAATCTAGAAAATTACCTAATCACTGATTTTCCTTAATCACCCATTTTTACTAAAATCAGATTTCCTTAAATATATACATATAATTTTCGAAATTATATACATAAATATCCAAATAATTAAATTCCGAATAAAAGGAACCGAACCCAATATTTCGTTTTCGCAAAATGACATGTCTGTCATTTCCCGAAAATCGGAATATTACAATTGCCGTAACCAAAATCGAACCGAAAATTCAGTTAATAAATATCCGAAACTGAAACCGAACCGTTTGCTTTAGAAAACCGAACCGAACCGAAATATATAGTTCGGTTCGGTTAACCGAAAACCGAAATAAAATTTACCAATTTTATTTGATCATAAACGGTTCGGTTGTTTCATTTGGTTATAAACGGTTCGGATAACGGTTCGGTTATATGCAATTTTTATAAATTTAAAAAAAAAATATTTGGTTATAAAAGCTAATTATACATGTTGGATATAAACGGGTTGGTTACAGTTTTTTGCTTGGTACATTTTCGGTCTGGTTAATTGTTCGGTTTTTAATTCGGTTCGGTTTCGTTTCGGTTAATTGTTCGGTTTCGGTTCAGTTAATTGTTCGGTTTTTAATTCGGTTCGTTTACGGATAATTTATAACGAAAATCGTAACCTAACCGAAATTTTCGGTGTCTCTACATTATTAACCGGAAATGAATACTAACCGAACCGAACCGAACGACCTCGGATCGGTTCGGTTTTCGGATAAACATCCGTGAACACCCTTTGAACATAAATTATTTTCGACATGTTTGCTAAATAAAGTAGAATAAAATAAAGTTAAATATTGATTAGATAGTTGCTATTTTTCTCATATTAGTGTAGATGATGAAATATTATATTAGAGAAATTTTAATAAAGTATTATAATAATTAAATTATGGGAATATTAGGTTTTGGTTCACTTTTCGCTCTCTATATAAATTTTAATCCACACTAATTTTTTTAGTTGCAATAAGGACAAAATAAATTGACACGGACTATTTTACCCCTACTGATTAGATAAGCCATGTAACCCTTTTCAATCTAACCCATTCCGTTCAGCTTCATCGTCACCTCCAAATTCGTTCGACCATTGCCGGATAGTCACCAATCTGCAGTGGAGAATGATCTTGATCCCGATTACACTTCCCTTGGCTGTGGTTGCATCGATGACGACAAATATTTTGATGAAGAAGAAAGCAGAACGAGGCAAGAAACCGCGTATTTCTTGGCAGTGTTTTGAGGGCTAGGATCTAGCAATTAACTGGACTAAATTCGGTACACTTTTATCGTCATTCTTCACTTCTCTATTGTTATGTGATAACACCATTAGACTAGAAAGCGCTGGTGCCACAACTTCCCTCGCCCCGTACGATTTAGCCTCCAACATTTTAACGAGCATACGGATGACGCACCAAATAGATAATCACTACTTCTGTTGTTATTGTATCCTAGTAATGAGGAAGAATCCTACTAATTTGTCTGTAATTCAGGCCTCTTCTCCGGTTATGGAAGTTCCTACTGTCATGACCTCTTTTCTTATGATGGGTTTTACTTTTGGAGTGGTGCTTTTTTGTTTAGTGTTTGGTCAACTCAACTTTTGTGCTGTTGGTAGCTTATCGATTCCCTTAAGATTATATTTCCAGTTCCTTTTGTGCTGCTGCTTTAGACTTTTGTGTGGCTTATTTCTCTGTTGTATTTTAATGGAATTTTTCAATTCAGTATCCTGTAGATGCAAAGAATACTACATCATTGATGTTTTCGTTTCAATCTTAAATGATGTGAGGTATCTAATTTTCTGGATCCGTTTACTTTTAAATTTTGTACATTTATTTTCTTTTTCTGATATCTGCCCGGAGTTGCCAAATGATCTTTTTAAGATTGGGTTTTGCTGTTATTAAGATATGATACAGGTAAAGTCACTTACTTTTTGCTTTGTATTTGAGCTTTAGGACATTAGTGGTACATTCTTTCCCAGAAAATATGCATCATGTATACCATATTTTCCTGTCATTCTTTCCCAAAATTTTTTCACTAAAGTTTCTGCTGCATATTGTGCTGGTTTATGCTGTTGTACTGGACTTTTTTTGCACCCCCTTTGTTTTTAATGGACATTTCAAGTGTTATAAATTCTGAAAATTCGCGTATTGAGTCTGGAAATTCACGTATTCAAGTGTAATAAATTTTGAAAATAGTGATATGAGATAATGAGAGCGGTTTATGTTTTATAGATTGTGAAATTTAGAGTTAGTTTCTGGAAGCTATTTGCGTGAATATGATTTCTATGATATACTATTTGCATTTAATCATACTTGCATTCAGGGACTCCATTGACTTGTAAATGTAAAGATAGAGAAATAAACTAAAGCATCCGAAAATAGAAAATTCAACAACCCACATGGAGAATGATTTCATTTCACTATTTTCAAAGAAATGCATTTTTTGTCAATTTTTATTTTATTTAATTTGTAACATATTACGACCTTGCCTTTCAAGTCCATCCATGTTGAGAACAAAAATAATAGTAGTGTGTTCTTTGTTGTTGTGTTACTTTGTTGGTGTGTTACTTTGTTATTTTTGTTGGTGTGTTACTTTGTTAACAAAGATAGTAGTGTGTTACATTGTTGGTGTGTTACTTTGTTGAGAACAAAAATGGACTAGTGTGTTACTTTGTTTAGAACAAAAATAGTCTAGTGTGTTACTTTGTTGGTGTGTTACTTTGTTGAGAACAAAAATAGGCTAGTGTGTTACTTTGTTGTTGTGTTACTTTGTTACTTTGTTGTTGGTGTCACTACAAGAAAATCGGCTATTAATAAGGGTACTTCTCGTCATTAATTGTCCATTTCCCCTCATAAAAACCTTTTTATAACGGGAAATTTCCTGTTATGGCCCCTTATTACTGCCTCCGCCGGTAAAGGTATTCAATAACGGGAAACTCAATCCCGTTATTAATAATATCGCACATTAATAATGGCATTTTCCTGTTATTAAAAATCATTTTTAATAACAATCTAAACCCTTATTATAAGGTAAGTTACCCCTCACAAATCGTGATTTAATGACAGAAATAACCCCTTATTATAGATTCATTTACCCCTTATTAAATTACGATTTGATAAAAAAAAACATCCCCTCATTATAGATTATTTTCCTCTCATTAATCAGAATTCAATAACAACAAAATGCAAAATCAGGATTCAATAACAAATTGCCAAAAGCAACTGCATTCAAGAACATGTACACTCACAGTACTATACAAACATCCACCTTTACAAACTTTATATAAATTCAAACTTCCATCAATAATTAGTGAAGAAAGACTATAATGTAATATCCGAAAATAGGAAAAATAGACACACTTTCACCAGTATTATGAAGCTTCAGGTTTACGAGGAATAAACACAGTAGATGGTTGAGGGTATTTTTTCAATACCTATGTTCACGCATAATCTTTTCAATCTCCTTATGGGAAGCCATGATCTGCATTAATATCAAGGCATCAAAACCAGAGGAAAATAAAATAAAATAAAATCTGAAACAAGTTTATGGGGCTGGAAATGCCAACTTAAGTCTATGTAGAATCAAAATACTACTTTCCATCTAAAAGCTATTGAAAAGGGGTAACACGGTGCACTAAAACTCATGGAGTATGAAAGGGGGGTATAAGGTAAGGCACCACTTTTCAAGTGAGATGGTAATTAGAGATGATATCAAAGCAAAGGGCTTTAAAGAGAAAACCTCATCGCTGCCCCTTTCCTCTAAAAAAAGGGTTTTAAATTAAAATAAAAAAAGTATTGTTAAAGTTGTGATTCAACAACAACTCAAGCTTTTAGATTGAATGATAATTTATCGAGTTGTATCATATCATTATAACAGTGACGGCCCAAGAAAAACAAAACTCCCAAGTATCTTGAGTTGTTACCTCAGTGACCAAAGCCTTGCAACTCCAAACAAAAGCTCCCTACAATAAATTGCATACCAAATGTCAGTTTTGTACAATATGTTGCATGCCAAATATTAGTTTTCACTATCATGTAGCATACACCAAGACAAGATCCAGACTCAGATCAACAGGTTGGACAAGTCCTAGACATGTCTAGACATGTTTTGGACATGTTCCGGACATGCCTGGACAAGCCTGGACATGTCCTGGACAAGTCCGGACAAGTCCTGGACAAGTCTGGACATGTCCTGGATAGACCCAAGGACACCCGGCACACAACAAACCAGACTTTCAGATCAGATCCATGAACTGCTCATGGACTAAACACCCATACAGACCAAGACCTGGTCATAACGACAGTAACTTATATAGACTATAGCTTATGTCACTTACGGTAGTTACCGCATTGGTATATCACCACAATGGAAGAGTTGAATTTTCTGGGGATTAAAAAAAGAAGTCAACAATCATACTAATGAAGTACTTGTTCATAACATTAGGGGAGGCAAGAACCCATTCAGAAAATCTAGCTGCTGCAAACATCAGAGACGCAACAGCTTTTCTCCAGTCATCTGGGCATTACCTACGAACAAATTAGGAAAAGCTTACCCTTAATTACATCAAGTCTTGCCCCACAGATCATTATTAATATTTTCACCACTGTCTTATTATGAAACAATATAATGGTAAATGAACAAAAGCATGCACAGCAAACCCCATCAAGCAAGATAAAGTTTCGGTATCAACCTTGTCATGTCCAGTGAAGAAAAATTTAAGCATGCTGGTACTTTCGGTTTACCATACAACAACACAATTCATTTTAAGGCTCTAACTTTTCCCGGTGTACGTTCTTCTCTAGGGGGTGGAAAACCCCTTACAAAAACCAAGTAGGGAAGAGCCGGAGGTGTGTACTAGAATATGCATGCTTTAATATCACAAGTTACAACAACAAATATTTCAGTACTATGACTACAGAACACGGAACACGCCATTATTCAACTGCAAACTGCATAATGTAAGCTGCCACGATTTGCAAAACACATGATAAAAAGTCATAGGTCACGCACATATCATGAGTTATAAGTACATCCGATATTCTGTTGTTCCACAATGTATGGATACTCAATGCAAGTATGGGACTGTTCCCTAAAGTTTACATACAGGCCTTATGCATGCAGTTAGTATGTCAAGGTCGAAAAAATGAATACAGCAAGTAAGCTCACAAAAAAAATGGTTCCTAGGAGGCCACATTATAAACATGAAACTTCTTACGATAATCTAAGACATACCTCTGTTTTTACATGATTGAGAGAATCTTCACTATATATTCACAGGTATAGTCAATAAAATCATAACAGAACAGCAGATTCAGTCCAGCAAGAAACTCTTCCGTCTGTGTAACATCATTCGTCAGCAAAGCAATCAAGTTACAACATGCAGAGGTGCTAAATGTTTTTCAAGATATAATGAGGTTGAACATAGATACTCGATGAGGTAGATAGACATCCAGATCAAATAGATGCATTTACAGTACTGTTTAAAAATAGGTGCACCTCTAATCAAATTACACTGGTGCACAATCATTCAACTGACAGGATGACAAGTTAACTAAACTACAATCGTCATACTGATTGAAATTTGGCAGGGGTAAGAATCAAACATAATCAACTTATGAGTTGACAAAGCAAAAAAATAATTCCAGTTGAGATTTGCAAAACGTGAACTGAATATGCTGCTATTTAGTACCTCTAGGCTCTAGACTAATCCACAACCCCATTCTATCAAAACATCATCTGCATTTGCAGAACAAACTAGAGGCTTAAACATGAACATGAAGTACTATGGTTGGAAAGTAGCTTAGAATTTATAAGTTTGTAACCCAGATACATTTTTAATTCTTCATTTGCAAATTCTCACACCAACGCATGTTCTTATTTTATTCCCCACTCTCTCTTTTTTCAACGGAGATCTCACCACTAAGCAATTATCCTACAATCACGATAACATTAACTAAATCGTTCATATAACTCAAGAAAACCTGAATGGCATCAGAAGATTACCAATACAAACCTGAACCATTCATAATAGATTTAATGTTTTCAGATCACCCACATCATAAAATTATTCCTCAAATTCATCCGAGAATTCAAAAGTTGTAGTTACACTTCATGTTCTTTTTTTTTTGATAGACATGTTCAATTCTTAAATCATCAAATGAAGAAGTGTGCACAAAACCACAAATAACATATTGCAGAATAACATTTCCCGTAGCTGAGCTATGAATCCCTGATGTTCATTTTAGTAATATTATAAATTGATCAATGAAAAAGATGATACTAATCATCCAACACTAGAAATCTGCATAAGAGTAGAAGATTTCTTAGAAAGTATTCATGTAAAACACCAGATCACATGAAAAAAGAAACAACACCTAAAATAAACAAGAAGATACATTGAAGAAAATTACCCGTCAATAGGCATTAATATCAAGTCCATTGGACAACAACTTGACAAGATCCTCCTTCCAAAACCTCTGCTTCGGCTTAGCTCTCCTTCTCACCACTTCTAGTCTCTTCATCACATCCTTTATCAAGGATTTGCTTTGGACACAAATTAAATAAACAAAACCATCATACAACAGGCCAATATTTTTCATTACATCTCGTAATATGCATCAATAGGAACAAGATGTTAAACATCCAAGTTTCAGGAAATGAACAACGTAACAGATCGGGAATGAGATAAGAAAACTATACCATTTGGAGTTGAATCCCCGGTTTAACAATCCGTCCAGCATTATCAAAATCGATTTCAGATATCAGATCGTTCCTCTCCGCACCAAAAAGACATTTTACTTATCTCTGTATTTTATTCATTTTACGGTTCGAATGCCAGAAACCCAAAAAGCACAGTCAAAGGGGAAGAGAGAGAAGATAATAGAAGCAGGAAATTAAGAAAAACAATTAAAATAACCAAACACAACTACAACCAGGCTCAAGAATAACCGGAACGCATTTAGATAATCCAAATTTTAAATAGCTTGAACCCAACCTGGAACTTTATTTTGATGTTGCTGGGATTGGAATGTGTAGTTCCCAAATTCACCATTGTGTTAGGGTATATATCCATCGAAGTAGATGAAGCATTGATCTGTCACCTTTGTAGCAATCGGCATTCCTGCAGACGACACACAGTAGAGCTGGATCGAGAAGATGATGGAGGAACTATACGATAACACGTATCCGGTGATCCGGAAAGTGTGAAGGCTACTGTAATGATTCGAAGCAGCTAGATAACAAGCCTATGTGATGACCTGGTGTGGGAGCAGGCTGACGGCGTTCACAAATAATACAACGTCGTTCGGCGGGAGTCATGAACGGTGGGCAAAGGAACATAGAGGAGAAGAGGCAGGAGAAGAGGAAGGGGGAGGACGGGTGGGGAAAGAAGAGGATAGAAAACTACAAAGGACTTGGGCGACGAAACATCACCGATTCTACTTAACTACTACTACTAATATTACTACTGCTGCTGCTGCTACTACTACTACGATACTTTTCATATAAATACAAAATGCAATAAGAAATGATATATGTAAACACAAACCTGTTAGAAACATATGGTAGACACAAAATGAAGCCACCCTGCAGATCAAAATAGAAATCAAACCATCAATGCTTTTTTTCGAATTCAAAATCCCAAGAATAATGCAATTGAAAACCAATAAGTAATTCCTAAAAAAACAGTAAGTAGACACATCTTACTTAGCGTCTCCTTAGATCGGAACCATTCTGTAGATAAAAGAAAACAATAAATATTTACAAAAATAAGAATAAAGTAGTGAACTTTACAACAAAAACCAATCTATAGCAAAAGGAAACGGGTCCATAGACTCAGAGTATATAATCTAGAAAGCCACAACAATAGATTAGGTAATTCATGTCAACAAACCTTGCGAATCTCTATTTGAAGTCCCTCAATTCCAACTTTGCCAACTAACTTGTGGTAATGCTTAACAACTCCAGAAACCATACCACCAATCCGAATGAATCTTGCCGTGTTACCAGATGGGGAGAGGAAAATGGATTTTAAATTGAAGATGAACGTCGATGGAGCTTGGGAACTGGTGGTGACGATGGGAGGCGTTGGCTCTGTGGTTTGGGCTGAGGGGCTAAGCAGAGAGGTCGGGGGGGAAAATTTTTTCCTAGGTTAGGGTATTAAATGTGGATTTTAGTGAGAATTTGTTTTTTTAGTTTTTGTTAAATGTTTGAGTTTTGGTTGAATGAGAAGTGGCATTTATGTTTTTTCTGAAGCAGGGGTGAATTGTTTTTTTATGAATAAGGGATAAAAATTAATGGACTTGGTGACAGTAATTTTTTTTAAATTCCTCAAAATTAAATTATAATGATTGTGACGGGATATATCATCGATAGTGAGGGGAATCAGATATGTTAAACTAATTGTGTATGTTATAGCTATACAATTTTTTTCCTCTCACTAATTATAGCTTCTAATGATGGAATTTGCCTCCTCTCACTAAATTTTTCTAACAAAAGCCATGTTTTCTTGTAGTGAGTGTATTATAAATTGATCCAGCACATTTATATAACCATTAAATAACTTGAATAATTAATAAATCATGAAAGATTAATTAAATAAATTATTTAATTAAGTTTGTAAAACAAAAAGATTTATATGATAAAATGCTTATAAAATCTTTAACACGGGGAATGTTATTTTTGAAAATTAATCAACACATAACTTAGAATCACAAAATACTCAACATAAACTGTTTTACAAATAATATTTTTTATACAATAATAAGGGGATTTTGTTTTATATAAGGCTTAATAAGGGGATTTCGTCATCATTAATGAGGGGAATAAAATTTGGTCATTAAATCCTTGACCCACAATAAAACTACACTATTAGTGAGGAGATTTGTCTCCCCTTATTACATTCCCCTTATTATAAGTCCGTTTTCTTGTAGTGTGTGTTACTTTGTTGAGAATAAAAATAGACCAGTGTGTTACTTTGTTGGTGTGTTACTTTGTTAGTGTGTTACTTTGTTGAGAACAAAAATAGACTAGTGTGTTACTTTGTTGGTGTGTTACTTTGTTGAGAACAAAAATAGACTACTGTGTTACTTTGTTGATGTGTTACTTTGTTGAAAACAAAAATAGATTAGTGTGTTACTTTTGTTGAGAATAAAAAAGACTAGTGTGTTACTTTGTTGGTGTGTTACTTTGTTGAGAACAAAAATAGACTAGTTGTTACTTTGTTGGTGTGTTACTTTGTTGGTATGTTACTTTGTTGAGAACAAAAATAAACTAGTGTGTTACTTTGTTGAGAACAAAAATAGATTAGTGTGTTACTTTGTTGAGAATAAAAATAGACTAGTGTGTTACTTTATTGGTGTGTTACTTTGTTGGTGTGTTACTTTGTTGAGAACAAAAATAGACTAGTTGTTACTTTGTTGGTGTGTTACTTTGTTGGTATGTTACTTTGTTGAGAACAAAAATAGGCTAGTGTGTTACTTTGTTGGTGTGTTACTTTGTTGAATGTGTTACTTTGTTAAGTGGACAAAAATAGACTAGTGTGTTACTTTGTTTGTGTGTTACTTAGTTGGTGTGTTACTTTGTTGGTGTGTTACTTTGTTGAGAACAAAAATAGACTAGTGTGTTACTTTGTAGGTGTGTTACTTTGTTGGGTGTGTTACTTTGTTGAGTGAACAAAAATAGACTAGTGTGTTACTTTGTTGAGAACAAAAATAGACTAGTGTGTTACTTTGTTAGTGTGTTACTTTGTTGGTGTGTTACTGTGTTACTGTGTTACTTGGTTGGTGTGTTATTTGTTGGTGTGTTACTTTGTTGGTGTGTTACTGTGTTATCGTGTTGAGAACAAAAATAGACTAGTGTGTTATTTTGTTGGTGTGTTACTTTGTTGAAAATAAAAATAGACTAGTGTTACGTTTGTTGGTGTTACTTTGTTGGTGTGTTACTTTGTTGAGAACAAAAATAGACTAGTGTGTTACTTTGTTGGTGTGTTACTTTGTTGGTGTTACTTGGTTGAGAACAAAAATAGACTAGTGTGTTACTTTGTTGGGTTGTTACTTTGTTGGGTTGTTACTTTGTTGGGTTGTTACTTTGTTGATTCAAATGGTTATGTTTGTGTTTTTTTGTCTTTAGAAAATTGGTGGAGCTGGCATTCTCTATTGATGAAGCCGAGCCGATCTTTATTTGATGCATTTTCTCGCTTCATACATCTTTCATGGAGTTTGATGTGGTGCGGGTTTGAAGGATGAAGGTCCATAGATGGTAAAACAGACTGCTTTTGTCTTCAAGAACTTGAAGAATGTTTTAGTTTCATTAATATGCTTTTTGATTACATCCAATAGTATTAGGTTTTTATTCTCTTAATTCCCCGGAGTTGCATCTCCATAATGCTTTCATAGATTGTTTCATTAGGATATGAAGCATTTTTTTTTTTATAGATTGTTGTATTATGCAATGTTAATGATGATATTTTGGATGTTAATAAACGTGTCATTTATTCTTTGTGTTCTTGTATTCATTCTTATTCTTAATTCTTGTGTTATTGGTTAACTGTAAAAGCTGCGATAAAATTCGGTTTTCAAATACTACGTCGAAAATGTATCAAACGTGGTCTCAAATTGAAGATAAAAAAAATTATGAATTTTGGTGAAACAATTTTGATGATCAGTGTTCTAAATCAAAAGTTACGGTCGTTTATAAGAAAAAACGCTCCGCTTAATATAAATGTTTTTTCGTCTTTCAAACTATACGTCGGAAGGATATCGTGTTTGGGCTCAAATTAAAGAGCAAAAAAAAAAATGAATTTTGATGACAACATTTCGATGATCGGAGTTATAAATCAAAAGTTACGGTTGTTTGAAAAAAAAATTAAAAAAAAGAAAGAATTAAAAGAAAGCAGGTGATGAACGAGTGAACGACTACGATCTTCAATCCTGAAACGCGCGTTCTCTTAATGGTGGGGTATTTTTGTCCGTCTGAAATTTTTTTGTCCTTTTTGCAACTAAAAAAATATGTGTATCCTATTTATTCATTTTGTAATGGTTTTTGTCCTTTTCCCTCAATCCCCCTTAAATTATTTGGGAACTATAATAATTAAAGTGACGGTAAATAAAGTAGTGAAGTGATGAAATATAAAATAAATTGTTTAATTTTTTTTAGAGTTTGTTGTTAAAAAAAGACAATTTGAATATAGAAATATGCAACGAGGACAATAAAATATTCTGGATAAAAAGAGCATATCCTTATTCCACTGTGATAGTAAAACATTATATTTGGGCTCAGTTCCACTACAGCAAACAAACAGTGGATTTATTCTTATCACCCAATTTATAGTTCTACTGTCCTGATTCACATTTTCTCCATTTTTTTTCCTTTTAAACCATCCTTATTTTTTATATATTGATGGAAAAATTACTTGTGGGGAAAAATATAATAAAATAATTAAATAAATAAAATAATAGGTAATTTAAGTGGTGAAGTGGATTAAAATGAACTAATGTCAAAACATAACGGCAGCCGGAGTTTCCTCTTTTTAAAAGCCGCGACCAAAACCTGCACCACACTCGTCAACGGACTTCCCTCCGGCAAGACACAAACATACAGTTTCGTCCCGGCGAAGAACAGCGAGCAAGACAGAAACATCAGGAACGCCGGAAGTGCCAATCTGATCGACCAGCTGATATTCGATTGGACGTAGACGATGACCGTTAACGAGATCATCATTGCGAAAGTGTAGGTTAAGTAAAACCAATTGAAGAAGCAGCTTGTTCCTCGTTCGCCGGATTTGGTGTTCGGGTTGAATTGATCCGCTCCGAATGCAAGATTACAAGGCAGTGACGGACCCAAAAAAAATCTCAGTGGAGGCACCGAAACAAATTCTAAAGGCGAGTGGGGGCATCAATAGTGTTTTTACATTTTTTACCTATAAAAACATGTCGATTTTCGGATCTCAGTGGGGCCATGCACCCCCTTTCTTAGCTGGGTCCGTCCCTGTTACAGGGTCGGATCCCACTTGCTCCGACTACCAAGAATGCAAATCCACTGACTAGAAAAACCATTTGGCCTGCTGTGGCTGATATGCATTGATTGGCTTGTTTATCTCCACATGATGGTGGATGGAGCTTTTCTATGGCTGCTGTCAATGTTAATACAAGCATCCCCTGCAATTTTGTTTGCAAATTTTGCTAAGTTTTCTTATGATACACATAGTCTAGAGGTGGTTCAGGATGCTTGTAAGAAGAATGTATGGCAAGAGGTGGTCAGAATCCATGTCGACGTATAACTTGATATACTATTGCCTTAATCCACGATTAGGCGTAAAAGAAAAGTTTAGGACTAAGTGGTTTTCTTGATGAAAATGAAATATGTTAAGAAAAAGCCCTTTAAAACGGAATTAAGGGATCACATTTAGTCATTTACGACGAGGTGTGGCGAAAAGCCGAGCTTGCCGACGATTTAGACACCGCGAAAGAATTGAGCAAAGCAAGAGGAGATTGGGTACTTAGAATTGAAGCTTATGATAATTTGCTACATTATATTCTTCAAGTAGATGTTGATGAAAGTCTTTTGTTATGGCACATTGCAACTGACTTGTGTTACGATGATGATGATGATGATACTTTAACCCCAGAAAACATGTTGAAATACAAAGAGTTTTCGAAGGTGCTTTCAGATTATATGATATCTGCGGTTACAGGAATCGGACAAATAAGGTTTCGGGATACGTGTGCAGAGGCGAAGAAATTCTTACACAAAGAATTCAATAGTGATCATGAGAAAGAGCCTAACTTTTTTGAGCCTAACTTCAAGTGACTAATCGTTTTGGGAAGTTAATACCCGTACGTAATGAATAGACAAAGCAAAGTGACACCCAAGAAAAGAGTGGTACACAAAATCCCAGCTGTATAATATACTAACAAAAACTCTCCTATCCTCAAGAGGAATAGAGATATATCACCTAATCATTAAGGTGCAATAAATTAAATAGTAGGACAAGAATGTCTTTTTATGATCAAGGGTGTCACATCAATTTCATAGGGACGTTACATCCAAGTCAATAAATTAAGGAGATTATTACTTACACCACATTGATTCTATTCAGTTCATTGATCGTATCAGTGTATCATATATGTTTTATAAGATTAATGTAAAGTCAATATATGTAAAATAAATGAATGTTCATCCTCATATAAGTATGAGATATAAATGTCTTGTCAAGTCGAGTTAGCCATTTTAGACGACGTGAGGACGGTGGTCTAATCAGTTGACCAAACCATTTATTACTCATTTAGCGCTACCATGCCCGGGGTCTGAGAGCGTTACAGAATTGTATTCAGAGCCGACTATCATACGGATTTAAGTGTCACACGGTGTGGCTGTGTGGGACGGTGGGGGCCACCTCTGGGCTCCTCTAGTAAGGATGAAACTGAGACAAGTCCAAGTGCCACACTCTGTGTGACTCTGTGGGATGGTGGGGGTCACCTCTAGACTTCTCTGGTAGGGACGAAATTTGGACAAGTCCAAGTGGGACAAGTCTTGGCCGTCCTGGCATGGACGCAAGTCCCTTAAAAAAAGATGAATGTGAAAATTGGGAAAAGTCTTGGCCGTCCTGGCGAGGACGCCAGTCCCTTATAAGGAGGAGAATATGAAGTCCACATCGGTAAAATAAGTGAATACTCAGTCAACTCGAGTTAGCCCGTTTGGACTGAGCGAAGACGGCGGTCTAAACAGTTGACCCGACCATTTATAACTCATTTAACACTACTAGGCCCGGGGTCTGAGGGCGTTACAATCAACCTTTAGAAAGTTGATTTTGAAGCCAAAAACCGACTTTCCGAATATTGGTTCACAAAATAGTTTTTGGTCCTAGAACCGACTTTCAAAAGATTTATTCAGTGTGATGCATAAATAATGTAGAGTACCGATAAAATCAGCGTTATCCAAATAAATGTCTCTAAGTTATATGTGTGAAAAGGGAGTAAAAGAAATAAACAAATCTTTTTATTGAAGAACTTCTGATATTTTTTCTTAATTACAACTGAGGCCGATGGCCTTGCCTTTATAGCAGCAGCTTGCAAAAAAAAAAGATAAGTACACTTTTATTGTTTATCTTTAGCACAAAAAAAGTCTATCATTATATAAAAGAATTGGTTAACCTTCGGACTCTTGATCTATAACATCTTCCAGCAATTTGAGTATTGTAGGACTCAATTGAATTTGATTTAGTCCTTTTTTGGGGAGGCTTTTTTCGGATAATCCCGAGACTAATCCAAATTATGACTCCGCATCCTTATCTCTCCGAGTCTCGGGTAAATTTGAATTTAATTGCTCAAATTTTCGCAATTATCTCGTTATCCGAAAAATATGCATGTGAGGTGTTTGATGATATGTATGTGAGAGGCTTTCTTTGCATGGCCATCTTTGACTAGCATGAATTCAAATGTATAGCATGAATTCGAATGTATATCTGTTAATACCCCCCATCAAACGAGGCTTGGGTGAGGGCCTAAACCAAGTTTGGGCCTGATGTGTTGAAACAGTAGTCTGGGGAGTGATTTAGTAAATATATCTGCTAGTTGGCCAAGTGCTGGAACATGTTTAGTGACCAAGAACCCTCGAGCAACCTGTTCTCGTACATAATGATAGTCTAGTTCAATGTGCTTGCTTCTGGCATGAAAAACTGGATTGACTGTCATGTAGAGTGCACTTAAGTTGTCACAATATAAGACTGGTGTAGCTGGGAGGTTAACCTTTAATTCTTTGAAAACATAGGTGAGCCATGTTAACTCAGCTGCAGTGTGTGCCATGGCCCTGTATTCGGCTTCTGAACTGGATCTTGATATAGTTGGTTGTTTCTTGGCATACCAAGAGATAAGATTGGGGCCAAGAAAGGTACAATAGCCAGTGACTGATCTTATGGTTAGGGGACAGCCTACCCAATTCGCATCCGAGTAGGCAGTAAGTCGGAGATCTGTGGAAGCTTGTAATGATAGGCCAAGAGAAATGGTGCCTTTGACATATCTGAGGAGTCTGTGGGCTCTCTGCATGTGAGCTTGAGTGGGATTTTGGAGGAACTGAGACAAATGATTGACAGTGAAAGAGATGTCGGGTCTTGTAAAGGTGAGATACTGGAGGCACCAATGAGACTTCTGTAAAATGTGACATCTGCATATGGTGATGAGTCTGCCTGATCTCTGAGTTTAGTGTCCATAGGTGTCCTCATAGGTTTACATTCTGTCATACCAACTTTATCCAATATCGTAGTAGCATAATGTGCTTGGCTGAGGTGGAGACCAGTGGAGGTGTGATGAATCTGAACACCTAAAACATGATGCACAGATCCCAGGTCCTTTATATGGAATTCCTGACTTAGGAGCTGAACCAGAGACTCCAATAGGTGGGCATTTGAACCTGTAATAAGCATATCATCCACATAAAGAAGCGGCACTATAGTGCCTTTGTTAGAATGGAAATAGAACAAAGAGGGATCTGAAAGACTGCAAGTAAAACCATATTGAATTAAGAAGGCACTAAATCTATCAAACCAGGCCCTAGGTGCCTGTTTTAATCCATATAGTGCCTTGGTTAACTTACAAACATGATTAGGATACTGAGTGCTAACCATACCTTGGGGTTGTTCCATGTAGATGGATTCTGTAATGTAGCCATGTAAAAAGGCATTTTTAACATCTAGTTGCTTTATGGGCCAGTGATAAGTTAGGGCAATACATAGGAGTATCCTGATGGTGCTAGGTTTCACCACTAGAGAGAAAGTTTCTGTATAATCCAAACCATCAATTTGACTGTAGCCTTTGGCTACAAGTCTTGCCTTCAGCCTGTCTAAGGTACCCTGTGGTGTAAGTTTAGCTTTAAAAACCCATTTGCATCCAATGACATGCATATTGGTATGTCTGGGGACTAGTTCCCATGTCTGATTTTCTATTAAGGCATTTAGTTCCTCTTGCATTGCAGCTCTCCAACCTTCATGTTTGAGAGCTGATTTGACAGTCTTAGGCTCTTTTGGAATGGTGGAGTAGGAGGCAGCTAGGGCAAACTTAGGGTTTGGTTTGAAGATGCCTTGTTGAGCTCTAGTGGTCATGGAATGTGTAGGGACAAGATCAGGTGTAGAGGATGCACTGATGGTTGATGTTGGGGAACCTGGAGGAGTGGTATCCATGGGTGTGTTTGGGTTGTCAATAGTATCTGTGGAAGTTGAGGATTCTGGGGTGTCTATTGGATTTTTAGAAACTGGAGTGAAAGGAAGGGATTGATCTATAGTGCTGGTAGGCTCAGGAGGAGGACTGTGAGAGAAGTCTTCTGGAGGTATGTGGTCCTGATGTGGATCTGATATGGTAGGTGTTGAACATCCACACATGGTTGGATTAGTTTGGGGTAGCTAGGGATCAATAAGGTTGAGGACATGTGTGGTGTTGGTAGGTATAGAGGTATTATGATATGGGAACTCTGTTTCATCAAAGGTGATGTGTCTGGATATGTAGAACCGCTGAGGATGAAAGCACTTGTAACCTTTATACTGGTTGCTATAGCCAACAAAGACACATGGCAGGGTTTTGGGATCAAATTTATGGTGTTTTATGTCCCATGTGTAGGGGTAGCACTTGGTACCAAACACCCTGAGACTTGAGTAATCTGGTTGTTTATAGAATAGTTTATGGAATGGGGAGTCTGACTGAAGGGCAGTAGTGGGGACTCTATTCATGACATACACAGCAGTGGAGAAGGCTTCAACCCACAGAGATAAAGGAACTCTGCTATGGAACAGCATAGTGAGGCCAAGTTCTCTAATGGTTCTATGTCTTCTTTCTATCATTCCTGATTGTTCTGGTGTGTGTGGACATGAGATTAGGTGAACAATTCCTTGTTTGGTGAAGTGAGTCCCTAATGAGTGATTAATAAACTCACCACCCCCATCTGTGTGAAATTTCTTTGTGTTGATTAAATTGTTTGTGCACATAGTTTTCAAAAGCAATAAAAACATCAACAAACTCGGATTTGTACTTTAAAGGAATCAACCACACATATTTTGAAAAATCTTCAATAAAACTTGCATAATATCTGAAATGTCCTAAGGATTGAACAGGGGTTGGGCCCCACAAATCACAGTGAACTAAATCAAAAGAACTAGAACTGAAGTGTTCTGATTTATTGAACGGAAGCCTACTCAATTTTCCTAACTGGCAACTTTCACACATGTGTGGTTGCTTATTATGCCCTAGTACCTCAATGAGGCCTTTATTCTTCAAAACTTGAATGGTTGGAAACTGGATATGCCCTAGTCAGCAGAACATGCCTTAAATCTTTGAGAGAAGTGCACTTCCAGTGTCCTAGGAATAACATAGAGATTTCCTTTAAGATAGCCCTCCACCAGTACCTGTCCTGTTGTCTTTTCCTTAAGAACACAAGTTTTTTTAGTAAAGATACAGTCTGCAAAAAATTGTAATGTTAATTGACTGATAGACAAAAGGTTTTTTTTTTCATGTCTGGGACTAGTAGCACTTTTTCAATGATAACAGGGTTAGGATGGTTGGCTATGTGTAGTTCTCCTACACCTGTTATTGAAAGTTTTGTACCATTGCCTATTATAACTGAGTCTCTTCCTTCATAGGAGACAAGATTATGCAAGATAGAAGGGTTACCAGTCATATGGTTGGAGGCTCCTGTGTCCATGATCCATTCTGTATCTGCTATGGTGTTGTCCAGTGTGAGTGCTGACAGTGCCTGTGGAATGCTGTCATTTTGTGCTTTGGGGTTCCACCAGCAGATCTTGGCGGCATGTCCAGGTACTCCACAGTGTTGGCATGTCTCATCTTTGTATTGCTCCCTCTCCAGTTTAGACATCCTTTTAAACACATTTTTCTGTCCACTGTTTGATGTTGTCCCTGCTGTTTGTTGTGCTTGAAAGCCTCTACCAGTAGAGGTGAATCTGGAGGTTTGTTCAGCTCTCTGTTGTGGTCTTTGTCCAAAGAATGCCATCTGGTTGAGGGGCTGTACTTCTGAGCTTTTGACTGAGAACCATGTTCTCCTTTGATCTAGGTTTTGTAGTTGAGATACTAGTTTAGTATAGGTAGGTCTGGGTGGTTTAAGCATTGTGGTGGTGAAGGTTTCATATTGAGGGCCAAGGCTTGTTAACAAAAAATAAACTTTCTCTGAATCCTGAACTGGTTTTCCAATAGCTGCTAAAATGTCACACAGGCTTTTAAATTGCTGGATGTGTTCATTGATGGTTTTGTCTTCATCCTTTCTGAGATAAGTAATTTGCTGTTTCAGATTGAATTCACGTTCCTGGGAGTCCTGTGCATATGCTCCTTTAAGAGCATCCCATACAGCTAGTGCAGAGTTGAGTCCAATAACTAATCCAAGGGACTCCTCTGAGAGTGATCCAATCAACCACCCTCTCAGTAGTCTATCAGATTTCTTCCACTTTGCATATTCTGGATTTGCTGTGTGTGTGGTAGATCCAGTTTCTGATGTTGTTGAGATGAACTCTGCAGGTGCTGATGCCTCTTTGTTGAGATGATCTGTAAGGTCCTGACTCTCTGCCAGGGCCAATGCTTGTTCTCTCCATAGAGGATAATTTTTTGCTGTGAGTTTTAGTGATATGAAACTTGATACGTTGAGGGATAGACTTGTCATGGTTTTGTTTGTTTTTTATGGTTGTTCTGTGATGTATAGAATATGATTTGTTGTGTTTAGACACAACTTGGCTTTGATACAATGTGAAAAACGGGAGTAAAAGAAATAAACAAATCTTTTTATTGAAGAACTTCTGATATTTTTTCTTAATTACAACTGAGGCCGATGGCCTTGCCTTTATAGCAGCAGCTTGCAAAAAAAAAAGATAAGTACACTTTTATTTTTTTTGAGAAAAAGATAAGTACACTTTTATTGTTTATCTTTAGCACAAAAAAATTCTATCATTATATAAAAGAATTGGTTAACCTTCGGACTCTTGATCTCTAACATCTTCCAACAATTTGAGTATTGTAGGACTCAATTGAATTTGATTTAGTCCTTTTTTAGGGAGGCTTTTTTCGGATAATCCTGAGACTAATCCAGCCTTATGACTCCAGCATCCTTATCTCTCCAGTCTCAAGTAAATTTGAATTTAATTGTTCAAATTTTCGCAATTATCTGTTATCTGAAAAATATGCATGTGAGGTGTTTGATGATATGTATGTGAGAGGCTTTCTTTGCATGGCCATCTTTGACTAGCATGAATTCGAATGTATAGCATGAATTCGAATGTATATCTGTATATCTGTTAATAATATGTCTATTGGGAAGAATTCATCGTATGCCGATGGAAGATTTTCTCATGATGTCTTCACATGTGAAGGCATCGGGACCAAGGACAATTTATTTATTCTAGTGACTTGTGATACAAAAGTCATTATTTTTATACAATAGAAAAACTAAATTTTCATATGAAACAGGGTAAAATAAGAAATAAAATATCAAAATGCGGATATATATAAACAACTACATATGCATCCCAAATTCTAGTTTTAATCAAATATTACTTATTTAATTTGCACACCGACACATCACATGACTTGTTTTGAAAGCTGATGTAGAGAGTATAAACCTTTTGAAAGTCGATTACCGACTTATAAATCAATTTCTCCAACGTCGATTCAGTGTCATGCCACCCAATAAAGAGTCCCTCAAACGATAGGCTTATTATTATCATCTTCAAGGTGCAACATCTCCATTCCAACTTCTTTGCTCACATCTTCCTCCTTGTACTTGTACAACCTTGAACATAGTAGAAAATAGAACAAATTCAAGAGCTCCAAAACTGCAATCAAATAATAAAAGTAATCCAATCTCCCTTTATTAAGATCTTCAGCTAACCATGGTTCCTTACCGCCTCGTCCCGTAATGCTCTCGACGATCGTCGACAGAAAGCTACTCAAATAACTCGACACGGCTAACCCACAAAACAACAAAGCCATAGCAATGCTCCGCATATTCTCGGGCGATTGTTTGTAAAAGAACTCATTCGCTGCAATGACACCGAATGCTTCAGAAAGCCCCGATAGAACTAGTTGCGGAATTAGCCATAGCCCCGACATGGAAGAAACCGCGCCTTTTCGGGGCTCGAACCCAAGTGGCGGCTTAGTAAGTGCGATGTGTCTTCTATTGTTTTCCATTAGGCCAGAAGCTAACATTGTGAGGATTGACAATCCAAACCCTATCCCCATTCTTTGTAGGATCGTAATTCCGCCTTTCTTTCCTGTGTACCGTTCCAAAGAAGGGACGAGGATTCGGTCGAAGATCGGGATCCAAATCGTGAGGGATAACATCGCGAAAACAACGTATGAAGCTGCTGGGATCTTGAAGTTCTTGTGGCCTAAACGTCGGTCGGATTGAAGGGCTTGAAAAACGACGTAGTTTTGGACTTGGACGATAGAAATGAAGTATATGATCAATGCAAGCCATATTGGGATCATTCTTGTGAAACATTTTACTGCTTCAACTTGTTGAATACTGCAGAGTCTCCATTTATCTACTGCTGTTCCATCTGGATTTATTTTATCTTCTGGTGTTATAATTGCAGCTTTGTCCAGACATCTGTAAGAAAATAAAAATAAAAAAGTGAAATTACATATTTGATGCAGACATTACCTAGGTTGTAGGAATAAGTGGGTACGGACGCGTGGATACAAGATATAAAGGTACGAGATTTTTAAAAAATATACGATACGGGTTACGAGCAAGCATATCTATAAATCTGTTTCAATAGGTCACCAGAACCTAAAAGTATATATTTTTGTCAGAAATTTATTCCAACATGATTACCGAAATCTAAAACAACATTTTTTAACCACAAAACGAAATTATTTTAATAATAACAAAAATCTCAAATCTTAATTGGATCACGTGACCCAGGAAATTCTTACCCGCACACTCCTCGTGTGCACCGCTCCGTTGGATGTACGACATATGCGTAAGAAGACAAATTAGTATTTGTGTTCTTACGTACATGTCGCACATCCAGCGAACGGTGCACACAAAAATTCCCCGAATAAGAATTTCTCGTATGACCCCTCGTGTTGACGTGTAGATCCACCCCATCCGGAGGCATTTGCGAATATTACAAATATCAGTATATGTTCAATCATTTTTTTATAGCGATTCATCGTTTTGCACGACTTTTCGTTCATTATCTTACGGTATTTACTTTTAAACATATTTAATGTAGCCATTACAATACTTTTTTTCTTCTAGATTATTCAAGTGCGATATTGTTGTTGTTATTATTATTATTATTATTATTATTATTATTATTATCAGTGGCGGATGTAAGTCTAAAAACCCTTTTACCTATAGTTATTTCGTAAAAAAATTACGAACAAAAAACATTTCGGATCCGCCACTGTTTGTAACAAGTGTGCTATGTGTAGTTTTCTTAATTGTAGAAAAATGGGCCACATTATTTGGTGTATGTAAAGCCATTGGTCTATTTTTCATGAAAAAGAAGTAAGAAACAAAGGTTTCATAATTGTTTCTCAAGTTTGGTTTGTCGTAACATGTTGGTATCACATGATATGTATCAGTCATTTGCCCACCACGTGCTTACCCATTATTACTCCCCATCAAGCTTTATCAATTCAACTATGATGGTACGCTTTGTTAAGATGGAATACAATGTAATGGAATATTTGTGTAAGGTTATTAAAGAATGAAATGAAATGAAATTTTAATTCAATTAAAATACAAGTCCGTTTTAATTCTTTAAAAAAGTAGATGGAATGCGATGGAATAAAATGAAAATCGAAAAAACACGTGAGTGATGGGGTAAGAATGGGTGGGTGATAGGGTAGGTGATGAAGTAGGGTAGGGGTAGGGGTAGGATAGAGTAGGTGGTGGGTAAAGGTAGGTAAGATGCGTAAGGTATGAAAGGGTGAAATAGGGTAGAGTAGGATAGGATGGGGTGGTGGTTAATGTAGGATAGGGTGCGGTGGTAAGGTATATGGTGAGGTGGTGTGGGTATGGTAGAGTGTGGTAGGGTAAGGTATGGGTGGGTGATGGTGGAGTATAGTAGGTAATAGGGTAAGGTAGGTAGGATGCGTAGGGAGGGGTAAGGCAGGTAGGATGCGTAGAGTAGGATAGGGTGATGGTGGAGTAGGTAGGGTGGAGTGGGTAAGGTAGGGTAGGATGGGTGGTGGGTAGGATAGGTAGGGTGGGGTGGTAGCCTGGTAGGTAAGGTAGGTGGGTAGGGAGGCATGGTGTAATGGGGTGTGGGGTAGAGCTACCCCACCCCACCCCACCACTTCCACCATATCCACATTTTATTCCATCATTCCACATCTCAAAAGCAGTAATTGAATAAATTTATTTCATTCCATTCTATTGCTATTACTTTATTTCATTCCGTTCAATTTTAGCGTAACAAACATGCCATAAGTCTAAAACATGTTTCTTAACGCAAGAATATGCGTAATAGAATAAAATCATAAGAATGCAATGTAATTAAATGCAATAAACGCATTCTGTTAATACGTTTGTAACATGAAAGAATGAAATGAAACAAATTTTATAAAAAGTGATATACTGAAAATGAAATGAAACAAAATGTATAAATGTAACGCATCGAGTTATGGGTAGGACATGATTGTGAATTAAGGTAGAATGGGGTAAGTTAGTGTAGGATATGATGCATAAGATAGGATAAAATGGAAGGGTGGGGTAGCTTTACCCACCACCCAATTTACCCGCCACACCCCACCACATTACTCTACCTTACTATAACCACCCTTCCTTATCTACCACTCACCTTATCAATCACTTCACCGCACCTTACCATACTTGATCACTACCCTAACCTACCTTAACACCCACCTACTCTACCCTACCTTATCTTATCGCTCTATCTTACCTTATATAATTTATTTTACCTAATGAAACCCTACCTAACCTACACAACCTCACCCCACCCTAGCTACCCTACCATCCAACACCTCGCCTCACCCAAATTACCACACCATACACTTCTACCCACCCAGCATTATCTTACCTTACCACTCAACCCAGATCTTCACTTTCTTACCTAACTTTACCACACACCCTACCCCTATCTCATCCCACCCCTACTCTACACTTCCCCTATCCCCACCGAAATACTGATTAGATAGTTGAGCGACTCATTAGTGTGAAATCTAGAAGCCTGATGCTTAGAGTACCTCCAAAGGGATGTTTATCTTTTTTCTAAAGTTCTAACAAAATCTTCATACCATTGGATATTTGATGATTGGACAAAGCTTACACAAAAGCTTTGTAAATATGTGGTGGTTTAAGCATTGAAAAAACTGCAAAATCTGATTCTTTTTTTTTCTTCAAATTTGTGTGTAGTAGAAAAAAATTACGTGTATTAGATTAATACTATGAAACTTTATATATTGTAAAAAAAATGTTATATCAAAAAGATTTATACAGATATGATATGTTATTGTTATGTTATTGTTATAAAAATTTTAAAATATTTAAGAACAGAGATTCTCTTATCTTTAAAAATTCATTCATTACAGACCTGTCCAAAATACTGATTGGTCCCCTCAAAAAAAATATTTTGATTGGTCAAAGGAAGATAAGTGTACATAGGAGTTAAAAAGTAACAAACTTATTTCTATTTATAACACACATGATATCATTGATATGATATGATTGATTTTCTCTCACACCAAAAAGTCTCTACCAACTTCTTCTTTCTAAAATTTTAGTAAAAACAGTCAATGCTTACACTTTAAGTCCAATTTCCCCCGATGACATGTGTAAAGATTTTTCCCTCATCTCCTCCTTTACTTTCTCCCGTTTTGACAATGAAGATTAATATGTGTGATGATGTCGCGTATCACCTAGGGATCCAAATAACCTCTAAGACGATTCAAACAAAACGAGAGATAATAGGGATGGTGATTTTGTGTGATTAAGACGAGCGCGAGAGTTAGTTTCTCTCCGAGTTGCTACGTATCCAATAGCCTAAATTGGAATCGAGTCGTTCGTAGTTCGCTTGGGTTGTTTATATAGGGAGGCGTCTCACCTCTTTTCTTGTGAAACAAGTCGTATCATCCTTAAACCCTAAGGATCCTCACGTGTTTATCTCTAGCCAAGGATAATTATGACTATATCCGAATTATGGGATTTCCTTCCGGTATTCCAGGGATTCTCCTATAATATAGGCACATGTGTTATTTATCACTTAAGGAAAGAGCCAGTCGGCCCTCGATAGGCTTCTCAGGCCAGACCGGCCTGATCTGCCTATCCTGCCTCCAGACTAGATCGAGCTGCACTGCAGTGCGGTAGCCGAGTAGGTCATGTACAGACCTCCCTCCTGGGGTAGGGTCTTACTGGTGTGGGGCTCCTGGCCCTAAATGCTTCCCTCTTATCCTTCACTTCCAATCCTGGGACGTTATAAGAGTGACACGTGGTCAGGTCTATTTCCACCATCGTCATAAGCCCCCCAGGTCTGGCCAGACTGCCTAGGGGCTGGGTAGACCTGAGATCAGCTCGGACGTTTGAAGATAATATGCTTACCAAGACACGTGTCCTCGCTTCCGTTTAGACTGCCGTATTAAGTGCGTGAAACGAAGCGTCGTGACGCAATAATGGGGCGGTTATTCCAAGACTTCTTTTTGGGTTTTATAACTCCTAGTCTCATCAATCCTTTCAGACGTTACTCTTTAAATCAAGTGTGAAGTCGGGACGGTTGCCATTCCATTCTTCCATTCCTTCGATTTCTCAAGTAAGTTTTCTTTCTTCTCTTATTTCTCTAAGTCTTTTCCGTTGTTAATGAACGAACCTATAATTCTTACTGATAGTTCCATCGAGGCGTTGTTTGAATCGGAGCCGGAATTAGAGGAAGAAATCACCACTACCGGGGTCGATACCGAGAGACACCGCCTTTCTTTTTCAATCCTCCCCCTTCTTCCTCATCTTCTAGATTCGTCCTTTCCCTTAAAGCCTTTATGGCTCTGAAATCACAGGCGGCCTGCCATGGCATCGATACCAAAATAACTCCCCCAGATTTGACCCGCATTTGTAAGCAATACAACCTAACCAATCCACTTTTCAAACCCATTATCCCGGCCTCCGGCGTTTATGCCTATCAAGCTCCAGCAGGGTACTGCGCCGTATACAGGGAGCAGCTTTTATGCGGTTTACGATTCCCTATCTGTCCGGCCATTTTGTCTGTCCTGGAGCATTACAACCTAGGGTTGGCCCAGATCGTGCCCAACGGGATAAGGGCAATAGTGGGTTTTGCCATTTGGTGTAGATGTGCCCGCATCCCCTTCAAAGTTCAAACATTTCGATTTGTTCTTTCGGCGCAAACAAGTGCACAGGCGGTGGGTACTATTGCTTCCCTCGCCGGGGGGATTTCATGCCCGACGTTCAATTTACGGAGCCGGGAGATACCTCATACAAAGGTTGGAAGACCGATTTTTCTTCATATGTCCGGAGGTGGCTCGGAACCTAGGCGGGTGGAACTCCTCCGACCCGGGACGGCGATCCGCGACCAACCGACGTGGATCGAAACCGCTAGACGACATTCGCAAAAGTGGGGTTTACATCGAGAGAGAAAAAATATTCTTCTGAGTTGATTCTGGCTGCCCAGTTGCCTACTGCGGGCCCTAACCCCTACAAGGAGTTAACCAAGGAAGAATACAAGATGTGTAGGACTTTAAAGTCTGTTCCTTATCGTATTTTGCTATTTGTAAAACATCCTCTAACATTTTTTGTTATTTACATTGGCAGTGTCTTCCTTTGCTGATCTCTTGGAGGACGTGAATGATGAAGCGGTTCCTTCTGTTAACACTGACGAGCCTATCCGGGAGCCCGAGCGACGGGGAGCACATACGGCCGGAGCCTCTCCGAGCCGCCGGGACCGTCCGACCCCCACCTCGGTCCAACTCTTATCCGAGCAACCGGATGACTCGTCCGGGAAGTGGAGAGGATAGATGTGGATGAAAATCAGGAGGCCAGAGAGGATGCGATCGAGCCCAGCCGGAAGAAGAAGATAGCCTCTTCTTCGACTCGGAAGAGTCGATCTAAGAAAAGGAAAGCGGGTCGACAGACCATAGAGAACGTTGAGGACTCTCCTGAGGAGCAAACTTCCCCAGGCACAACCGGTTGTACGAGCTGTCAGACCAGGACCTCGCCGCTGTGGTAAGCTCTAGTGTACATATGTCAGTTATTCCTATGCATATTGTTTCCTTCTTACCTTTCCTACGTCTTTTCCAGGGTGCCCAGGTCGGTCAGGAATTCTGGACCGCCTTGCCGAATCTGCGGCGAGTAAGGAGGCTTTACGGGGGACGATCGAGGAGCTCCGGGCCGCACGTGATAGGCACGAGAGAAGCCTCCAAGACTAAAGATCGGGAGATTGCGGCCCCGAAGAAGGAGCCGGTCGAGACTAGGGCCGGGTGCACCTGCTTGAACTCCGGGCCAAACACGACGAGTATGTGGCGGAGAACTCGAGCTCGGGCGGCGGCGGCCAAGGTCCGGGCGAGCTCGCTACTTTGGAAGCTTCTCTTCCCGCTCGGGATGCCCGAGTTGTGCATGAGTACAAGTCCTCCGATCATCTAGCCCGGAGCTCGAAGGTCTTGCTTGAACCTGTCATGCGACGCATGGGTACACGGCGGGTGTGGACGAGGCGGAAGAACGGCGCCACGAGCCGGTTCTTTCGGACCTTAGACATTACCGCTCTATGTACAAAGAAGGGCGGGTCGGATCTATGACGATCGTTTGAGAGAGTTCGGGGCGGTGAAGACATCGGGTCAAAGTATGCCGGACGCCGTCCTGCTTCTCAAAGTCTTTGGTCCAACCCCATCTTCGTCGAGAAGCGGGCTCCAGGACCCGGACACGATTGTTTCCGGACACGATTGTTTATCCTTATTCTTGTTTTTAAGAAAACTTTGAAACTTTTTGTTATCCAAGTTTCGTACTTTATTTTATACTTTGTGGTGCCACCTTGCCCACCGTATTTTGTACTTTGAATTCACTTGGTTTATTTTGTGCTTAGTTATTCGCATTACGCCTATAGATGTCCCCTATTTCCCCCGGTATGGCATGCATTACCGATGGTTAGGATGACATACTAAGTCTTGATAAAACTGCGGCGACTGCGGACTCGGGAGGTTTGACTTTTGCAAACCTTCGAGTATAACTGATTCGGCTAAAGCCCCGTCTGGCTTGAGGACTCGGGAAGCTTGTGGTATTCAAGCTTTCGAGTCGACCCGCGGGACTCGGCTAAATTCGGCGACTGCGGACTTAGGAGGTTTGACTTTTGCAAACCTTCTGAGTATAACCTGATTCAGCTAAAGCCCTATCCTGGCTTGAGGACTCGGGAAGCTTGTGGTATTCAAGCTTTCGAGTCGACTGCGGACTCGGCTAAATTCGGCTCCGACTGCGGACTTAGGAGGTTTGACTTTTGCAAACCTTCGAGTATAACGACTCGATTAAAGCCCCGTCCCGGCTTGAGGACTCGGGAAGCTTGTGGTATTCAAGCTTTCGAGTCGACCTCGCGGGACTCGGTTAAATTCGGCACGACTGCGGACTTAGGAGGTTTGACTTTTGCAAACCTTCGAGTATAACGACTCGATTAAAGCCACATCCGGCTTGAGGACTCGGGAAGCTTGTGGTATTCAAGCTTTCGAGTCCGACTGCGGGACTCGGTTAAATTCGCGGCGACTGCGGACTTAGGAGGTTTGACTTTTGCAAACCTTCGAGTATAACGACTCGATTAAAGCCACCGTCCCGGCTTGAGGGCTCGGGAAGCTTGTGGTATTCAAGCTTTCGAGTCCGACTTGCGGGACTCGGTTAAATTCGGGCCGACTGCGGACTTAGGAGGTTTGACTTTTGCAAACCTTCCGAGTATAACGACTCGATTAAAGCCCCGTCCCGGCTTGAGGACTCGGGAAGCTTGTGGTATTCAAGCTTTCGAGTCGACTGCGGGACTCGGTTAAATTCGGCGACTGCGGACTTAGGAGGTTTGACTTTTGCAAACCTTCGAGTATAACTTTGACTCGATTAAAAATAATCTCACTACGAGCATAATAATAAATAAAATGTAAGAAATCATATATTTATTAGAAATCAAGTATCTTTGATCACACCTTTATTGAAAAAGACAACATAAAATGAAAAGATAGAATCAAGCCTGGATTCATCTCAGGCATAAAACTTCCTAAGGTTGCTAGCATTCCAGCTTCTCGGTATGGTACGTCCGTGGCGTCGGCTAGGGTAAGCACCTTTGCCATGAACCTTTACTACCCCGTACGGACCTTCCCGAGCCGGGTTAAGCTTCCCCAGGGGAATTTGCTTGCGACCTCGTTTTTCCTCAATACCAAGTCTCCTTCCCCGAAGTATGAATGCTTCACTTTAGAGTTGTAATACTTTGGGATATCTTTTGCTTGTATTTTGCCATCCGGATGTAGGCTACTTCCCAGCTTCTTCCAAGTTATCCTTGGCATGTCTAAGCTCGGTATCCTGGTCAGTACTTGCATGGAGCTCAGTCCTCGGAGAAGGGAGCCCCACTTCAGCTGGAATGACTGCTTCACAACCATAAGCTAAGGCAAAGGGAGTTTCCCCAGTAGCCGAATTTGGAGTCGTTCTGTATGCCCAAAGAACGTTAGGCAAATGCTCGACCCGTGCTTGTCCCTCTTCTTCCAACCTCTTTTCAACCCAACCTTGAGCCGCCCGTTTGTTTGCTCCACCTGGCCATTGGCTTGAGGGTACCCGACGAGAGGTGAAATGTTGGACTATACCCGGCTCGGCACACCGTGACTTGACCGCCTATCTTCAAATTGCGTTCCATTGTCGACACCGGGATCTTGGGTATTCCAAAACGACGGATAATATTCTTCCATAAAAATTTACGTATTGCTTTCCCCGTGATAGTGGTCAAGGCTTCGGCCTCTACCCACTTAGTAAAGTAATCGATGGCCACGACTAGGTACTGTAGGTTACCTGGAGCTCGGGGAAGGGGTCCAACCAGATCTGCTCCCCACTGATAAAAGGGCCAAGGAGAGACCAAAGGAATCATGTTCTGCGTTGGCTGATGGGACACATTATCATGCACCTGGCATGACTTACATCTCATTACCAGATTATTTGCATCTGCTTGCATGGTTGGCCAATAATACCCGAATAACCGGCATTTACGAGCCAGTGTCCGGGCTCCCGCGTGGTTTCCACAAATGCCGAGGTGGATTTCCCTGAGCAGATAATTTCCTTCCTCCTGGGTAGCACACCTAAGCCATGGTGATATAAACGATCGTCTGTATAGGATATCATCAAAAAGAGCATACCTGCTAGCCTGTAGCCTGATCTTCCTGGATTGAACCTTGTCAGTTGGTAGAACACCGTGTTTTAGATAGGACGTTATGGGATCCATCCAGGTGGCCTGTTGGCTGATCGGTTGAACTTCATTCTTTGCATAACTTCGCTCGGCCAACCGCTCCACCGAACTTTTTTATCGAGAAAAAATTGGATGCCGGTTTCGATAGGGCATCGGCCTTTTGTTCTTTAGACCGAGAGACCACTCTATGAGCCCGACTTGAAGTTCTTGACAAATCCCGAGCGGTCGCCAAGTATTTCTTCATTGATTCCTCCTTTGCTTCATATTCACCCTTAATATGGTTAACCACCAACTGGAAGTCACCGAATACATGCGGGTTATACGCCCCCAAACTGGCCGGCGCGGTCGGAGCCCGGTAATCAAAGCCTCGTATTGCCTCGTTGTTTGTAGCCGCAAAGTTGAAACGCGGCGCATATGGGAATTCTTCCCCGCTTCGGACTAAGGAGCAAAAGGCACTCGCTCCTGCTCCTTCCTTTCCCCGATGCTCCATCCACAAAAAGGGTCCATGTATCGACGACCCGCCGGGCACATTCTTTATGCGTCTCGACTTGAAGCCCTTCGGCTAGGAAGTCCGCTGAGCCCGGGCTTTGACCGCCGTCCCCTGGGTTGGTAGTCCAGGTCATACTCTGCCAGCTCGATAACCCATCTGGCTAATCTTCCCGAGGTGTCTGGTCTCGCCAAGATCGACGCAGGGGTTGATCTGTAACCACAATGATTGAATGTGCACGAAAGTACGGTCGCAACTTCCTGAGGCATGGACTAGAGCCGAGCTAGCTTCTCTGCGTTGGTATACACGAGCTCGGTCCATGTAAAGCCCGGCTCACATAAAACACGGGTGTCTGCTCGTTTTCTTCTTCTTCTCTCGTATCGGACCGCACCGATTGCCTCATCAACTACGCCAAGTATAAAAGCGAGTTTCTCCTCCCAGGGGAGATGTTAGGGTTGGCGACTCGGCCAAGTACTCCTTTAAATCGTCAAATGCCTTCGACCGTCCTCGTTCCACCGGGAAGGGACTTGCTTTCCTCGGGATTTTAAAAAATGGTAAAGCACGCCGTGCCGACTTGGATAGGAACCTACTCGGGGCGGCCATGCGGCCGGTTAACCTTTGCACCTCCTTGATGCTTCGGGTGGTGGCATTGTTCTTAAGGCTTCAACTTTGTCCGGGTTAGCCTTAATTCCTTCTTTTGAAATCATGTAACCCGGGAATTTTCCGACTGATCCCAAATGTACACTTTTTTGGGTTAAGTTTCATTTGGGTCCGCTCGAGTACCCCAAATACTTCCCGGACGTCGATCATGTACTGATTTAGAGACCTGCTCTTGATCAGGAGATCATCCACATAGACTTCCATGCACTTCCCGATCTGTTTCTCGAAGATCTTATTCATCGCTCTTTGATAAGTGGCTCCTGCGTTCTTCAATCCAAACGGCATAGTAACATAGCGAAACGTTCCTTCTTCTCGTAAATGAATGCCGTCTTTTCCGCATCGTCCGGGTCCATGGCAATTTGGTGGTATCCTTTGTATGCATCTAGAAATGCAAAGATTTCAAATCCAACCGTTGAGTCAACTAACTTTGTCAATCTTAGGTAGTGGGTAACAATCCTTGGGGCAAGCCCTGTTCGGGTCGGTAAAATCTACACACATTCGCCGGCTACCATCGGCTTTTTTACCAGGCCCGGGTTGGCAAGCCGTCGGGTAAAACACTTCACGTATGATCCCGGCTTTGTAATAACTTTTCTACTTCCTTTTGAATGGCCTCCATTCGGTCTTTTGCAAACCGCCTTTTCTTTTGCCTAATCGGTTTCCGGGCCGGATCCACATGCAACTTTGTGCGAGCCGGTTCGGGGGACAAGCCCGGCATGTCATCCGTCTTCCATGCAAACACGTCTTTAAACTCCTTTAAAATCTCAACGAGCTCGTTTTAAACCGATCCGGGATCCATGATCCTATGTTGAGTGACAAGCTTTCTTGTTCCTTTCCCAAATTTACTAACTCGATCTTATCATCTGATGACCAACTCTCTTCCTCCTCTGGGAGTAACTCTTCCACAGATACCTGTTGTACCATCATTTTTCCATTTACGGTGGCCGTGTAACGGCTCTCTCCCGGCATTTCGACATCACCTTTGACTTCTGTCCCCTCCCGGGTCGGGAACTTCAAACGATGTGAGCCGGAGAGATCACGGCTCGCGGATCTATTAGGGCGGGTCGCCCCATAATAACATTGTAGGTGATGGGGCCACGACCACCACATAACTCACCATGAGGATCCCGTCCCGAGGTGCTTTCCCAAAGGTGGTTGGTAAGGTGATCATGCCCATGGGGTGAGCGGTGGCCACCGCAAACCCGAATAGCGGGGATGATACGGTGCTAGCTCGCATCCTTTAACTTCATGGATTGAAACACATTGTAGTACATCACATTGACTGCACTTCCAGTGTCTACACAAAATACGCTTCACCGTATGTTTGTTGATTACCGCTTCGATAACCAAGCCTTCATTATTGCGACGAGGGGAAGAGGATCGCGAGGGCCATAAACGACCTCTCCCGACGACGGCCTTTGTCTCTTTCCCGAGTCGGTGTTAGTCGGTACTCGGCTACCACTCGCTCCTCGGTCGGGACGGTGTACTCGGACCACCCGAGATGGTATTAATGGTATTGATGGGGCGATTATCCGGCGCCCTTCCGGTCCGGGGGACGGGTCCCTCCTTCGTCGTAATCATCTTTTCGGTCATGACCGAAATCTCTCCTCTTGTATTCCCGCCTTCCCCGAGGTTCGGGTGACGAGACCTATCTATTACCTCATCGAGTTTACCTTCCATAACAAAGACGGCGTCGATCTCTCTCTGTAAATCCACGCACCGCTTCCGAGTCGTGACCAATGTCCTCGTACGAAACTTACGGTATTTGGTTTGATCCCTTTTTTCCCGGGGACCCTTCATAGGAGGTGGAGTACGGGCAATGCCTTTCCTCTCGCATTATGGCGAGGACACCGCTCGCGTGATCGATTCAAAGGGATAAAGTCCCTCTCTTGCGGGGCCCCTTTCTTTCCGAGTCGGTCGGTTATGGGCGCGAACTACTCGGTCCCATACGGTTTGCGCTTTCTATCGGATCCGTCCTCTCGCCTTCTCTTTCTTAGGGGCTTCCGACTCCTCTTTAAACGGTTGGCCTCTTCACCTGCGGACGGTGTTTATATGCCGGATCCATACACTCGTCCATAGATTTCGGAAGTCGACCATTGAGCTTTGCATACAATCTACCTTCTCGCGGACTGCTACGAAAGAGGTGATCGGGAGGTGTTCATCGGCATTCCCGACACCGCCTAGATTCCTCATTGAATCTTTTCAGGTACTGCAGCACCGTTTCTTCTTTTTTCTGACGAATTGTGAGGAGGTACGTGACATTCCTCTGGAAGGGTTTAGCGGTGACAAAAGCCTGCAAAAATTTTCTTGCCAGGGTTTCAAAATTCTCAATAGACCGAGGTGGTAACTTCCGGAACCACTCACGAGCCCTGCCCGTGAGTAAGGCCGGGAAGGCTTTGCACTTCATCTCCTCGGGTGCACAGTCTAAATTCATGTGCGTTAGATACTGAAAGAGGTGGTCCTGGGGATCTTTCGTTCCATCATATGCTTCTAGTTTTGGGATCTTAAATCTCTCCGGGCGTGGGTAGTTCAAAATCATTCGAGAACGGTGATTCGATAGAGAGATCATTCGTTTTCTTTCCCGGGATCCCATCTAGTTACGCACCGGCGGCCTCACGGGCACCGAGCCTTAATGCGTCCGTGTTGCGTATGAGAGGTAGAGGAGAGAGTTTCTCCTCTATCTTCTTTATTTGCCGCGTTATCTTTTGGGTCCACGTTTTGTGGAGCTTCTTCTTCTCGCCCCTTTAGGGCCAATCCCGATACACTTTTGAACGCCGGTACATCCAAATTACGTAATGCCTCCGGCAAGGCACAACTTTGTGGCTTTGGATCTCGCCAATGTTTCCTCCGGATTGGTTTGCGGGCGGCTAGCGCAGCCGTGGGGTCTATGTCTCCGGTATCTCTAGTTGCCGCGGTTTGGGTCCTTTTTCCGGTATTTTTTGGTGGTACCATCGCTGTTTCTTGGTCAAATCGCAACTTGGGCCCCTCCTTCTAGCGCCAATTGATGATGTCGCGTATCACCTAGGGATCCAAATAACCTCTAAGACGATTCAAACAAGAACGAGAGATAATAGGGATGGTGATTTTGTGTGATTAAGGCCGAGCCCGAGAGTTAGTTTCTCTCGAGTTGCCTACGTATCCAATAGCTAAATTGGAATTAAGTCATTCGTAGTTCCTTAGGGTTGTTTATATAGGGAGGCGTCTCACCTCTTTTCTTGTGAAACAAGTCGTATCATCCTTAAACCCTAAGGATCCTCACGTGTTTATCTCTAGCCAAGGATAATTATGACTATATCCGAATTATGGGATTTCCTTCCGGTATTTCAGGGATTCTCCTATAATATAGGCACATGTGTTATTTATCACTTAAGGAAAGAGCCAGTCGGCCCTCGATAGGCTTCTCAGGCCAGACCGGCCTGATCTGCCTATCCTGCCTCCAGACTAGATCGAGCTGCACTGCAGTGCGGTAGCCGAGTAGGTCATGTACAGACCTCCCTCCTGGGGTAGGGTCTTACTGGTGTGGGGCTCCTGGCCCTAAATGCTTCCCTCTTATCCTTCACTTCCAATCCTGGGACGTTATAAGAGTGACACGTGGTCAGGTCTATTTCCACCATCGTCAATGTGTATTTGGATCAGGGCGTTCACGGTAAGGTTTGATACGGTTAATGGCCGAAACCGAAATCGAATCGAAAATTTCGGTTAGTAAAAATATGTGAAACCGAAACCGAACCGTTTGTTTTAGGAAACCGAACCGAACCGAAATATATAGTTCGGTTCGGTTAACCGAAACGAAATTAAATTTAACAATTTTATTTGATCATAAACGGTTCGGTTTTTTATTCGGTTTTTTCATTTGGTTATAAATGGTTCGGATAACGGTTCGGTTATAAGCAATTTTTACAATTTAAAAAAAATATTTTGGTTATAAAAGCTAATTATAAATGTTGGATATAAACGGGTTGGTTACAGTTTTTTGTTTGGTACAATTTCGGTTTGGTTAATTGTTCGGTTTCGTTTCGGTTAATGTTTTTAATTCTGTTCGGTTTCGATTCGGTTTTTAATTCGGTTCGGTTACGGATAATTTATAGCGAAAATCGTAACCGAACCGAAATTTTCGGTTTCTCTATATTATTAACCGGAAACGAATACTAACCGAACCGAACGACCTCGGATCGGTTCGGTTTTCGGATAAACGTATCCGTGAACACCCTTTGAACATAAATTATTTTCGACATGTTTGCTAAATAAAGTAGAATAAAATAAAGTTAAATATTGATTAGATAGTTGCTATTTTTCTGATATTAGTGTAGATGATGAAATACTATATTAGAGAAATTTTAATAAAATATTATAATAATTATATTATTTGGGAACTATAATAATTAAAGTGACGGTAAATGAAGTAGTGAAGTGATGAAATAATAAATTTTTTATTTTTTTTAGAGTATTTTTGTCAAAAAAAAAGACAATTTAAACATAAAAATATACAATGATGACAGTAAAATATTTTTCTGGATAAAAATGACATATTCTTATTCCACTATATTTTGGCTCAGTCCACTGCAGCAAACATTGACAGCAAACATTGAATTCAATTCCACTGCAGCAAACAATGGATTTAGAGTTATGAACAGTTGATTTGTTCTTATCACCCAATTTATTGTCCCGATCCTCGTTTCCCCCCCCCCCCCCCCCCCTTTTTTTTTTCCTTTTAAACCATCCTTATTTTTTATATATTGATGGAAAAATTACTTGTGGGAAAAAATATAATAAAATAATAGGTAATTTAAGTGGTGAAGTGGATTAAAATTAACTAATGTCAAAACATAACGATAGTTTTAAGGTGTTATATCTCTTTCATCAATTAATTATGCGAACATGGGTCTATTTTATTTTTATTTTTATAGCACATGGGTCTATTATTTTATTCAGTTTCATTTTAGTCTTTAACTTCAAGTTATACCTTTTGTTTCAAAACTATTTTAAAATTTTGATTATTAACCAATTTTGACACGGACAAGTTATTATCATACTCCTTATTATTTTTCATAATCACTATATAAAAACTAATGATTAATATAATTCTTGTAATAATTAAAGTTGAAATATTAATTACCTGAACTGTTCGGTATGAGATATTCTCGAAACGATGGAATTAACGGAAACTGTATTGAACAGAGCCAGCTCCGGCTTCTCCGGCAGCCGGAGTTTCCTCTTTCTAAAAGCCGCCACCAAAACCTGCACCACACTCGTCAACGGACTTCCCTCCGGCAAGATACATACATACAGTTTCGTCCCGGCGAAGAATAACGAGCACGACAGAAACATCAGGAACGCCGGAAGTGCTAATCCGATCGACCAGCTGATATTCGATTGGACGTAGACGATGACCGTTAACGAGATCATCATTGCGAAAGTGTAGGTTAAGTAAAACCAATTGAAGAAGCTGCTTGTTCCTCGTTCGCCGGATTTGGTGTTCGGGTTGAATTGATCCGCTCCGAATGCGAGATTACAGGGTCGGATCCCACTTGCTCCGACTACCAAGAATGCAAATCCACTGACTAGAAAAACCATTTGGCCTGCTGTGGCTGATATGCATTGATTGGCTTGTTTATCTCCACATGATGGTGGATGGAGCTTTTCTATGGCTGCTGTCAATGTTAATACAAGCATCCCCTGCAATTTTGTTTGCAAATTTTGCTAAGTTTTCTTATGATACACATAGTCTAGAGAGTAATGATATTGATATAACCGTTGTTTCACAATGATTCAAAGCAGAGCGGTCTGCACCGTTGATCATGTTGAGTTTACTTCATAATCAACGGTGCAAATCAACGGTTGTGTCTGTATCATTAGTCCATAGTAAATTGTTTCCTTAGAGTGATATAATATGTACTTTTGCATCATCGATCAAGATGTAAAACATTTTGATTGATTTATTTATTACCGTAATGAATGATTTAAAAACATATTACGTTATTTTTGTTGTTGTAAAACTAGCACTCCGTAATGCATATGCGTTAGTGCTACTACGAAAACAGTTATATCACAACGAATAAGAGTATATCCAGTCATAAACCTTTTAAAAGATTTATAACTGTCTCACGTCATCCAACTTATAAACCTTTTTTCTATAAACATTTTCTTCACAATCATAAAATTTTACACACCGCCACATCATCATGTTATAAACATTTTACATCATTAAAGGAAAAAAAAAAAAAAAAAAGCAAGAATGTCAGACCATTAGAATTGAACTTTTTGTAAAAAACCTTTCCAAGTTGGCACTTCTCTAATGGGCCAAAGCTTTTTAAAAAGCTTTAAGAAATTTTATCAACCTCCCGTTGGAGGTACTCTAACAGAACACACTTTTATATATTCAATTATAATGATGTTAATTAAAATCAATATGTTTAGCATCATAATTAAAGACGTAAATGTACGTTTTGTGATTCGTTATGGCATAATTATTGTGCCAATAGTAATTTCCATACACAATTAAGTTGTATGTAATATATGAGAATCGAAACCCCCGGTTTTCATCGATGAGTGCAATAGCCCTGTACCCCCAACTAGGCACTAGGCTGAATCCGATTCCCCTATTCTTCCTTTCTTTAATTATTTCTTCACTTGTTTGAAAAGGGTTATGATTTACTTAAACTAGTTTAACAAAAGAGTGTTGAAATTGATTTTTTTTTTCCCATTTTCTTTTTTTAGTCCAAAGGGTAGTTTTGCACAAGAGTTGGAATAATTCTAATAAAAGAAAAAGCTTAATTACCAAGAAAGAAGAGATTGAGCCAATAGCCAACATGTTGTATCTTCCAAAGTAAGAATCACACATAAAAGCTCCAACCATAGTACCAAAGTTGCAAGTCCCATTGAATATATTGATTAAATTTGTTGCTGTGATTGTTTTCATGTGGAAAACAGAAGTCAAATACACCAACAGATTTGATGAAGTCCCAATTGTTCCTAGCTTCTCAAATGTTTCATTTCCTGCAAGATTTCAACATTCCATTATTATAAGTACATGATATAAACATGAATAAGATATTACCGTAAATGTAACACCCAAACCCCAGGTCTAGTAGCATTAAAACATCCGGCCAACTGGTCCTTTATGCCTCATATAACGATACCAGACCCAGAGTTTGAAGGCGTTACAGTAAAGATATATGTACCTATAATGAAAGGCATGGCTTTGATTCCTGGATATTTGAGTTCATTTTTTGTGGGTTTCTTCTCTACTACTTCTTGATGGTTGTTCTCCATGGTGTTCTTGAAAGATGTTTTGTTTTGATTTGAAGAACACAATGGAGAGAGGAAGAGAGAGAAAGAAAAAATTGGAGAAGATTGGCCTTAAGTGAATGGCATGGGGTGATTGGGTGAAGGTTTTTTTTTTTGCAGGGTATTTATCCATCACTTATTGTGAAAAAGAGGTCCGTATATAAATGAATATAATAATGACTTTTGTGGACACATATGCATTCCGTGTAATTATTCTGCTCTAATTAATCAATTAATTTAACGTGACAAAATCGCATGTTCTCCGACCTGTAAATAGTGGGCGGATTATAGGTTTGAAGAATACGCCTAGCTTCAAGACATTTGTTTCGTTGTTGGTGACATCATAAATGGTCACCATTTTAGTTTTTAATTAATGCTACCGATGCAGTTATTGTGTCGTAACGAAATACATAAATAATTTCTTTAAATTACGTTTGTTGATGATGAAATTATATAATTATCAACGGATCCTACATTATGATTAAAGATGAAAAATTTTTGGTTTTGTTATCGGTTGTGACATAATAATGTGCCCGTAGCGATACTTTTTTTTTTTTTTTTATTTTATTTTATGTAATTACGAATTGAAGTGTCGGTACTTCATAGCTGTGTCTTTTTATTGTCTTTAATTAATACTACCTCCGGTCAAAAATATGTCATCCTAGGAGTTTTTACGCTGATTGAGAAAATGATTGAATGTCATATATTTGAATGTTGAATTTATCTAAACTGATGATTTAATTAAGTTTGTTTCCGGTGTGATATAGTTTATTTCTCTAAAGATGGCGTCCCATTTCTTTTTTAAGTCTCTTGCATATAGACTTGTATTAGTGAATTGGTCAAAGCATAGAATCAGCATTGTAACGTTTGTATTAATATTTGTAATCATGGTAATCATTTATATTTATCGTGGTATATATTCTAGGAGTCTAGAATCTTTCTCTAAGTGTATATATATACTTATACCGTACCAAAATCAATCAAGCAATATACAAAATTATTCTCCAAAATCTCTTCTTAATACGGTATCAAGAGCCCTCTGCTCTCCCTGCACAGCCAGCTAGCCACGATCCCCCTCCTCTCTTTCCCTTCATTTACATGACACCCCATCCTCATCCTCATTCTTTTGCACAAGAGCTTCAAGACCACATTCTATATCATCAATTTCTCAAGCCCCCCCTCTCCCTCTCCCAAGAAAAAAAACACAACAACAAAAACAACAAATGGGCTATTATAAGATTGGTAGGAAGACCTTAAAGAATGATTTGGGATGGATAGAGGTGATACAATTAGAAGAATGAAAGACGGGGGAAATGCATTGTGAGAATAAAGGATGTGGGTTTACTCATGACGGAGGTCGGATTAGCATCCGGTCACGTGTAATCCACACATTGACCAAGCAATAAATGTAGCTAGAGAAGTAAGGCATTAAGAGCCAGGAGCCCCACTTTAGCTTAAAGGCAGATCTAAACACTAGGTGGGAGATTTGTATAGCTAGCTTCTCAGTCCACCGCTGGTCGGTCAGGGCACAATGGAGCTCTGCTAGCGCAGTTCATCTAGACAGCCTCGGGAGCTCGGCGCAGGTCGACCCGAGCTACCTCCTTTATTGATACGCACGTATTAGTTATCAGATAATTATGGAAAGAATCTTAAGCCATAAAGACACTGATCTTGCATTTAATAAGCGTGGTTATCTCCTACAATCCAGGAGATTAAACCATAATTATCCATTCCTTTTGGAACACGAAATTATAGTCCACCTTGGACACGGCCCATGTAAAACGTAGGGCATAAGGCCCTCTATATAAACAATCCCTAAAGAACTACGGAGACTTGATTCCTGATTCATACACAGGATACGTAGGAAACTTAAGAAAAGCATTCTCAGACTCAGTCTAAAAATCACAAACACAACCCCCGTTTTACATCTTGTTCTTGGGTTTTAGTTTTGAATTAATTATCACTAAGAAAATACGGCCAGATTATTACCCGACGAGATCCGACATCGTCAACTCACATCCCCAATCATTCTAAACTTTAGGCCAACCAAAATGTGAATGACAGTTTTATACAATAAAGACAACATGATCAACAAAAAAACTTTAAAATAGCTTCAAAATATATCCGAAGTAAAGGAGATGGACGGGGTTGTGAATGCGGTACTTCATGTCAACACCCATCTTACTCTCCTCTTACTTAATAATACTTCCGATCCAAAATATAAGTCTATTTAATTTTTTTGTTTTTTTCCATAATTTAAATTCATTTAGATAATCAATCAATCATTTATTGCATTTTTCTTATTTTACTCTTTCACTACTTTGCATTAATAACAGTTAAAGATCATTTTAGATTTTTTATAATCAAAATTAATGGCACATAACCAATTTAACCAACTTTTTTAATCAGAGTGAAATATTTTTAATAGATTTAGATTTTGGGACGGATGTAGTACATCCATTTCTTATATTATAATGCATTAATAACAGTTAAAGATCATTTTAGATTTTTTATAATCAAAATTAATGGCACATAACCAATTTAACCAACTTTTTTAATCAGTGTGAAATATTTTTAATAGACTTAGATTTTGGGACGGATGTAGTACATCCATTTCTTATATTATAATGGATAAAATGATATTGCGTAACTATGTACGATAGGCGTCTCAAAATTTAAGTTTATTTAGACTTTTCACACGAAGTAATAAAGTGATAAGCGTCATTAATTTTAATGATAAAAATCTAGAATAACTTTTAACTCTCGTTAATGTAATAGTTGTAAAGTAAATAAATGTATAATAAATTAGGGGTAAATGGATGAATAAATTAATAAATGATCTATTAGTATTCTTAAATGATTTATATTTGATGAGAGTCAACTTGGCTATCATTTACTATGTAATTATACCCGTTTATACCTCGCTTTATATGTTTCCGGAGACATTTGATTGTATTTTGATGTAATTTACACCTTGGTTATCATTTCGGGACCTAGGACGTAAAGTCCGGGATTCTCGGTATTTTTCGGTGTAATTTACTATACTCTCGGTCACCCTAGTGTCCTGTAGGGATTATGTGTGGTATTTGTTGTGATTTTGTACAGGACTTAGGTGTTTGAGATGTCCGGAAGGCGAGTTACGAGGATTGGAACGTGTGCCCGAAGCTTAAACGTTCAAACGGATCAAAACGCGGTGGTACTACAACCATACCTTCCATTGATCTGCATTTTGATCCACCTTGGAGGCATTTTCTGGGCTGGACATCTTCATGAAAGTTGTAGAAAATTTCATTAGCTTTCCAACGGATTTTGAATCACTCAAATCGGAGGTCTACACACAAAGTTATGGCTGATTTACTGGGGTGTATCGACCGGCCGCGCCTTTGAGAAATGCTAGGCGCACGCCTTCGGGGGAAAAATGTGCCAAAGTTTCAGTACGTGTTTTTATCATCATAGGCGTGCGCCTACACATTCCTAGGCGCACGCCTAGCGTCCAGAACACATAAAACACTATAAATACCCCCATTTTGGATCTAGATCCAAACTTCCTCTTCCCCAACTCGTTTTTCATCATTTTTCGGCGTTTTTCGTTTTTTTCTTAGCTTAGATTAGATTTATAGGTATATTAGCTTAGTTTAGTTGTAGATTGTTGTAATCCGTTGATTCCCGAAGATAGCTTGACGCGTTATTGACGGGATTTCGTTCGGTGGATCGATTTTCTACGGCATAATATATTTGGTATTTTGTTTACCTTTCTTCTTCTTGCTTTCAATCTTTGTTTTTGTTATATTTATTGTTGATTTCTTGTTGTTTTTGTTGATAAGATGAGTAGCTAGTTTTTCCAATAGTCGAGTTATGTGATAGTCTATGAAATCGAATCCTTAGCTCGTTGATTGAAGTGTTTTGATGTTATGATTGTTAGATTCTCGGTGTTGTTATCGTTCTAGAACTTATTCGTAAATGACTTTTATTGAACTCGCGACTCGGTAATCGTGTTTCACGCGTCTTCTTTACATATGTATTTTGCGAGAGGATACGGGAAAAGGGGTTTTAGGATCACGTGTAAAACCGACGAGTTGTTCGGACTCGGTTTCGTTGTGAGGTTTGTATCGACTTGTCGAGCGTCTCATAGAGCGTAGACCGTGTTGAGTCAGTTAAATCCGGTCAGCGGACTGTTGAATTCGACATAGGAAACTAGGTTGTTGAAATTGGCGCTTAGCTTCGGAAATAGGAGACGACATCCTTTAACAATGTCAAGAACATTAGAGTATATCGAAATCACTTCTGGTTACGAGTTAGGGTTAGATAGTAGTCGATTGGATCATAGCTCGGCTATCTCTTTTATATAGTTTTAAATCTTTGTTTTGTGTATTTTTAGTTTGTAGAACCGGTGATCGACAAATCACCACGTTCAATATTTGTGTTGACTCGAACTAGGGACGAGACCAACTTTGATACTCGACCAGATTCCCTGTGGGATACGACCTTGACTCACCAATTCTAGGCTACAGTTGACCCGGTACACTGCCGGTGAGATTGGACACTTAGAAAAGGCCGATCAAGTTTTCTGGCGCCGTTGCCGGGGAATCGGGTTGATATCTTGTAAGTTAGTTAAGTTCTTAGGATTAGGTCGTTTTTCTTATTTTTTTTATTTATGTATAGTTTGTTTTATTTTGTTGTTGTTGAAGTGTCACACCATTTACTTCGGTAGTGGTAGTGATAAGTTACCGTGATTGTGTTTGTGTTGTTTCCCTGTTTGCAGATAATGAATCCATACTACAATTACGGCTCCTATCCTTACCCATTCGGATATTACAATTACGGTGCTATGGGTTACCAAACACAACCATTTTATCGGTTCAACCCATACGCCGCATCTTATGGAAATGAGTGGGATAATGCCCCGAGTTACTTTGATCAACAACTCGATACTTCTCCACCTCCGGAATCAGAGACCTCAACGGAGCAACGGATGGCACTTGAGCAAGCGTTGAAGAGTTGAGTAAAGTGGTCCAAGAGCACCATAATGAGCTTCGAGATGGCCGGACGCAATGCAAACAGCCATACGAAACTTGGAGCTTAAAGTGCAACTACCGTTTGAGGAGTTTGAGAGGAGAGAGCAAGAAAGTATGATTGAAATCACCCCGGAGGAACACTACGAGGATGGTATGACTCTTGTATCTATTGAGTCACCTTTCCGTCTTCATTTAGCCCTATTGTTATATCTTCGGGGGTGCACCCTATTGAGTTTGTTGTTGATGTTGAGCCTATTTGTTCATACTTGGTGCTAGAGTCATTGTTAGTTGGGATATGTTTTAGTTCGGGGAAAGTGAATTCGTTGTTCTGTGCAACGGATTCATCGAACCATTCATGGTGGTGGGGATTGAGCCCCATATTTCTTTTGTTTCATTTTCAAGGGGTGCTCAATTCCTATGATTTTGGTAGGGAGAAGCAACGGTTTTCTCTCCTTTGGTATAGCTATCCTTGACATAGTTGGGGGTAGAAAGTCGAGCTGAGGACTTCAAACTCAGAATGTGTTTTTATTGCTTTTTCTTTCCCCTCGTGTTTCACCATGTTTCTTTAGTGTGTATTCGGGTAAATTTTGTTGTGATATAACCCGAAAGTAGTGTGTATTATTGGGGGTTAGTGTGGTGTTTTTAGTTTTTGATGAATCATGGTGATCCGTCTATTTTTCATTTTTGATATCTCCATACCTGTGTGTCTCGTATAGTTGTTGTTTCTGTTGATATTAGCACAGGTACCCTGGGAGGACTTTCTACGGATGCCACGTGATCGTACTCGCACCATTTTCCGGTTGTAAGCTAACTTTGCTACCCTTATCCTTCGTGTTTCGTTTTAAAGTAAGGGGTGGTTAGTTTAGCTTAAATGTCCCGTATTCATGTCGAACGAGTTATACTTAGCGATTGTTATCCCTTTAGTTTAAATGAGTCAGATTTTGAGAATTTTGATGGCTTTGACATTGATTTTGATACATTGAGCCTATAGTATTGCTTTGATTAAACATCTAGTTATTGTATAGATGCATTTCATTTGAGTTGGAATCTTGTATTGAGAATAGAATAGTTCTATCACGTTAGCTTCGAGTTCATGAATCACCTTGACTAGTGAACGATTATGGTAGCTATTAATGACCCGGTTACCTAGAACTTATATTAGTAACTTCGAGGCGAAATAGAAAGGTCGGTCTTGGTTAGGTACGGGATGACGGTTATGGCATTTCTTTGACCCGATCAGAGCCAAATTCCATCCCTTATATGTATATCCTCAGTTCCCCCTCTAAGCCTTTGTAGGGTGGTTAGACCGCCACCCGAACTAACCTTTTGTGCTACTAACTCATAATTACCAATGCCCTTAGCTTTTATTACGGTCTACATTTCCTTGACCACCTTGCAAGATTGAGCTTATTGTTTTCACATTTTCTGATATGGTGTGGGGTGATTATGAAACGTATCTCTCGAGTGGTGTTGGTAAAAAATGAGTATATCCCGGAGGAGGTGGAATATTATGGCTTTTCGGCCTTTGATCGTTTTTGTGGTTTTGAAAAAAAAAAAAATGAGAAAAGAAAACATAAAAAGAAAAAAAAAAGTTGTATATATTTATATAAGAGTTCTTGGAATGCCAATTTTTGGGGTTTGATTTTTGTTGTGTTGATGTTGGTGAAGGGGTACTTCTTCTAATCTAGTACGGAGAAGGAGATGTTGTTGTGTTCTGAAGTGGTTTGTTCCTGGTTGACGAGCTTAGGTATGAACTAGACTTGGATACGACGTATGTCTCCGACTTGTGGAATGATGTGGAGAGGTGGAAGGTTGAATGAATTATAGGTTGAAATTCGTTTGATGGTTTGTACTATTCGAACGAGCATCCTTATGAGGAGTTGAGTCTTCCGTTGCTACGAAGGGAAGAGCTTCGGTTTTAGTGTTTGATGTTTGATTAAGCTCACTTGCACTTTCTACTTTCTATTTTATCGTAAATATCCTTTCGTAACCCCGACCCTAGCCTAACGATATAACCCTTCAAGTCCCGCCCGACCCTACTAGACTTTGATTGACCTCGATTAGTGGAGATGTTTACGACGTATAAGCCTATGGTGTAACCTCGGTAAATTATACGTCTATAATCTCAACCGGTCATTGGTGATAAATGTTGAAGAAGCTTTGCACACACACACACATTCTTTTCTCAATACAAGGTAGAACTTAAATCTTATGCATTTATATCAATTACTTGTGTTTTACCATTTCAATTCTTATATACTAGATGTATGATTGCAATGTTGACTCCATTTTTATTTTTGAATCGCTCATTTTTGCTCGAGGGCGAGCAAAAGCTAAGTAGGGGCAACGGCGCCAGAAAACTTGATCGGCCTTTTCTAAGTGTCCAATCTCACCGGTAGTGTACCGGGTCAACTGTAGCCTAGAATTGGTGAGTCAAGGTCGTATCCCACAGGGAATCTGGTCGAGTACCAAAGTTGGTCTCGTCCCTAGTTCAGGCCAACACAACTATTGAACGTGGTGATTTGTCAGATCACCGGTTCTACAAACTAAATATACACAAAATAAAAGAGTTTAAAACTATATAAAAGAGATAGCCGAGCTATGATCCAATCTACTACTATCTAACCCTAACTCGTAACCAGAAGTGATTTCGATATACTCTAATGTTCTTGACATTGTTAAAGGATGTCGTCTCCTATTTCCGAAACTAAGCGCCAATTTCAACAACCTAGTTTCCTATGTCGAATTCAACGGTCCGGCCGACCGGATTTAACCGACTCAACACGGTCTACGCTCTATGAGACGCTCGACAAGTCGATACAAACCTCACAACGAAACCGAGTCCGAACAACTCGGTCGGTTTTACACGATGATCCTAGAACCCCTTTTCCCGTATCCTCTCGCAAAATACATATGTAAAGAAGACGCGTGATATACGATTATCGAGTCGCGGGTTCAATAAAAGTCATTTACGAATAAGTTCTAGAACGATAACAACACCGAGAATCTAACAATCATAACATCAAAACACTTCAATCAACGAGCTAAGGATTCGATTTCATAGACTATCACATAACTCGACTATTGGAAAAACTAGCTACTCATCTTATCAACAAAAACAACAAGAAATCAACAATCAAAGTTAACAAAGATCAAGATCAAAAAGCAAGAACAAGAAAGGAAATTGAAATACCAAATATATTATGCCGTAGATAGTCGAATCTCCGAGCCGAATCCCGTCAATAACGCGTCAAGCTATCTTCGAGAATCAACGGATTACAACGATCTACAACTAATCTAAGCTAATATACCTCTAAACTAAGCTAATCTAATGAAAATTGATGAAAAAAACGCGAAGAAAAAAATCGAGTCTAAAAGAAGATGGTTGTGATCTAGATCTAAAATGGGGGTATTTATAGTGTTTTATGTGTTCTGATGCTAGGCATGCGCCTAGGAAAGTGTAGGCGCACGCCTATGATGCTGAAAACACGGACCGAAACTTTGGCCATTTTTCCTCCGTAGGCGTGCGCCTAGCATTTCTCGGGCGCGCGCCTGATACACCTCCGGTAAATCAGCCATAACTTTGTGTGTAGATCTCCAATTTGAGTTATTCAAGATGCGTTGGAAATTTCATTCAATTGTCTACAACTTTCATGAAGATGTCCAGCCCAGAAAATGCCTCTAAGTTGGATCAAAATGCAGATCAATGGAAGGTATGGTTGTAGTACCACCGCGTTTTGATCCGTTTGAACGTTTAAGCTTCGGGCATACGTTCCAATCCTCGTATCTCGCCTTCCGGACATCTCAAACACCTAAGTCCTATACAAAATCACAACAAATACCACACATAATCCCTACAGGACACTAGGGTGACCGAGAATGTATTAAAACACCGAAAAATAATGAGATTTCCGGACTTTTCGTCCTAAGTCTCGAAATGATAACCAAGGTGTAAAATACATCAAAATACAATCAAATGTCTCCGGAAACATATAAAACGAGGTATAAACGGGGTATAATTACATAGTAAATGATAGCCAATTTGACTCTCATCAATATTATGGGACAAATCCAAAGATTTAAACGGACTAATGTTTTGGGACATAGGCAGTTAAATTTGTAGAAAAGTAGTATTCCTTTCGTTTTTTTTACTATCACTTTTTAGAATTCGTTTTTTATTTATTTATCTACCATTTTACATCACCAATGCAACATTCATTATATCTTTCCAACTTTACCCTTCAATTCAATTATAATATATAAATAAAGTATTTAAATCTCTAATAAAAAATACATTCTTAATGCTAAATACTCCAAAAATCAATTTATCTCACTATTACTCATGCATATACGCATTCCCAATATACTACTCCAATTAACAAGAAATAATCAACATTTATTGGGTGTGTATATATTACAAAAATCAAAGGATAACTTAGTCATTTTACCATTTTTTTCAGACATATTAATCACATTCTTAATTTATTTCGACAGATAAAAAAAACGAAGGGAGTAATTGGTTTGGCCATTAGAGTTGGCGTTAAATCATTGTGTGTCCTTAAAAAATATACTACTTCCGTCCCACAAAAAGTGTCCACATTTGCAAAATGTTTTGTCTTATAAAAATGTCCATTTAGAAACTAATACATCATATAATGCTCTTTTTCCAACATATCCATAACCACCATTTATTGTTGTATGTTCATTTCATATTTCAAAACAAGTGTTAATTATAAGATATGAGTATATATATCTATTGGTTATTAGTTATAAGGCCGTCGTTAGAGACTTAATGATCATTTAGGACACTCCAAAAACTTATTATGTTATAAGGACAATCTAATTTTTTTTTTAATTCCATCTTCCCATGTATCAATGCCCAATTTGGGGTTAGATGAGGGAACAACTTTACCTTTACTCTCCACTACAAAGAACACAGAAAACAGCCATCAGAAACCCATCCAAATTAAGCTTTGGGAGCTTCAACAACAAGAAGATCATGGCTTGAACAACACGGCCAAAACCCACCCAAATTAAGCTTCTTAAACTTATTGTGAGCAGGAGCCACCTTTCTACAATCCCGTGGTGGTTTAGAATGAGAATGAGCAGAGGTAGTGTTGCTTTTGTAATAATGATGATGACGACTAGAATTATTGATATAAACATCAAGCTGCCTTGAAATCCTTTGTATTTCGTAAGATTCAAGAAGTGAATTTCAGGGAGCCCAGTTTCTTCTTGACGACAAGATTCTGATGATGATGTCATGGGTTGATGATGAAGCTTGTTGTATCCAAATCTACCTGATGATGATGGTTGTGGTGGAGGTTTTCTTGACGGAAGATATTCATCATCATCATCATCATCATCTAATATTTCTTCTAGCAGTGGTAGTGGTAGAGGTACTACTCCTCCTCCTGAATTTGATTCTTTTTCATCAGCAGTGGCAGTGTCAGTGCTTAGCCGGTACCGGTACCGGTACCATGCCCATGCTTCGAAGCCGCTTCTTTTTGACTAGAGGCAGCTCATCTTTGCTTCCTCCTCTCGCTTTTTTTCCTACTTCCATGGATTAATTGAAACAACAACCGGCCGGACTTTTGATTCAAAAACGGTTTAGTTAATTTGCTTATAATAATGAAAGATTCCAGGTAGCTAGTGATGGTGAATATTTAAGAACGTACGGGTAAGCTGGACAGTTCCAGGCCTATTACTATGAGTGTATAATACTGGCGAGTGGGTTAAACTAATTGAATTGATTTCATATGGGGTAACGTGTGCTATAATATTAACGTGTTGTTTTTCTTTTCTCTTATGGTTGTCTTTGTCTTGTTTCTTGGGGTGCAGGTCGATATAAGTGCTTTGTGGCATTTGGCTAGCGTGGTTTCTGTATTGGAGCCGGTTTATGGGCTTGCAGCTATGAAAAAGTGCTATCAGTTGTTAAAGGCCAGGACCATGATAGCTTTCGGCCTAGTTTTTGGGTATTTGGCTATTTGTGGACTGATCACAATATATTCTTATCAGTTGTGGTTAATGGTGGGGATAATCATGGTGCTTACAAGAATTATGGTTGGTGGATTCTTGGTTGGGTTGCTGGTGATAGTTAATCTGGCGGGCCTATTAGTGCAGAGTGTGTTTTACTATGTGTGCAAGAGTTACTATCATCAAGAGATTGACAAGAGTGCCCTCTATGATCATCTTGGTGGTCTGGGCTTATGCAGTGACATTGCTGACTTATGCAGTGACATTGATGTCTGATGCAGGGACATTGATGAATTATGCAGTGACATTGATGTTTGATGCAACGACATTGATGTTTGATGCAATCAATAGCTTTTCGATGTTTACTTACGGTCTCCCTTGTGTTTATATGCATTTTGACAAAGAAGTGTAAGCTCAAGAACTACCGAAGTAAGAATTATTTTTCTGATTTACATGCTACTTGATGGAGTGACATTGATGACTTATGCAGTGACATTGATGTCTGATGCAGTGACATTGATGACTTATACAGTGACATTGATGTCTGATGCAGGGACACTGATGACTTATGCAGTGACATTGATGTCTGAAGCAGTGACACAATAACACGTCTAGGAGAAACATTCAGAGCATTCATAGATTGTGTTTTACTAATTAGTTGACAGTGTATTTGGGTGCTTATAATAGATGATATAGTCCGTTTTGCTTTCGCAGCACAAGTACGATCTAGGAGGCTCTTTATTACCTTCTTATGGGTTTCACTCACCATAAGAAGTTCAATGAAACTGTCACTCACCACAAGTTCAATGAAACTGTCAATCATCTTCTCTTTGCATGTGATGTGTCACTTTTGATTTGGCAACATGTATTTAAGCGGTGCAAGATTTTTTGGACCATTTGCGTGCTCCTTTGTGGACTTGTGTCAAATAAAACCTTGGGCCTTATCAAGTTCCTTGGAATTTGGCTTGTGGAATGCAATTGTGGGAATTACATCTTTGGTAATTTGGATCAACACAAACAAAGTTGTCTTCAATTCCCCCATCGTTGAACCGGAGATGATTTTTAGAGAAGTGCAAATGATGTCTTTTTCGTGGCTTTCGCATACCATTTGCTTGAAGAAGATATTGGGAATGTTGGAAAGCAAATCCGTTGGGTGTAGTAGTCTAAAATTTTTGGATAAAGTTTGGTTTTCCCGCTTATAAGGATGGGAGATTGTCGATGTTTGGTTTCTTCGGTTATTTTTTTGTAAACCTCTTTGACATTTCCATCTTCTTGTTGGGTTTGTCGTTTATATATATAAATGTATTATTGGCAGGAAAAAAGGCATAAAAACTTATAGCAGTTCTGGGTTTCAGCTGTCTTCTTTCTATGCATATCATAGCATTATACATCATACTAGTTGCGTCAATACACCTGAGCAAAATAGATTTGATGAGTGGAAACATCAACATCTTCTTAATGGTGCTTGGGGTATGAGGTTTTAGTCTTACTTGCCAATAGAATATTGGGGAATCTGTCTTTTACATGCCGTAAAATTCATTAATGCAACACCTACACCATTGCTTAATGACAATCCCATTATAAAGTTCTTCAAATGTATATTGTTTTTAAGGTTATTGGTTGTCTTGATTTTCCTTGCAGTCTTCGGCAAAACAGGACAAAACTTGATTTCAGAAGCAGAAGATGTGTTTACCTTGGAAACTCTAATACTTCAAAAGGAGTTATATTGTTAGACATAACTAACAAAGACACATTTGTTTCTAGAATCATCCAATTTTATGAAACTTGTTTTCCTCTGTTTAAATATGTCCTGGGCAGATCAGTCTCAACAGAAGCAAGTCCTTTGCCAGGTATCATTCTCATATAGCAGATGATCCATCACCAGTGAGTTTGAATGAGTCAAATGCAGAGTAATCTACTGAAAGTGATACCGTCATACAACCTCAACCTACCTCAACCACTACAAGATCAACAAGTATTAGGAATCCTCCAGCTTATCTGAATCAGGGTGTCCTGTTAAAACACCACATTCCTTAAATCAAGTCATGAGTGTGGACAAATTTGAGAAAGTAAAAATGAAAAACAAAAATACTTTGTATTAAGATTTCTTTTATAGTGTGAAAAAGACATAAACTTCCTTTTTTTTCATCAAATTATTCTTAAAACAAGCCGTATATATATATTAAAGTGTGATTAGTATAAAGGAAAGCATTCTCATCGACAGAAATAGCACTTTTAAAGCATCCCATTAAATTAAAAAAAACGCCAACATGTTCGTTTGTCATTCATGACGACGTATTGATAAGAACGTGAACATAATATTCAACGCAAACTTAAAGACTAAAGACATGCATGCAGTGTGTGTGTGTATATATATATATATATATATATATATATCAACGCAAACTTAAAGACTAAAGATAAGCAGTGTGTATATATATATATATATATATATATATATATATATATATATATATATATATTATTAATTAATAAATAGTACTCCAATCATCTGTAAACGTCTACATCTGCATGAAACCAATCATTAAAAATCGTAGCACAACTGCGTGAGGATGTTGAATATATATAGTAAGTAAAGATAATGCTGTAGTTAATTAGTTGTACTTAATTAGCATGTTATTAGTGTATTGGTGCCAGCTGTGATTGTAAAAAAGTTCATATATATATATATATATATATATATATATATATATATATATATATATATATATATATATATATATATAAGGCCTCAGTTACAGAAAATTCACCGAAATTCAATCATAGCCGTCTGTTGTGTTGTTGACAAGACAGGAGGCAAAGACAAAATAAAAATGAAGGGTGCAGATTTAATTTCGGGAGTTGACTTCGGGGAATTTAGCTTTGCCCCAGTTGGACTGGTAAAAGCAAGTAGACAAAACTATTCTGTTATTTTTCTTCTTTCAATTTCGTATCTGTAACAAGAGGAGATGACCTAGGGTTCATCTTCCTCTTCACTCATTTCAATTCAATTGCTTTTCATACCATCAATTCATCATTTTCCACATGGCATCAACGCGATAGAGCTGCGTATACTCATTTTCTCTATCGAATTTGTTTTTTTTTTTTTAGTATATTGAAGGTTCGTTGATGGCGGAAGAAGCAGTGATTCCCGTTTCTAGCCCTTACTATATCCACCCCAGCGAGAGTCCTTCTCTAGTGCTTGTTCAGCCCGTGCTTGATGAGAATGGAGTCAATTATCACTCGTGGTCAAGGTCGGTGAAGATGTCACTGGTTATGAAGAACAAATTTAGTTTTATCGATGGTTCGATTCAGGGGCCGGAAAGAGGAGATCCAAAATTCAACGCCTGGGAGCAATGCATTACCACCGTTACTTCGTGGTTGCTGAATTCAGTGTAAAAAACAATTGCTCAAACCTAGATTCTTTTCGGCTATCTGATTTACTTGAAGAATTGAATGGAATTAAGCAAGGTGAGCTTAAAATTTCTCAATATTTTGCTCGAATCAAGATAATTTGGGATGAAATCAACGTATTGAGGCCGGTTATTGATGTGATCCCGGGCAAGATTCATGGTGGTTTCCAAAGGAAAAAGAAGGAGAGTGGAAGAAGGCAGCATCTTATCCCACATTGCAAGTTTGGAAGATTTTCTTAGAATTTTATTTTATTTCTTTTATTTTTATTTTTATTTCTATTAAATTTGTCCCACATCGTTTTGGGAGTAGTTTATGTTTTTCATTTTAGCCTATAAAAAGGCATCATATGTAACTTTTACAATCGGTTGAATAATTGAGTGAAATTATTATAAAGCTTTCTAGCTTTTTGTGAGTATTCTATTCGTAGAGTATTCGAATCTGAACTTATCAAGATTTTGAGCATACCTTGTGGCGTTCGTATACCAAGGTTCTTAGATACGGGTTATCTAAGGGTTGAGGTCATACCAAGGTTCTTAGTTACGAGTTAGCTAAGGGTCGCGGTGCTCGTTTTATTGATACCTCTAATCGGTCCTTCGACAATTTTGGATCTGTTTCGACTACGAATCACATCAGTTGGTATCAGAGATCAGTAATTAAAGGTATCAAATATCCCTTGTTTCTTTCTTTTTATTCCTTCGTTCTTGTTATTAGTGTTCCCCAAAGGAAAAAAAAATTATTAGTTAATTTCTCAGCCATTGATCTTGGTCGTCTTCGTGTTCATACTTTCATAGAAAAAAAAAATATAGATTTTTGATCAGAAGGACAAAATTATCAAAAAATCGGGATAGAAGGAAACTGTAATTTAATAAGGACAAAAGTAACAATTATGAAGTAACAAATATAAAGTAACAAATGTGGAATAGAGTAAATATGAAGTAACAATTGTGAAACACAAAGTAACATTAACACGTGAAGTAACAATTTAAAGTAACATTTGTGATTTTTGTCCTTTATAATCATGAAAATGTTACTTTTGTCCTTCCAGACCCATTTATTAATTTTTTTGTCCTTGTGGCCCATTTCCCAAAAAAAATAAATCCCTCCTGGAAATCCTTTCATCTTGCCGTCATCTTTGACCACTTCGACCCCACATATATTAACCTTTGTTTTGGCTTTCTTTTGATTGGTTGATTTTATTAAAATAAAAAAAAGGACGTAACTCAGAAAATACGCCTGTATCACACTCTAGTGTGATATTTTTCACACCTGTGAAAATTCGGTAGTCTCAACAAAAAAAAAATTTCCTTTCTTCTTTTAGGTTCTTTCATCTTCCAATTGTCTGAGCCTTCTGAGGCTACCCATAGTGATGAGAGTGACGGTGATCGAGATAACATGCAGCAAGTCAAGATGAAATTCCTACGTTTAAAGGTACGAATGATCCCGATGCTTATTTAGATTAGGTTCGTAAAGTTGAGCAGATTTTTCGTTGTAGTAACTACTCTGAGAAGAATAAGGTTAGATTGGCTACACTTGAATTTGAGGGTTATGCAGCTATTTGGTGGGAACAATTAATTATTAATCGTCGCAAGGCCCGAGATGATCTTGTGAAAACCTGGAATGAGTTGAAAAGGGAGAAGAAAAGGAGATTTGTCCCGGACTCTTATTACCGTGAACAATATCGAAAATTGCAGACTCTTATGCAAGAGAATCGATCAGTGGAAGATTATTATCAAGAGATGGAACTTACATTAATTCGTACAGGTACCGAGGAAGATCCCAAGGCGACTATGGCTCGTTTATTGAGTGGTTTGAGGCCTGAAATTGCACATCCGGTGGAGATGAAAGATTGTGATAGTTTGGATAAAATGGTACATGCTGCGATATTAACTGAAAAACACTTGAAGAAAAGGAGTACCTTCACAAAACCATATTCAGGTAATTCTTCTTCTTACCGTTCGTTTCAGCCTTCAGGTGATAGTTCGCAATTCAACAACCCTAGCCCGGCCCCTATGTCTTCCAATGAGGCTTATAAAGCTAAAGAAACTAACAAGGGTAAAGCTACTACCTCCCCCCAACAGGCCACTCGTAACCTCAAATGTTTTAAGTGTCAAGGTGTGGGACACATAGCAAGTGATTGTGTGAATAGGCGAGTAATGATTGTTATGGGAGAAAAACATGGTGAGAAAGAATACATGTCACAATCCGAAGAGGAAAATGGGAGTGATTCCGAGGAGATAAGCCCACTCGAGGTTGGACCTGAAGGTTTATTTGTGTGAGTAAGAAAGTTGTGGAGGACCAAGACAAAGTAGATGCTAGTGCGCACCGTGAAAACATTTTTCAAACACGTTGCTTTATCGAAGATAAGTTGTGCGGTTTGACCATCGATTCGGGTAGTTGCGCCAATGTTGTTAGCAAAGAGTTGGTCGAAGAGATGAGCATTGAGACTACTAAACATCCCCAACCATACAAGCTACAATGGATGAATACATGTGGGGAAGTTAGAGTTACAAAGCAAGCGATGATCGCTTTTAAAGTTGGGATGTTCGAGGATACGGTTATGTGTGATGTAGTGCCTATTCATATTGCACATGTTATTCTTGGTAGGCCTTGGAAATTTGATCGGCGAGTTAACTATGATGGGTTCTTGAACACGTATGCATTACATCACCGGGGCAAGAAGGTTACTTTGGTTTCATTATCACCCCAAGAAGCACATGCGGAGCAACTTAAATTTGCTCAAAGTCGGGAGGTTCAAAGGCAAACAATGGGTGCAAAGTGGTGAAAAGAAGACGTGTTTAACTTCATTGGCTGTTCGTTCGGGTTCTTCTTTTTCTTTATTGCAGGTACATAAAGATCCACCACTTCACGTTGTTAAAGTTGGAGTCAAGTTGGAGAGCAAATCCATGACACCGCGCATAGTTCGAGATGTTGATGTTCGGATTCGTGGTCGAATCCTTTCCGAACCGGGAGGGAATGATGTGATCCCGGGCAAGATTCATGGTGGTTTCCAAAGGAAAAAGAAGAAAAAGAAGGAGAGTGGAAGAAGGCATCATCTTATCCCACGTTGCAAGTTTGGAAGATTTTCTTAGAATTTTATTAGTATTTATTTCTTTTATTTTTATTTTTATTTCTATTAAATTTGTCCTACATCGCTTTGGGAGTAGTTTATGTTTTTCATTCTAGCCTATAAAAAGGCATCATATGTAACTTTTACAATCGGTTGAATAATTGAGTGAAATTATTATAAATCTTTCTAGCTATTTGTGAGTATTCGATCTATTCGTAGAGTATTCAAATTTGAACTTATCAAGGTTCTGAGCATACCTTGTGGCGTTCGTATACCAAGGTTCTTAGATACGGGTTATGTTGGGTGTACAGCACTCTGCCCTCCCATGTTAGTTCAACCCATGGCGCTGTAATGGTGTGATTTAAGGAAATAAAGTTGCGCCTTTACTACCACCAATTGGTTTTAGTACAACGGTAAGCGCTTGATCCTAAGAATTGGTATCAGAGAAGGTCATGGGTTCGAATCCTGGCAACAGCATTTCTGTGGTAAACCATTCCCGCCCATGGCATACTACGGGTGTCACGGTTGGAGTGGGTAGCAGGTGCTGGGGGGGAGATTGTTGGGTGTACAGCACTCTGCCCTCCCATATTAGTTCAACCCATGGCGCTGTAATGGTGTGATTTAAGGAAATAAAGTTGCGCCTTTACTACCACCAATTGGTTTTAGTACAACGGTAAGCGCTTGATCCTAAGAGGTTATCTAAGGGTTGAGGTCATACCAAGGTTCTTAGTTACGAGTTAGCTAAGGGTCGCGGTGCTCGTTTTATTGATACCTCTAATCGGTCCTTCGACAATTTCGGATCTGTTTCGACTACGGATCACATCAGTTACTAACTGTAAATGTGATCATGTGTGTCACTGTGATTTGATTCCTATCATAGTTGGATATTTTGAGAACGGATGCGTCATCAGATTTTTGAGAGGACTGAATGAAAGTTTCTCTCCAGTTAACTCACGCAGGGCCGGCCCTCGTGTGAGGCCGGAGAGACGGCCGTCTTAAGTCCAACAGTGCCGGTAGGGCCCAACGGTACATGTTTCGTTAAAAGAAAAAATTCCGTGTAGATTCCACCGATCCAACCTAATATAATATATTTTTTTTTGATAAAGACCCAATTTTTTTTTACTTCAATCGATAAAGGTCTCAATAAAAAATTTACTTGGCCCAAAAAAAAAATTAGACATACAAACAAGTTTTATTAATTTTTTGTTTGGAAACTATAGAGATTAAAAAGACTACTTTGTGTTGGAAAATTTTGATGAATAAGAATTTGACAGATTCAGAAAATTTTGTTCACGAACTGATGTATGTATTCGGAAAAAATACATGAATCTCGTTCATGAGCTGATGCATGAATCTCGTTCGTTGCGATAACATTAATTCGTACGTCAACTCGTATGCAAACGATAGTCAAAATATTTATTTATGAAAAAATATCTAACACTTTGTAGGCATGTTTTGAGGCTATCAATAAATTGAATTTTATATTTACGGATGTTAATAACGCGATAAGTATGTTTAAAAAAAAAAAGCCAACTTCAACTAAACGACCCAATTCGGAGACTTGGCCTTAAACCCAAAAAATGCCAGGGCCGGCCCTGAACTCACGGATCCTGTTAATGTCTCCATTACCAAATGTTAAGATTGCATTTGCTATGGCCTTGAAGTTCGAAAGACAGAGGGGAATAAAATAGCAGACCCCACTGTTCTGTTAAACAGGTCAATTGCTAGCAACAACTCACAGAAATCGGGAAGGAGATTTAATAATTCTGACAATACAGGGGCAAAGAGGACATATCAACAGAATCAAAAGTAGGTGTTAGATAGTGGGCCAAAAGCCCTGTCAGTAAAGTGACTTAAACTCTACATCTGGTGGAACCAATCTGAAGACTCAACTGTGTGATGGACAGCTGAGAAGGGTATTCAATTCTGTGCGTCAGTAGGGTGGAGTCTACTGAGCTTCTATCAGCAGGGTAACTATTAGCAGGGTGATAGTCTGCTGAGTACTGGAATACAGCAGGGTCCCACATCTGATAATTCTGTTATGTGACAGCTATACAGTGTCATTAAAAGGAGGACACGTGTAGGGGTATTTATGGTGCATCAGACAAAGATTCCTTGTGGCTAGGGTTTAGGGATTTGTGCCTATAAATACAGTTGTTGTCTCATTGTCCGAGTGTGTTGAAATATGTAAATTCAGTGCATAATAAAATATCTCTTTTCTGCCCGTGGTTTTTTACCTTTCTCACTGAGGGGTTTTCCACGTTAAATCTGTGTTCTTCTTGTTTCTGTTATCTCATTTGATTGTTTATGTTTGATTGCTTATGTTTCTGTTTCTTGCATCTGAAGTTATCTCCATCAGTTTTATAACAAGTGGTATCAGAGAAAGGCTATGGAGAAAACAATCTGTACGATCAACTTCATCTTCACCAAGACCTTCAACAAGGTGCTAGGATCTGTGATAAAGTTGTGATCTTTACCAAGAAAAGATGTCAGCAGTAAACGTGAAAATCGATAAATTTACAGGAAGGAACAGTTTTGGTCTGTGGCAAATCAAGATGCGTGCACTGTTGAAAAAGCAGGGTTTGTGGAATCCTTTATCTAACAAACCAAATACAGGTGCAACAGATTATGCCAGTCTGGAAGAGAAAGCACATTCAACCATCATGTTGTGCTGATCTGATGATGCTATCACTGAGGTTGCTGAGGAAGACACCGCAGCCAAGTTGTGGAAAAAGATTGAAAGCTTGTATATGACCAAGTCACTGACCAACAAGTTGTTGTTGAAACAGAGGTTGTTCAGTTTGAAGATGCAACACAATATTACTTGATTTAAGGAATATTGATGCTAAAATTGAAGATGAAGATGCACCCTAATCCCGTTGGTGTCATTACCGGCATCATATGAAAACTTTGTACAGTCTCTCATAGTTGGGAAGGATACAGTAGCTTTAGAGGATGTGAGGTCTGCCTTACATGCCAGGGAGCTTAGACACAAGGCCGCCGGGGACGACAATCAGCATTTCCGGGATAGTGGCTAGCGAAGAATAGTGGAAAAGGATATGGACAGAAGAAGAAAAAGAAGTCTGGGTCCAAAGGTCCTAAGTCTACTGATGTCTGTAATTACTGTAAGGAGCAGGGACATTGGAAGTCCAATTGTCCAAGGAAGAAGAAACAGGAGGAAGGCAATTCTGGCACAGTAGCCTTGGCCACTGAGCAATCTGATGAGGATCTGGTTCTAGTTGCAGGGGACTCTACACACCATAATGATGTGCGGATACTTGATTCTGGAGCATCTTATCATATTTGTCCAAACAGGGAGTGGTTTTCTACTTATGAGCAGATGGATGGTGGTCAAATCTATATGGCCAACAGCAAGGTCTGCAATGTTGTGGGAATTGGCTCAGTAAAGTTAAGGACAAAGGATGGTAAATTCTGTACACTGAAGGATGTAAGACATGTTCCACAGATGACCAAGAATTTGGTATCTCTCGCCCACTTGGACGACAAGGGGTTCAATTTCAAGGGTGAAGGTGGACAAATTGAATGTCTTCAAAGATTCGGTTGTAGTCCTCAAAGGCATCAAGAGGGAACCTTGTATATATTACAAGGATCTATCGTATACGCACCGCTCGTCGTTGCATCCTCGCGCTTCACCGGTCCTCGAGAGACTCGGTGTGGCACATGAGACTTGGTCACATGGGTGAAAGGGGCATGCAGGTTCTTTCTTCAACAGGTTTTCTTGGGGGATATAAGGTTAAGAATCCGGACTTTTGTGAACATTGTGTTTGGGAAGTTGCATAGAAGTAAGTTCTCAGCAGGGTTGCACAACATAAAGGCATCACTTGATTATATCCATTCAGACTGCTGGGGTCCATCAAAAGTTGATTCATTGGGTGGTCACAGATATTTTGTGTCATTTATAGATGACTATTCAAGGATGACTTGGGTGGTGATGATGAAGAACGAAAGTGATGCATTCAATAACTTCAAGCAGTGGAAGGCCCTACTGGAGAATCAGTTAGGCAAGAAAATCAAGAAGCTTCGTACATATAATGGTCTGGAATTCTTCTGGATGGATTTTGATTCATTTTGTGCAGCTGAGGGTATTGCCAGACATCATACTGTAAGGAATACACCTCAGCAGAATGGTGTAGCTGAAAGGATGAATCAAACTCTACTAGAGAGGGCAAGATGTATTCTTTCTCAAGCTGGTTTATCAAGGAGATTTTGGGCGTAGGTCGTTAAGACAACTTGCTACTTAATCAACGGGAGCCCTCACACAGAATCAATCTCAAGACACCATTTGAGATGTGGTCGTGCAAGCCTCGCCGACTACTTAGTTCTAAGGGTTTTTGGAAGTACAAACTTACTATCATGTTAGTGAAGGGAAGTTGGAGCCAAGAGCCAAGAAGGGAGTGTTTGTGGGGTATGGTGATGGAGTGAAAGGATATAGGATTTGGTAATCGGCAGAGTCCGAGTAATCCTCGCGCGGACGTTGTGTTTGATGAAAATTCTATGTTAAACTCATCGGTGGGGAGGTCTACCGAGTCCGAAACCGATCTTGAATCCGATAGTGTTGAGAAACAGTGGAGCTTCGGTGGAGTCTACGATATGCAACAATCAGTGGATCAAAATCAACACTATACTGATCTGGATAATGAACCAGAATCTGATCCAAGCCAGCCTACTAAGACCTCAGCAGGGCGTCATACAAACATTGATCAGCAGAGTCTAGCTGCCAGCAGGCCTAGAAGATCTAATGTTGGGATACCTCCAAGGAGATATGGATATGATGATTTGGCTGGATATGCACTCCAAGTTGCAGAAGAAGTAGAGGTTGCTGAACCTACTACTTACAGGGAAGCAGTGACATGTACAGAAGCATCTCAGTGGCATGCTGCCATGGGAGATGAAATGGAGTCATCACTAAAGAATCAGACTTGGGAATTAGTCAAACAGCCTACTGACAAGGGAGTTGTGACTTGTAAATGGATTTTCAAGAAAAAGGAAGGAATAACTAAGGCGAAGGGGTCGTCGGGTATAAGGCACGTTTGGTTGCAAGAGGATTCGGTCAAAATGAAGGGGTTGACTTTGATGAAATATTTTCACCAGTGGTCAGACACACTTCAATCAGGGTGTTACTAGCAATGGTGGCGCAACAGGATCTGGAACTTGAGCAATTAGATGTGAAAACTGCTTTTCTACATGGTGAGGTGGATAATGAGATATACATGACTCACCTCGAGGGTTTTCAAGTTCCCGGCAAGGAAAATTATGTTTGCAAGTCAAGAAATCATTGTATGGTTTGAAGCAAGCTCCAAGGCAAAGTGGTATAAAAGGTTTGACAGCTTTTATGCTTCGAGCGGGGTTACAACGAAGTCCTTATGACCGTTGTGTATACCACGGTTCTTGAAAAGATGGATCACATATCTATCTTGTTTTGTATGTGGATGACATGTTGATTGCTGCTGCAAGGAAGTCTGATATTCAAAATCTGAAGAACCTTCTCAGTGCTGAATTTGAAATGAAGGATTTAGGTGCAGCCAAGTAAATCTTGGGGATGGAGATCTGGAGAGATAGAAGTCAGAAGAAATTATTCTTGTCTCAGCAGGGTTATGTGCAGAAGATATTGGCCAAGTTTGGGATGTCTGCTGCAAAACCAATAGATACTCCTATGGCATCAAATGTTCATTTGTCTGTTTATGCATCACGATCGGTGAAGAGAAGGAGTATATGTCAAAAGTTCCCTATGCTAGTGCAGTTGGCAGTCTGATGTATGCCATGGTTTGCACTAGGCCTGATCTGGCTCAGGCAGTCAGTGTTGTCAGCAGGTTTATGGCTCAACCTGGAAAGGAACACTGGAAAGCTGTTAAAAGGATATTCAGGTACCTGAGAGGTACAACTGATGTTGGTCTCATTTATGGAGGTGATACTAGTTTGGTCACAGGCTACTGTGATGCTGATTATACAAGTGATGTTGACAGTAGAAGATCAAGGACTGGTTATGTGTTTACATTGGGAAATGCAGTGGTCAGCTGGAAAGCTACTCTTCAGGCTACAGTAGCCTTATCAACTACTGAAGCAGAATACATGGCTCTTACTGAAGCAGCTAAGGAGGGTATCTGGTTGAAGGGGCTAGTCAGTGATTTGGGGTTGCATCAGGATCAGGCTAGAGGGTTAGACTAGACACAAACAAACGTATAGTTCACGTTTCACAAATTGAGTAAAAAACTTTTTGCACATTCTTAACCCAACGGTCATCGAAACATGGCAAAAATAAAAACTCTCGATTTGTTAAACGCTACTTTTATTCAAATAAAACGTAACAAAATCGAGAACTAGCTTAACTAGATTCAACATGACACCTATTCCCCGGCAACGGCGCCACTTTTGTTGGAGGGATTTTGCATCATAAAAACAAAAGAAAATTTATAAACCTATACTCATCATGCAAACTAACTCCTAACCGACCAAATATCGGGTAGTTGATAGCATAGTAGGGTAAGTACGGGGGTCGATCCACGGGGAAAAGGGATGTTGAATCTAATTTCACTAATCCTACCAATTGTTACTCAAAGAACGAATAAACAAAAGAACAAAACATAAAAACAAAAAAAGAACAATCAAGATAAATCTAACCTAAGAAACAAAATAAAACAATCTAACCTAAAGACATGGGGTCAAACATTGAACAAGCCTAGTGATTTCAATTCTAGTTATCTCATGATTTTAATTCAGTTTGTGGTTTCACCCTTTCACGAGACACAAATCCCAAATCTCTTAGTGAGCTTATCTCTCAAGCTATGAACTCCTACTTTCGTAGCGAATTCAATTATCTATCTCTCATCTCTCGAGTGTTGAGACTGATTTACCAAACAAAACGACGGGTGTAGATTCAAGTTACTCTCGTATAATCGAATCTAACAACCTAGATAATTAACCAATTAACTTGTCATCATTAACGGCTAAAGACCCTATCTTTCTACGGTGATCTAGCGTTTATGCAACTTCCGTATTATAAACATCAATAGAAAACAGATCTTCCAATCTATTCTCATGGCATCATAAACACAAAGAAAGATACAAAATAAATCAACAATCATGAAGAAAAACTGGAATTGAATTAATCAAAAAGAACTCACATAGTCTCATACATGAATTGATCCAAGAACGAAAACGAAAAGCATCTAAACTACTCCTAATCTAACCTCGGTTCACCCGAGCACAAGGCTCGGGTGACCGGCCTTCAAACTCTCAAGATGCGGCTGCTGGCCTCTCTTTTGATGTGAAGAAATTTCTGAATGAATTAGGGCTTGGGGCTGCTGTGCTTTAAATAGAAAACTAAGTCGGCTGCTACAGTAACCTAAGTCGGTTCTGCTGAATGCGGCGGTGGACGCTCGTTTAAATAACCGGACGCCCGTCCGTAATGCTTGGACGGATACGGACGCTAGTCCGGACGCGTCCGAACTCTCTCGTTCGATTTTATGCCTTTGAACGCTCGTTCGAATTTTAAACGCCGCTTCGATCCGGACGCTCGTCCGCCTTATTTGGACGCCACCCACCGTCGAAACCTTGATATTTCCATCTTTATCTTCATTGATTTCTTTCCTTATCTCTTCCAATCTTCCATAACTTTTATTGATCCTTTCTCAACTCGAATTTTAGCTCTTTAGGATCACCCTCTTCCATCATCAATGAGTATCTACAAACATAAAAAACATACCAAAACGTAACATATTTCCAAAATAACATAAATTAATCAAATAATCACTTAAATTGATACGTTTTCATATTTAACCCTTAAAAACAACATTTACTCAATTAATCAATTATAAGCACGATTTCTATGAAAATAATCCAAATATGAGGGAAATTGATATATAAAACATATGTGAAAATCACTATAATTTGACCCTAAACAACACCCCCACACTTATCTTTTGCTCGTCCTCGAGCAAAACAGAACAAAGCCAAGCTCGAGACAAATAAACATCTATACAAATATAAAGTATATTCAATAACTTAGAAGTTCACCCGTGTAGTGTGTGCATAGCCATAATAAACTTCCACTAAGTTCCACAATTTGAAAGTTATTCAAACCAAAACTAGCCCGGTTTCCCATCTAAGTTAGAAATATTCAAAAATTATAACAGGCACTTTACAAAACATACATATCCCAAAAAGAAATAGTAGAGAATATCTAAAACATGTCTGACAGACTCAGAGGATAATCCCTACAACATATCCTTCAGTTTATACTGGGTATAAGATTAATGATAACTAAGTCCTTACTTATTCATAATAATATATTTCAATATTTTCACTTTTTGTCAATTTTCTAACACACATCAGAATAAGCTTTTGCCCTCATAGCAGAATAGGACATTTCAAGATAATCCCCTACCTTACTCCAATCATAAGGCAGCTATAAACTGACTGTCGTGAGCTTTTGGTCATCATAGTGGAATAGGACATACGTGGTACACCCTACCTCACCCAAATCATAAACCAGCTTCCGACACACACAATTACAATTATGTTTACTTAGAGATTTCTGGCTGGCAGTGGAAAAGATTATTTTATAGTAGCACAGACCACTGAGCATAACACCTCAAGTAAACAATTTATTACTATTGCAAAGACTTAATCACGTTTCACTTATCACATTCAAACTTACAGATATTCACAGTATGTCATATTTTAATCCTAGAATACAAACTACTAAACTTTTCAAGAATTGTACATAAGCAAAGAAACATGCTATAATCATCAAAAATCTCCAACTAAAATGGGGTAGGCTTTCAACATTTAGCTCATCATTTACTATGGCATGTGAAAAAGAGTGTCGGGTGAAACAACTAAAATTACTAAATATACAGAATATAGCAAAAATGATATAAACTCAAGCAAAGATATGCCTTTGTCTACTCGGGATATAACAAAAATCTTAAAAATTTAGCACTTTTCATAGAAATATAATAGAAATTGAGCAAACGAAAGTAGACACATAAATCATCTATCCCTTCCCCCACACTTAGATTGCAACTTGTCCTCAAGTTGTGCAGAAATAATAAATTAGAGAACTTAGTTGATTGGATGCTGGCAATTCTGGAGGAACCAACAAGAACCAGGATTGCTTGCATAGCTCGATGACCGTGGAGCATCACAGGACAACTGAATTCATCGTTAAAGTGCACAATAGCTATAGAAAGTATCCTGCAGACTTGATTAGTGCAAAAAGAGTCTTCGGGGAAAAAGAAAAGATTACATATATAAAGCACATGGAAAAGGAGATATAGAGATATTTCAAATTATGCTCATATAAAGATGGAATACATATACATGGAACATTACACAACAGTAGGCTAAGTGCAACTACATGAAAATATACTACAATGCAACCTACATGATATGCAATAATAATAATGATGGCATATGGAAAACCAACAGTAACCATCATGAAAAAAAAACGAGGTAGTATTACGGAAACCGACAGTTAACTACACTCAAGAAAAATAAAAGAAAAATAGAAAAACAATGCAACTAGATGACATGCAACTAAATGATATGCATCTAAGTGATATGCAAAAATAAAAGAATATAAAAGAAAGAAAACTAGCCCACTAATTAGCAACACGACATGTATATAATAAACGTCTACCAAATAATGACAGGTTACGATAAACGACAGTGCTGTTCATTACATGCAATGTAGACGCGCTTTAAGACTCGTCAAAGGTGATAGCATTATGGAAAACCAACAGTTAGCTATACTAAACAGATATAACTCATATGGCCTAAGACGGTAGCATTACGGAAAACCGACAGTAGCTACCCATATGAACTACAAAAACAACAAGGAAGCACATAAGTCTCAAAGCTTAAAAGATTCATCACAGCGGTATGTAGCATACGGAAACCGACATTAGCTACTAAATAACAATAAGACCAGTTATAGCATACGAGAACCGACAGTAACTATAACATGCCTAGATGAATCATGTATAAGGAATTGATCAATTATCTAACATGGATTCATAGATGGAAAGGTAAAAACATATAAGTTCAGGACATCTATGTAAACATCAATTAGCCACAGAAGCTCGAATGAAAAATCCACATCAAATAAAAGCATTAAAAATAAAATCAAGAAAAACCGAACCCTGGACTGAACCCCGGACGAACGTTCACTTAGCGTTCAGAACTGGACGAACGTTCATCTTTTCAAACGCTCGTTTGCTCTTGAAAACCTCCAGACGGGCGTTCAGAATTCCAGACGCCCGTCTGATCCTTCAACTCAGAACAGCGTTGAAACCTTTCTGGACGGACGAGCGTTCATACACCCAGCCGTTCTTTCACCTGCAAGTTAGGGGCTGGACGAGCGTTCACTTACTTGGACGCCCGTCCAAGCATCGAATTTTGCACAGAAACGCAGGAAAACACAGCAAACCCTAATTTCTTAAAAGATCATACATCAAATATCACAGAGCAGCCACATCAAATTAAAGCACAGAGGGTTAGACTAGACACAAACAAACGTATAGTTCACGTTTCACAAATTGAGTAAAAAACTTTTTGCACATTCTTAACCCAACGGTCATCGAAACATGGCAAAAATAAAAACTCTCGATTTGTTAAACGCTACTTTTATTCAAATAAAACGTAACAAAATCGAGAACTAGCTTAACTAGATTCAACATGACACCTATTCCCCGGCAACGGCGCCACTTTTGTTGGAGGGATTTTGCATCATAAAAACAAAAGAAAATTTATAAACCTATACTCATCATGCAAACTAACTCCTAACCGACCAAATATCGGGTAGTTGATAGCATAGTAGGGTAAGTACAGGGTCGATCCACAGGGAAAAGGGATGTTGAATCTAATTTCACTAATCCTACCAATTGTTACTCAAAGAACGAATAAACAAAAGAACAAAACATAAAAACAGAAAAGAACAATCAAGATAAATCTAACCTAAGAAACAAAATAAAACAATCTAACCTAAAGACATGGGGTCAAACATTGAACAAGCCTAGTGATTTCAATTCTAGTTATCTCATGATTTTAATTCAGTTTGTGGTTTCACCCTTTCACGAGACACAAATCCCTAATCTCTTAGTGAGCTTATCTCTCAAGCTATGAACTCCTACTTTCGTAGCGAATTCAATTATCTATCTCTCATCTCTCGAGTGTTGAGACTGATTTACCAAACAAAACGACGGGTGTAGATTCAAGTTACTCTCGTATAATCGAATCTAACAACCTAGATAATTAACCAATTAACTTGTCATCATTAACGGCTAAAGACCCTATCTTTCTACGGTGATCTAGCGTTTATGCAACTTCCGTATTATAAACATCAATAGAAAACGAGATCTTCCAATCTATTCTCATGGCATCATAAACACAAAGAAAGATACAAAATAAATCAACAATCATGAAGAAAAACTGGAATTGAATTAATCAAAAAGAACTCACATAGTCTCATACATGAATTGATCCAAGAACGAAAACGAAAAGCATCTAAACTACTCCTAATCTAACCTCGGTTCACCCGAGCACAAGGCTCGGGTGACCGGCCTTCAAACTCTCAAGATGCGGCTGCTGGCCTCTCTTTTGATGTGAAGAAATTTCTGAATGAATTAGGGCTTGGGGCTGCTGTGCTTTAAATAGAAAACTAAGTCGGCTGCTACAGTAACCTAAGTCGGTTCTGCTGAATGCGGCGGTGGACGCTCGTTTAAATAACCGGACGCCCGTCCAGAATGCTTGGACGGATACTGGACGCTAGTCTGGACAGCGTCTGAACTCTCTGTTCTGATTTTATGCCTTTGAACGCTCGTTCAGAATTTTAAACGCCAGTTCTGATCTGGACGCTCGTCCGCCTTATTTGGACGCCAGTCCACTGTCGAAACCTTGATATTTCCATCTTTATCTTCATTGATTTCTTTCCTTATCTCTTCCAATCTTCCATAACTTTTATTGATCCTTTCTCAACTCGAATTTTAGCTCTTTAGGATCACCCTCTTCCATCATCAATGAGTATCTACAAACATCAAAAACATACCAAAACGTAACATATTTCCAAAATAACATAAATTAATCAAATAATCACTTAAATTGATACGTTTTCATATTTAACCCTTAAAAACAACATTTACTCAATTAATCAATTATAAGCACGATTTCTATGAAAATAATCCAAATATGAGGGAAATTGATATATAAAACATATGTGAAAATCACTATAATTTGACCCTAAACAATAATCCTGCTGACATGTTCACTAAACCAGTTCAGCAGAGTAAGTTTCAGTTTGCCTGGACTTACTGAATATTCAAAGCTTATAATCTGTTTCTGGAAACTCTACGAGGCAGATCAGTGGACCGGATGCTGTGGAGATAGTCTGGTACAAGTACATCTGGCATTGACGAATGCATCTGGTACAAGTACATCTGGTTATGCAATCTGTTTGACTCTAGTGAGAGTTGAAGTCAAGGTGGAGATTTGTCAGTAAAGTGACTTAAACTCAACATCTGGTGGAACCAATCTGAAGACTCAGCTGTGTGATGGACAACTGAGAAGGGTATTCAATTCTGTGCGTCAGTAGGGTGGAGTCTACTGAGCTTCTGTCAGCAGGGGTAACTATCAGCAGGGTGATAGTCTGCTGAGTACTGGAATACAGCAGGGTCCCACATCTGATAATTCTGTTATGTGACAGCTATACAATGTCATTAAAAGGAGGACACGTGTTGGGGTATTTATGGTGCATCAGACAAAGATTCCTTGCGGCTAGGGGTTTAGGGATTTGTGCCTATAAATACAGTTGTTTTCTCATTGTCCGAGTGTGTTGAAATCGGTAAATTCAGTGCATAATAAAATATCTCTTTTCTGCCCGTGGTTTTTTACCTCTCCCACTGAGGGGTTTTCCATGTTAAATCTGTGTTCTTCTTGTTTCTGTTATCTCCTTTGATTGTTTATGTTTGATTGCTTCTGTTTTTGTTTCTTGCATCTGAAGTTATCTCCATCAGTTTTATAACAAGCCCAATATTGACACAATTTGTTTAGTCAATTTGTTATCCCACCACGGTAGAATTTGTGAGATTGGCCGACTTAAGTTAATATAAAATAGGTGTTAGCCTATTGTTTTGTGGTGTACCAAGGTACCATTGAGATCTATCGATTTGTGTCATCTTTTGTAATCCTCCTCTATAGTAATATTTTCTCTTTCGTCCGTGGATTAGTCGGCACATTGCCGTAAACCACGTAAATTTGGTGTTTTGTCTTTTTCCTTCCGTTCGTTGTTTTCTTGTTACCGTCGTTAAGGGCTATCGCTCGGTTTGTTTTTTTCCTAACAAACAGGTATCAGAGACGGGGTTATTTTTGAGGTGTTTTTCGAGAGTTGAGGTTTTACGAGCCGAGATTTTTTGTTGAGATTTTATGAGGTTTGAAAATTAGCCACCATGACAGTAACTAAGTATTATTTTGAAAAGTTCAGAAACGTCAACTTCGGGATGTGGCAGTTGAAGATGGAGGCCATGATGATTCAGGAGGGCTTCGATATTGCGCTGCTTCGGAAGGAGAAAAATCCTGAGAAAATGTCAGATATTGAGTTTGCTGGTCTTGACAAGAAGGCCGGGTCAGGTATCATTTTGTGTCTTTCTGATGAGGTTTTAAGAGAGGTAACCACTGAGGTTACTGCTAAGGATTTGTGGGAAAATTAAAATCCTTATATATGAAGAAAACCACGGAGAATAGACTTTATTTAAAGCAGAGTTTGTATATGCTTCGTATGTCTGTAGGGTCATCTATATTATCGTACTTAGATAAATTTGATTCCCTTCTTATAGATTTGAGTAATATAGATGCTAAGATTGATGATGAGGATCATACCATGTTGTTATTGTGTTCGCTTCCACAGGCGTTTAAGAATTTTAGGGAAACGATGCTTTATGGTAAGGATACTATTTCTTACAAAGAAATTAAGTTGATTTTAAAATCGAAAGAGCAGATTGATAACGATATAACTGGGGGAAGTAGTAGTAGTTAGGCAGACGTGCTGGTAGTTCGGGACAGATCAAATAAGAAGGATGCATATAGTGAAAATTATGTTTTGAATCACAGACATAGAGATTTGACTTGCAATTATTGTAAGAAGATCAAGCATATCAAATCTGATTGCTTTCGACTTAAGAACAAAGAAAAACGTGAACAGAAGAAAGAGCGTGTTAAAGAGTCTGCTCAGGCCAGTTTCGTTGAAGATGAGAGTGATGGAGATATCTTCTTTGCTGATGATAAATTAAGGTCTGTTGATGAGTGGATCTTGGATTCTGGTTGCATGTATCATATCTGTCCCAATAGGGATTGGTTTTCCACGTATGATTCAGATTAAGGTGGTGTTGTTTCGTTGGGCAACGGCGCAGTTTGCAAGGTTGTTGGTATTGGTACGGTTAGAATCAAGACCCATGATGGTGTTGTCAGAACACTTAAGAAAGTCAGACATGTTCCAGATTTGAAGAAAAATCTCATCTCTTTGGGCGCACTTGAGACTCTTGGATTTAGGTACACCACTGAAGGTGGAATTCTGAAGTTAATTAATGGTGCTCTTGTTTTTATGAAAGCTTGCAGGTCTGGTGGTTTGTATGTTATGCAAGGATGCATAGTTGTTGACAATTCAACAATCTGTATGTCATCTCGTTCGGAGTTAGACATTACGAAGCGTTGTCTATCTGTTAAGTTAAAGCAGTGCTTGGACTTATTTGACACAGTCTGAAGACTCTGAAGATTTTTGAAGTTTGTGGAAAAAGAGTATATTACTATTTCTGAATATAGGTCTTTGTCCCAAGGTGGAGATTTGTTAAATAGTGGGCCAAAAGCCCAATATTGACACAATTTGTTTAGTCAATTTGTTATCCCACCTCGGTAGAATTTGTGAGATTGGCCGACTTAAGTTAATATAAAATAGGTGTTAGCCTATTGTTTTATGGTGTACCAAGTTATCATTGAGATGTACCGATTTGTGTCAATTAAGATAAACTCTCAATTGCCTTAGCTATTTTGGCTATTGTTTTTAGGCGTCATGAGAGTTGTATTTTTTTGTAATCCTCCCCTATAGTAATATTTTCTCTTTCGCCCGTGGACTAGTCGGCACATTGCCGTAAACCACGTAAATTTGGTGTTTTGTCTTTTTCCTTCAGTTTGTTATTTTCTTGTTACCGTCGTTAAGGGCTATCGCTTGGTTTGTTTTTTTCCTACCAGTGGGAAACATTCATAGGTCACATATTGTGGAAAAATCGGTCGTGTGGAAGACAAATGCTACCAAAAACATGGGTATCCTTAGGGTTTCAAACCTAGAGGAAGGATAAATATGGTAGAAGAAAACACATAGATAATGAGAATCAGGTTGCCCCACCTCCAGCACCATCTACCAGTGGTGGATATTCTTTGAGTTAGCAGCAATACTCACAGCTGCTCCAGTTGCTTAACAAACAGGGTGATGGGAATCAGGAGAATCAGAATCCACATCTTGTCAATCAAGCTTCAGTATTGTCTGCTTCCTTCATGCCAGAGAATGAATTGGGGGCAGGTAATGTTCATAATAAATGGATCTTAGACTCAGGAGCTACATATCATGTTATCCATGATCTGAGTCTTTTTTCAAAGTTTCAGAGGGTTGAGAATGTTAATGTTAGCTTACATAATGGAAAGAGTGTCATGGTTACTCATATTGGTGAGGTACATATAGGTGCACATATGTTGCTGCTAAATGTTCTGTGTTCCTGCATCAGTAATTGACTAAGAATACCAACATCGGCATAACTTTCAAATCTGATGGTAGTTGCATACATGATCACACACATGGGATGATTGGATCAGCTAGGGAGTTCAAGGATTTATATTTGCTGGATGCTCCCAAAAGTCGGTGTTTTCAAGAAAAGACAAGGTGCAATGGTGTGACTTTCCAGAACACACTTGGTATGTCTGTGTTAGGAAATCTACGCGGGAACGCATCGGAATTTAAAAATTTATTTCCTTTAGGGCTGAGGAGAAAACCCAATGAACCTAATCCAACCCAAAACCCGAACCGAACCAACCCGAAAACCCGAACCAATTGAAACCCAAATTTTTTGGGTTGGGTTTTGACCCGAACCAAAAACATTTTGGGTTGGTTTGGTTTTTTTTTTTTTTTTTTTTTTTTCGGGTTGACCCAACCCAACCCGATATATATATATATATATATATATATATATATATATATATATATATATATATATATATATATATATATATATATATATGTGTGTGTGTGTGTGTGTGTGTGTGTGTGTGTGTGTGTATGTGTGTATGTATTCCGTCGAAAGTAAAATGATGTTATCATATTACTGAAATCGCTTCATTTCCAGTTTCCGTCTACGATTCTTTGACCTTTCTTCGGAAAAAAGAATCAGTGTATGTTTTTTTATATGTATGACAATTGGTCTTTAATTATTAACTCTATATGTTGTTGGTTTGTTATATGTTGTTGGATTCTTAATTATCAAATTTTAACGTTTTCTTGCCTAAAAAAATGTTTTCTTTAACGACTATTGTTATGAACGTCTGATATGGAACTCGAATTTTGATATATACATATGTGTGGATTTTACGGCATAAAATTTTATTATAGATGCATGTTTTATGGATGAAAACCCGAAACCCGAAACCCAACCCAAACCAACCCGAAACCAACCTGAACCAACCCATTGGGTTTTATAGTCATTTGATATGGTTTGGGTTAGTTTTTTCTTGAACCAACCCGACTTATACTATGTAAAAACCCAACCCAAGTCGACCCAACCCAACCCAAGCTCAACCTTATTTTCCTTTACCGGGATCGACTTCGTTTAAGCAACAAACATAATTAGTTAGTAGACGGTGGTCACCTTGCTTGATCTAAAAAATCGACGCTTTGACCATCTATGGAGAGTAGTGGTGCATGGAGCCGCCCAAGCATTCGGCCTCTACCTCTAGTCCACACGAACAACCAGCCGGAATCCACCATTGGATTGCTACTAGAAAAACTTGGTTGCTAGACCAACCTTTTCTCTCTCACAAATCTCTCTCTAAGAAGCTCTCTATTTTTCACAAGAAACTACTAGTCTCTTGGAATTGTGATGTACTAAAGAGCTAGCCAACCCCTCTCTTAAATAGAAGAAAGTGGCGCCCCTTGATGATCCCAATCTGATTGGAGAAGCTTCCTTGTAGATTGGGGAGAAAGAAACCATTTTCCTAATAAAACAGGAAAATACATTTGATTGATTTATCTCATTTAATTTAATATCTCATAATTAATATTTCCAAGATATTGTCAATATCTAATATTGACTATATTTATCTTATTACAATAAATCTATTTTTCATAAATCAATTAATATCTAATATTAATATATGGTAATCTCATTAATTAAATTGCACAATTCAAGTGTATCTTAATACACTTAAATGGCACCCCAAAAACCAATCTTTTGACATCCGGAATATTCTTTAATTAATATAATGCTATGATTAATTAATTTGCAAAATACATGTGTATCATATACAGATAATAATTTCGACATACACATACATTATGTATATTTAATTAATCAACATAATTAATATCTTGTATTATATCCATTCATAATAATAAATACCACCATATTAATTTATCACTATAACACTTTATAGTCGGGATAAAACTTTCCTTATTTGCTTATCGCTATATCCGCATTTTAATCCGGCTAGATGTTCTTATGTGTGTGACCCGATAGGCTTCCGAATATGTTGGCCGTAGGCACAAAATGCAAATTACGAAAATTCCCTTCATACCTTTCGATCACGGAATAGCGTCTAGCAACACACCGTGACCCCCAATCATCGGAATAGTCAAATGCAATGACTACTACCTTCCATGTGAAACAGTTACCGTGTGAATAGAATCATATCGGTATAATAATATCCATACGGTTTTACGTCGAGTGTCAAGCATCAACGACCGTATCTTATAATATGTATATCATGCTCTCTTGAAGTAACTCATTTACTCCCACTTTGCAAAGATTCACGAGAGTAAGAAATTCCTTATAAGAAGGACCTTTCGGATATTCACCCATATTAATAGGGTTTTGCGATTCCTGGACGACCAAAACATGACAATCCACACCTTGATGCCATGATCGTCCCATGGCTAGGGGAACCCTCAATAGTGTCAAATCATGACAATCCACACCTTGATGCCATGAAGACTACGGTCTTAGGACAATTACACAACCGCCACATAGAGTGACACTTAACAGTGTAAGTGGGTCAGTCTAGCGTACTCATTCTCTAATACACGTCCACATACAGTCCAAGTGTCTCTACATTTCAATAGACGAGATCTATCCATGCTCTTAAGACAAAAGACATCTAATACGTGCTAGCCTGTTTGTACTATCAATGCTCTGTTTAATAGTACATAAGCCTAGAGACATTTATGTATCAAACTTATTAAAGTGATTAGAGATCTCATCAACCATAATCGCATATCATGGTTTCTCTATCACAATTTAATACTAAGAACGTTATCATATAACAATTCATAATTGGTTCGTTAAAAGAACAAATATATGACAACAGAAAAACCATTTATTATATATGTATAATCATAAAGAAGTAGTAGAAATGATCCGACCCGGTCGGATCCGGTCCAACCCGATTGGGTTTAGGACACTATTTCAACAATCTCCCACTTGGCCTAAAGCCAATCACTCATACACACAAGACGAAGTTGAAACACAAGAATCTCATGCAATACTCGCATCCAACCCCAAGCATGAACGGATCACTATCCGTGGGGACTTAGACTATCTTCATATCATGCTCCAAATGATCAAGTCAAAGGAACCGCCTCAACACACACATGAATCTCCGACAAGACCCTGGTCCATGCTTCTAGCAGTGAATCCACTTACTATATCAGCTATATAGAAAAGGTGGAAGAACCGTACAAGGTTCAGGAATGAACCTTCTAGATCCATGTACTGCTCCCGCTGTCCCTCCTAGACACTACTGTGTTTTGGCCTAGTTGTAGAATCTCCAATGATTTCTAGCTAAGAACATTTCTAGCCCACTACATCGCTCAATCAAAGTGACTGCAAACCCAGACTGTAGCTTCCACTCGCCTTCATAAGACTCAGGATATATGCCTGTATATCTATATTTATCTGATTCCGAGTTTCGATAAACTAGGAAACCATCCTTAACTTGTTTAAGGATATTCTCGACATTCACCAGATTTACTTTCATACTTGCTCATGACTCTTCATGGACTACGAACATCCGGCATTACTTTTATGATGGTTCAGATATTATGGCTCCTGGACATATGTCTCAATGTTGCCTTTCAAAGATTCTTTCATAAGTCGTGAGATATTCATTCTTCAAGATGAACATACTAGCAGCCTTTTCAGGCTTGAGGTTATCTACAGACTTATAGAACATTTGTGTGCACTGAGTAGTGTTCTACACCTCATCACTATATGGCTTCTGCTCATGTTCCTATAGTTGAATCTCTCCTTGTGGCTCTCAAACTCTTTTGGGATCTCATTTACTCCCACTATCTCTTTTGGAAAAAATACCTCCTTTAGAAGACAGCGTGTTTGGAAACAAACATCTTGTTCCGTGGGAAAGTAGACAATATCTATCGTACTTGCCAAGACATTCCACAAAGTTGCATATGTCGTACTAGGCTCCAAGCCTTTCTGACTTTGCCTATGACAACTTCAAATCATTGGGTAGGATATATTCGACATTATCCCCTTCCATATCTAATATGGAATTTATTCAACCTTATTCTTTGGAACTCGGTTAAGTATGTGTTTTGATTAAGGGCACTATCCCAAAACGGGTAAGGGATTCTTTGCATGGCTTTCGTCACAACTTTATCGTATAAAATGTCGCTTACATTTCGGAACCGCAATCCGATCGCGCATCTCAAAATGATACCCTTTTAAGGAGAATCTGATTCCTTTTCAGACGACTTCTGAAGCACCCTCCAGTTATTAATTGCTTCAATCCAATTGAAGATTAATTCCTAAGTAGTTTATCAATCTCATATTCGTACTAGCTCAAACTTTTCGGGCTTTCCGAATTATGCAGTTCACTGTGTACACTTGACTATTTCTAAAAATAGTCGTAGAGATTAATAAACAATTGTTTGTGCCATTAATTGTCACAAGCCCACAACCATCGGCATGTTTAGGCTCTAGACAATTTTTCTAGAATTTATAACCTTTTTCATAAAAGGGTATTTTAGTCATCTTTAGATAAGATACATATTACCCACATGATTCATAATCACGTGGTTCAGACATCATCAGAATGACATTTGATTATACGTTTCTCTTCCAGAGAGTCGACATCTAGAACAACCACAAATATCAAGGATAATTGCCATGCTATTTTACTTGGTTGAGATTTCATCATCTATATCGACTGTATAGTGACATTGTTTTGGAATGTTAGATTTGGTGAACGTTCAACTTTATCAGAATAACATTTATTCCTTACAATTGAATTTGTCTACTAAATCCTAACAAATAACTGAATTCGTGTTCTTCATAAGAACCAGAGCACAGTAACATTTATTTAGTTCATTTATCAGTTTACCAGACTCAGAATACAATACCGAATTATCGCAACGTTTGCTTCACTTTTCGTATCTCAGTGTATTTCGTATTTAATCTTTCTAATTTAATCATGCTCGTAAGATATCATATATCTAAGAGTTGACTTAAACTTAGACACTCAACATACTTGCTTAGGATAGAGACTTCGATAAGTTCTCTTACTTAAGCACATGCCCTAACTTTCCATTTTAATCTTTCAAGCTCTTGTAAATATTTCTTAATTTAGTCTTCATAAGACTTAAGAAAAAATCACAAGAATTGTGTCTTCATCTAATTCCATCTACTATCATCCCCTCAATTCATCTAATTCTTCCATTTCTTCCTTCTTCATATATTTCGGCCACCATCACCATCATTATCACCCCCAAATCACCACCATAACCAAACCATTTCCTTCCATTTCTCGAAACCCTAAACACCACATCCAACACCCCTGTTGCTGATTTGTCTTGCTGCTGCAACAGTGAAGTGCTGTAGTTCTTCTTCTTCCACTACCAGAAGCACAGTCCTAGAAAAAAAAATCAGAAAATTTCAGGCCGGTAAACCGTACCCTACCTCCGGTTTACCGAGGGTTATTTTTCACAATCAGCTTTAGTATCAGGTTGTATTATCATCCAGGATGGGTCCTAAGCGTAGCCGGTTAGCTGTCCGTCCTAGTGCTTATCAGACAGTCTATGGAGATGCCAACCCTTTGATAGATGGGGTTGAGCAGTTCCATTCTTTAGCTATCTACGAGTCGTTCCGAGGCCATTGGAACGCAAGACCAGTGGCTCGAGAACGAGGGGTCGATTTGGACGATTGCGGCTCGATCTTGCCCGGAGCCCTACAAGCACATGATATATTGGACATGGCTGAGGCACCGGCCCGGTTCAACGCCACGGTGGTAAAAGAATTCTATGCATATGTTTCGCATAACCCCGGAGCCACTTATGCTATGGTTCGTGGTATCAAGGATGACTTCTCTATCGAGCGGATCAATGCTCATTTTGGAGTTAATAATCCACCGGTGGGCCCGGATGAGTACTCATCCTTGAGCAACATTGAAGATCTCGAGAGGATGGATATGATTTTTGATTTCTTTGGGGTGCAATGGAAGCACAATCCTGCAGGAGCCCCCACCATCTTCCTAGAGAATGAGTTATCCTGGGACCGGAAGATGGTTAACAGTTTTGTTTGTGCCCGCCTGCTACCGACTAAGCACACGGTCTCCTTCACCACCAAGAGGGAGGAATTAATGTTTTATCTGGAGCAGGGATCTCCAATCAACATCGGTCTACTGATGGATAGCTGTATCCACGAGCTTGCTGCCGCATCTGAGCGTGAGCTGTTACCATACGGGCCGATGATTGATATGTTTGCTTTGGATGATGAGGTGAAGATGCTCGTCAGTGATGATTGGGATGACCCTGAGCCGAAGCCATCATATAACAATTCATAATTGGTTCTTTAAAAGAACAAACATATGACAACAGAAAAGGCATTTATTATATATGTATAATCATAAAGAAATAGTAGTAAGGATCCGACCCGGTCGGATCCGGTCTAACCCGGTTGGGTTTAGGACGCTATTTCAACAGTCTGATGAGATGATATGGCACTACAGAATGGGGCATCTATCTGCTCAGAGGTTACAGCTTCTTATGGCACACAATAAAGACATTGTTGCTCCCAGGGATAACATTTGTCATGTATGCCCTTTGGCTAAAGAGACACGTTTGTCTTTTCCAATTAGTTGTTCTTTAGTTCATTGTGTTTTTTACTTGGTGCACTTTGACATTTGGGGTCCTTATAGACATGCTACAATCATTGGTCATAGATACTTCCACACTGTAGTGGATGACTTCAGTAGATTTGCATGGGTGTATATGATGCATGATAAGTCTGAAGCAAGAGGGTTAGTTCATAATTTTCGTTCATTGTTGAGACTCAGTTCAGCGGGTTAATAAAGGTGGTTAGGACAGATAATGGACAAGAGTTCCACATACCAGAGTTCTATGATGCTAGGGGTATTGTACACCAAAATTCATGTGTGTCCACACCAGGGTAAAATGGTGTAGTAGAGAGGAAACACCAGCACCTTATAAATGTAGGAAGGGCACTTAAGTTCCAGGCTAATCTCCCTATTCATTTCTGGGGGTATTGTATCCTCCATGCAGCTTATCTGATCAATATCACACCTACACCTCAAATAAAAAATGGTGATACATCATTTAGGAAACTATCTGGGACAGATGCTAAACTTAGCAGAGTAAGGGTATTTGGGTGTCTAGCTTATGCCTCTGCACTTCAATAGAATAGATCAAAATTTGACCCCAAGAGTGTGTCCTGCATACATCTGGGCATTTCACAGACAACAAAGGGTTGTGTACTATTGAATTTAGACACTAAGCATATTTTTATCTTAAGAAATGTTGTGTTCCATGATAAGTGCTTTCTTTATGATGGTTCATGTAGATCAAATTCAGTCCCAGAGTAGGTTCCTTTTTTACATGTGCCTTATAACACAGAGGATCCCTCTGCATCTTGTTCAGCTCTAGTTCCAACCATTAACATACCAGTTAAGGATCCCATAGAACATGTTGATCATGATCTTATTGCTAAATTACAAGTTGATGCACCTGACAATGTGCATATTAAAAAGTCAAATAGGCCTAGGCATACTCTTGCACACTTACAGGATTATGTTTGATCTCAGGTCACCACATCTAGTTCTTCTCATGATTTTAGTCAGTCTCTCAGTTATGAATCCTTGTCCAATCCTCACAAGGTTTTTTTTGTGTAACATAGATAAAGAAGTAGAACCTTCTTATTATGCTCAAGCTGTTAAATCTGCTAAGTGGAGGGATGCTATGAGTTAAGAAATTCAGAACCTTGAGGCCAATCATAATTGGGACATAGTTTCTCTCCCTCCTGGAAAGACTCCCATAGGATGTAAATGGGTGTATAAGGTTAAATACAAGTATGATGGTACAGTAGAGAGATACAGGTCTAGGCTGGTTGCAAAAGGGTACACCCAAACTTATGGCCTAGATTATTAGGAAACTTTCTCACCAGTAGAAAAAATGACCACCATTAGAGTTCCCTTGGCTTTATCAGCAGCACATGGATGGCATCTTCATCAGTGTGATGTGAACAATGCCTTCCACCATAGTGATCTCCATGAGGAAGTGTATGTGAGAGTACCAAAAGGATTTCAAACCACTGTTAAGAATCCTGTATGTAGGCTTGTTAAGTGCTTGTATGGTCTTAAATAGGCCACCAGACAATGGAATTATACTTTTACTGCTGCAATACAAGAGGTTGGATTCCAGCAATCTAAGAATGATTACAACCTATTTACCAAGGTGATTAATTGAAGATTTATGGCCTTGTTTGTCTATGTGAATGATATCATCCTAGCTAGTGAGTCTGTTGAAGACATACAATATGTCAAAGATTATCTTAATGCAAAAGTTCAAATCAAAGACATGGCGGAATTGAAGTACTTCTTGGGTCTAGAGGTTGCTAGGAGTGCAATAGGGGTATTCATCTCCCAAAGGAAGTATACCCTAAATCCGTTAGAAGAATTTGATATACTAGGAGCTAAACTAGTGAATACCCCCATGCCAAGTAAGTCATCATTGCAACATGGTGATTCAACATTATTGGGTGACAGTAATTTATATATAAAGATAGTTGGCAAATTGATTTATTTGACATTCTCTAGGCCAGACATTGTATATGCCGTGCAACAGCTCAACCAATTTCTTGATGAACCTACTGTTTGTCATTTTAAAGCAGTAGAAATGGTTCTGAAATACTTGAAGAAGAACCCAGGCCAAGGGCTCCTCTATTCTTCTCATAACACCCTTGTTACTTGTGCGTTCACTAATTCGGACCGGGCAGGTTGCCCAGAAACAAGGAGATCAGTGACAGGGTATTGTGTCTTTTAGGGCAAATCTCTAGTGTCCTAGCGTGCCAATAAGTAGACAACAATCTCCCATAGTTCAGCTAAGTCTGAATACCGTGCCATGGCCACCACAGTTTCTGAAGTTCAGTGGTGTTGGACATATTTTAAGTTTTAATGATGAGTGCCAGACTAGCTGTTATAGAGCAAAGGCAAAAAGATGTCTAGATCAAATGTATAGGTTTATTAGAGTTTGATCTTTGTATATGTTTGATCAAACAAGCATTGTAATTAGGTCAGCTGACTTTATCAGCAGACCTGTCTAGGTCAGTAAGGTTACTAAGTCAGTAGACTAGTTAGGAACCTGCTGAAGACTGAAGGCTGAGGGTTCAAACTCAGTTATTGAAGGCTAAGGGGATCAAACTTAGTATTTAAAGTCAAGGATATGGAATCAGAATTTAAGGAAGTCTGTGATGACCTAAACTGATTACATATACCTTGTGTACAAGGTCTAAGTTCCAAAAGTTAAGTGGTGATTGGAACTTAATTATGTTCAAAATGGTGTACTCTAACTTTACAATTAAAAGTTAGATAAAAGACAGTCAGCTGAAGTGTTTTATAAACACATCAAACTTAAGACAGCAGACTGACATGTATTTCAGCAGACTAACATGCGCAGGTATCCGCTGAATGTAAATCTCGATTTAATCAAAGGTTATATTGGAAGATTACAAGGATAGGGATGGATTACAAGCCTTGATATTGTCAACAAATCAATGGTCAAGATTAAATGGACGTTGGAAAGATTCAGAGGATTAACCAATGGAAACAAGTCAAAGGGTGGGCAGACTGGAAACTGTCAAAAAGCAAATTGACAGTGTCAGTACTATGTACAGGGACAGAAAGCAAGTCAAGATGGAGGACTCCTGATTCAGATACAAGTGATGAAAAATAAAAATCAACTGAAGCTATCAAGTTTCTGATCAAGAAAATCACCCTGTTGACTTACACAGAACTTAAAGCCACTGATCATGAAAACTCTTCAAGTGTAATCTGCTATCAAGTTGCATCAAGTTTACACACTTGAAGACATCAAGCTGCTGATCATTTCATCCCGATCAAGCTGCTGACTGTTGAATCATTTACTTGATTCAAACTTTCTTTTACAAGAAACCTGCTGAAGACAGAGAAGCACTTAGGTGTCAAGAACTGTTATTTGTGGTGCTGGTGAAGAGGCAAACCAACCCTTCAAGGACCAGTGGAATAATTTGAAGCCGCAATCCTACCTGTTTCAAATATTCAGTTTGTGAAGCCATAGTTATTGGTGAAGGACAGACAGCTTATGGATTTTTGTAACTGCAACCTCAAAGATCTCTAGTGAATTTCCTCCAACATCACAGGAGATGAGTGGACTGACAGGATTACACCACCTGGAACCACTTTAAAATTTGCCTACTTACTTACTGCATTTACTTTCTGCATTTAGTATACTAACCACATCAAATTACTGAAACTAGCAACTGAATCACACACTTACACTACTGAGTATCTACTTAGTATCATATTTAAACAACAAGTAATATGGCTTAATTTGAATATATTCCACTGCAACAAATTCAGTAATATCTATTGTCAATAGACTACTGAGTGGTCAGCAGGCTACTGACCTTGCTGAGTTTTTTAACTCCAAAAAGTTCAAAGTGTTAAGTTTATTCACCCCCCCTCTAAACTTAACCAAAGCCTTTTCAAGGGACCAACAATTGGTATCGGAGCAGTGCTTCTATTCTGAAGTAATCCTACTTGTCGTGCTTGTGAAAATACTTTGAAAACTATTTCAAGTCTCTGATTTTCAAAGCTTTGCATCATGGATAACAACCAGCATGCTAGCACTATGTTGATGCGTTCCTTAGATCATTTTGATGAGTATAAAGGTCGTATGCAGGCTTTTCTAGCTGCAACACATGATGAGATGATGGATGTGCTGACTGATAGACCACTGGAGATCACAAAAGCTATAACTGTGGATGGTCAAACTCAGTATGTTCCAAAGCCAAAAAGAGAGTGGAATGCTGAAGATAGAAAAAGAGCAAACCTCAACAATATTGCTATTGATATCATATACAGAACCTTGGATATCAATATGTACATGAAATTTAAGGATTGCAAGACTGCAAAGGAACTTTGGGATAAGTTACAACTAATCTGTGCGGGCACTGATGCCATCAAGAAAAACAAGATCAGTGTAGCCAAAAAGAAGTTTCAAGATTTCAAAATGAAACCAAATGAAACTATTGAACAAATAGAGTCAAGATTCAATGCTATCATGGATGAACTCACCCTAATGAATGTAGACTCTTCAAAAGAAGAAATCAATACAAAAATCTTAGAAGCCCTACCAGCAAAAGAAGTTTAGGAAATGAAGGTTATTGCCATAGAAGAAATGAGAAGACTACATGAAGAGGACACCTTCAAGTTATTTTCAGATCTCAAGGCTTATGAATTCAATAAGAAACTTGCACCTGAGACTGAAAAGGAAGAACCAAAGACTACTGCATTGGCTGCCACACATCAAGAAGAATCATCAGGAGCTCAAGATGATCTACTGGATGAGATGCAAGAGCAAATTGCCTTACTGAGCAAGAAAATCAGAATGATGAAAACAGGAAGGGGTTCTCCAAGGATTTTCACAAAGAAATCAAGTGAAAAGAAGAAGGAAGAATCCAAGAAAGATAATGATTACTTGTGTTTTCATTGCAAGAACCCAGGACACTTCAAACCTGACTGTCTTGATCTAAATCAGAAAAAGGAACCTAATTATCTATGCTTCAACTGCAAGAAACCTGGACATTTCAGACCTGATTGTCCAAACCTACTGAAGAATAAGAATCAGCAAAGAAGACCTGGAAAGAAAGCAATGGTTGCTGATGATGAATCAGGATATGAAGTTGAATCAAAAAAAAGGAAATGAATCTGATAATACTTCACTTGTTGCTGACATGGAAGATTATGATTTGATGGCAAATATGGAAGAAACTGAGGAGGTCTACAATTCTGTATCTATAAACACTTCTGCTGAAAGTGATTGTGAATCAACTTGTGGTTCAAATCCTAAAAATTCTGACAATGAAGAAACTTTGGATGCCATCCTTAATCAACTGAGGAAAATACAATCTGGTTATGAGATTGTGAAGGCTGAAAAAGAAGCTCTTCAAACAGAAGCTGAAAGGTTAAAAGCTGAATTAAGAACTCTCAAAGGTAAGGAAAAATATTTTGAGCAAAATCAGCATAAGCCTACTGTACATTCAGTAGTTGCTGAATCTGCTAAACAATCTAGATCCAGCACTGCATTCAAATCTGGAAAGCCTTATGGTGATAGAACAGGCCTTGGATTTGGAACTCAACACTCTAATAAGAGTGGATCCAGTAAAGTTACTGAACCTAGTACCAGAATTTGTCCTAAGTTTGTGCATGCACAAGATCCAACTCCGAAAAAGGTTGTTGAGGCAGTGAAGCCTGCTAAGAAGACTTCAAGGAAGCAAAATCAGAATTCAAAAAGGTCAACAGCACCTAACAAAAAGGGTAAATCCAAAAGTAGGACTGCTGGACCCTCTAGACCTGCTGTAAGCAGACCTACTACTAAGTCTGCTGGACCACAAAAGTGCAAAAATTAGAAATATTCCAAGGATAAGAATCCTAAACCTAAAAATGTTAATCATTCTAGGGATACTTATCTCAGGGGGAAAGGTAGACTGTTCCCTACTGATGATGATTGGAATATTCATGCCCCTACTGCTAGAAACAATAGACATAACCATAATGCTAGGGTAAAACCTCAGCAATGGAATCAGGAGAGGACTCAGCAGAGGACTTATAAAAGACCTCAGCAGGGACTTCAGCAGACTCCATATTACAAGGCTGCTCCTAACAGACAGCAAACATATGGTTATGCTAGTGCTTCTAACAATAGAAATCACTTCAAACAGCATTATGTACCAAAAGGCAAGAAAGCATATGTGAATCCTACACAACCAAATGTTAGACCTTATGGAAGTGTGGAATACATGTATGAACAAAAGTATGATACTTTTCAAAGAAGACCTTATGGAAATTTACCAAGGGTCATGCTTACCACTGACCACTATGGACCCAAACAGTTTTGGGTACCTAAAATACATTAACTTTGTTTTGTAGGGTGTCTGATACTTTGACAGTGGATGTTCCAGACATATGACAAAGAATAAGCACTTTTTGACAAATTATGTGGCAAAGGATGGTCCAAGAGTGAATTTTGGCAACAAGAACACACCTGGATACACAAGAGGATATGGCACACTTGTGAGGAATGGATTAACTATCAGAAATGTTGCATTTGTGGAAGGACTGGACTACAACCTACTAAGCACTAGATAATTTTGTGACATGTGTTACAAGGTCACTTTTGACCAAGGCTACTGTGTTGTCATTAGTGAAAGAGGTGAACAAGTTGTGTTGGCTGGAAGAAGACAACAAAACATGTATGTTGTGGATTGATCTACTGCTGTTCCAGAGACATGCCTGATTGTGCATACTAAGTCAGAACTGAATTGGTTATGGCATAAGAATCTAAATCATCTTAACTTTGATGACATCAATCAACTGGTGAAAAAGAAATTGGTGATTGCTTTGCCAGAGATTACATTCATAAAGGATGCCATATGTGATGCTTGTCAGCAAGGTAAACAAACTAAGTCAAGCTTCAAGTCAAAGACTAAGCAATCAACAAAAAGAGTTTTGGAGCAAATCCACATTGATTTATTTGGACCAGTAACACCAACAAGTGTGACATGAAAGAAGTACACTTTAGTAGTTGTGGATGACTATTCAAGATATACTTGGTTAGTATTCATGAACAAGAAAAGTGAAACACTTCAAAAGATGCCTGAACTTTGAAGAGATTGCAAAATGAGAAAAGTTTGACAGTAGTGAAGATCAGATCAAACAAGGGTACTGAGTTTCTCAATAAAGTCATAAGAGAATATTGTGAGCAAAATGGTGTGCTGCATCAATTAGCAGCTGCTGGTATACCTCAGCAAATGGGTTTGCTGAGAGAAGAAACAGGACATTGAAAGAAGCAGGAAGAACTATGATTTGTGAATCATTGTTACATGAAAGATATTGGGCTGAAGCAATCAATACAGCATGCTATACACAAAATGGGACCTCAGTGCACAAAAAGCTGCTGAAGAAACCTTATGAGATATGGAATGTAAGAAAACCAAATATATCTTATTCCCATCCATTTGGAAGCAAATGTTTCATCTTGAATCATAAGGAGCAATTGAAGACATTCCAACCAAAATCAGATGAAGGAATCTTTTGGGATATTCTTCTATCAGCAAGGCATTCAAGGTACTGAATAAAAGGACATTGAAACATGAAGAATCAGTACATGTTGTATTTGATGAACGAAAGTTCAATGGAATGGAAGATGAAGCTTCAGAACCTGCTGAGAATCTCCAAGTCACTGATCCAGATTGTGTTGGTGTTTTGGAAAGGATAAATGACTTAAAATTTTTGACTCTGCCCCTGCTGAAGAACCTGCTGGTAACACTACTGATGCAATAACTGAAGCAGTTCAAGGATCTGCTGAACCCCCTGCTGAAGCAACAGCAGACCTTACTAAAGATGAGGTTCCTGAGAACCAAACTAAAACCAAAATCCACAATGGTTAAGGGATCACCCTGCTGAACAAGTTATTGGAAACATACAGCAAGGTGTAAGGACTAGAAGACAATTGGAAGCAATGTTTACTTGTTTTCTCTCACAAATGGAACCTAAAGTTGTTGAAGAAGCAATATCAGATCCAGATTGGATAATTGCTATGGAAGAGGAATTGAATGAAATTGAAAGAAATCAAGTTTGGACACTAGTGGAAAGGCCTAATCATGCAAATGTAATTGGAACAAAATGGGTATATGATGAAGGTTAAAATATACCTATTTATGTCATCAATTCTAACCTTAAATCGGAGTTAATTATATATATTTCATATTGAATCACTTGTTTATATTTATTATTTAATGTTAAGTGATTATTAATATGATTTTTGGTATTTAGCTGTTTTTATTATTAAAGACCAAATTATTGTGCGATAAATGCTGATTTTGTAGATCATGATAAATCGGGAGGATAAATGTCATTCAATCGTGAATCTCAAGATAATAAGGAAGAAAATCGAGCATTAATCAAGGGATAAGTTAGAGAAATCGGATCAAGCACGGAAGAATGCAAAGGGGAGCAAGTTAGACGAGAAACGCAGTTAACATGTGCAAAAAAGAGGCTCGGTCGACCGAGGGTTGATATTCGGTCACCCGAAGCTCATCCAGAAGAAAAACGCGTGTATATCTTCTAGATCCTTCCTAGGTCGGCTATAGCCTCTATATAAGCAAAGAATACGAAATTGAGACAACAACCACCAACAACCCATAAGATACAATATATACAATACCTTGAGTTTATTAAGTTTTAGTTTTTTTATGTTCGTTCATTGTGGAGTCGTCGGATTCTCCGGTTAGGGAGCGCATTAAAGAGTGGGAGTCATTCTCATCTTCGAGGGTATGACTTTTCAATTATGCAATCTTTATTCGTAGATCTGATTTATTTTATTATGGAGTAGTTTTCTTGTATTGATTCCGCGATGTAGACTAATTACGAACCCATGTGTTTAGGTTAAAACGTTAAGAAGTAATCATAATTTGTACCGACGCGAGATCCTTTCCCGGTCAGCCGAGACATGTCACTCGGTCAACCGAGACATGTCATTCGGTCGACCGAGGGTGGTGAAGTTTAGGCGTAATTATGACCGGCTTCGACTACGTCGATTCTCGATTTGGAATTAAAACGAGTAATTAAACCCGATCAACTTAATTATTTGTCATCATAATTTAACAAGAAACCAAAAAAGTGATTGTTACTTAGGATCTAGATTGAATCGGCATCTAAGAAGTACGCCTTACCCTAGGAATGTTGCTTAGATGAGGTTACGGTTTATACCGGCATCCCTAGTTTCGTAATTGTGTCAGAAGTTATATGAGATGGAGGCATTAAAAGGCGAAGTCACGTAATGGAGGCACAATGATTTAGATGGCCTAATCGGAGCTAAATCTACCTTAGGGGATGACTCCCGTAGTCATAATAATTAATCTTTAACGTTTGTTTTGTCTCGTTGTCAATCAAGTTCACATGGGGTAGTTATTAGCTACTAGCGTAATCAATATTCTTAATATTCTTTGTTTAGATAATATCAACAGTATTGTCCTTGTTTTAGTAGTTGTTAGTTTGTCTTTGTGGTATTCCGTGTCTTGTGGTTGTCACTATCTTATTTACTACGTTTAGTTGGTCGTAGACCGCCCTTTAAATTTAGTTCTAGTAGAATAAAGTTGTGTTTTGTTTGTGCCGAGTCTCTGTGGGATCGACCTCGACTCTATCTAGCTATACTACGATTGAACCTAGTTCTCTTACTAGTGTGTTAGTTAGGTATCGAGTATTTTATTACTTGACCTGTACACCAGTATACAGAAACAATTTGGATGAATCTAGTACCATTGTGAGGAATATGGCCAGACTAGTAGCAAAAGGCTATTCTCAAGCTGAAGGAATAGATTTTGATGAGACATATGCCCCAGTTGCAAGATTGGAAGCTATAAGATTATTCTTGGCATATGTTGCTCAAAAAAACTTCAAAGTATACCAGGTGGATGTCAAAAATGCATTTTTGAATGGCATTATAGAGGAGGAAGTTTATGTTCAACAACCTCCTGGTTTTGAAGTTAAAGATCAAGAAGATAAAGTCTACAGACTCAACCAGGAACTTTATGGGTTGAAACAAGCACCAAGAGCATGGTATGAAACCTTATCTCAATTCTTGGTGGACAATGGTTTTACAAAAGGTACCATTGATAAGACTCTTTTCAGAATCAATGAAGGGGACAGCACCCTACTGGTACAGATATATGTTGATGACATAATTTTTTGTTCAGAAAATGAATTGCTATGTGAAAAGTTTGCTAATCTCATGAAAAGCAAGTTCCATATGAGTATGATAGGAGAAATGAACTACTTCTTGGGATTACAAGGCAAACAAATGAAAGATGGAATCTTCATTCATCAAACAAAATATACCAAGGAGTTGCTGAAGAAGTTTGGAATGGAAAATAACACCAAAGTATCAACTCCTATGAGCACCAACAACAGATTGGATGAAGATAAAGAAGTCAAAGATGTTGATCAGACTTTATACAGAAGGATGATAGGCAGTCTGCTCTACCTCACTGCCAGCAGACCTGATATATCCTTTGCTGTAGGTGTTTGTGCAAGATTTCAATCAAAACCAAAGGAAAGTCATTTAGTTGCATCAAAAAGGATTCTCAAGTATCTAAAAGAAACTTTGGGAGTAGGGATATGGTACTCAAAAGATGGAAGCTTCAAGGTTATATCCTACTTAAATTCTGATTATGCTGGATGCAAGATTGATAGAAAAAACACCACAGGAACCTGTCAGTTGATGGGAAATAGACTAGTTTCCTGGTTCGGTAAGAAACAGAACTCAATATCAACTTCCACTACTGAAGCTGAATATATAGCTGCTGGAAGTTGCTGTGCACAAATACTATGGCTAAGACAACAATTAAGGGATTATGAAATTGAAGAAAGAGAAATTCCTATAATGTGTGACAACACAAGTGCAATAGCAATCACAAAAAATCCTGTTTTGCACTCAAGAACCAAGCACATTGATGTGAGACATCATTTTATAAGAAATCAGGTTGAGAAGAAAGATGTGGTGGTTCTTTATATCCCTACTGAAGATCAACTTGCTGATATATTTACTACACCATTGAATAGTGAAAGATTTGCTAAGTTAAGAACTGAACTTGGCATCATAAAAGTTGCTGAGATACTAACAATCAGCAGTGTACTTGAATTCACCAAGGGGATTAGTCTTTGCTATGTTGGGTGAGCTCACTTAGCAAACTAGTCATTGGTATCAACAATTCCATGTACTTATATGAGTTTGGACAGCTGAGCAAATGAAGTTGCCAAGGGGATTGGTCTTTGTCCTGTTGGGTGAGCTCACTTGACAGATTAGCCCTTGGTATTAGACTTCATCTTGTATTATCAGTTGAACAAAACAAGTGTGTATGAAGATCAGCAGAGTAACCATGTCGGTAGGCTGTTGAGCCATCTCTATCAGCAGGCTGCTGAGATAACCCTATTGAAGATCAAGTCTGCTGAGTTATACGTTACAAGACAGTCAAACTTAACTGAAAGTCAACGGTAATTGGATATTATTCTTATCTTTATAACTACGGTTACATATATCCAACGGTTACAACACTTGATGGAATCAATTAGTGGGACACGTGGCAGCATCACATTTATTCCAACTTTAATCGTGGTTAAATGCTACGGTACGTGTACAGTACTTTCTCTGACAGTTACTACCCACTTTCTTCTTCTGTATATACAGACTTTTATACAGAGATGATACATACAACTTTCAGATTGATTTTTCTCTGAGAATATACAGTGTGAACACAGATTTGCAAGTTTTCTCTTCATCTTTCTCAAATTCTAATGGCGGATAAGGGTGATGTTCATATTAGAACGAGCCAAAGTGTTAGAGGGTTCGTTGTTGATGCTAACACGACTGGGCTAGCTATCAACATTGGTAGAAGAATCAGAAGGTATGAGGGATTAGAGGATTTTCTGAATCTAAGACTGGAAAGCATCTCTTAACAAATGTTGTTAATTTCTGGAGGAACATTGTGGTTAGAGATGATAGAGAAGCATTTACTACCACTGCAAATGCTCAACAAATCGAAATTTCCTCAAACCTGCTGAGGGAGGTATTCGGGTTTGGACCTGGAAATGGTGCTCCTACCAACCCTGAATCTTTGGAGCTTTCTAGATTGGAGTTTGTTGATGCGATAAAGACCAACAAATCCATAAAATCATCACTAAGTATCAATGTTAAGCATATTGGTATGGAGTATAATCTACTGAGCAAGATTATTGCTAAAAACATTCTTAGATTCAGTGGAAGCCTTGACACACTGTCTGGACCCAAGATTGACCTGCTGATAATTATATGCAAGAGTATGATGTTTGATTGGGCTGGATTCTTTGTCCAATACAAGAAGAAAGTGATAAACGAGGACAAAGATGGGACCAGGAAGTCCAAGACACTGCCTTTGGGTTTGATGGTGCAAACCATACTGAATCACTTGAAGATTGTTGATGTTTCACCCATAAAAATCAACAAATCCAGATATAAACAAGAAATCAGTTATCTCATCCCTAGTTTGGATGATGATGAAGATTTAGATACTGAAAAAACAGAGAGTGATAAGGATGGAGATGATGATGTTGATGATGGGCAGGTTAAGCAAGCTACACAACCTGCTGCATCTAAGAAACCTGTTGAGAAAAGGAAGGCTGCTGACACAAGGAAGATTACTGAAATGTTAAAGCCTAAGAAGACAAGGCATCGACCAGTAGAGACTGCTGAGTCCACTGAGGGTCCTGTTGAAGTTGAAGTTACTGAACCCACTGAGGTTATAAGGAAGAAGTCGGCTGCTGAGGTTTTGAAAGAACAACAGAAAGAAGATTCAAGAAAGAGGAAAACTGCTAAGGATCTTGAGACTGAACAACCTACAAAGAGAATGAAAGATATTGTGAAAAAGAAGAAGCATGGAAAGGGAAAATAATTAAGGGTTTTGGGGGCCCAAAAGGAAGCTGAAGGTGTTGCTGAGGAAGCACCTGTACAAATTGATAAGCCTACTGAGGCTAGAGAGGTTGTTGTTGAGCAAAAAACTACAGAATCACAGCAAACTGATGTACCTGACCCTGCAGTGGAATTTTTTGAACCTGTTCCTGACCCTGCTGTGGATGCTACAACTCAGGGGGAACCTACTGTGGAACAGTTGGAGGTAGTAGGTACAAATGTACAACCTGATGAACCTACTGACCTGTTTGTATCTGCTATAGATACATTGGCTCATCATGTTGAAGCCTTTGGAGGACAACAAGTTGAACAACCTGCTCCAAGGAAGCCAATGTTCACGGATTTTATGCAATGAAAATAAACAAGTAATAAAATTTATAAATCCGGTATTCCCCAAGTGTAGGGATCGTAGCATAGCGATTAATACCGGAGTCGATCTCAGGGAATCGGGGTATCTAGTTCATTAATTTTCCTAAGATTGATACTATTATTATTAAAGCCTATAATAACAAAACGAAAAGTAAACTGGACAGAGGATTGTCAATCCAAAGCCAGGAAAGATCGTTGCGAACATAACTAAACTATAAACGAGAAAAACAATAAAAAAAAAAAATAAAACGCATGATTATGACTATAGCGATTAAACATAGAACAAGCTCGCAACCCTTAATTTCCTCTCTAGATTATCTTATGATGATTTAATTAAAATTGTGATTCACCTATCAAAGGTATGAACTCCTAATCTCTTAGAAAAGTTCGTCTATCAATCTTTTATCTCTCGATCTTAAAGATTAACGCTTTCAAACCAAGGTGCAAGATTTCTCAATCTAACAATCTAGATATTCAACCTAATCAACTCTCGTTACTTATAGGTTAAAAAGATCTATTCTTTCCTATGGTGATCTAGTGTTTACACCGATTCTCATCATATGGCAAACATCAATAGCAACCATCTCTCGATATAAATTGCATAACAAATAATCATGGAAAAGAAACAACAAACTTTAAATTAAACTCACAAAATATCCAAAGGGAGAAATAAAACGCTGCTGAAAAGTTTCTCATGCTTGCTCAAGGTTGCACAGCTTCAAGCCATCATCAAGATCGAACAAGAAGAAAGAAATAAAATAAAAAAAACTAATCTAACCCTCGGTCGACAGAGCACAAGGCTCTGCCGACCGAGCCTGCCTCTGCTCAGAATTTAGGGTTTTCTGGTGGCTGCAGTCGAATTGATATATTATGATTAGGGTTGAGATAATGCGGCTATATATAGAATTTTAAGTCGGTTCCAGCATGTCGGCCGCGGATGCCCGTCCAGAGTGTTGGACGCCCGTCCACTCTGCTTGAAATCTTCGAATCGGGCCGAGTCATGATCAGACACCCGTCCTTCTTTAAATCAGATGCTCGTTCACTAAAATATTCACAACTCTGAATCAACTTCCCTCTCCTGGACGCTCGTCCAAGATTCTGGACGCCAATCCAGGAGCGACTTAATCTTGATTTTCCCATACTTATCTCTTCGTCTTTGATCCAAATCATCATTATCTCTTCTATCATTAATGTAATTCGACTCTTATCTCTTTTCTGATCATCATTTGAGCATCAAACACGTACCTATAACACATTAAAACATCGCAAAACGTAATATCATAAAATCAAAATTAAAACACCAAAATTAACCTATTTTGCGAATAACTCATTAAAAACCTCATTTACTCAATAATTCCATTAAACACTCGTTTCTTATGCAAATTATACAAATATGAGGGAAATTATCATAAAATATATCAATATAAATCGTATAAATTCACCCTTAACAGCCAACAATGCCTTTTGAAAGACAAAAGAAGCAATCAAAGAAAGAAAGGGTGGATCCCAACTTCAAAAAGGTGCAAAGATATTTTCAATGGAAGTTTGGATTCTACAAGAGACAAAAACCAGCTGCTGATCCAATGAGTGGATTTGAAGAATGGGTTTTTGATTAGTTAGGTGTGGAAAGCCTACTGGAATTGGTGGATACAACTATGCTGCAGACAAGGCTGATGGATCTACTGGAAGAAGGGAAGAAAAATGCTAAAATCATGTTTAAGGATCCCAAGTATACACCAGATAGTGATGACTCTTCATCATCTGACTCTGATGATGATCATCCTATGTTCCCTGGGGAGTCCAGTGGAGTGGCCAAGGAAACATCTGTTGAAGCAACTGGTAAAGGATCTACTGAGGAAACAACAAATCAGTCTACTGATGCTGGAAAGTCTGCTGAGGGACAATAGACTGGTAACGTGGATGAATATATGGAGGATTTGACCATAGATGATCTGTAAGCTTTGATCAGTGATGGGATAACTCTTGGAGACAACAGGCTGATCAGTATGTCTGACACCCTTTTGGTTGTAGAGTCTGATGCACATTCTAACAATCGGCAGACTGATATGTTAAATGAAGAGCTGGGAGCTATTTTTTAATGAAGATTTAGAGGGACAGCTTGTTGTAGCAACATATTTGGAAGAGGCCATCATATTTACTCTTGATGATGTTGTTGTATTTGAAGAAGCTGCTGAAAGCTCGGAGGACTCAGCATAGTATCAGGAGTGGTTTGACACTCGAGAAACCTTGTCACAAGTTGCAGATAATTTACAAAAGGTTGCTGATTCTAGAGGAGTGTTAGAGGAGAACTTAGCTATGTTTCGTCAAATTTTTGTTGAAGAGATGATTCAGGTTGCTAGGAACAAACAGCACCTGAATACAGGTTGGAACATGAGGTTCAGGCTGCTGAGGATCAGACAGCACCTGGACAAAGGTTGGAACCTACAATGGGTTTGGAGGAAACCCCTGCACTAGTTGAAAAGATTGTTATAGAACAGGTTGCTGACACACCTGTCAGTGTAGTGCAGTCTACTGAAGCTAAGGCTACTGAAGGTAAAGATAGTCAGCAGACTGTTGTTGATGAGGTTGAATAGCTGCTGGACAATGATTTCAGTGATGAGGAATTCCAAATGCCTGAGGAAGAACTAGTTGCTGATGAACCTCAACAGGCACATGTTCCAATTTTTGAAGAAGAACATATCTTGGAACCTCAACCTGCACAAGACCCTATTATGTAAGACATCTTTGGAGATGTGAATGAGGAAGGTCCTGAACCTGCTGGATGGGACATGACAAGAGCCTTGGTAGTCAACACACAAAGGGCACATTATAATGTTGAAGAACATGCTGATGATGCTGCTGGACATATGGGTGGAGGCATAGCTGGTGCTGTACCAGCACATGTTTTGGATGAGTTTAGGGCAGTCAGAGATGATATTACATAGTTAAGAACTCAACTCAGTAGACAGAAGCAAAGATTTGAAGATTTAATGAACTTGGTGGAAAATAGAGGAAGAACCATTGAAACTGTTGCTTCCAATATAACCTCTACTCAATATGCCATTACTGACCAAACCAAATATGTGAGAGGCATAAAAAGAAGCAATACACACAGAGACAAGTTTTTGAATGACCAGTTTGCCTCAATTCACAATAAGCTTGACAAGTTTGCTGAGGCACCCAAGTCTATTGTGGCTAACCCTGCTGAAACACCTCAACCTGTTGCATTGGATCCTAAGGTTACTGAGAGGATCAATCTGCTGGAACAAACTATGGAAGGAAGGATCACTGCAGTTGATACAAGAACATAAATTATGGAAGGTCAACTTCCCAATTTAGTGATCACACAAGAGAGTGTTCATGGTCTACTGTCCCGATTTGTTGATGATGTCAATAAGGGGGAAGAGGGCCTTACAGCAGAAGCAAAAGAGGCAGGAAGAATTTTTGCAAAGAAAATATGGGAGGATGATACAAATGAGTTCAGGAAACCTACACCTTGCAGGATCTAGTTGAATGATGACCTCCTGAAAGAGTATAAGAAGCTATACTATGGAAAGAATAGACCCTATCATCACATGGGATTTCATGAAGGACTGAATTCCTTTCTGGGATTAAAACTTTGGGAAATAAGGGCCAAATCACTAAAAGCTTCTTACAGAGGTGGAAGAGGATGAAGAGGTGGAAGAGGTAGAATGGGGACTGTCCAATCGGCAAAGGATTCACTGGAAGAATTCAAACACTTTTACATGGGACAGTGCTTCAGTGTTCATAATATAAGATTAACTCTACCAGAAGCCTGGAAGTGGTGGAAAGAACTGAATCATTGGGTTGAATTTTCTCCAATTGAAAACCAATGGATGAAAGATATTGTAAGAGAAATCAATGAGTTTTATGAGAAGAAAGAAAGAGACAAAGACAGAAACTAGATCGGCATACCTACATTGCTTATTTCTTTCTGCTGATTCTAGTTTGTAATAATGTTGAACAAAAATGATTATAATGAGAAATGACTGAATTTGCTCTGTTTTTGTTTTTATCTTTTTGCTTTGCTGTAAGGAGGGTATTGGCATCATCACTAAATAGGGTGAAATTGTTGGACATATTTTAAGTTTTAATGATGAGTGACACACTAGTTGTTATAGAGCAAAGGCAAAAAGATGTCTATATCAAATGTATAGGTTTATTAGAGTTTGATCTTTGTATAGGTTTTATCAAACAAGCATTGTAATTAGGTTAGTTGACTTTATCAGCGGACCTGTCTAGGTCAGTAAGGTTACTAAGTCAGTAGACTAGTTAGGAACCTGCTGAAGACTAAAGGCTGAGGGTTCAAACTCAGTTATTGAAGGCTAAGGGATCAAACTTAGTATTTAAAGTCAAGGATATGGAATCATAATTTAGGGAAGTCTGTGATGACCTAAACTGATTACATATACCTTGTGTACCAGGTCTAAGTTCCATAAGTTAAGTGGTGATTGGAACTTAGTTATGTTCAAAATGGTGTACTCTAACTTTACAATTAAAATTTAGATAAAAGACGGTCAGCCGAAGTGCTTTATAAACACAGCAAACTTAAGACAACTGACTGACATGTATTTCAGCAGACTAACATACACAGGTATCTGCTGAATGTAAATCTCGATTTAATCAAAGGTTACATTGGAAGATTACATGGATAATGATGGATTACAAGTCTTGATATTGTCAACAAATCAATGGTCAAGATTAAAGGGACGTTAGAAATATTCAGAGGATTAACCAATGGACACAAGTCAAAGGGTGGACAGACTGGAAACTGTCAAAAAGCAAACTGACAGTGTTAGTACTATGTACAGAAAGCAAGTCAAGATGGAGACAAATCTGAAACGTCTATGTTTAAATTTCAAACATAAGTCACATGATTCTCACCTATAAATAGAGGACTCCTGATTCAGATACAAGTGATGAAAAATAACAATCAACTGAAGCTATCAAGTTTCTGATCAAGAAAATCACCCTGCTGACTTACACAGAACTTAAAGCTACTGATCCAGAAAACTCTTCAAGTGTAATTTCCTATCAAGTTACATCAAGTTTACACACTTGAAGACATCAAGCTGCTGATCATTTCATCCGGATCAAGCTGCTGACTGTTGAATCATTTACTTGATTCAAACTTTCTTTTACAAGAAACCTGCTGAAGACAGAGAAGCACTTAGGTGTCAAGAACTGTTGTTTGTGGTGGAGCTGGTGAAGAGGCAATCCTACCCTTCAAGGACCAGTGGAATAATTTGATGCAGCAATCCTACCTGTTTCAAATATTCAGTTTGTGAAGCCATAGTTATTTGTGAAGGACAGATAGCTAGGGATTTTTGTAACTGCAACCTCAAAGATCTCTATTGAATTTCCTCCAACATCACAGGCGAAGAGTGGACTGACAGGATTACACCACCTGGAACCACTATAAATTTTGCCTACTTACTTTCTGCATTTAGTATACTAACCACATCAACTTACTGAAACTAGCAACTGAATCACACACTTACACTACTGAGTATCTAATACTTAGTATCATATTTAAACAAGTAATAAGGCTTAATTTGAATATATTCCGCTGCAATAAATTCAGTAATATCTATTGTCAGCAGACTACTGAGTGGTCGGTAGACTATCGAGCGATCGGCGGGCTACGACCTTGCTGAGTTTCTTAACTCCAAAAAGTTATAAGTGTTAAGTTTATTCACCCCCCCCCCCCCCTTTAAACTTAACCAAAGCCTTTTCAAGGGACCAACAAGTAGATGATTCAATTTCTTAAGGATTTTCATGTTTCAGTCTAGTTACCTATTGTTTTGTATTGTGATAATCAAAGCGCCATGCACATTGCCACATGCACATTGCCACTAATCCTGTCATTCACGAGCGTACAAAACATGTAGAGATCGATGGCCAGGTTGTTCGAGAAAAGATCCAAGCAGGAATGGTTAAGTTGCTCCCTGTTTCCACACACAATCAATTGGCTGATTGCTTTACCAAACCTTTGGATAGCCGAGCTCTACAACAAGCTATCCACAGGTTTCAACTACTTGATATTCACAGCTCCCATCCCAGCTTGCGGGAAGAGGGTGTTGAATGTGGTAAGTAAAGATAATGTTGTAGTTAATTAGTTCTACTTAATTAGCCTGTTATTAGTGTATTGGTGCCATTGTAAAATGGTCATATATATAAGGCCTTAGTTATTTCTCTTCTTTCAATTTCGTATCTGTAACAAGATGAGATGACTTAGGGTTCATCACTCATTTCAATTCAATTGCTTTTCATACTGTCAATTCATCATTTTCCACAGATATCCAAACGTCAAAGGTTGAGAGTTGAATGCTGAATTTCTGGGGTGGATCCAGACGGTTTATTTGGCTTGTGAAATCCCTCTTCACTATAATGGTATTTTAGTCAATTTGGAATTAGTTTTTCTTTTTCATTTCTTTTTATGTTTTCTTTTCCTTCAAGTTTGGAAAACCGACCTAGGGTTGTGTAGGACCTATAAAAAAGCTCCCACGCAACCCAAAATACATAATGTTAGCGTTTTTTTGAGTTATGTGAGGGTCTGGCTTGCTGAAACGAGCATAGACCTCTGGTAAGCATCCCAGACATGCCTCAGACATGTCCTAGAGTACCCAGGACGAGTCCCAGACATCTCGGGACTAGCACCCATGACATGCCCAGGCAGGGGCGGATCTAGGATTTTTTTTGAGTGGGGTCACCGGACCGTACAACTACACTTTTTATTCAAAAAATTGTTCTAGTGGTGTCACCAAACTTAAAACTACATTTTTAACAACAAAACTACATCGTTTTAACACTAAAAAATATTCTCGGAATCTTAGTGGCGTCACGTGACCCCACCCTAATATACACACCTCCACCCCTGTGCTAGGTCTTCTGGCTCGCTGAGATGAGCACTGCTCTCGGTTAAGCGTCCAAGTTTTGGTGTTCAGGTGCGTCTGAACTTGTCCAAGACGTGTCTGCAGATCGGAGACTCAATTTCGAGGCAGATCTGGATTCAGGACCATTTTCGAATTTTGTCTCATCTCAAGAAGGTAATTATCGTAGCCTTTAGTTTAATTCATAGTTTCAATATTGTTTATAGTTCGGATTCATTGGATTCATGTTAGGTTTTCAGGTGTTCGTAGGTACTTGAGGTTGCGAAGGTTAATCATCATCCTTTGTTTGCTTCGGCTCATCTAAACGGTAAGGAGTTCTTCTTATCAAAAAGTCCCGTTTTTAGTTTAAAGATTATGTTTTAAATTGATTTGATTATTGTTTCATTTTAAGCCGCACGAACCAGACATAATTACGTGTTTCCGGGTATTTGCCAAACTGCATTTTCAAAACGATATTCTACTTCTAGTTATTTTTTGTAAACTGTTTTGTGCTTTTTGTTACGAATAGTGGGGATAAGATGGTAGTTTGGTGTGGTTATGGTATTTGCATGTTCAAATACGTTAGACGTGAATTTATGTGCTTTATTGCTCCTACGTGTTTATGGTTAGTGAAGGTATGACTAACTAGCTAGTACAGTACAGACACCATGGGTTTTAAGTCTCATGTCGAAGGTATGACTAACTAGCTAGTCCACACTACAAGAAAGCTGGGCAATTACGACGTGCAATGCGCACGTCGTAAATATTCTTTTACGACGTGCAACCGAACGTCGTTGTAACCCCGTCGTTAATATGCCAAAAGTTTTACGATGTGCACAATACACGCCTTAAAATGTAAAAAACACGTCGTGAATATAAGCAATGCACGTCGTAAATTTATGAAATGCATGTCGTGAATTTATGAAATGCATACCGTGAATTTATGACACATATGTTGTGAATTTTTAAAAGCACGTTGTGAATTCAATATGTACATGTCGTAAAAAACTAGAACACATTATCTCATGTCAACAATGTACATCAACTGCATGAATACCATACAAGATATCCTAGATAACCACATCTAAAATTCCTCATGAGAACCAAATCAAAATCATCCACAGAAGCATGAAGACACCATTCCACATCAACTCTTCACAAGAACAATATCGTAATCAGCCACAAAAGCATGAAGACACCACGAACATTCTCTTGAAGCCATATATTGGACTTGGAATTTAAGAAGAGGAGGTGTTTATACAAATACACACCAACAACCAAACAATAATTACAATGAGTAAACACCAAAAGCAATGACGCCAGTGTGTCCTATAGTTCTTTCACAATCCTGAAGAATATTAATTAGAATGATTAAATACCAAATGTCATATAGCTCATAATAAGGTATTCTGGTATTCCAACCAAATCTGTTGCCAAGAACTTTACATCATTTGTTTTGAAAACACAGCTTTGCTATCCAAAAGTCTGCGGTCAGAAAACAAATTCAAAGACTGATATATAGATAATGACATCTCTTTTAAGTAATAGCTCCAACATAAATAATTTTCATAGCTCAGCCTTCCTCTCCGATTATATTTATTACTACTATACTGAGATTTAACACACATTGTTAGTAGTGATGTAATATAACATATGATGAAAGAGGTATTTATTTACATCACGCTGGTTTTACCGTATTGGTTTTACCGGTGCACCACACTAGTGTGTTTCACAGTATATGCAATATTATGAAAGTCGGTTTTAAGGTCAAAAACTAACTTCCCCATAGGTTTTGGAGCCAAAACCGAGTTTCCTAAAGTTGATTTTCACAATGTAACTTCAAAAAAATCAATTTTTTTCTTCTTCAAAACCAACATTTCCAGCTCAGTCTTCCTCTCCGATTCAAAACCATCTCCATAGCTTACATCTCTCGCACTATTGACTGAAAATCGATCTAATATAAATGAGAGAGGACAAAACACAGAGAATCGAGGTGGCGGAGGAAATGGAGAACCTAGAGTCTCTACAGAAATAATCGATGGAGAGGAAGATCTGTCTCTGGCAATCGATTGATGAAATCAGTAAGAAAGATGAGAAATCTATGGAGGATCGGAAAGAAACGAGAGAAATCTATGGAGGCTAGGGTTTTTTCTTTCTTTTTTTTTAAGTAGAAAAGGTTTGGGAACTTTTTTTTCTAGGTTAGTGACAGCAGATTTCTTTTTCTTTTTAGAAAGTGATTCGTGTATATCAAGACAGAAATGAGTTTACAATTTCTCCGCCAATTACACACGACTTAATTTTGTTCACCAAGTCCGGTCTGTTAAAAGCTCAACATGATTTTGTAGCAGTTACTAGGTGCGAAATATTGCGCGTCGTATAACTTGTTATTTACAACGCGCATTTTTATGCATGTCATAAATTTAGTGTCGTTATTGCCTAGTTTTGTTGTAGTCATGTCATTTTCGAGTCGGCGGTCCCTAAGTCCCACAATTGGAGGTGTGTTAGTCATATTAGCCATATTGCACCAACTTCTTATGCTAAGTCCCATGGGTTCTAAGTCCCATGAAGACCCTTGGGTTTTAAGTCCCATGAGTCAAACAGAACAGAAAAGACAACATGCATAGTAAGAAAACATGAATGAGATAGACAAGACAAAAATTTGCTTTAGTTAGTTGACAAGTATGGTATGGGTTAGTAGATTGCTTCCGTAAGGTTATCATTAGGCTAACCATAGTAAGTAAGTAATTAATGTAACAGACAAGTACGTGCAAGATGAATTGAATGTAGTTAATATGCATGCTTTCTATGCATTGTTCAAGTAGGTTTCAAGTTATGTTCCTAAAAGTAGTTTTCTTATGTTTCAAGTTATGCTTTCAACTGTTTTGTAACTGGATAAGTACATTCAGTTTCAACTGTTTTGATCTTCTATCCTCTTACTGAACATACAGCTGGTGCACACTACTTTATTTTGGAATAAGAAGAATGCAAGTACATGATGCTTTGACGACGAGTTTGGAATGCAAGTTTAGGGTGGAGCAATGAAGACTTTTATGTTTTAGTTTCCTTTTATAGTTGCTCCTTCTTTTCAGACAAACAATTGTAATAGACAATAGTTTTTGCTTTCAGTTATTTATGATGTTGTTTGACGGCAGTTGTAGCTCTGGATGAGTTGGTTGTATCGAAGACCCTGATGGTCTATTTTCCCGAGCCTTCTGCTTGCTTTCTTCCACACAAATCTCTTTTTACTCTGATATGACACGAGACTTATGTAAGATTTATGCCGAACGTCCATCTCCGGATAAGGACTCGGTATCCAGGACTGAGTGCGTTACATGACTAGATTGACAAATTAAAGAAAAGTTAGCCAATTAGGCATGACACTAATCAGAGACGGATTCAGAAATTTGTTTTAGTAGGGTTATCGGAACATAAAAATTTACTCCCTCCGTACCAAAAATATTGATGCAATTGCCAAAGAAAATATGTTACTCTTTATCTGATGTAGTTATATTTCCAATGCACTACTTATTGTGTTTATTATACATATACCCTTATTTATTAGAGAGTGAGAGAATAAAAACAATACATCCCCTTCCAAAAAAATAATACTGCATTAATTACAAAGTAGGGATTTTTTAGTTATTTTTGTATTCAAATTAAAGTATTAACTCACGTCCTTAATATGCGTAAATTTGTCAACTACTTCAGTTATTTTGGAATGGTGAGAGCATTTTTTATCTAGAAATTTGTTCCACTGGAGGCAATGGAGTATAAAACTATATTTTAAACGAAAATACGATATTGTTTTAACAACATAACTATATCGTTTTAATACTGGCTATAAAAAATACCCGGATCTCAATTGGGTCACATGACCCGCTAAAAACAATTTGGAAAAACTTTTGTTATGAAATTTGCAATCTTTTCGAATTCTCATGTCGTTGGCAAGGGTTTATCACACTAATCATTCTTTAATGGATCCATCCTCATTCTAATCGTAAATTTTATATTTAAATTTGCGTTTTTACCAAATTTCAAATGTACGTCGCGGTTTGACCCCATTAGAAGTAAGTGTTGTATAATTGAAGGGCTAGGATTTGTTCTCTAAAATATTGTTTAATTTTCACATTATTAATTCTTGCAATTTTCACTATTGAACATGACTTCGCATTGAATGCTTTTGTTGGAGAAGTCTGATGTGAATTTTGCAGTAGTTATGCAACAGGGTTGTCAGCTGACCGGTGACAACACCGGTTCAACAAGAGAGTTGATCCCTTTTACTATCTATAGGATTCCGTAAAGGCAAGACGGTTAACGGTAGGAAACTGAGCGGTGTAAGGATGGAAGGAAGAGAGGTAGGGTTTACTCGACGTTAAGGTAAAATGAATAAAATATGAACTTAAAAAATAAATGAATGGTTTTTTTTTTCTTTTTCTTGAACAATAATGAGGGTTTTCTTTTTAGATGTTCATCAATCGGAGGCACTCCGGATCCTCTGTTGTACGTAGATGTTGTGTTGTCTGCTATTTATATGTAAAAGACATGTTTCATGTGTTTTTCCTTTTTTTTTTTTCTTTACTTCAGATAATAGATTTACCCTTTTACCCCCAAATCCTCTTACCACAGCAGTGCTGTGATGTATTGATACAGCAAAGGATCCATCCTCCAATCGGAGGGGTGTGATTAATTATCACGCACTGTCTCAGACAAAGTAGATGTATGTAGGTGTGACATAGATTAATCATGTGAAATTCTAAGGTGGAGACTCTAATATGAAGAGACACATATGTGGCTTCATCTAAATAACACAGTTTCATTCTGCAATGAAACTGTGTGGTCCAGATGAAGCAACATAGAAGACTCTTTATTTGAGAGTCCCACCTTAGAATTTCTCATTAATCACACCCTTATTTGGTATACCTCTAAAATCACTCACTAACCATAACAATTTTCTCCATTATATATGACAAGATTTAAAAGTTGGTCATTAATAATTATTTTTAAAATCTAAATACAAAACAATAAAAGAAAACCTCATTGTAATTTTTTTTGGAAGGGTCTGTTATAAAACTGATGGAGATAACTTCAGATGCAAGAAACAGAAGCAATTAATCAAACATAAACAATCAAAGGAGATAACAGAAACAAGAAGAACACAGATTTAACGTGGAAAACCCCTCAGTGGGAGAGGTAAAAAACCACGGGCAGAAAAGAGATATTTTATTATGCACTGAATTTACAGATTTCAACACACTCAAACAATGAGACAACAACTGTATTTATAGGCACAAATCCCTAAACCCTAGCCGCAAGGAATCTTTGTCTGATGCACCATAAATACCCCTACACGTGTCCTCCTTTTAATGACACCGTATAGGTCGTCACATAACGTAATTATCGGATGTGGGACCCCGCTCGTATTCAAGTACTCGACGGACTATCACCCTGCCGACGACGAAGATCGGTAGACTCCACCCTACCGACGCACGTAATTGAATACCCTTCTCACCGCCCATCACACAAACCGAGTCTTCGATTGGTTCCACCGGATGTAGAGTTTAAGTCACTTTACCGACAAATCTCCACCTTGACTTCAACTCTCACTAGAGTCAAACAGATTGCATAACCAGATGTACTTGTACCAGATGCATTCGTCAATGCCAGATGTACTTGTACCAGACTATCTCCACAGCATCCACTCCACTGATCTGCCCTCAGTAGAGTTTCCAGAAATAGATTATAAGCTTTGAATATTCAGTAAGTCCAGGCAAAGCTGAAACTTACTCGGTGAACTGGTTTAGTGAACATGTCAGCAGGATTATCCTTGGTGCTGATCTTCTTCACTACAACCCTCTTCTCATTCCTCAAGAAATGATACCTGACATCAATATTCTTGGTTCTCTCATGATGAACCTGATCCTTGGCTAAACATATTGCACTAAGACTGTCACAATATAAAACAGCCTGATCCTGATGCAACGCAAATCACTGACTAGCCCCTTCAACCAGATACCCTCATTAGCTGCTTCAGTAAGAGCCATGTATTCTGCTTCAGTAGTTGATAAGGCTACTGTAGCCTGAAGAGTAGCTTTCCAGCTGACCACTGCATTTCCCAATGTAAACACATAACCAGTCATTGATCTTCTACTGTCAACATCACCTGCATAATCAGCATCACAGTAGCCTGTGACCAGACTAGTATCACATCCATAAATGAGACCAACATTAGCTGTACCTCTCAGGTACCTGAATATCATTTTAACAGCTTTCCAGTGTTCCTTTCCATGTTGAGCCATAAACCTGCTGACAACACTGACTGCCTGAGCCAGATCAGGCCTAGTGCAAACCATGGCATATAACTCACACGCTTACGACTCTAAGGATGCCGATATTGACCGTACACCTCGTCTAGGCAACATTCCTATGGTTAGGCGTACTTCCTAAACGATCGCATCAGTCTTTGTCCTATTAACAATTACCTGCACGGTTTCATGTTAATCTACGATTTACGTATAACTAGGTGAGCTCAATTCCCAAATACAAAACCTACCTAGATCTCGCCGAAAGTCCCGGAAGATCATTCATGAGCCAACCTAGAGCCCTATATTGGTATTTCCTAATCATACGCTAATTAAAACGAGACGAGCAACGTAGCCGTAGCCATACCTACGAGATGATAAATTCTATTAAGTTAACCTAACCATAAAGACGTGGCTATTTAACGGATGAACGGGGGCTCGGTCGACCGAATAGGCCGGGCTCGGTCGACCGAATGGTCTTTTCCCCCGCATTACATCCCCGAACGTATCTCTCGCCGTTTCATCATACACAACGGATTAAACAAGAATTCGTAAAGCATTCATATAAACTAACATAGATACGCATTAATTAAATCAAGTAGATTCATGAATAAATACTAAGTGTACGACGTAGGTTATGGGATCCCCATAGACAAGGTGTCGCCACATCCCTAACGTCATAGCCTAGATCTACATCATCTAGCTATGATTAACTAACTCAAACGATAAAGCATAATTGGGAGGGATTAATTACTTAAAAGAAAGAAACAGAAAATAAAGGCTTACATATTGAAGCCCTTAAATTGCTGGAAACCCTCAAATTATTCTACATTGTATCAAAGTTGTATTATGAATTGTAAGATTGAAGAAAGAATGATGGGATGATGGGATGATGGGATGATTTACAATTTCTCGTAGCTGCTGCTTATATAGGAGTTTCTGCCGACTTATGAAGGATCTAGAAGGTAAATATGAAAAAATCCGATAAGTGACCGAGATGACACACTCGGTCAACCGAAGCTCCTCACTCGGTCGACCGAAGCTATAGGCTCGGTCGACCGAACCTAACTTTGCACATGTTAATCGTTTTTCTCGTCTATCTTGCCCCCAACTGCACGCTTGCGTGTTGATCTGATTAATCTTTCATTTAATGCTCCGATTTTCTTCCTCTATTATCTTGAGACCATTGATTGAATGACATTAATCCTCTCGATTTGTCGTGATCTACAAAATAAACATTTATAGCACAATAAATCGGCCTTTTAATAATAAAAAACAGCTAAATACCAAATATCATATTAATAATCACTTAACATTAAATAATAAATATAAACGAGTGATTCAATATGAAATATACATTATTAATCTCGATTTAAGGATAATGTTGATGACATTTACGGGTATAATTTGACCGTCATCAATAGGCTGGCTTGGATCAGATTCTGGTTCATTATCCAGATCAGTATAGTGTTGATTTTGATCCACTGATTGTTGCATATCGGTAGACTCCACCTGAACCTCCACCTGTTTCTCAACACTATCAGATTCAGCACTGGTTTCAGACTCAGTATACCTCCCCACTGATGAGTTTAACATAGAATTTTCATCAAACACAACGTCCCCGCTCGAGGATTACTCGGACTCTGCCGATGACCAAATCCTATATCCTTTCACTCCATCACCATACCCCACAAACACTCCCTTCTTGGCTCTTGGCTCCAACTTCCCTTCACTAACATGATAGTAAGTTTGTACTTCCAAAAACCCTTAGAACCGAGTAGTCGGCGGGCTTGCCCGACCACATCTCAAATGGTGTCTTGAGATTGATTCTGTGTGAGGGCTCCCGTTGATTAAGTAGCAAGATGTCTTAACAAACCTCTACCCAAAATCTCCTTGATAAACCAAATTGAGAAAGCATACATCTTGCCCTCTCCAGTAGAGTTTGATTCATCCTTTCAGCTACACCATTCTGCTGAGGTGTATTCCTTACAGTATGATGTCTGGCAATACCCTCAGCTGCACAAAATGAATCAAAATCCGTCCAGCAGAATTCCAGACCATTATTTGTACGAAGCTTCTTGATTTTCTTGCCTAACCGATTCTCCACTAGGGCCTTCCACTGCTTGAAGTTATTGAATGCATCACTTTTTTTCTTCATCATCACCACCCAAGTCATCCTTGAATAGTCATCTATAAATGACACAAAATATCTGTGACCACCCAATGACTCAACTTTTGATGGACCCAAGCAGTCTGAATGGATATAATCAAGTGATGCATTTGTGTTGTGAAACCCTGCTGAGAACTTACTTCTATGCAATTTCCCAAACACATAATGTTCACAAAAGTCCAGATTCTTAACCTTATATCCCCCAAGAAAACCTGCTGAAGAAAGAACCTGCACGCCCCTTTCACCCATGTGACCAAGTCTCATGTGCCACAGCTGAGTCTGCTGAGACTGGTGAACTGCTGAGGATGCAACAACAAGCGGTGCCGCGATACGGTAGATCCTTGTAATATATACAAGGTTCCCCTCTTGATGCCTTTGAGGACTACAACCGAATCTTTGAAGACATTCACCGTCCACCTTCACCCTTGAAATTGAACCCTTGTCATTGTCTAGTAGATCGAGAGATACCAAATTCTTGGTCATCTGGGAACATGTCTTACATCCTTCGGTGTACGAAATTTACCATCCTCTCGTCCTTAACTTTACCGAGCCAATTCCCACAACTTTGCAGACCTTGCTGTTGGCCATATAGATTTGACCACCATCCATCTGCTCATAAGTAGAAAACCACTCCCTGTTTGGACAAATATGATAAGATGCTCCAGAATCAAGTATCCACACATCATTATGGTGTGTAGAGCCCCCAGCAACTAGAACCAAATCCTCATCAAATTGCTCAGTAGCCAAGGCTACTGTGCCAGAGTTGCCTTCCTGTTGTTTCTTCTTCCTTGGACAATTGGACTTCCAATGTCCCTGCTCCTTACAGTAATTACAGACATCAGTAGACTTAGGACCTTTGGACCCAGACTTCTTTTTCTTCTTCTGTCCATATCCTTTTCCACTATTGCTGCTAGCCACTAGCCCAGCAGCCTGATTATCTGTCCCAGCAGCCTTGTGTCTAAGCTCCCTGGCATGTAAGGCAGACCTCACATCCTCTAAAGCTACTGTATCCTTCCCAACTATGAAAGACTACACAAAATTTTCATATGATGCCGGTAATTACACCAACAGGATTAGGGCTGCATCTTCATCTTCAATTTTAACATCAATATTCCTTAAATCAAGTAATATTGTGTTCACCGTACAGTCAAGATGTTCCCTCGGTGGACTCCCTTCATGCATCTTCAAACCGAACAACCTCTCGTTTCAACAACAACTTGTTGGTCGGTGACTTGGTCATATACAAGCTTTCAAGCTTTTTCCACAACTTGGCTACGGTGTCTTCCTCAAAGAACCTCAGTGATAACATCATCAGATAAGCACAACATGATAGTTGAATGTGCTTTCTCTTCCAGACTGGCATAATCTGCGCACCCGTATTTGGTTTGTCGGATAAAGGATTCCACAAACCTGCTCGTTTTCAACAAGGCACGCATCTTGATTTTCCACGGACCAAAAACTGTTCCTTCCCCGTAAATTTATCGATTTTCACGTTTACCGCCGACATCTTTTCTTGCTAAAGATCACAACTTTATCACGGATCCTAGCACCTTGTTTGAAGGTCTTGGTGAAGATGAAGTTGATCGTACGTATTGTTTTCTCCAACCTTGCTCTGATACCACTTGTTATAAAACTGATAGGAGATAACTTCAGATGCAAGAAACAGAAACAGAAGAAATCAAACATAAACAATCAAAGGAGGTAACAGAAACAAGAAGAACACAGATTTAACGTGGAAAACCCCTCAGTGGGAGAGGTAAAAAACCACGGGTAGAAAAGAGATATTTTATTATGCACATAATTTACAGATTTCAACACACTCAGACAATGAGACAACAACTGTATTTATAGGCACAAATCCCTAAACCCTAGCCACAAGGAATCTTTGTCGGATGCACCATAAATACCCCTACACGTGTCCTCCTTTTAATGACACTGTATAGCTGTCACATAACAGAATTATCAGATGTGGGACCCTGCTATATTCAAGTACTCAGCAGACTATCACCCTGCTGATAGTTACCCTGCTGACAGAAGCTCAGTAGACTCCACCCTACTGACGCACAGAATTGAATACCCTTCTCAGCTGCCCATCACACAGCTGAGTCTTCAGATTGGTTCCACCAGATGTAGAGTTTAAGTCACTTTACTGACAGGGTCCTCATTGTAATTAAGTATCAAATTTTTTAGAACTTTTGTAAGTCTCATTTGTTGATGAATTTTCACCCCCTGATTAAATTACTCTCATTGAAATAGGTTTTCTTGTAGAGCTTATCTTGCTGCGAATCCTGTGATTCATGCTCATTGCTCACACCAAACATATTCAGATAGATTGTCCGTTGCATACGAGAATTGGTGGCCATGCCAAGAAAAATTGAAGACTGACTACATTTCGACCAAAGATCAACTATCAGGTCTACTCATCAAAGCACTCGATCCATCAGCCACATTTTCAAGTTTAAAAAACCAATCTATATGTGTACATTCAACACCAATGGAGATTTTTCATAGTGGAAGGCTATGGTCTCTTAAGCAACATGTCTTGAGTTTGAACCACTATGGATGTATCTAATCTTGTTGAGAGTGATCTTTCATACCCGAATGTATCTCGAATGATTTGTCTCGGACAATTGTATGTGAATACTTTGCGAAATTGTTGAACTACCATCTCTCCTAAAAGCTTAAGCTGATGGGGAGATAGATAATTAATATCTTATACACTTTAACACGCCCCCTCAAGTGTAGGCTATCTCTCCCAACACTTGCACTATCTTAATATTAAAGATTTCAACACGCCCCAACACACCCCCTCAAGTGTGGGCTATCTGTAAAACACTTGCACAATGTGCAATCTTAATATTAAAGATTTCAACACGCCTCCTAAAGTGTGGGTTATCTCTCCTAACACTTGTACAATATAAATGGGGAAACTAATGTTGACACCGGGTTCGATCTTATGACCTCTGGTTCTAATACCATGTTGAGCTATCTTCTCTCCCCAAAACTTAAGTTGATGGGGAGGTTTAACATCTTATACACTTTAACACGGTCCATCAAGTGTGGGTCATCTCTCCCAACACATGCACAATCTTAATATTAAATATTTCAACAGAAAACAAAATATGGGTACTCCGCACCCATGGCTTTGTCTCAATGTGCAGGGACAGCCTTGGATATTTTTGGGTCTTTGGCGACTTCGCCAAAAGGGCCTTTAAGTTCAAGTTTTTTCTTTTCGAAAACATACTTACAAAATATTACTTCAACATTGCGCTTTTAAAATCTGTAGATACAAATTTTACATTAATTGATGTTAGATATTTATTCATATATTGTTATCGAAAGCAAAAACACCCCTAGCTGAACGGATGCAGCTATGAAATTCGAATTGATGCATCTAAGTTATTATAAATTTGGGTCCATAATTTGGCATTTTCTCAATTTAAGTAATTTTTTTTAATGCTTTTCAAAAAAAAGTAATTTTAATACATTATATTAGTAGGCCTATAATTTGGGTATTTATCAATTCAAATAAAAATTTTAACACATTATATTAACTTAGTTGGTATTGAATCTACATTTTTTTTGGCGAAACATGTAATTTCAAGCCCCACTAACAGTTGGGCTCTCGGCCTCCGGCTAATTGGCCTTACCTTTCGGCCAGCCTTGCCGATGTGTTAATGCAAATTTAAAATAGGAAAAGGTTGTAGAGGACGAGTTTACATCTTATTTGTGAAAAAAGGACAAGAAAGAAATGCACTGGTTGTAAAGGACAAACAATAATGTAAATCCAAATATACCCTTAATATCTTATTTTCTAATATTTACTTGTAAACCCAAAAGGCTCGCCAGATGCCATTGACGTTCACCACATTATTGTTAAAAGGAATAAAATCAAGAAATCAATTCTCAGATTGTTTGCTCTTCTCCTTTCGTCTGCTCCATCTGAAACTTGTGCTTACAGGTATGAATTCATAAACAACAATTATCAATTATTTAAAAAGCATAGAATTTGGTGTAGAAAGGATACGAAGATGGCTCTGGCGTTACCCCCTGCCTTTTTTGCGCCGGAACCCTAGCAGCAGTGATCTCTGCCGGCGAGTGCCGGCTCTCCCTAATATCCAAAGAATGGAAGACCCCCTCTCTCAGGCCTCTACCGAAGAACAGGGTCTTTTCCACCGCAGCGTTCGAAAGCCCAAGTGGAGGGCTGTTGATGAAGACGACATGATGCAGCAGTTTCCGGCCGACTCTGCTTGGAAGCAACGGAGCGGGGTCGATGTTGTGCAGGCCTCGCTTGAAAGGGATGAGTGGTTCCAGGGCGAAGATGAACCAGAAGAGGATTTAATTGAATTCGAGAAGCACTTTCGCCATTATTCACAAGATTAATACTTCCCAGCCGGGAAACAATCCTTGATGATGCATTGTTTCTGCAATCCAATCGTTTCAATCAATATTGTTGTTGTGAATAATCAAATTTAGATACAACAAAAAAATTTGGAAGTATTTTAAGTCATTCCAAGCTTATTTACTGCGGTTTTTCCCGGCTTTAGTCATGTGTTCCTAATTAGATTACTACTATGATGATAATGTTTGTAAATTCATTATGATGTTTGTAAACATTTTTGTAGGCGTTTGGTTGGAAAAGATGTTGATTTTGATGTTATAAATTGTATAACCTTATTCTCAATCAGGGACTAATCACTGTATAACATGTAGTAACAGTTGCAGTAAGAACCTTATTCTCAACATGTAGTAGCACATTACGTCTCCAAAATGTTCCAAGACCTATACGGATTTAGACCACATGTAGTAACAATAGTAGTAACACATAACATGTCCATCTTGTAGTACCATCACCACACATGTGTAGTTCTTTTGTCCAAATTTGTTAGTATACATTTGTAGCTATTTACATTTAGTATTGCCGAATGAAGACATCCTTAATCGTTTAACAACACTGAGGCATAGAACCACATTAATAATTTATTGTATTGAGTCCACATATGGAATAACACGTATTTCATGTTGGTTCCGTGAACACCATCCGACGTAGTAACACCACTATGCAAACACCCTCAAACATAGTAAAACATAATGTACGCCCTAAACCCTGAACATTAAACCTTAAACACAAAACCCTAAGCCTGAACCCTAAAGACTAAACCCTAACCCTGAACCTTAAACCCTAAACCCCAAACCTGAACCCTAAAGTTGAACCTTAAACCTTAACCCTAAACCCTAAGGTTTAGGGTTCAAGTTTAGGGTTCATGTTTAGGGTTCAAGGTTCAGGTTCAGGGTTAAGGGTTCAGGTTTAGGGTTTAGGGTTTCGGTTTAGGGTTCATGTTTAGGGTTGGGTGTTCATGTTTAGGGTTCAAGGTTCAGGGTTTAGGGTTCATGTTTAGAGGTTCCGGGTTTAGGTTTAAGGTTTAGGGTTCAGGGTTTATGGTTCAGGTTTAGGGTTTCAGGGTTTAGGGTTCAGGGTTCAGGGTTCGGGTTCAGGGTTCGGGTTTAGGGTTCAGGGTTTAGGGTTTAAGGGTTAGGGTTCATGTTTAGGGTTCAGGGTTCAGGGTTCAGGGTTCAGGGTTCAGGTTTAGGGTTTGGGGTTCAAGTTTAGGGATGAAGGTTCGGGGTTTAGGGTTTAGGATCTAAGGTTTAGGGTTTAGGGTTCATGGTTTAGGGTTCGTGGTTCAGGGTTTATAGTGTACATTATGTGTTTCTACGTTTTAGGGTGTTTGCGTCATGGTATTACTACGTCTAAGTGTGTTCATGAAACCACTGTGAAATACATGTTACTTCATTTGTGGACATGTTGTACCACTGAAAATATATGTAGTTAGACCCAAGAATATGTAGTAATACTTGTGAAACATGTTGTACCACTGAAAATATATTGTAGTACGTAAAACATGTGTACCTGTGAAACATGTGTACATTATGTAATCCTACGTTTGAAGGTGTTTACATCATGGTATTAGTACGTCTAAGTGTGGTCATGGAACCATTGTCAATTACACGTTAAACCAACAAAATCTTGTTTTTTAGGCATTGCAATACATATCAACTTGTGAAGTAATAATATTCATAACAGAAGAACAACAATCTGAATTATTCATGAATCCTGGGCCATAAACACCCATTTCATTTCTTCCAAAAATCAAAACAATTGTCTTTACTTTATTCTAGAAAACTTGAATACTTTTAGAATGAAGAGGGCAAGGTGTCTAGCATGATTGAGGTCACAGCATCCCTTTTAGCCTTTGCAAGTCTTCATCTGTCCCTTTTTGAGGAATGCTCTTGCATTGGGACAACTTCAATAAGTAGTGAATCACATATAATGCACGATTAGTCTTGTAGTAACAATTTATAGAAATGTAGTAACACTGCAACAACATTTAGCATCATAAAAAATAATGTAGAAACAATTCATAAAAAGCTGTACTAACAATGATAGAAAAATGTAGTACCAATTCAGGAATATGTAGCAACATTCCAAAAAATGTAGTCACAATTCAAAATAATGTAGTAATAGCTTAATAAAATCTTAAGCATATATTTCAAACAATGTAGTAACAATTCTTTCATGACATGATCCTAATTGTGTAACAACACGTGAATATAATGAAGTAAATGCAGAAATTTCCATTATGTATCAGTGAAGACATGTTGTAAATGCAAACATTGAGCACACTGATATGTAACACCACACTGTCCCTTTATATTGACATGTAGTAACTCAGTGCTGGAAGTAGTAACACATATCAAAAACATTTATCAGAAGTAACACTTAATTAGCATTAGGTATCACCCTAGACATGTTGAAAATTCACACTCTCTACACACTTACATGTGGAAACACACAATACAATTCCACGCAATTGTAGTAACACACTGATGGACATAGTAAAACATCTGAACAAAATTCATTAGAACTAACACGTGTTTTCAATTAGGTATCACCCAAAACAAGTTGTAATCTCACACACTGAACACACTTATATGTAGACACACACAGTACAATTATATTGAAATGTAGTAACGCACTGGTACATGTAGTAACACCTGCAAAAAAGCTTCATCCCAGTACAACAAACGGTTCATATGAGTGAACAGCCCACTACCCAATTGAATACTCAGTAATTCTAATCGACATGCACAACTCGCTTCAATTATGAATATTCAGGATTCGTTTCATACTTAAACCCTAAATTAATCAATTTCCAATCGATCCGCCCAATTTCATTTTCTCACAGCCTAACGTAGAATAAATCATATCTAAAGTAATTACAAGCAAACAATTGTCGATTTCTGTCGGTATGAGAAGAGAGTTGACACTTACTCGTTGTTGCTTCTTTTCTGATTGTCTTTCACCATATCCTCCCGTCAATGGGTTTCTTGGTCGCCGGAAAAAATGGTTTTTTGTTTAGAACCAGACCTAAATCAAAGCCTGAGGATCCTTGAGTATATGGACTCTTTATTTTCGGTTCCAATCCCTCTCTATCAAACGCATCAACAGACGGTGGAGTTAGTGGCCGCGATTTCCGGTGGTGGTTAAGTCTCCAATGATTTCCCGATACAAAACTCCCCATCTTTCTAAGAACAAAAAGGAATAATATTATGGGCATTTATTTACGTGAATTTGATGTGAAAAAATAAAAAATATTCCTTACATTATCATTAAGGAATTTTTGTACATCTCTTCTTTTTTTGTCCTTCTCAACCACTGTCTTTGTTTTTTGTCTTATTTCATCATTTACCATCTTATATTGTCTTTTAGGCCCACCGCATGTATTTCGAAAATACGCTATATCTTTTTAAATGCTCTTCAAGACGAATGCCAATACATGCATATATCACTTTAATTACACTTTATCTCTTTGTCTCTCTACACAGTATTTGAAGATATCATTATATGTAGTAGTTATTCAAGTAATTACCAATAAATTTCTTCTTTACAAACCACAACAAAACACGAGTTAATAAAAAAAAATTGAAAACAACACGAGTTAATAACTAATACATTCTTTTCAAAAAAAAAGCACACACACACAACATTTTTTTTTTTTTTTTGAGGCTACACACCCAACATTTAAGCAACAAATAAGGACAAAAGAATAATGCTATTTACAGTTCAATCTTTAGAAAACCAATAAAAGGAAAACATTAGGAATCGAAAATTAAATCCATTAGTATATATTCTTGTCTAAGATATTTAATTTTTATATCTAAATAAAAACTACGTCGTTTCATATATGCAAATAAATCATATATAAAACGACGTAGTTTCAACACTATAGACAGATGATCGCGTCCCATGAATCCCTTAATCAACGGGCATAGCAAAGCGACACAAGGGGCACAAATTACTCACTTGAAGCCATTTGCCAATGCAATTTTCGTTATAAACATGTTCACATGGCATCAATATCACTTCTTGACCCTCTTCTAATTCTTCCAAGCATACTATACATTTTATAATCTCAATTTCATCAACAGAATCATACGTTGCCCTCTCTAACGAGTCGACAGCAAATCGGGCAGCCGGAATACAAACCCTCTTATTTGCACTTGAAGAAAATCAGAATACACAACGGAAGACTCAAACTTTGTTTTTATTGAATGAATTAATCGATGATACAATACTTCTCCATTATATATGTAGGAGAGAAAAATGATAACAACCTAATTCAAAATAAATAATCCTAAAGATAAAATATTTATTAATAAAGATAAATATAATTTATGGGTATTTGTTTAAAAGGACTGATTTGGAGACGTAATTAGACACTTAAGACACCTAAAAAAGATCACTGTTTATAAAGACACATTTCATTTATTTTTCCAGTTTTGACCTTTGTTACAACCCAGCATTATTCCTCCGTTTCCCTTATTAATGGAGACTCTCCCACCCCTACCACCACCATTGCTCCCTCCTCGATTCAACCTATGTTCTTCTTCTCCGATTCACACATACACTCGGGCCAAAGATGGTTGTGACGGACTTCTTCGCCGGTGAGATCGCGGCAAAATTAGGATTTTGGTCCTCTAACTTGGCCTACTTTTGATTTTAGTCATACTCCTGCTCCGGTGAGGAAAATGATCCTCTAACTTGTTTATTTTTTTGAAAAATAGTCCTATCTGCCGGAAATAGCTGATTGGGCACCGGAATTTTTAAAAAATGCTTACGTGGCAGCCACTAGGCTGCTACATTGAATCTTACGTGGCTATGGACCCCATTTTACTTTTAAAAAAAGGATTTCTCCTTCTAATTTCCGTCAATTTCATCCCTCAAAATCTAATCCCTAATTATTTTGCAATTTGAAATTGCTGAGATAGGCGATGATTCATTTGCAATTTGGAATTGGAAGTTCTCACAAAGAAATAACACCAAAGTTCATAATATCTCTACATTAGCTATTGTTCCAGCGGAAAATGCATCACCACCACAACCTTCTTATCCAGATATACCATTCTTGCCAGAAGTTTCAGCCGGAGCATAACTGGAACAACAGCACCACCTCCCCCTCCGCCTGAAAATGCTAGTCCGGTTTCAACTAGCAAGAAACAAAAAAAACAAGAGATTTGCTATTTGAATGTCAATTGAGATTGTTATTTCAGGAATTTTGTAAGTGGGATTAGCATTTCTCTTCTTTTATAAGAAAAAGATTAAAGATTCAGATGAATCCCAGAAGAAAATTAGGGGAATTTTCCTGCATTAATTCCTCAAGAAATAATAACACCGCCATCTTTAAATTTCTTGAACATTGGGAATATTATGGACCCAATTGTAAAAATATTGTTTGTTGAAAACAGATAATCAAATCCAAATGGCTCTGTTTCTAATTCAATTTAACAAGCACTCATCCACTATAGGAGGGTAAGGAAGGGCCATGGGGCGGAGGATGAACAACCTAATTGTCTCTTACCAGATTTAGCCTCTGTTTCAATGGATGCAGATAAAGAAGATGGGTTGAAGTGGAGTTTAAATGCTACAGGTAAGTTTGAAGGTTTGAAGGTTTTCATCTTCTTCCCCAATTCTCATTTTCCTTCGCAATTTTATATTTTGTTTTCCTGCTGAAAATCCTCAAACAAATCAACTCAAATTAAATCCAACACGATTCCGATGAGATCAAATAAAATCAAATGATCAAAGGCAAGACCACCAAAACTCACAGCATCAACATCAGAAGCAAGTTCAAACAAATGGATTGTGCTCACTTGCGGCACCACTACCTTAATCTCTTCTGTTTCTGGCGATGATGTTTTCAATTGAGGAGGAGAAGCCTAAAAACAAATTACAGAGAATTTAATATATAAATAAAAAAAATAAAAGATGAAGATGGAAAATCGAAGGTAGTAAATGGAGGAAGAAGATGGAAGAGGATTAGACGGGAGATGCAAAGCAGTAAATTAGGAATTAGATTTGGAAGGATAAATTGGGGGAATTGGAAGGAGAAGTCATTTTTTTAAAGTAAAATAGGATCCACAGCCACATAGGATTCAATGTGGCAGCCTATTGGCTACCATGTAAGCGTTTTTTAAAGATTCCGGTGCCCAGTCAGCTATTTCCGGCGGATAGGACAATTTTAAAAATAAAAAAAAACAAGTTGGTGGACCATTTTCCTCACCAGAGCAGGAGCATTACTAAAATCCAAAATAGGTCAAGTTATATGACTAAAATCCTAATTTTTCCGCGAGATCGCCACCGAGCTCGTCAAGCAAATGATAATCATTTTCCGAAAGTCATCTTTCTGTCGTTCCAGTGCTCAAGACCTCATATACTCAATCCAAGGCCTCCTGTACCATAAGGAATCTGTTAAAACACAGACGAGAAACTTGCACATGAAGAAAGATAAAACAGATGCAATCTAACAGAAAAATAAGGCGGAAATTGATAAAACACAGAAACAAAGAGAACACGGTGATTTAACGTGGTTTCCGACGTTGTGCCGACTACTCTACGGACAAAAAATGAGATATTTTATTATGCAAAGAATTACAAGGTTTTCACAAATGTGTGAATAACACTTTGAAAGACACATTTTGCATTGATTACAACTTCGGTATTTATAGGCACAAATCCCAAACCCTAACCGCCAAAGATCTTTGTCCGAATTGTCATAAATACCCCAGATGCAGCTGTTATCCACCAGACGAAACTCGGCTCAAAACTGACTTTTCCCAGAAAACTCATTTGTAATCAACAAACTCAGATGTAGAACTCAGCAAAACTCAGTTTCCCCAAAACTCAGTTTTCTCAGCTTTTCCCAAAACTCAGTTTCACTTCACAAACCTCAGTTTCAGCTTTCAGATTAGTTCTACCAGTTTTAGAGATCAAGTCACAAAACTAACAGAATCTAAGCAGATGCGATCATGTGTTCCATAGAGATTGTTTAGACACCTGGATCGATGCCGGCCATGTTACTTGTCCGCTCTGTTGATCTATGTTGCTTCCACCTAAGGTTAATCCCTATATCACCGCCGGAATACACCAAGAAAAAAGGAAATTCTCACCATCTCGATTGATTGAATTACAGAATACAGATTGCAAAATTGGTTGCTTTTCCTATTTTGGGTTTTGTCTTACTGTTTGATTTTGTGGCGTAAATGTGTAGACATTTTGCTGTTTTGGTAAAGAAATCAATTCGTTTACCTGTACACATTCTGTAAGTAATTTTCATTTTGACGGGTAGATGTTTGTAATTTTGCCTAAATGAGATTCTTCACACTTATACCTACTACTCAATAGATATGGCAATCAATGTACTATTTTAGACCATTTGTTCATCTCACCTTACTGCTTTTCTTACTTCTCTTCTCACACTTCTCATCGGCAAAATAAAACACCGATTTAATCCAAACACAAGTTCAAAAAAAAATCATTATATTATGTGATTTCGTATAATGTCGTAGTAAGTATAAAATAAGTATATATTTTTTATTATGGGTGTGTAAAGAAGATGTTTTTGCCCAAAAAGGGTCGTTCATGTGAGTCATGCTCTTGTCTAAAAAAAAGTTCATTCATCAAAGTTGTTTTTGCCTAGAAAGGGTCATTCATCCGAGTCATGGTCTTGTCTAGAAAAAAGTCATTAATATGAGTTATGCACTTGCTTATACATGCTTGTGCTTTTATATATATGACTAGAGGAATCACAATAGCTTTACACTAGAGGGTGCATGCTTTATATACAACTAGACTAGATGTTCCGGGTGCTGCATCCCGGTGTCCCTTAATCACGGTGTCGCTTCATCAAATGTCCTTGCATCACGGTGGTAACTGTATCATGGGGGTCAATGCATCACGGCGGTCACTGTATCACGGTGGTCAATGTATCGGGGCTGGTCACTGCATTGGGTGGTCAATGCATCGGGATGATCACTGCATCGGGGTGCTCACAGCATGGGGGTGGTCAATGCATCGCGGTGGTCACAACATGGGGGTGGTCACTGCATCGCGGTGGTCAATGCATCGCGGGGGTCAATGCATCAGGGGTGGTCTTTGCATCGGAGTGGTCACTGCATCGGAGTCAATGAAATGTTTAGCATGTCCTATTAGCCTAATTAAGTCTATTTTGTTTCTTTTTGGACCCTTGGTCTTTTATTCTTCTGTGTTGTTACTTAAGAAGGACAAATAAAAAGGCACACCCATTAAACCATAACTACATTCATATTCCAAAGTTTTGTTCAGAAACAATCCAATTATACGCAGAAGCAGGTTTAAAAAACACCACATTGAAATGTTTTCAAAGACAACCAAAATGACATCAATGCACATAATCTTTAATCATTCCTTCATAACCCCTTTTATTTGTTGTCAATCGTTCATGATCCCAAGCACAAAAACAAAACAAATGAAGTTGCCCTTCCATATCACATGTCACTGCATTTTTAAATGTCTTTTCGTCTTCACATATCACTACATTGTCAAATATCATTTCATCTTCACATGTCACAGCATCGCGGCGATTTTTACGAAGAAATTTCAATTTTCAGAAATTAAGTCGGAAAATATCGAATGAGATATTAAAATAAAGAGTACTAAAAAAATCTAAAATATGGTGATTTTTTTTACAATTGGTTGTGTATATTGAATTATATGAATGTTGATGTCACTGCATAACATGTTGTTCTAATCGGGTGTCACTTCATAATATGTTGTTGTCATTGGGTGTCACTGCACATGGTGTCACTTCATAAAATGTTGTTGTCATTGTGTGTCACTTCATAAAATACATTGTGTGTCACTTCATAAAATATTGTTGTCAATGGGTGTCACCGCATAGGATGTCACTTAATAAAATATTTTTGTCATTGGGCCACTTCAGAAAAATGTTGATGTCATTGAATGTCACTACGTAAGGTGTCACTTCATAAAATGTTAATGTCCTTGGGTGTCACTGCATAAGGTGTCACTTCATAAAATGTTGGTGTCATTCGATGTTACTGCATAAGGTATCAGTTCATAAAATGTTGATGTCATTAGGTGTCACTGCATAGGGTGTCAATTCATGAAATGTTGTTGTCATTGGGTGTCACTTCATAAAATTTTGGTGTCATTGGGTGTCATTGCATAAGGTATGTCACTTCATAAAATGTTGTCATTGAATGTCATTTCATAAAATGTTGTTGTCATTGGGTGTCAGTTCATAAATGTTCTTGTAATTAGATGTCACTGCTTAAATCATTGCATAAGGTGTCACTGCATAATTCTTGAAGTTGTGTAATTGTTGTTGTGTTACTCTTGATGCAATGTCATTCTTGTTGTAGTGATAATACACAATATCACTACAAAAAGAGGGAAACAATGTATATAATCTTGCACATGTCAGTACGTCTTCTCATGTAGAGCTGTTAAATGAACCTAGCGTTCGCGAACATAGCTCGAACTTGACTCGTTTAAGCTCGTTCAAGATCGTTTGTTAATGATATCGATCCGAGCTCAATTGGTTATGCTACCCGTTTACTAAACGAGCGAACACGAGCCTATCAGATTATTTTGTGGATGTTTGATTCACTACTTATGTATGACAAGTGCGTGTTAGTTTTTTTTTTTTTTTTGTTGTTGATAGATTTATATATATTATACATGTAGTAGTGTAACAATGAGAGTTTGAACCTTTCAGATTGTAGTTAAATGAGTATTTTGGGTTGAATAATGGCTAAAAACAAATTACTATTGAACGTGCCGAGCTCGATTTCGAGCATGTTCGCGAGCTTGATCTCGGGCTCGAGCTCGAACATTTCCATACTTATCGAGCCGAGCTCGAACAGTTTTTTAGGCTTGAGTTTGAACTTCAGCTACTCGGCTCGACTCACTCGTTAACATCACTATTCTCATGTCACTGCATCGGCAAATGTTACCGCATCGTCAAATGTCACTTCATTTTCTCATGTCACTTTATGCTTGGCTAGAGAGGCCCTCAAATTGTCCAGTTTTTTCTTGTACGCTTCGTCTTTTTGGTGTAAATCTTTGTGATCTTTCTTCATATCTTGAAGCTTGTATTCAGCATCCACCTGCACAATCACTTGCATTAAAATAACTTGGTTCATGAAAATGGGAATAAAAATGGCTAGCATCCCTGCGAACCTCTTTTGCCCATAGCTCGTCCACAACTTTCTTAATTAAGTTTTTCATTGTCGGACATTGTTTTCTCCAGCACATCTTTGTGATGGTCAATTAACTCCATAGTAAGGAAAAATAACAAGTAAATTATCATTGAAAGGAGGAAAATATTAAGAAATTAGGTAAATTATCATTGAAAGGAGGACCTTATCCCTATAATTTATTCCAGTTAAATCTATCATATCTTCTTTTGAATATCATCATCTTATCTTTCATTTGAAAGACCTTTATCTTTTTCTTTATTATCCTCCCACAAACGTTGTCGGGGTTGTCAAACAGAAATATGATACGTCTTTTTGACATCTACGACTTTTAGCTCTGGCTTCCGGCTCTTTTAGCTTCTGGCTCTTAGCTTTTAGCCTATGGCTCTTTCTTTGTTTGTCAAAAAATCTTTTCAATTTCCTCTGATGACTGCAAACTTGCCTTACTATTTGCATCATCCGATGGAGGGATGTGTCTTCATTTTAACACCGTCTTCATTGTAGACGATGTCATAGATCTGCAAATTTTTTTCTTCTAATTGCACCATAAACGAAAGTGAAATAGATGGATGTCAAAGAGGAGAGATGATGCTATATGACAATATTATTTATTCATAGATCTATGTATAATAACAACCAAGATAAAAGAAAATTGACTCAAAAAACAATTTGAAAGATGTGTGAAGAGAAACGTGGAGATGGGATTAAGTGAATGAACATGGGATTTGGACCAAAGATGCAAGACTCAGGGAGACCTCACGTTGTTGTTGTTGATTTTTTTTTTTTTTCCCCTCTATAAGAATCAAGGGAACACATGAACATACGCAAACTTGTTTGGGCACAATAAAGGATTTTATGGATTTGCTGAATAATTGAAATAAAAAACCTACTCATACACTACAAAAAACATGCTTTTTAGCGGCGGATTTTTTCCACTGCTAAAACTGATAATCCGCCGTTAAAGATTTTTCGCGGCGGTATAAAATCCGCCGTATTTGCCTTCGCCGCTAAAAGTTTTAGGCCCTTTCCTGGCGACTTTTGGGGTCCACCGCTAAGATTTTTTTGTGGCGGTTATTATCCGCCAGCAATTACTCAATTTTCCGCCAGGAATACTTAATCCATCACAAGAGGAAAATAGAGGTTTTGGCGGCGGATTTTCACTCCACCGCGAATCCAGAAAAATAAAAAATAAAAAATAAATACAAATATAAATAGAAATAAAAATAAAAAATAAAAATAAAAATTTAAGAACATTGATTCTAACATGAATCTCAACACAAAAACACCACATTTTATTTCCAAAACACAAATATGTATACATGGTCTAGGACTATTCATCTACTAAAGAAAATTTACACGAAGGAGAAAGATTGGAGTGGAGGAAACTTGAGGGCAAATACTGTGCTTGAAGCAGGAAAAACCCAACCCATGTGATCATCATCATCATCATCATCATCATAAAGCTAACTAAAAGAGAAAAAACAAACATGAAACAAAACCATCATTTTTATAAAAAAAACATACACAGAGAGTTAATTATTAAAATGCCCAAACACACACAGAGAGTTAAAAAGCAAGTTTTTATGATCAAATCAGGCAGGTGGGATTCAGCCATGAAACAAAACTAATAACCAAAACTTTGTCCATGATTGGAATTGAGAAACCATACCTTCAAAGAGAGCATGAAGCTGAAACAGCATGCCAACTCGTCGACGAAGACTAATCACACCAAGTCTATTGGACAGTCCTGGGCATGCCCTGGACAAGCTCCAAACAAGATCTGGGCAAAGTCCAAAACCAACAAGACTTGAACAAGACAACCTAAAACATGATTCTAACAATATCTAAAACCAATGTAAAGCATAAGGCACAGCTGGGCAGGGTATGGACATGTCCTAGTCAAGTCCTGGACATGTCCGGGACACTCAAAGACTGGTCATACTGTAAGACGGTAAGGTAGATTTGTGTGAATTTCCGAACACTGTTTTGGCTGCAACCTTAAAGAGATAAGTCAATATATATATATATATATATGGGAGAAAAATATGAACTTTATATGTATTCCCAAATCGAATAAGTAAGTTTTACATGATAATACAATGTTTTTTCTTACCTTCTGTTCAAGTACCAGCAAGTCCTGCTTCAGATTAGTAATATTAAATAATTCAAAGGATTATACCACATGAAGGACATCAAAAGGCCTCTTGGTCTATTTTCGAAAACAGGGGTAGTACAGAGTTTCGACTTTGACACTCACCTCAGGGCATTCAAAGTGAGTACATGCAGCATGTAACCAAACTACTTCCCCTGCAATCAAGGAAAGCATTAGCTTCAGAACAGAAACAATGTCATTACGATGTAACAGCTTGTGAACTATGTCATTGTGACCATCAAGATGCTCATAGGAGGTACATGCAAAATTGTCTCAATAACTTCAAGTTATCCGGCTCTAAAAAAACATAACAAAAAACACATACTTCAATGGGAAAAATAAATGCCTACTACCAGCCAGTAGCACCACCAGTTAATGGAGGTAGAGCATCCACAGGAGCTACAAATGGTGGTGGAGCAGTGGCCTCCAAACCCTACAAATGGTGGTGGAGCAGTGACAAGTTATGGGAGTTACTTAACACCTTTTAAAACACAAGAAAACTTGCAGACTCAATCCAAGAGGCTTAACCGTATAATCAAGAATCTTCTCATATTTAGATTTCAGACACTAAGGATCCACTTACTTGGAAATTGACAGATGCCCTTGAACCCTTGCCATCTCATTCACCATAGTAACTCATCTGCATAAAGCACAAAAATAATCTTCATTTACAAATATAAAGGACCACAAATATAAAGGATACATAAGATATCAGCAGCTTCAGTTCTTTGCCTCCTTGCAAATTCAGCTGCCATTCAATCAAGCTACAAATTCACCACACTTTATTGAAAAAGAATTACATTAAGAAAGGCTGAAACCCATAAACCAAAAACCGGAGAGCTCAATCCTTCAAAAAATGACTTTACAGAATCAAAACGATTGTTAACAGTCCTGGACAAGCTCAAGATATTGAATGCCTAATAAAGCAAACTTTTGACACAAATTGCATTTACAGCGTCACTGCACGAAAACATCCTCAAGGCCCTGCAAATGTAGTAAACATCAATCGATAAATCCAGTCAAAGGGATGTAAAGACGAAACAAAGGATAAGCTTCATACAGAGAGGAGTCGAAGAAAAAACAACTAAAGAGCCCAGCAGGACGAAAAAGGTATCTTCAGTCCTTGTTTATATCATTCGATCGACCGATCGAGTTGTCCAAGCGTGGAATGCGTTCGAGCTGCATACATCCCGAAAACGCGCCAGCTTCAATAGAAGCTATTAGTATGATAATAACTTTCTAAATTAATAACCCAAGAATTCAAACCTCTTTTTTGCTTCAACAATGGATAGAGCATTTTTCTGGAAGTATGGCACAGAGTTACAGTAAGTCAAAACAGAGGAATCGTATGATTTTAACATAAACAGAGGGATGTAAACACCTTGGAAATCTTTACTAACTATCCTGAAAATGAAGTTGATCCCGAACTTGAGTCCATTATGATTTTCATGCATTTCCCATGCAAGGAAAGACATACCTGAAGCAAACAGAGCATTGGAAACCTTGGAATGACACTAGCTTTAAGGCAGACCTGAAAATAAGACCAGAGCAGAGACAACTAACCTGACAGAATCAGACACGAACACTTAGGCAAAACAGGGCTCATGAAAAGGTTCACTCAAACATAATTTGGCACCAGATAAGCACATAAAAAGGCCACATGTTAAGACCATCTGACTTTAACCAAACATTCAGACAAGCTCTGATAGTATCTTTCATGATGAATTTACTGACTGTTATCCAATGTCGAACCGGGAAAGAGGGGAAAAATGATGCACAAAGAAGTAGGAGAAGCTCTGAACAAGTTTGAGATGGCTGAAGGGTGTCAAAGTTGATAGATTTCCATGATTTTTATTTTATTTTGAAGGGCAGGGGATTGTAGAGTGAAAGTTTGAACCATAAACAATCATGTAAAAAAATATCCAAAAAGAACTGAACCAAAAAAATAATAGTCATATACAAACATAACCTTCATCATTCATGGAGAAAAATACACATGCATTGTGGAACCCATAAAATTGCACCCAAGTCAAAACAGAGGAAATCGTATGATGTAAACATAATATTTTAACATAAACAGGAAGTGTGCAAGCATATTGGACCTAGTAAAATGACAAGCACAAAAGAGCAAGACCATTTCTAAGAACTCATCCACAAGAAACTAATCAGATGAAAAGTATGAATGTCCATTAAGCATACCTCGTTCGTAAGGGACTTGGGATTGGCTTATTTCAGCAACGTGATTGACATGAGCTAAAGGATTAGCCATCAATGAAGAAACAATTGTGTAATCGTTGGAGCTACCAATAACCTGAGAAACAAAAAATTCCAACACTGTTCTGCAGTAATCCAAACAGAAATCCAAGTACTTGCTATCACAAACATGTAGACATTATTCAACAATTGCACACCAATAAATCAGATCAACTATTGAAACTATGATCAATCTTTTTCTAGAAAGAACATCACAAAAGATTTGCTTTCCATTTGTGAAAGTACATTCTAAAAAAGAGGAAGACATTTGGACTGTGTCCTTCACCAAAGATAATAAAATTGATAATGTGGGAATTTTTTTGCTTATTTACCTATAAAATAGGTTGAATATCAATGTAACAACCACAAGAATTTATTTAACGAAACTTTTAGAGCAGTTGAAGAGTATTACAGTGGAAAAGAACATTATTGATAAAGTAGAAGAGATAAATTGTGCTTTAACGTGTAATTATTACATAAGGTACGTGTTTATATTCCAAATCCAGTGTGGACCAAAGTGCTAAAACAGCAAGCCTAGAACAGACAAACAAGGAGGAAAGGAACTGACCATTCTTAAGTCATTTCGTCGAACATGTGATGTGCACTTGACCAACTTTTTGGATTTGATCCATCTGCAGAATTAGAGAGAACAGTATCATGAATTTCATAACCTTTTTGATAACAACTTTTTTTGTAATCCCTAATGCCGACTTCAAACTCCAGAAATCAAGCTTAAAAAGCAGTGCCATTAGCATCTCATTAATCCTCAACCTCTCTCTCTGATCTCATTGAATCGATTCTAGAGTATAGCTTCTCAACATCCATTGTTTGATCTCCTCAGCCTCCTTCAATTGCAAAATCTTCTTGACTCTCCTTCGGACTAAAAATCCTCAGAATACTTTCTGAATCTTAAGAGCGGAATCCGGTTGTGAAGTTTTGGAATCGACAAAATCTACCAGAATCCGACCTTCGGTGGCCTAGCCGTCGGATTTTGATTCTGTGCAAACGGTTGAAACGAGTGGTCGGAGATCTCGCCGTCATTGATGTGGTAGCATGGACGCACGGCGGAGTGAGACAGGTGAGGTTTGCAGAATCGATTAAGGAAGAAAAGGCCCTAAAATACGCGAAAGAGAAGAGGCCATAAAGACCTAAGAAATACTTGGAGCGAGAAATAATTTTTTTTTGTCAAATCATTCTATTTGTTTATAATAATATAGCATAAAACCTTTACTCGCGAGACATGAAAACCTCCGGTAAAATAACGTCATCAACGGTGGATTTTAATAAGCCGCCGCTAATAACAACAAATTTATCAACTAATATTTGAAACGAATTGATATATATATTTTATCAACTACCATTATATTTATTTACGGCGGAAGATAAAAATCCACCGGGAAAGTATTATCATTAGCGGTGGCTTTTCAAAGCCGCCGCTGGATGAATAATACGAAATGTACCTTTTATTTGTTTTGTCGGCGGATGTATAAAAACCACCGCTAAACCATGTCACTAGCGGTGGAATGTAAAATCCACCGTTAAAATCCGCCACTAAATAGCAAGTTTTTTGTAGTGCGACCATTGCTATATCATCATCCAATTGTTCTTCATCTACAAGATAACTTGAAGCCCGGATCGAAATATTAGCGTTAAAGAGCAAAACATTCACGCCAGCTTTACGGCAATTATTCATCCAGAAAGTCGCCCTTCTTTTGACTTTGTTTCGAATTTCTGCTACTATATCAAGCGGAACAAGCAGATTAGTGAAAAAATCCCTATTACGTTGATCGACAGCGGGCCCACTTCTCAGATTGGACAACGAAACAACCTCCACCGTAGTGCTGCGAAATTGTAAACCCTCTTCTTCAGATGGGTTTTCGCCGAGGTAGTTATTGAAGTTACTGCTTACGTCGTACCGAAGGTTGACATACAACTCATCCTTGGAACACTTACCTTTGCCAATACGTTTGATGCAATCATAGCCTTGATGACTCAACTCACATTGATATCGAATCTCCCACAACTCTGCCATAACGGATAAATAAAATAAAATAAAAAAGTGATGGAACCAAGAGAAAAATAACAGCACAGGAAATTTGCAGAATTTTTAAAAGTAAATTGCTTAGTATATTAACTTAGTGATTACCGTGAGTTTCTTTTTATACAAATTAAAAGTTTCCGGTGCTTAATAGGAAAGCAAAATAAGCTTCTAGTAACCGACATTCCTTAATGAATTAATTAAAAACGTTTCTATTCATTATTTCTTTTTGTGTGGATAAATATCGATAATTCCACTTTATTCCAAAATGATTTATTTCATCCTTAATTCTTGTTTTTTTTTTTAATAAAGTAGTCCTCGACTAAACGAAATGAATCTTGCTTTTTTTTAGGGAAGTTGATGTGGCAGCTTTTGCATAATAAAGAGAAACAGTTGCGGACCTACATACAGTCAAGGGGGGCAACTGCCCCTCCCTTAATCTGGAAAAAATACACTAAAATTTGTACGCTACATATAGTTTGCCCCCCTTAATTTTTTTATTTGCCTTTAAAAAATTTATTGCCCCCCCTACCCGAGATCCTGCGTCCGCCCCTAAAGAGAAACTGTGGGTTCAGGTATTGGCTCATAAATACACATAATTAACTGCGAGCCGAAATCCTAGGTGTTCTCCTGTTTGGCGGGGCATATGTAAGGCATACTCAGTTCTTTGGTGGGGCCTGGGGGTATCTCCCGATAACATCATGTGGAAAGAAGAGATAAGGGGACATATATTGTTGCATCAGTGCACATTTCTAATGAAGGGGGCGGCTGACTATCAGCAAGCAGGAATTGGTGACACCTCCTGGAAGCAAATTTGGAGTTTACAGGGCCGAGCACGAGGTAATTTTTTGTTATGGGCAATGAAACATGAATCTCTCCCAGTGTATGATTTTCTTGGTAAGAGACATGAAATTTCATATCCGGTTTGCCCTTTTTGTGGAAGAATCGGAATCTATCTTGCACGTGTTGAGGGATTGCATGTGGGCAACCCAAGTATGGAGCATCTTGATCCCGAGAGAGAAATGGCCAATGTTCTTTGGAGCTCGGACGATTGAGGATTGGATGAATATTAATATTAAATGCAATAGCCGATCGTTTATTGAGACATCAGATTGAAAGTATACCTAGAGAGAAACAGTTTACGGCATATGGCTTTGGAGAAACTGGGTCTTACACCATTCAGAGGAGGAGTGTTGAAAAAGTGTCCTAAACCCAATCAGGTTGGACCGGATCCAACCGGGTCGGATCATCTCTACTATTTCTTTATGTTTATACATATATTAAATGGCTTTTCTATTATTATATTTTCTGTTCATTTATATGAACCAATTTGTGAATGTATATGTGATAATGTCTTTAGTATTAAACTGTGATAGAGTTTCAATGATAGGCGATTATGGCTGATGAGATCTCCAATCACTTTAATAAGTTTGATATTTAAATGTCTCTAGGCTTATGTACTATTTAACAGGGCATTGATAGTAAAAACATGCTAGCACGTATTAGATGTCTTCTGTCTTTAAGAACATCGATAGATCTCATCTATCGAAGTGTAGAGACACTTCGACTGTACATGGACAAGTATTAGAGAATGCGTACGTTAGACTGACCCACTTACTTTATTAAGTGTCGCAGTATGTGATAGTTGAGTAATTATCCTTAGGACAGGAGTCTACATGGCATCACGGTGTGGATTGTCATACTTTGACACTATTGAGATTTCTCCTAACCACAGGGCGATCATGCGGTAGTGATTGGGTGTGATACTGAAGCATGTGTAGGATTCATGTTGTTCGTCCGTAAATCGCGTACCCTGTTAGTAGGGGAATATCCGAAATGGCCTTCTTTTAAGGAATGTCTTACTCTCATGAATCTTTGCAAAGTGGAAGTAAATGAGTTACTTCGAGAGAGCGTGATATCCGGATTATAAGATACGGTCGTTGATGTTTGACACTCAACGTACGACCGTACGGATATTAATACAGTGATAAGGTTTTTATTTACACGGTAACTGTTTCACATGAAAGATAGTAGTCATTGCATTTGACTCTTCCGATGATTGAGGGTCACGGTGTGTTGCTAGACGCTATCTCGTAATCGTTAGGTATGAAGGGCATTTTCGTAATTTGCACTTTGTGTCTACGGTCAACATATTCGGAAGCCTATCGGGTCACACACATAAGAACATCTAGCCGGATTAAAATGCGGTTATAGTGATAACCAAATAAGGAAAGTTTTATCTCGACTATAAAGTGTTATAGTGATAAATTAATATGGTGGTATTTTTTTATTATGAATAAATATAACACAAGATATTAATTATGTTGATTAATTAAATATACATATAGTGTATATGTCTCGAAATATATATTGTGTATATTGATACATATGTACTTTGAAAATTAATTAATCATAGCATTATATTAATTAAGAATATCCCAGAAGCTAATAATTGTCAATATGGGGCACAAGTTTAAAGTGTATAAAATACACTTTTATGAGATAAATCAATCAAATATCACTACTAGAATTTTCGGCATTTCCTACGCGAAATTTCGTCGGTATTTCGTCGGAAACACATGTTTCCGACCAATTTCCGACGAAATATGGGGTGTTGGAAAAAAGCCCGTTGGAAACGCGTTGCGACGAAATTTCCGACGACTATAGCGACGAAATTTCCGACGAATCTTTCCGACGCAATTTCCGACGAAATTTCCGACGATTGTTTCCGACGAAATTTCCGACGACCTCAGCGACAAAATTTGCTACGAATGGTTCCGACAAAATTAGCGACGAAGTTCTTACGAAATGATTCCAACGAACTTCTGACCATTTATTCCGACGAATTTCCGACGAAAATTTGCTTAATTATTCCGACTAAATTCCGACGATTTTTGTCGGTAATTTTCATAACATGTCCGACGAATTTCGTCACTACTCCGTCGGAAAAATTATATTTTTTTTATTTTGATTTATTCGTAAATTCTCATTCCACTTTGTCCAAATAAATCACAATTTATGAAAAACTAACACAATATTTAACTAATGCATCAACCAAACCAAGTCAATAAAGGCTCCATATAGCTAATTATTAAGTTACAAAAGCGTATATTGTTCCACTTAGGATTCCCAAAACAAAATAAAGAGACAACACAATACATAGCAAAATATGAACAATCCATAATCCTCACTATCAAGCACTACCTGGAGTATGGAGGAATCCTTGGACTAGGCTGCGCAATCCTTGCTATCTCCGCTTTGCATTGCGGTTGTGCGGCCGTTGCTCTCTCTCTCTCTCGGCCAAACTTTCACGTACGGCGAAAGGTCTTCACGCAACCTAGAATTTTCTTCGAAAGGCTTTGTGATACTGTTTTGCGTCAAAACCTCATTTGGCATCGTATGAGAAACTGATCCACTCGTGTATTCTGAAGATAAATTACCCAAGCCTTTAATACGTCCATTCTTTACACCGCCGGCACATTCCAGAAACACCTCATCGGCTTCACGTAACAACTCATCGGAATTGGATCTTTCTTGCCAAAATATTCAAATACGTTCGGCATTCTCTCTGCGAAAAGCTCTGTGAGGATTTAGAAAAGGTGTTTCACAATATACTATACCATAAAAGACATGCAAAGTAGTGAGAATGACATAACATAAACAAATGACATCTTACAATACATTGTCTCGTCAATAAGTTCCAATTCACTCATTAAAGTTTAGACAACTATTGAGAAAGAATGATAGTCTAAGAAAAGTCAAAATGTCAATTGCGTGGGTATAAGACAACGGAATATACTAAAAGATTGTCCTCACATCGGTATGATTTACAAAATCATTATATGACAACGAAACACACTAAAATATACGTTTACCAAACGATTGTCCTCACATCGGTATGATTTACAAAATCATGCAAAATCATTTTACAAGAATGATGACTAAAAGAAACCCAACTAAATTGAAGAAAAAGTGGCATACTATGGCAACCAAACTCCATTATTATTTAAAACCTTAGACAAATGTGTCAAAAAAAATGAAGGGAAGCAAATCATTGAAGACATTAAAGCAACTTTGAAAAAAGTAAAACAATTTTGTTACCTCGATAAGCTATGACACTATCATCAATAGGCACCTTATCTTTCTTGTTTGTGTGTGTGAACATAAACACCTCCGCAATAGCAACGGGACGTCCTAGCACCTTCTCTGAAAAACAATTAACTCATCATTAGTACGAAGTTCTTTCTAATTTATTGATCGATTTTTTCGTTTACGTTACATTAGTAAAAAGTAGTAATCATAAATGACAAGTTTGTAACCCATTTGTAATACCATGCACGCTTTTACATCATGGCTTGATCTTGATCCGCCGGCGTACTTGCCCACCGGAAGACCCTCTTCGAAATGCGACTCTGTTTGATTTATTTGCGGTGGAAACTTTCATAAAATCTTGATTCCCAATACTCAAGCAACTTTTCAAACAACATTACGGTATCCACGCGGGAATCTTTTCCATTGTAGCATAGCATGTACGAACCGTGAACGACATATCTTTTAACCTCTCACCACACCGTTTTTCAAATAATGATCGACAAGGCCCTCGTCGTCCTTAGAAATGGACCAATGTGATTTGCACGAACAAAAATGCGGCATCAATTAAGTATTGATAAGCATTTAAATACAATTCAAAAATTACAAAAACTTATTCTCACATATGTACCTTGAAGTCATCCCACCATATACGGCGTACATTAGATGGAACATGAGAGAATTTTGGCCACGCTCCATCAAACTTTTTCTTAATCACTTGGCCGATGATATTGGTAGGCCTTTTATCTCGAGGTATGAAGCTATTTTTTGAAACGAAAAAATGTCAACATAAGCCTTGAAACACTATCATATATTTTGGTCTATGAATAATGTATATATTAGTCATTTATGAGTACACGCAATAAATATATTTAGTCATTTATGAGTACACGCAATAAATATATGTCAAAATAATGTACTTGTACTTACGGCCATTCTTGACGGACAATGAAGGTTTGGTAAATGAAGAAGTTGGTAAAGTAGAAGCGATTGAGGTAGTGATGTAGATCGAGGTTGTGATTGGATGTCCACATTATCTCCACTATCGGTACCCGGTGAATCACCATGACCCGGTGTTGTTAGTCCAATAGTAGGAGGTGGCGTATGTAGAAATGCGAGTCATGCGATGGGAATGTGTTTGGGCTCCTTGTGGGGAGGATGAAGACAACGGTTGAGTGGCGGGTGATGTAGTATGAGATGGATGTCCCGAGATGACGGTGAAGTAGTAGGACCTACATTACGTTGACACTTCCCTTGCAAAAGTGCTAAAATATCTTGAGAAGTGTTTTCATGGCCTTTGCGCTTATTCTCCTTCCCAACCATGATTTCACTGCATAAACTACTTAAAGCATATAGCCACGTAGAAGTTACATAATAAAGAACAAAATCAACAACTAATTAAGTTCGTTAAAAATCTCTAATAGACTTAGTTACGATTCATTGAATAAGCCGACTACGGAAAATGCATTAGTTAGATACGGCAACAACCCAAAAATCAACTTGAAAAAAAAGCATACAACAAAAAAAAAACATCATGGCAAATTCATATTCTACAAAATCAAATGAAATCCGGTTGGTTCCTTAATACGATAGTTTATCATACAAATAAGCCCATAAAGTGAAACATATTCATCACAATCAAATATCATCATCGTCCGATGGTTCTTCATCGGTGCTTCCTTCATCAATTTCATCCTCATTTTCGAATCTTGCCACAAATTGTTCACTTCATCCTCCATATGTTGTCTCACGGCGGATCGGTGGATACGTCAACAAAACGCCCAGAAGTATCATTTAAAGGGTCATTTATCTCATCTTCATCAACTAGAAATGAAGTCAATTCTGGCGTATCATCTTGATATGGTGCATCAACGATGTCCATATCAAATTGACCACGTGCTTTTATCGGAATAGCTGCTTGCCAATCATGACGTGCCCTAGTAGTTGAGGGATATGGACAATAATAAACTTGACAAACTTGCTCAGGAAAAGCAAATGGCTCTTTGTTATTTCGACGCCATTTCTTTGCGAGATTTACATCAACCAAAGTACTAAATTTATGATGTCTTCGAACACCATCAATAGGATCAAACCACTCACACTTGAATAAAACAATGGTAGAGTTTGTGGACCCCCCATAAGTCGGTTCTATAACTTCAATCAATTGGCCATAATAGTCCGGCCCATGCCCGTCCACATGGTTCCCTATAACAAGCACACCACAATTATACATGCTTTTTTGACTATTATGGTTTATGGTATGAAAAACAAATCCATTCGCATCGCAAGCATCATATGATGTTACAATCCTTTTTGGCCCGAGTGCGATGTCACGTGCATATGCATCAGATATTAAGTTTTCCGGATTTTGAACCTATAAAAACCAATAAAACAAAGTGCAAACTTTGTTTAGTATATGTAAAGTATGTTGTAAATTTTTTTGTTGAGAAAATGATGTTGTAGACCTCAAAATGTGTATACTCACATAAGAGGAAAACCATGATGCATACTTGGACTCAAGCATGCGATTCTTCGTTGAATCATCCATCATTGTATGTTGTGTTTGCATATACGCCGAATTTTACGTGGAGATAAATCATGATTAACCGATGATATGCATACTACATTATATTGATTTCTTATGCAATTTGATTCAAGTACGATAAACATACTCTTGGTAACACTCCAACATCGTGTGTTAAGCAACACAAATAAATGGGCATCATACTCGATTGCTCCATAAACCGTTGCTTTGGCTTCTTGCGGTAAGGTCGAACGGATGGTTGTAGAGTATCAACTTCCGGGGAGTTCTTCTTGAAGTAATGTGAGCAAAAGGTCGATGTTTCCTCAAGAATATAGTCTTCATGATTGAGCCCTCCACCCGGTTTTTGTTTTTCACCTTCATTTTCAAATGATACAAAAATCTCTCAAATGGGAACATCCAACGATGCGCACGGGCCCACCCATTAGTGCCTCATGAGGCATATGAATAGGTAGGTGCTCCATAATGTCAAAAAAAGATGGTGGGAATATTTGTTCCAAGTTGCGGATTAGCAATGGCATTTGCTCTTTTATTCTCTTGATATTCTCCGTCGTAAGAGCTGGAGATGTGAGCTCTTTGAAAAATATGCTCGGCTCGGCAAGTGAACTCCATACACTCTGGGAAGGACTTCACGAAATGCCAGGGAGAAGACGCAACATGAACACATGACAATCATGGCTTTTCATCCCATGCAATGTCAATGCTTTCGGATCAACACATCGAGACAAATTAGAACGGTATCCATCCGGAAACCTTAACTTCTTAAGCCACGCAAGACCACCACTTTTCGTTCCTTGTCTAACTCGTATCGTGCAAGTGGTTTTTTATTTTCATTAGGTCGGATGTGTAACTCCGGACGATTACAATACAATTTCAAGTCTTCCACTAGACGCACCATTATCTTTTGTCTTACCCTTGATGTCCATTACAGTGTAGAACACATTGCAAAACACGTTTCTGATGATGTGCATTGGATCCAAATTGTTTCTGATTCCATTTGTCTTCCAATATGGAAGTCGCCAGAATGGACTATTCTTCACCCAATTATGTGATTGCCCTTTACCGGGCAAGGCGAGTACTACTCCACCCGTGTCACACATCTTAGGTAAATCCTTCACTTGATCCCACACATCACCACCAGTCATACATGGAGGTGGAAGCTCTCTTTCAGTCACGTTATTGCGAAAGTTTTTCTTGTTATTCCTATACCTATGACCAAGGGGCAAGAACTTTCGATGACAATCAAAGAAACAAACTTTTCGCCCGTTCTCCAAGCTAAATCCACCGGTTTTACCCATGCAATAAGGACATGCCAATTTTCCGGCCGTGCTCCATCCGGACAACATAGCATATGCGGGATAATCAACGATTGTCCACATCAAAGCTACTTTCAACATGAAATTACGCTTACGATATGCATCGTATGTCTCGAACGCCCTCATTCCACAAAAGTAGTAGCTCGTCAATCGGTGGTTGCATATATATGTCAATCTTATGTTTCGGGTTTTACGGTCCGGGAGCTAACAACGAAAGAAATATAAACGGCTTCTTCATGCACAACCAAGGAGGTAGATTGTATATTGTCACAAGAATAGGCCAACAAGAAAAATTCTTCCCCGATTGGCCAAACGGTTGAAATCCATCGATACACGAGGCCAAGCCTAACATTTCGAGGATACGAGGAGAACTCTTTGTATTGTCGATCAAAATCTTTCCATGCCTCGAATCGGATGGATGTGCCATTTTCCTTCTTCGAAGACCGTTACGCATGCCACGTCATATTCTTTGCATTTTCCTCACAAGCGTACAATCGCGCAAACGGGGTATCAATGGCAAGTAGTGCGGTCTCCGGAATGGCACATTATTTCCTTTCCCGGATGAGGTACGAGCCCTACTTTTATATCTAGGATGTTGGCAAAACTTACACTCATGTAAATTGGAGTCTTCCTTCCGAGAACAACATGCAACCATTTGCACAAACATCAATTTTCTCATGAGGAAGAGCTAATGCTTTAACAAGCTTCTTCGCCTCGTAGAAGTTTTTAGGCATATCATGACTCTCGGGCAAGTTAGGCGGAAATAATGTCCAAATGATCATTGAACAAACTTTGTGAAGCATTGTGTTTTGACTTCAAATTAAGTAGCTTGGTACATTAAGGACAATGCTTGAATCATTGCTTCCTTGCCAAAGTTGCTTTTTAGCCGATTCCAATAATTTGAAGAACTCTTTAGCTTTTGGGTTTGGTTCCTCATCCACCGTTTCCATTTACGGTACATTGAAAGATGGACCGACCGGCTGCACGTATGTACCATTTCTATGAAAGAGTTAACATTCATGTCTAGTTGGTTATGAGTTGAAGTGTCCTCCATAACGTTTTGAGGCTCAACTACTTCTTCTTCGCCATGGGAAGTCCATACATAATATCTCGGAATGAATCCCCATTTTAATAAATGAAGTTTTACATCTTGTACATGTATGATACGCATGATATTGCACTTCTTACATGGACATCGAATCATATCCGGCGTCTCCGTATTTTCACAAGCAAAAGTCAAGAAAGCATCTACACCGTTAATGTACTCGATCTTCAACCCACTCTGGGTGGTCGATGCCATTGATCATACATCCATGATTGCATCTCACTCATCTGTTAGAGCATTTTACGACGTTGGCCGGATTATTATACACAAATATTATTAAAAAAGCACTCATATTTTCACCAAGAAGCTAAATTAAAGATGGGGTTATAGTGAAGTGTTAGGCTTTAGTATAAAAAACGAGGCAAGATGGGACTTTACATACTACTCCTTCCGTCCCGTTTTATTTGTCCCGTTTGACTTTTCAAGGGCATTTTGACTAGCATATTTAATGTAAAAATTTTGGATCATTTAATGAGATTCAAAGTTTTAAATATGCTAGTCAAAATCTCTTTGAAAAGTCAAACGGGAGACAAATAAAATGGGACGGAGGAGTAACTATTACCATAAACAAGTAAAATGGGATTTTACGTAGATCCCGTAACTACGGGGATTTGTAATAGATCCCCAACTATGGGGTTTGCGGTAGTACCCCTAACTACGGGGATTTGTAATAGATCCCCTAACTACGGGGTTTGCGGTAGTACCCCTAAATACACTCACCTTAAGCGGCGATAAGCTTGTTCGTAAAGTTCGAACTTAGTAAGCACAATGACCTTCAACGGTACAAAGCGCACAAAGCATTAGCATGATTAGTCACGGAACGACCTAACTATTATGTGTAGCCAAAATAAAAGGAATAATCATGGTAGGCTAACAAAAAATAACATGGACACTAACTATTAGTGTCCATGTTACAAGTGGCTAACCGAGGAACCAAATGACTCAAGGACGAAAACGGGTGACTAATCACGTCCATTTTATTAGAAGTGAAAATCTCCTTACAAACCAAACAACATTTCAATGTTCAATCATACTCTATTTGAATCAAGTCGAAATAGTAAATCAACTTAGTGAAAATGCTGTAAATAAAATCAACTTAGTGAAAATAAAATCAACTTAGTGAAAATGCTGTAAATATTAATAAGATATAGTTTGTATTGTTTTCTTTACCTCATGCCAGAAACAATCTTGAACTCATCCTTCATGGAGCGTGTCATAGAGGTGTGAAAATCATACGTAGACAGCAGGTGGTGGTTCTGTCATGGAGTAACAACACATGAATGTTGTAGTAGCTTTTTTGACATCTCCTTCATAGCCTTTCCGGTAAAGGTAAATATCTAAATCCTCGAAGCTCCGAAACATCATTGAGCAAAATATATCAATCTCATCACAAGCCAATGTTACGGCGAGATGTTGACAACAACATAATCAGAAACATATATGGATTGCTAAAAGAAAGAAAAAATAGTAGCCTTTAAGACTAGACATCAGGAAACTAAACACTTCATATCCAACAGCTTCAATACATGATCACAACAAATTGTGATTTTTTTAATATCATAACTAAAAATCTACAGCTTCACAACATTAATTCCAGTCAACATAAGTATACACGTCACTCATTGGCAAGAAAAAAAGATGCGTTACCAAGGAGAACCACATCATTAGACATGATCTTTGTATCTCTCAATGAATCACGGACCATGGTTTGGTGTCCTTGAGTAAATCGGGGACATATAGTTAGTTCCGAGATGAAATAGGTAACATAGATGGAAATTTATAGAGACATTGGGTCCAATGTGCGAGAACATATATGCGAGCGGATCCAAGGCGACTTGACGAGAACACAAGGCAAACTAAGACCTCCAAGCAATCATAGCGAGCGGACTTGAACAAACCACGGATCAAGACGGATGCATAACAAGTTCGGACCTTGCACAAGGCGACACAACACAACTTATTAGGCAAACCGGATTATGTGCATACACACGAATTAGGACAATTTGAAAGCCTAAGACCGAGCACATTGCGGAAGCGAGACGGGTCCAACAAAATATGTCCCGGTAAGAAACAATTGGGAGAACAAATTGAGCACATATCAAGATTCCAAAATCGGACTTTCATATTATGATCGGACAAACGGATAAAACGAGATTGAACTCATATATTACGGTCAAGACAAGACCAAAACGGACTAGTTATCAAGATTGGACAACCAAGACGGTTACGGATGATGCAAAGACTTGGACTAACATCTATGGTGCAGACATACAACAAGTGAACAGAACGGAAACTTTTGCAGAACATATAAGAAGAATTCCAATGAGATATCCAGTAATTAAAGTGTATAACAAATATGAAATTTCAGCATTTATTGCAAAGACTCCCATTGCAGCTACATAAACCAAGTTCAAATCTGCAAATTCATGTAATTAGGACCTATTAGGACATAACAATGTAACCAATCTTTGTACCTATTCAGATTTAATTAATTTATTTTTATTATTTAGATGTAATTTATGTTCATACACTAATTTGGCAAAGAACGAGTTCCACAAAAGCCCATTGTTCATATTGTTATAAAGGGCCACTAAGTTACGCTCATTTCATACAAAGCAATACGATTTCATATGTAAGAAATAATCAATGTGAGATACTTGTTTGAATAGTATCAGCTGCATATGAAGTCTGTTCCAATAAAGAAAAAACTTAACACACACAAATGCAGAAAGAGGATCTGAGAAGTTTATACACGGCGGGGACTAGAGACATCGAGCTAATACCTAAAATAAAATAACGAAATACCCCAAATAGAAATTGCAAATAAAAAAAAATCGCGGACTGTATGAATGTCGAACAAGCTTGCTTGCTAGAAGAGGGATGGTGCGAGAAGATAGAGGTGGAAGAACAAGGATCCGATTTTCCGGAAGATAGAGGTTGAAGAAGCACGAGAATGGAAGATGGATGCGGTGGAGAAAGGGGAAGATGGAGGCGGGTGAGAAAAGGTGTGGAAATGGAGGCGGGGGTAGAGCCACAGCTCCTTGTGTCAAGGCGGGTTAATTGACGGAATGAAAAGTGGGGGAAATATGTTAGGCGGGGTTTTCACCCGCTTGCCATTCTTTTGGCGCTTCAAAACGCCCTTTAACACAAATATATAAATAAATAAATAAATTAAAATAACACATTTACGTAGCTAATCGCCTCAAAAATGTTGAACGCCCCATTATATTTACGAAAGGACGTTTTCAAATAAATGCCCTAAATTCAGTGTCTTAATAGGTATATTTTGTAGTAGTGAAATTACCTTTTAAGAATGATTTGGGAGAAAATGGCGGAATTTGTCTACCAATCGCCGGACTTCAATACCAGACGTCGGACCTTCGAGCGCAAAGTGGGAGCAGGTGAATGAAAGAATGCGGCTAGGGTTCAGCTTTGTTGTGAAATGATTAATTTTTATGTTTAAATTAAACCATCTAGTCATTTATGAAACATTATTGCTTTTAAAATTTTTATAAATTGAATATTATATATAACAATTTTTATAATATTCAAATCGATCGCTCGATAACGAACCACGACTGTTAACTCATTCGCTCGATAACGATCGATCAAGCAATAGTAGATAGTACTATCACAATGATCGATAACGATTTAACTCATTCGCTCGATACGAACCCCGAGATTCAAATCGATATCTTAATAACGATCCCCGACTCTTAACTCCTTCGCTCGATAACGATCGATCGAGACAATGATCGATAATGATCTAACTCATTCGCTCGATAATGAACCCCGAGATTCAAATCGATCTCTTAATAACGATCCCCGACTCTTAACTCCTTCGCTCTATAACGATCCATCGAACATAGTTGATAGTACTTTCACAACGATCGATAACGACTCAATCGCTCGATAACGAATCCGGAGATTCAAATCGATCGCTCGATAACGAACCACGACTGTTAACTCATTCGCTCGATAACGATCGATCGAGCAATAGTAGATAGTACTATCACAATGATCGATAACGATTTAACTCATTCGCTCGATAACGAACCCCGAGATTCAAATCGATCTCTTAATAACGATCCCCGACTCTTAACTCCTTCGCTCGATAACGATCGATCGAGACAATGCTCGATAATGATCTAACTCATTCGCTCGATAATGAACCCCGAGATTCAAATCGATCTCTTAATAACGATCCCCGACTCTTAACTCCTTCGCTCTATAACGATCCATCGAGACATAGTTGATAGTACTTTCACAACGATCGATAACGACTCAATCGCTCGATAACGAATCCGGAGATTCAAATCGATCGCTCGATAACGAACCACGTTAACTCATTCGCTCGATAACGATCGATCGAGCAATAGTAGATAGTACTATCACAATGATCGATAACGATTTAACTCATTCGCTCGATAACGAACCCCGAGATTCAAATCGATCTCTTAATAACGATCCCCGACTCTTAACTCCTTCGCTCGATAACGATCGATCGAGACAATGATCGATAATGATCTAACTCATTCGCTCGATAATGAACCCCGAGATTCAAATCGATCTCTTAATAACGATCCCCGACTCTTAACTCCTTCGCTCTATAACGATCCATCGAGACATAGTTGATAGTACTTTCACAACGATCGATAACGATGTAACTCAATCGCTCGATAACGAATCCGGAGATTCAAATCGATCGCTCGATAACGAACCACGGCTGTTAACTCATTCGCTCGATAACGATCGATCGAGCCATAGTAGATAGTAATATCACAATTATCGATAACGATTTAACTCATTCATTCGATAACGAACCCCGAGATTCAAATCGATCTCTTAATAATGATCCCCGACGCTTAACTCCTTCGCTCGATAACGATCCATCGAGACAATGATCGATAATGATGTAACTCATTCGCTCGATAACGAACCCCGAGATTCAAATCGATCGATCTCTTACTAACGATCCCCAACTCTTAACTCCTTCGCTCGATAACGATCAATCGAGACATAGTTGATAGTACTTTCACAATGATCGATAACGATGTAACTCATTCGCTCGATAACGAATCCTTAGATTCAAATCGATCGCTCGATAACGAACCACGACTGTTAACTCATTCGCTCGATAACGATCGATCGAGCCATAGTAGATAGTACTATCTCAATGATCGATAACAATGTCGGATCTCACTCGACAATCTATAGTAAAGAGTATTATCAAAATCACATGTATTATCGTTCGATAAAGGAATTTTTATAAAAAAATAATGAATTTTATATTTTAACGCAATGTTTATTAGAATATGTATATTAGAATTTTATAATAAACTGAATATTATATATTAACTCAAAGTTTTATATTAAAAAAAATTAAATTCCTTTAAAGGAACAAAATTTTATAAAAATTTATGTACATAACATGTTATTTTACGAAAAGACTTATGTTCGTCGGAAATTGGTAGGAAAGACTTATGTTCGTCGGAAATTGGTAGGAAAATCTTATTTTTAGTCGGAAATTGGTAGGAAAGACTTATTTTCGTCGGAAATTGGTAGGAAAACCTTATGTTCGTCGGAAATTGGTAGGAAACACATGTTCGTCGGAAATTCGTAGGAAACACCTAGCGGGAGAATTTCGCGCCCTTAAACGATGGCGGGAGACTTTCGCGCGCTAGGTTTCCGACCAAATACCGACGGAGACTTTGTGACAATTGAAATCCGTCGGAAATTGGTCGGAACTATTTTTTCCCTTTCTTAATTATTTTAGTCGTCGCAAAACCGTCGGAAATTGGTCGGAATTTTCCTACGACCATATTTCGTCGGAAATTCCCGTCGGAAAAACAGAAAATTCTAGTAGTGTATATTTTCTTTATTTTATTAGGAAAATGTTTTCTTTCTCCTCAATCTACTAGCTAGGAAGCTAATCCCAATCAGATTGGGAGACATGGGGGGCGCCCCAACACCTATATAAGAAAGGGGTTGGCTAGCTCTTTTGTACATCACAATTCCAAGAGACTAATAGTTTCTTGTGAAAAACAGAGAGCTTCTTCGAAGAGATTTTGAGAGAGAGAAAAGGTCGGTCTAGCAACCGAGTTTTTTGGTAGCAATCCATGATGGGATTCCGGCGGGCTGTTCGTGTGGACTAGCGGTAGAGGCCGAACGCTTGGGCGGCTCCATGCACCACTACACTCCTTAAACGGTCAAAGCGTCGATCTTTTAGATCAAGCAAGGTAACCACCGTCTACTAGCTTATTTGGTTGTTGCTTAAACGAAGTCGATCTTGGATAAAAGGAAATAAATTTTGAATTCCGCTGTGTTCCCGCGTAGATTTCCTAACAGAGAGGCCCCGGGCCTTTGTGTTGACATCTCAGACGGTAGAAAGGGCGAAGAACCTGCGACTAGCTTGGCAGGATTATGAGTAGCTATTTTTTGTGCATACATCTATAGTGTTTTTTTTCTCCTTGTGGAGCTTGGATGCTTTCGGACAATGTTTTTATGGCCTTTTGGTTGCCACATGAATGAATATGATGACCGCTTAAAGAAAGGGAAAAAAAGTAGTCCTCAATTCAATCCTCCAATATAATAATAAATAAAAAGGTGTTTGTTTATAACCTACTTTTGGTTTCCGTAAAAGAAAAAGAAAAAGAAGGTAAGAAAAAGAATCATTTCATGTAACGCTTAGAGCTCGGTAGGTCAGGAGCAAAGGTTATCGGATTTACCGAATTAACCCGGATATGAACTGTACGTTAAGTAATGACCTAAAACTGAATTTCGAATCACAAAGTATTACTACCGAAAACCCTCGAATAAAGAGATGTAGGTTCATTTCTCCGCACTTATATTAGGTTCAAAATCAAAACCAACATTTCTCCCCTGATTTGATGTTTTATGTGTTTTGAGCCCCGAATTTAGTTTTAAATGTTAATTCTTAAACTGATGAACTTATATGAACACGAACAAGTCACGATGAGGCTTCTGGTGCATTTAGTTCCCGAATGGATTCTTACTAAGAGTTGAAGTTCGGGACCGTCAGAAGAGTATGATTGGCCTTGTGCTTTGATGGATTGGTATCCATCAATGTCTGTTGAATATGTTAGGCCTTGTTAGTGTCTAGTTGGCTAAGTGAGAGAGTAGTAGAAGATGTAAGTGAGCATTTTCCTTGAAAATACTTATGTGGCTAGTTAACTAAATAACAAACATACTTGTGTAGTTAAAAGTCTAAACATCATGTTATTTTTGGTAAGACACAAGTCTATATCATGATGTGTCAAGTGGTTAGTAAAAGTGAATAACTCTGCTGGACCTTAAGGAGCACCAGGAGTAGAGGGATTTCGCCGAACACACACACACTGGGGCTAGCCCGAGGCTATTAGTGTGATCCACTAATAGGTTGCACCCAATTACTTCGTGGACGTAGCACCATGCGTAGTGCCATTGAATACTAATGTAACAAATATAAGCTAAACTAGAAACAAGTAGCTAGGATGTCACAACATGTTGATGGGCATTAAATGAACCGTAGTGTTTGAGTCGGTTTCATAAAGTTAATTTAATAATAATGTGGAAATTTCGTTATGAAACTTAGTTGTTCAATAGCTTCTACCTTTTACTAAATACTTTTGTACTTACTTCCTTTTTTTGTTTGTTTTGTATGCATTGTGGGTTGAGAAGAAGAACATGTTGAGCCAGAGTTTGACGATGACTTCGAGGATGATATTTGATTATGCTATGCATGACTACTTTATTAGTACTTTTATTACTCAAGTGTATTCATGACTATGTAGTTTTCCAATTCAAAGTATGATGTATTTTCATTTCCAGATAATGTTGTATCTTTTATTTTGAGACATCGTACTTTGTAAGATTTGTCTATCGTTGTTGTAAAATAACTATTTTATCTTTAGTTTTGACGGTTCCTTTTCTAGTAGCATTTATGAATTTCATCCGGATCTTTTTAGCTTTCGTTTTGCTTAACTCGATACGACGACGTAAAAGCTTACGTGTAATATTCAATTTATTTAATGTTATAAGTGCCAAACGTTTTTTTTCAGATAAAGACTCGGTATCCGAGAACGGGACGTTATGGAAGGATTTGAATATGAATGGCACTAATGCCCATAATGATTGTGTGTATCAAATGAAAACTAAGGAAGTCTGTAATATCAAGATTGTTTTGAAAATGACGTATCATTTCACAAAAATCTGAATATTATATTTTTTTAAAAAAGGATTTAAGTTGGTTAAAAAAAAGTAAGATAAAGGGAAATTAATTTAGTCAATAACTCCTTGGGATTTAGTTTTGACAAAACCACCCCACTAGTCTAGAAGTTTTCAGCGAATGTTCGAAACTCAGAGAAAAAAAGAGTAAAAGAGATAATTTTAACAATTTAAGCACCATTTTTTGTTGTTGTTGAGGAAATAGACCCATAATTTTGAAATAAGTCAAGTATTGCGAAAATAAGCTTATCTCTTTATTTTAAGTTTTATACTTTACTTCTTTGTCTCTCTACGCATCTATTTAGTAGTTACTAGTGAACTAGTAAATGTGAGCCGTGCACGGCACGACGACCCAACATAAATCTTTACCAACGATAATACCAAAAAATAGATCGTAATGTGAAATAAATCGTGTAAGGTTAAACCGTAACAAACAAAGGCACAAGACAAAGAGAACAACAGAAACATATAACATTCTCTGCAAGAGATAGCTCTTTCTTAGAGGCGTGAAAATTACGAATCACTTCTCTTCCAGCCCTATCAAGAGTTTCCACCTACAAAATAAACCATAATACGATGTATCGGAGAACAATGTCATAAAGTCGATCCCTTTAACTTCGACTTTACGTAATGAAACATTATAGAAAAACAATAAGCGGATCATAATTACTCGGTCAAATCTCCCGGGACGTCTTAGCTTCAAGATCATTAATATGCTTGAAAATGTGTTTCACTCATTTTCTGTATGGCATTTCTCTTTCATATCATTAATGAATACGTCATTGATCTCGTGTTCATTCATTTGGTGAAAAAAAAAAACGTGTCAAACGGTCTGAAAAATATAAAAAGTTATTTGGTATTCCAACGTCAATTGTAGTGACGCTCGTACTGTAAAAGGCCTTCGGTTCCACTGACGTTATGATTTTCAAAATAATAAAAACATTTAACGTGGTGTAAAGAGTGATTTGTAAGGCGCCGAGAGTAATCGTGGCGTCGTGAGTAATTTCGTGGTGCCGTAGAAGCCACATAAATACATTATACATTCTTACACGATCAATAATCAATATAGCTAGTCAAAGCATATGAAAAATTATTTTCAAGTTTTGACACCATTTTACTATTGACACCATTTTTTTAAATTAATTTTCATTTAATTTTACACACCACCAAATAACTTTTTTGGCACAACGGTACGCGCGTAAGAGCTACCGATGATTTATAGGGTGCCGAGAGTAATCGTCGCGCCGTGACACTTTGAAGTTCTGCGGATAATTGTTCGGCTACTTTTTTTTGGTTGTATTTAATAGCTAAACTTGACTCATCTTCCATCGTACACTACACAGCACAACGTGAAATCTATCGGTCTATCCTTTTTTTTTTTTTTTTTTTTTTTTTTTTTCGCACAAACTACTAATGGCACACGGTTGATTTTAAAAAATAAAAAGAAAACAAGCCACAAAGGTTTGATAAAAAAAAATGAGTAATCGTGGCGCCGTGACTATTTTCGTGGCCCGGATATTTTTTCGGCCAATTTTTTTCTTATTGTTGTATTTTATAGCTGAACTTTGCTCATCTTCCATCGTACATTACACAGCAGAACTTCAAATCCGTCGGTCTTTCCTTTTTTTTTCCTCCTTTTGTGCACAAAGTACTAACAACACACGTTCGATTAAGAAGAAAATAAAATAAAATAAAATAAAATAAAAGACAAGCCACAAAGGTTTGGAAAAAAAAAACAATACGCCACGTGTCATGCCAAGAGAGTGTCCACGTGGCCATTTGTGGCACACCTTCTTGGCTCTTAATAGATATAATATATATAGATAGAAGATATATATATATATATATATATATATATATATATATATATATATATATATATATATATATATATATATATATATATACGCCGAATTTCAAATCCGTCTGTCTTTCCATTTTTTCCCCCTTTTTGTGCACAAACTACTAATGACACACGTTTGATTAAGAAGAAAAAAATAGAAAAAAAAAAAAAAAAAAAGGCAAGCCAATAAGGTTTGAAAAAAAAAAAAAAAAAGAACGCCACGTGTCATGCCAAGAGGGTGTTCACATGGCCATTTGTGGGCACACCTTCTTGGCTCTTAACAGATATAGATATAGAAGATAACGACACACGTTTGATTAAGGAAAAAAAAAAGACAAGCCACAAATGTTTGAAAAAAAAACAGAACGCAACGTGTCATGCCCAGAGGGTGTCCACGTGGCTATTTGTGGGCACACCTTCTTGGCTCTTAATAGATATAGATAATAGATATAGATATAGATAGAAGAGATATATAAGATATGTATATACAACAGAACTTCAAATCCGTCGGTCTTTCCCTTTTTTTCATTTTTTGTGCACAAACTACTAACGACACACGTTTGATTAAGAAGAAAAAAAAAACAAAGACAAGATACAAAGGTCAGTCGGTCTTTCCCTTTTTTTCTTTTTTGTGCACAAACTACTAACGACACACGTTTGATTAAGAAGAAAAAAATAAAAAAACAAAGACAAGCAAGAAAGGTTTGAGAAAAAGAAAAAAAAACGCCACGTGTCATGGAAAGACAGACGGATGGTAACAGACCTAACATCTGGGGTTATTCTGATGCAAGGAGGCTTCAATAGAGAGCTGCATACGTGGCAACATCTGGACCACACACTTTCATCCTCAATAGGGAATTGCATACGTGGCATGAAAGTGTGTGGTCCAGATGTTGCCACGTATGCAGCTCTCTATTGATGCCTCCCTGCATCAGAATAACCCTAACATCTGTTGTATCCAAGACATAAAGGAAAACATAAGGAATCAAAAACATAATATCTTAATTAGTCACCGTCGTAGCAAAACGACAGATATGAAAAGGGTATACTTTTTACTTAGGGGGATTGAGGGAAAATGACAAAAATATTTACAAAATGAATAAATATGGCACTTATTTTTTTAATTATAAAAAGGACAAAAAAAATTTAGACGGACAAAAATACCCCTTTTAATAAACGGGACGCGCATATGCATAGCTTCAGCCTTCAGCCTTCGTCGCTGCTTCAGCTTGTTATCCTTTTTTTTATAAATTTTTTTAACACTCGTAACTTTTGATTTATAACTCCGATAATCGAAATTTTTTCACCAAAATTCATGTTTTTTTTGCTCTTCAATTTGAGCCCAAATATGATACCATTCCGACGTATATTTTGAAAGACCAAAAAATATTTGTATTAATCGGAACGTTTTTCTTATAAACGACCGTAACTTTCAATTTAGAACACCAATCATCAAAATTGTTTCATCCAAGTTCATATTTTTTTTATCTTCATTTTGAAACCGCGTTTGATACATTTTCGACGTAGTATTTGAAAGCCGAATTTTATCGAAGCGTTTACAGTAACACAATAACACAAGTATACACGATACGACAACACGAATGACACGATACACGTTGACACGGTGAATAAAGTGACAATAAAGACATGTTTTATTGACATCCAAAATATCACCATTAACATTGCGTAATACAACAATCTATCAAAAATGCTTCATATCCTAATGAAACAATCTATCAAAATATTATGGAGATGTAACTCCGGGGGAATCAAGAGAATAAAAGCCTAATATTATTGGATGTAATCAAAAAGCATATTAATGAAACTAAAACATTCTTCAAGTTCTTGAAGACAAAAGCAGTCTGTTTTACCATCTATGGACCTTCATCCTTCAAACCCACACCGCATCAAACTCCATGAAAGATGTATGAAGCAGAAAATGCATCAAATAGCATCGGCTCAGCTTCATCGATAGACAATCATGGCTCCTCCAATTTTCTAAAGACAAAAAAACACAAACATAATCATTTGAATCAACAAAGTAACACACCAACAAAGTAACACACTACTCTATTTTTGTTCTCAACAAAGTAACACACTAGTCTATTTTTGTTCTCAACACACTAGTCTATTCTTATTCTCAACAAAGTAACACACCAACAAAGTAACACACCAACAAAGTAACACACTAGTCTATTTTTATTCTCAACAAAGTAACACAACAACAAAGTAACACACCAACAAAGTAACACACTGGTCTATTTTTGTTCTCAACAAAGTAACACACCAACAAAGTAACATACCAACACAGTAACACACTAGTCTATTTTTGTTCTCAACAAAGTAACACACCAACCAAGTAACACAAAAACAAAGTAACACACCAACAAAGTAACACACTAGTCTATTTTTGTTCTCAAGAAAGTAACACACCAACAAAGTAACACACCAACAAAGTTACACACCAACAAAGTAACACACTAACAAAGTAACACTAGTCTATTAGAAAGCTTAATGATATGAACCAAGTAAAAAACACAATCAATCTTCTTTAAAACATCATAGATGCATCCTTAAACGAAACCTTAAACTGTGGGATCACCAATATGATCAACCACAAGACCTACCATTATTTTTGTTCTCAACAGAACTATTAACACCAACAAAGTAACACACCAACAAAGTAACACACTAACAAAGTAACACTAGTCTATTAGAAAGCATAATGATATGAACCAAGTAAAAAACACAATCAATCTTCTTTAAAACATCATAGATGCATCCTTAAACGAAACCTTAAACTGTGGGATCACCAATATGATCAACCACAACAGACCTACCATTATTTTTGTTCTCAACAGAACTATTAACACCAACAAAGTAACACACTAACAAAGTAACACACCAACAAAGTGTTAGAATTTGAAAAAGAAATTGCAACTATATTCACCCAAAAGCTAACAATGTTAGATTTTTGAACATGAAAGAAACTTTATTGGTGAACTACCATTAAAATCTAAAATTCGGTGTGGTGCAAGTACCCCTTAGGTTATAGACTTAAAACGGTAATATTTCACCGGTTTAAAGTTCTTCAACAAGTTTAATTGCATTTACTTGTTTCCAAGAAGAAGCACAACACAAACCTCCAATGTAGTAAAGAAGTATTTTATAACTAACCAGGTATTAACAAAATGGTTATTGCTAATCCAGAAAGAAATGCAAACTCCAATTTGCAGAGGCAGGCTGACAAATGATGATTAGCCTATATGGACAGAAGTAGGATAATCGACTTGAGTTCTTCAACTTGCGTTACTGTACAGAGTCTCAATGTATCAATTTAACCTTTGATACTGTCTAATTGAGTCTCTACTACTTCCTTGTCTAAGAACTTGCAAATAGTAAAGGAATTGCTTAAACTAATTTCTTATTTCAAAAGCTGTAATGATCTCACGTAAGTATATAAAAATGAATAATACACTAATTTACACATATGACAACCTGAAGCAATTCGCCGGTATTCTCATTTCCGGTCCGGTCATGTTACCAAAATTAGTTTGATTAGATTTGAGCTAAAAAATTAGTTAAATTGATGAACCCCTTTGGTTGATTCCAAGTTTTACTTATTAGCTTATCATCCCTGTTTCATTTTGAAGTTCGTTCACCATCCATCACGATCATTTAAAATTCATCAAAGCTATAAAAATCCATCTAATCTTTTCGGCTACTTCCATAAAAACACCTGTCATTTTCATTCAATAGAAACAACTTACTTGATGTTGTGAGGTATCAGTACTAGCCGCTTTTGAGATGAATATACTTAGATTTTCCGTCAATGAGCTTCAAAATCAGCCGGAGAAAGAGAAAATGAGGAGGAGAGCGACCGGGAAATAAATCATCAGCGGTATTCTACTGGTGTTGGCCAATGTGGTGGACTAATTGGGGTGAAGAGAGGTTAGAGGATGATCTGTGTGTGTTTGGACTATCAAGTGAGCTGTAGGAGAGAGGTAGAGGAAGGGGTAGTTTAGTCCGAACGAAATTATTTTGTCCTTAAATCAACAAAAAAATATAAACTGGATTAAAATTTATATACACGAGGAAAAGTGGACTAAAACCTAATATTCCCTTTTACTTACACATCGAAATAAAACAGGCCATCCATTCAACTAATCCACGGGCATTGCAAAGCGACACAAAGGGCACAAATTACTCACTCGATGCCATTTGACAATGCAATTTTCGTGATAAATATGGTCACAAGGCATCAAGATCACTTCTTGACCCTCTTCTACTTCTTCCAAGCATACCATACATTTTATAATCTCAATTTCATCAGCAGATTTATAAATTTCCCTCTCTAACGAGTCGACGGCAAATCGGGAAGCCGGAATACAAACCCTCCTATTTGCATCCTCCATTGAAGACGTCACAACCCTTGCTATATCATCATTCAATTGTTCTTCATCTACAGGATAACTTGTTGCCCGAATCGAAATATTAGCCTTAAAGAGCAAAACATTCATGTCAGCTTTACGACAATTATTCATCCAGAAAGTTGCCCTTCTTTCGACTTTGTTTCAAATTTCTGCTACTATATCAAGCAGAACAAGCAGATCAGTGAAAAAATCCCTATTATGTCGATCGAAGACAGCGGGCCCATGTAAAGTCCCACATCGGTAAAATAAGAGAATGCTCACTCCCATATAAGTGTGAGACATAAATGTCTTGTCAACCCGGGTTAGCCCTTTTAGACCAAGCGAGGACGGCGGTCTAAGCAGTTGACCGGACATTTATGACTTATTTAGCGCTACCAGACCCGGGGTCTGGGGCCGTTACAGAATGGTATTCAGAGCCGACTATCAGACGGAACTATGCGTTGCACCGTACAAGAAGACGCCAGTCCATTATAAGGGGGGAGAATGCAAAGTCCCACATCGGTAAAATAAGAGAATGTTCACCCCCATATAAGTGTGAGACATAAATGTCTTGTCAACTCGGGTTAGCCCTTTTAGACCAAGCGAGGACGGCGGTCTAAGCAGTTGACCGGACATTTATGACTCATTTAGCGCTACCAGACCCGGGGTCTGGGGGCGTTACAGCCCACTTCTCAGATTGGACAACGGATCAACCTCCACCGTAGTGTTGCGAAATTGTAAACCATCTGGGGTCTGGGGGCGTTACAGCCCACTTCTCAAATTGGACAACGGATCAACCTCCACCGTAGTGTTGTGAAATTGTAAACCGTCTTCTTCAGATGGGTTGTCGTCGAGGTAGCTGCTGAAGTTACTGTTTACGTCGTACCGAAGGTTGACGTATAACTCGTCCTTGGAACGCTCACCTTTGTCGATAGGTATGATGCAATCATAGCCTTGATGACTCAACTCACATTCAATTCGAATCTCCCACAACTCTGCCATAACGGATAAAAAAAAAAAAAATATGTGATGGGACCAAGAGAAAAATAATAGCAGACAAATTTGCTGAATATTTATAAGAATAATTGCTTAAAATATTAATTTAGAGATTACCGTGAGTTGCCTTTTATTATACTAATTACACGTTTCCGGGCTTAGTACGGAAGCCAAATAAACCGACATACCTCAATGAATTAATTAAACACGTTTCTAGTTTTTTTTTTTTTTTTTTTTTTTTTTTTTTGTTTTTTTTTTTTTTTTGAGATGATAAAAAAATAAAAAATGTGATGGGACCAAGAGAAAAATAATATCAGACAAAATTTGCTGAATATTTATAAGAATAATTGCTTAAAATATTAATTTAGGGATTACCGTGAGTTGCTTTTTATTATACTAATTACACGTTTCCGGGCTTAGTACGGAAGCAAAATAAACCGACATACCTCAATGAATTAATTAAACACGTTTCTAGTTTTTTTTTTTTTTTTTTTTTTTTTTTTTTTTTTTGAGATGATAAAAATCGATAATTCCACTTTATTCGTTTAATAAAAAAAGATAATTCCACTTTATTCCAAAATGATTTATTTCCTTAATTCTTGGTTTTAATTTTTTTTAATAAAGCAGTCTCGATTCAACCCTCCTTTGAGGCCAAAAAATAATAATGATAATAATAATAATAATAATTAAAAGAAAGAGAAAAAGAAGGTTAAAAAAAAAAAGAATCATTCATGTAATGCTTAGCGCTCGATAGGTCAGGTGTAAAGGTTATCCGATATACCGAATTAACCCGGATATGAATTGTATGTTTATCACGGGCCACGGCCCGGCGAATTGTTGTTACAATCTCTTTATGCTTGAGCATTGTGGGTAAGAATGGACAATTTAAGAGAATCTTGAATTGTTCCATGACGATACTGAGTTTCGTCTATTAATTAATCCGCGCCAATTTACTTTTGTGACAACGATCCTAAATCCAAAGAACCCTAAATCGTATTAATGGGGAGGTGTTTTTGGTGTATTTTAGACTGAGCTCTCGAGTTATTTCCCGTGAGTTGCCTACGTATCCAATAGTTGAATTGGAATCAAGTCTTTCGTAGTTTCTTAGGGTTGTTTATATAGGGGATGATTTATCTCTTTCATTGTCCAGCAAATAATTACATTATTATTACTAATATTATTTCCCTAAGAATATACACGCATAAATCCCCAAGATTTAGGGATAATTATGGACATATTTAAATGTCAAGATCACAGTCCTCAAGACTTAGGATTCTTTCCCTATTTATCTATAGTTATCCAGCACGTGGAATAACAGCCGGGGTTGCTCTGAGCGTCCTGCGCCGAGCCCTCCAAGGCCACTATGGCCGAACTAGGCAGCTCCTCTTCACCAGGCCTTGGCCGACCTGCGGTGACCTGAGGAGGAGCCTTTGTTGATCTCCCACCTGGGGTTAAGGACTTACCTTTAGGTATATCTTTGGGGCTCATGGCCCTTACGTTTAGAGGCTAGTCATATATTATACGACTTAAAAGGATAACATGTGGCGTAGTTCGGGTCTGCTATTATCATAAGCCCCCATATCTGATCTTGCTTTTAGTTGGTCAGATCTGCACCCGTGCTGTTCGGCCGAACTTATCCAACCTCACGTTTTGAATTTACTAACTGCTAGATGGCAGCCTATTAAGTAGGTCATTATTGCATTTCCGGGAACCGGGGCGTTTTTCCCTATTTCCCATAACTGACGTCGTTTACACGTCAGGGGGGTTATAACCCCTGTCTTTTCACATCAGACCTTCCCACTTCTCTATTCTTGCTATTAAACTAAAGATTTCAAATCCTCAAGACACTTTGCATTTTCTCAAGTAAGAACTGCATCTAGTAGTTCAATCCTTCCCAGTTAACGAGGGATAGAACTGCATCTAGTAGTTCAATCGACAGGGAATTTGAATTCCAATCTGAGTCTGAGGTAGAAGTTCATTAGTCTAGGGCTCAATTAGAGATCTTGCTTCTAATCCTGTCTCTGGTCGTAGTGAAACCGAGTAGTTAGCTGTAGATCCCCAGCCTGCTAATCAATCTAGGCATCGTTCTGGTTTCGGGTTTACTTCTTTGAATCAAAGTATTATAGCACATACGACTGCTAGGTCAGCCATAGGTTTTTTTGGGGTCAGATCCAAGCTTACACAGGATGATATCATGCAGATCTGTAACCGATACAATATTGACATGGACCAATACTCTCCCTGTCTTCTTGGGGGTATGAACCTATATGCTCATCAGCCCCTTACGGCGTATTTTACTGTGTACAAGGAGCAGTTCGTCTGTGGCCTTATGGTCCCCTTCTGTCCTGCCTTTCTGGCCATTCTTCAACACTACCATTTCGGATCTGCCGAGATCGCCCCTAACGGAGTTAGAAAGATCATCGGTTTCACGATCTTGTGTAGATGTATGGTCACCGCGTTCTAAGTAGACTTATTTAGGACCTTCTACCAACACATGAAGGTTAGAAATCATAGCGGGTGGTACTACTTTCCCCGCCGAACTGACCAGCGAAGGGGAATCCCCATTCTTTCAACAGGGAAGTCCTTTATCCACGAGAGGAAAAACCACTTCTTTTTTATCCGACACCAACTTTCGGCTGATGCTCAGTCGGCTGATGTGTGCCCCACTGGGGTAGATGCTCAGTTGTTGGAGGACATTGGCAATGTCAATGTCCTTTTAGATTCTCCGGAGTGGCCCTCATAATTGATTGAACCTGCTCGTCTAGCTGATTCGAGGCCGGATCCATACCTGTGGCTCACTTGAGTATGTATGACAACTGTAGGAATTCATTCCTGTGTAGCGTACAAATCACCAGGACGAAAGCTTGATCATCCTGGACAGTCCCGATCCTACTGTGGCAGAGGGACAACTTCAGGTGTGCCCCCGAACCGGGCGGAAGAGGAGCAGGTCTGGTCGAAGTGACCAACATATCTCTGAGGGGGTTTTCATTCCCCATGCTGACTATATGTCGGAGCTGCCAGACATGGATCTGGCCACTATGGTATACTTTTCTTGCTTTTCTGTCTGCTACTTTCTTTTGTCATTATCTGTTTATCGTACTGACCCTTTTAGTGTTCTGCCAGGTTGTCAAGGCTGGGAAGGAACATCTGAACAGACCTAAAAGGGTTCTCTTCCCAAAAGAGTTCTTTAGAGAAACGGATTCCTGACCTCTCCGCCAGCCATCAAAAGCACAATGACGAGTCTCTGTCCAAAGATCAGCAGATCGCTGATCTTAATAAGATCATTCTGGCCGAGCAGGCCGAGATGCAAGAACTACGGACTGCCAGTCCTGATCATGCCAGGAAGATCTTAGAGCGGGAGGCAGACATGGTGAAACTTCAAGCTGAACATGAAGGACTTGAGGATGTGATACCTTCACGGATAGCCCAAGCTATTCACGACTATAAGAGCTCCGATCAATTCACTGGAGCTTTGAAGGTATTACTTGCCCCAATCTTGGGCCATGGATGCACTCTGGGTGTGGACGAAGCTAAGGCACAATGCCCTGAGCTAGTCATTAAGACTCTTCCCCACGGAGGACTTCACAAACCTGGCGGCAACAGTGTCTATGAAGCTAAACTTAGAGAGTTTCAAGCTGGTGAAATTTTGGCAGCTAAGTACTCCCGCAGACATGCTGCTCGTCAAACCAGTGCATCCTTGGCTTAGCCTTCTGATGTGCCTTCAGATCAGCCTTCTCAACAGGATCCTTCTATTGATTCTTAGGCTTAGGCACTTGTTTTTTCTTTTACAAGACTTGTAATAACTTCCAACTTTTCTATTGCCTTTTACTTTTGACAATATATGCCTTTTAGGCACTTGTTATGCTTATTATTTCTTTTGGCTTTTAGCCTTTTGTTTTTCATACTTTTTGTTTTACATAACTTTTTGTTTTTCATAACTCAGGGTCCTTTGCCCCCTGAAGTACATCATTTACATGCTTTGCCTTTTGAATGATGTACTTTAGCGAAGTCTCTGATCGTCTGTCTTGCAGACTTAGAAAGTTTGATTATTACAAACTTTTTGAGGTTATAGTGTATTTCAGTTCTGAGCGTATGTCAGTTCTGATCGTCTGTCCTTCAGACTTATTAAGTTTATCCTTAGCAAACTTTTCCGAGTCCACACTGCGGCTCAGTTATGGTCGTCTGTCCTGCAGATATGTTGAGTTTGTCCTTAGCAAACTTTTCTGAATCCGCACTGCGGCCCAATTATGTTCGTCCTTCCTGTAGACTTATTGAGTTTGTCCTTAGAAAAAAATTTCCGAGTCCGCACTGCGGCCCAGTTATGTTCGTCCGTCCTGCAGACTTGTTGAGTTTGTCCTTAGCAAACTTTTTTGAGTCCGCACTGCGGCCTAGTTATGGCCGTCTGTCCTGTAGACTTGTTGAGTTTGTCCTTAGCAAACTTTTTTGAGTCCGCACTGCGGCCCAGTTATGGTCGTATGTCCTGTAACCTTGTTGAGTTTATCCTTAGCAAACTTTTCTGAGTCCACACTGCGGCCCAGTTATGGCCGTCTGTCCTGCAGACTTGTTGAGTTTGTCCTTAGCAAACTTTTCCGAGTCCGCACTGCGGCTAGGCCTGTAAACGAGCCGAACCCTACCGAATCCTGGCAGGGTTCGGCTCGGCTCGGTATGTTCGAACCTTAGGCTCGGCTCGGCTCGAAATGGCCGAGCCTTATATTTTCATTATTCGGCTCGGGTTCGCTCTGGTATTTGGGGAAAAAAGCTCGGCTCGGTTCGGCTCGAACATGTCGAACCGTTCGAACATGTTCGGCTCGAACTGGGTTTTAAAAAAAAATCAGAACATGTTCGGCTCGGTTTTAAAAAACATGTTCGGCTCGAACTGTATATGAATTTATGATATCCGAGCCGAACATGTTCGAACATGTTCGGCTCGACCACCGAATATCTAATTTGTAAGGTTTGGCTCGAAGTTCGAACCCACGAAACGAGCCCGAATCGAGCTTTTTCGAGCCGAATACTCCGGATCGAATCGAATACTTAGGTTCATTTACAGCCCTAACTGCGGCCCTGTTATAGTCGTCTGTCCTACAGACATGTTGAGTTTGTCCTTAGAAAACTTTTATACATCGCATAAAATGAATAACGCACATGTGCAGAACAAGAATTTATTATACATGACTGATGTTTAATTACATCTTATTGCAATATAAAACTTAAAACATAAATAACGCATAAGTAAAGTCTGGAACCTGTCCTAGACATAAAATTTCCTTAGGTTGGAGGCATTCCAGCTGCGTGGTATGGTCCTGCCATTTGCATCAGCCAGCTCATACGCTCCTTTTCCATGCACCTTGACCACTTTGTAGGGGCATTCCCAGTTTGGTTCAAGTTTTCCTTGAGGTCCTAGTCCGCTGACCTCTTTCTTTTTGAGCACTAAGTCTCCCTCTTTAAAATATGAGTGTTTAACCCGGGAGTTGTAGTACTGGGATATGCGTTGTTTATACTTGGCCATTCTAATGAAGGCCATATTCCGAGCTTCTTCTAGGTCATCTTTCAAGTGCTTGAGCTCAGTTACCTATTGTGCTTCAGAGTAGAGCGCTGCTCGTGGCGATGGTAGGCCGATCTCAGCCGAGATTACTGCCTCACACCTGTATGCTAAGGTGAACAGAGTTTCTCCTATGGCCAAGTTTGGTGTTGTTCTATATGCCCACAATATATTGGGCAAGTGCTCGGTCCAATTCACTCCTTCCTCTTCCAGGCGTTTCTTCAAACCAGTTTTAATCTGTCTGTTGGTCTATTCGTCCTGTCCATTTGCTTGAGGATAGCCAACATATGTGAAGTGTTGATCTATGTGCAGTTCGGCACACCATTCTTTGACAGTTTTGTCTTCGAACTGAGTTCCATTGCCTGAAATTAAAGTCTTTAGGATTCCATACCTGCATACTATATTCTTCCATAGAAATTTTTGTATCTGCTTCCTAGTTATGGTAGTCAGTGGTTCGGCCTCAACCCACTTGGTGTAATAGTCCACTGCTACGATTAAAAATCGAATGTTTCCGGGAACTCGTGGAAGTGGTCCTACTAGATCTACCCCCACTGATCAAAGGGCCGTGGGGAAACCACCGGGACCATATCTTGAGATGGTTGAAGTGACAGATTATCGTGCACCTGGCATGACTTGCATTTTTCCACCAAATCTTTGGCATCTAGTTGCATTGTAGGCCAATAATAGCCGAACAACCTGCATTTTCTTGCTAAAGTCCGAGCTCTAGGATGATTCCCGCAAATCCTGAAGTGTATCTCTCTGAGAAGGTAATTTCCTTCTTCAATTGTTGCATTTCTAAGCCCTGGTGCGATGTACGACCTGCGATAGAGGACGTTCTCGAACAGCGAATATCTGGCGCTAAAAGTTTCATCTTCCTAGCCTGAACCTTGTCTTGAGGCAAGATTTTATCTCTGAGGTAGGACACAATGGGTTCCATCCATGTATTTTCTTGCCTGATCGGCTGAACGCTCTTCTGATCGTAACTCATTTTTTTGAGGAGTTCCACCAATACTTTCCTGTCTGACACAAAGTTTGATGCCAGTTTTGATAACGCGTCCGCTCTTCTATTCTCTGTTCGGGGAATTCGGTCGACCTGGATCAGTTGAAATTTTCCCAGTAGAGCTCGAGCCACTGTTAAGTATTTTTTCATGGGCTCTTCTTTAGCCTCATATTCTCCGTTTACATGGTTTACGACGAACTGGGGAGTCACTGTAAACCTGCTAACTATCCGCTCCGATCTTATCTGCTAGTTTGAGCCACGTAATTAAGGCTTCGTACCTGAAATTCAAACCGTAAAGCATAGGGAAATTCTTCCCCTTTTGGACTGACGAGCAGGAGACCAGCCCCCGCTCATTCTTTACTTACTGCACTATCCATCTATAATTTCCACATGTTTTCTTCTGGTTTTGGCTGATCGTCCTCCAGGCGAGCAGCTATTCCGTCCACTAGGAAGTCTGCTAGGGCATGTGCTTCAATGGCAGTTTGGGACGAAAATCAATGTTGTACTCTGCCAGTTCTACGACCCACTTTGCCAACCTGCCTGAGGTTCCAGGTCGTCCTAGAATTTGCCGAAGTGGCTGATCGGTGATTACCGTGATGTGATGTGCCTGGAAGGAAGTTCTTAACTTTCTGGAGGCATGTACCAATACTAATGCCAACTTTTCTACATTTGTCCGTGGAGTGCTTTGCTCACAAAGAAAACTGGTACCTGCTGTCCGTCTTGTTCTTTGACTAGTACAGCGCTCAAGGCTTCTTCACATACGGCCAAGTAGACGTATAAATATTCTCCTTCTTGAGGAGCTGTTAGCATGGGTAGTTCAGCCAAGTATAACTTCAGCTCTTCAAAGGCTTTCTGTCTTTCTTCGTCCTATTGGAAGGGACTTGCTCTTCTCAAAATCTTGAAAAAAGGTAAGGCACGCTGTGCCGATCTTGAAAGGATCATGTTCAACGCTACTATCCTCCATGTTAGTCGCTGTACGCCTTTAATGCTCTTTGGTTGTTGCATTGCTTTCAAGGCATCTACCTTGTCCGGATTGGCTCTGATCCCATCTTTGGATATCATGTATCCTAGGAATTTGCCCTATCTGACCCCAAATGTGCATTTTTTTGGGTTAAGTTTCATTTGAGTTTGCCTTAATACCTCAAATACCTCTATGACATCCCTTAAGTACTGATCAGGAGACTTGCTCTTGATTAGAAGGTCATCCACAAATACTTCCATGCAGCATCCAATTTGTTGGTCAAAAATCTTGTTTACAGCCCTCTGATATGTTGCTTCAGCATTTTTCAAACCAAAGGGCATCATGACGTAGCAGTATGTCCCAACTCTGTTATGAAGGTTGTCTTCTCCGCATCTTGGGGATCAATTGCGATATGATGATATCCCTTATAGGCATCTAAAAATGCAAACACTTCAAACCCCACTATTGAGTCCACTAGACGATCAATCTTGGGTAGAGCGTAACAGTCTTTCAGACATGCTTTGTTAAGATCGGTGAAGTCAACACAAATCCTCCAGCTCCCATCTGGCGTCTTGACCAGTACTAGGTCTGCTAACCACTCTAGATATATAAATTACTTAACAATGTTGGCCTGCAACAACTTGGTTCTTTCATTCTCAATTTCCGAGATGCGCTCAGAGGCAAAGTGCCTCTTCTTTTTCCGAACATGTCTCATGTTCGGGTCTATATTCAGCATGTGTATCGCTAGCTCTAGGGATAATCCTGGCATGTCTTCGGATTTCCATGCAAATACATCCTTAAATTCTTTCAAAAGATTTATCAGAGATTTCTTATGGGGGCTGGAATCAATGCCCCCACACTGACTGTTGAATCAGCCTGATCGTCCCATAGACGTACAGCCTCTGTCTGGTCCTCAGATGACCAGTTCTACTCATCTTCAGGAAGCAACTCTTCAATGCTTACTTGCTGAACCATAATTCTTCCATTTACTGTTGCGGTGTAACAGCTCCTGGCTGTTTCCACTTCGCCTTTGATTTCTACCGAGCCCTCTCCTGTAGGGAACTTCATGTTAGGAAATCAATCGAGTAGCGCATCGGAATTTCAAAAATTGATTTCCCGATCAAGGATCGACTTCATTTGAACAATAATCATATAAGAGAGGGGACGGTAATACTACCTTGGTTGATCTAAAAGATCGACGCTTTGACCGTCCGGTAGGAGTAGATGTGCACGAGCCGTCCAGGTGTCCGGCCTTTACCCGTAATTCACACGAGCACCTCGCCGGAATCCCGCCAAGGATTGCTTCTAGAAAAAACTTGACTGCTAGGTCGACCTTTTCTCTCTCTATAATCTCACTCTAAGAAGCTCTCTTATTTTTCACAAGAACAATTAACTCTTGGAATTATGGTGTACAAAAGAGCTAGCCAAGCCTCCCTCAAATAAGGAAAAGTGGCGCCATAATTATCTCCCCAACTGATTGGGATTAGCTTCTAGTAGATTTATGAGAGAGAAAATATTTTCCTAATAAATAAGGAAAATCCGTTAATTGATTTATCTCTTTAATTTAATATCTAATACTCCATCTGTCCCAATTTGTTTGGGACATTTTGGAACTCTTGAAATTTAAGGAAACATCATTTATTGCATTGTCTAGTCATTAAATACATGACTAATTTACAATTACACCCCTTTTTATATTGTCCTTACATTTTTCAATAAATGTTGATATGTGGGTATTTTTGACATTTAAGAAGAAAATTTAAATCTAAACATTAGTAATGAGACATATTTTGGGACATCCATAAAAGGAATATGTCCCAAACAATTTGGGACGGAGGGAGTATTAAATATTTCCAATATATTTGTCAAAATATAATATTGACTCTCTTTATCTTATTACCATAATGCTATTTTTTCAAAATCAATTAATATATAATATTAATATTATGGTAATCTTAATAATTAAATTGCACAATCCAAATGTATCCTTTACACTTTAAATATGGCGTCCCTTCCCACTAATTTGGGAATTGAGATTTTCTTTAATTAATATAATAGTATGAATAATTAATTTGCAAAATACATGTATATCATATATATACATATTTCAAAATATATATGTATCAATATATATATTTAATTAATCAACATAATTAATATATTGTATTATATTTATTCATAATATATAAATACCATAATATTAATTTACCACTATAACCTTTATAGTATGAGATAAATTCTTTCCTTATTTGGTCATCAACTATAACCATATTTTAATCCGACTTGATGTTCATATGTGTGTGACCCGATAGGCTTCCGAATATGTTGGCAGTAGACATAAGGTGCAATTACGAAAATGCCCTTCACCTCTAACGATCATGGATAGCGTCTAGCAACACGTCCATGACCCCCAATCATCGGAAGAGTCAATACGCAATGACTACTACCTTTTATGTGCTCGGTTAGCGTGTAAATATAATCCTATCGCTGTTGTAATATCCATACGATCGTATCTTGATCGTATCCCATAATCTGGATAACAAGCTCTCTCAGAATAACTCATTTACTCCCACTTTGCAAAGATTCATGAGAACTAGACATTCCTTATGGGAAGGGCCTTTCGGATATTCACTCCTACTCATAGGATACGCGATTCCCAGACGACCTAACATGTATACTCCGCAAGCGTCAGTATCATACCCAATCACTACTATGATCGCCCCATGGCTAAGAGAAACCTCAATAGTGTCAAAGCATGACAATCCTCACCGTGATGCCATGTAGACTCCGGTCCTAAGGATAATTACACAACCGTCACATAGTATGACACTTAACAGTGTAAGTGGGTCAGTCTAACGTATGCATTCTCTAATACACATCCACGTATAGTCCAAGTGTCTCTACACTTCGATAGACGAGATCTATCCCTGCCCTTAAAGACAGAAGACATCTAATATGTGCTAGCCTGTTTATACTATCAATGCCCTGTTTAATAGTACATCAGCCTAGAGACATTTAAGTATCAACTTATTAAAGTGATTAGAGATCTCATCAACCATAATTGCCTATCATGGTTTTTCTATGACATTTTAATACTGAGGACGTTATCATATAACAATTCATAATTGGTTCTTTAAAAGAACAAATATATGACAACAGAAAAGCCATTTATTATATAGGTATAATCATAAAGAAATAGTAAAAAATGATCCGACCCGGTCGGATCCAGTCCAACCCGATTGGGTTTAGGACACTTCTATTTCAACAATCTCCCACTTGGCCTAAAACCAATCTCTCGCGCACACAAGACCAAGTTGACACACAAGAATCTCATGCAATACTCACAACCAGCCCTAGCCGTGAATGGATCGCTATCTATGGGGACTCAGACTATATTCATACCATGCTCCAAATGACCAAGTCAAAAGGAACCGCCTCAGCACACATGAATCTCTGATGAGACTTTGGTCATTGCTTCAAGCAATGAATCCACAACTATATTAGCTATATAGTAAATATGGAAGAACCGAGAAAGGTTCAGGAATGAACCTCTAAGATCCACGTATTGCTTCCATTGCGCCTCTAAGGCACTACTGTGTTTTGGCTTAGTTGTAGAATTCACAATGATCTCTTGCTAAAAATATTTTTAGCTCACAGTATCACTTAATCAAAGTGACTGTGAACCTAGACTGCAACTCCCACTCGCCTTCATAAGACTCAGCATACATGCCTGTATATCTATATTTATCCGATACCAAGTTTGATAAACTAGGAAACCATCCTTAACTTGTTTAAGGATATTCTCGACATTCACCAGATTTACTTTCATACCTGCTCATGACTCTTCATGGACTATGAACGTCTGGCATTACTTTTTTGATGGTTCCTATCGCAGTAGCAAATGAAACCTTCCATAAGCATAATCTTTCACCTTATCTTTAGGACTAACATTCTAACATAGATAGATCTTGAGAACACATGCTGGCAATATCTCTTGTCGTGATCTATGCTAAACTCTTTTAGCATCACATCTATATAGGTAAACTATAAACTAACAGCAGTTAAATCTATACTATAGATTCTTATTTCTAATTATAAGAACTGCTAATCCAAGTGCTTTCGTAAAGACCTTGAACTACCAAACGTTAATTGACCGTGACAAAGGGTGATAATTCCCGAGAGAGATATCCAATACCTTACTCAAAAATCGTAACACACTCCCACTATACATCTTGCACGTTGGGCATATCCCTTCTTTTGACTAAATCAAACTCCTTTGATTATCAAACAAAGAAATTATCTAGAGAAACTTGTTTGAGTCCATAAATGGATCTCGTGGGCTCACATATCATGTTATCGTCTATGAACATCGAGCTGTTTGCCCAACGTCTTCAACACTATCATATAGCATGATATGAAGTTATAACAAGCATAGTCTGAATATAACTAGGCTCAACTGGCAGCATAAAGATAATTACAAGGTTTACACCCTGTACCCTTTAGCCTTCACTATAGCCTTATGGTAATCATATTACTTATCCATGCCAGCCTTTCAGGGACATTCCCTTTGTAGGATGTAATATCGCCGGATGGATCAAGATCCACCCGATTACGCAGCGGAAAGTACAAGATCTAGATCTAGTCAACCAAAATACATAAATATAATATATCTAAACCTACGAGGGGGTTTAGATTGCTTACCTGTTTATTGTGAATAAACACCAAGAACAATCCGAGATCCAAGTATTGAGATGAGAAGCCACAGTCTTCCAACGTGTGTCTCCAAGCACCACCAGGTGGATGGTGTTTCAAGCCGCCAGACCTCCTCGATATGCTACCTTAGAAAAACCCGAAGTTTTTCTAAAACTCAAAACCCAAGTACTTAGGCCGAAAATTCAAAGCCAAGTACTTCTCAATTTTTTCCAAATTATGTGATGATGAAAAGGCTTGGGAAAACTTTCTTTATATAGGAGAGTAATCCTTGTGCTCCAAGGTTTAATCAATTAATACAAAATCAATTAATTAAATCTTTTCCATAAAAGATAAATCTAGAATATTCCCAAATTAATTAGGATATATAAAAGATACTATCTAATATCTTTTCCTTAAATTATTTAACAAATAAATAATTTAATCACATGTCTTATTATTTATCAAGAAGACGTATTTCCCAACAAATAATAATATAAAAATGCATCCAAAACCCTAGTAAAAGGGGCCACACGCATTTTATCACTTTTGGGTCGAGTCCACGAAAAAAAAAATTCTATGTATTTAATTATCTAGTCCAACTAAATAATTAATCCACATATCTATTAAACAGTCCAATCCAACTATTTAATATTAATTTGAGGTGAAGCGACGAGAAAACATATGCATGTTAGGAGCCACGTCGGGGACCATGGACCCATATTCAGTAGCTACAATAAATTAAATAAAATTATTCTTCAGATCGAACAATTATATTCAATCTATTAATTCCGGGATTACACCACCATAAACCCGAAACTGAACTCTGCTGAATATAGATATAAACTTACACTCAACTTTGAGTCGAAAAGCTTCCACTGATATAATCATTACATACGGATAAATCCTCCATAGACTGTTCGTTTCGATTCGGGATATCTCCGTAAACCTTCTCGAAACCTCTTATCATTATTTACCATTAACCCCCTAGTGACCAAATAGTTCATAACTAATATAATATGAACTGCGCGCATCGGTCAGTTTCTAGGATTAACAAATAAGGGAACTGTCTGTCTGCTTCCCGAGGGAAGGAATGGATTCCATATCTGTGATAGCACAGACTACTCACTCATTCCAGAATAGAGCCAACGAGAAGTGTCGGACCACATACTACGAAGTGATCCTTACTAACACATCAAACCCTACCCTAGTCTAAGCAGCCGTCTGTGATCACCTCAGGATTGAGATTATCCATATATGATCGTCTTGTGATTCGATAAAACTTCTCGATCACAGAAATACATCGAGAACTCAAATCAAATCGGTCCAGCCCTATATGATTATCGTCATATATAAATGCTCCCACTGGGTACCCTATTACCGACAGTCCGGATAAGACTGTCACACCTAAAGTGTTCTGGGTGCATTATTAGCAAATTAATCTTGAGACCCGTACTCAGATTAATAAACGCTACGGGCTAAGTTAATTTTAAGTACATCTCACTAACTCAATCCTCTTGTGTATAGCCATACACTGAGTTATGTGATTACATAAACGAGGTACTTAGGGTTTTCAGTAGTGTCTTAATTATAAGCATACATGCATATAATAAGATGAATTATTAATTTTGTCATAAAACAATTAGATAATTGTCTTTCGGGCACTACACCTAACAATTCCCTCTAGGTAAGACAGACTGGTTCACAACCTGGTTGTCACTGATGGAATCTAATTCAGATATTATGGCTCCTGGCCATTTCTCTCAATCTTGCCTCTCCAACATTCCTTCAAAAGTCATGAGATATTCATTTTTCAAGATGAACACATCAGCAGCCTTTTCAGGCCACAGACTTATAGAACATTTGTGTACATGGAGCAATGTTCTACACCTCATTACTATGTGGCGTCTGCTCACGTTCCTATGGTTGAATCACTCCTTGTGGTTCTCAAACACTTTTGAGATCTCATTTACTCCAACTATCTCTTTTGGAAGAAATACCTCATTTAGAAGAGAGCATGTTTGGAGACAAACATTTTGTTTCACGGGAGAGTAGACAATATCTAGCAAACTTGCCAAGACATTCCACAAAGTTGCATATGTCGTACTAGGCTCCAAGCCTTTCTGACTTTGCCTATGACAACTTCAAATCATCAGTTAAGGTTTCGACATTATCCCCTTCCATATCTATAGAATTTATTCAACCTTATTCTTTGGAACTCGGTTAAGTATGTGTTTTGATTAAGGGCACTATCCCAAACCGGGTAAGGTGTCTTTGCAAGGCTTACGTCACAACTTTATCGTATAAAGTGTTGCTTACATTTCGGAAACGCAATCCGATCGTGCATCTCAAAATGATATCCTTTTAGGAAGAATCTGATTCCTTTTTAGATGACTTCTGAAACACCCTTCAGTCATTAACTGCTTTAATCCAATGAAGATTAATTCCTAAGTTTCATTTATCTCATATTCATACTTCAATAAGTACATTCAACTATTTCTAAAATAGTCCAAGAGAGAGATAAACAATTATTTATGGTATAAATTGTCACAAGCCAACAAACATCAATATGTTTAGTCTCTAGTCAATTTTTCTAGATTTTATAACCATTTTCATAAAAGGATATTTTAGTCCTCTTTGGATAAGATACGTGTAACCCACATGATTCGTAATCACATGGTTCAGACGTCATCAGAATGACATCTGATCACACGACTCTCCTCCATAGAGACTATGTCTAGAACAACCACAAACATTAAGGATAACAAGCGTACAAATACTTAGTTGAGATTTCATCAAATATATCAATTATATAGTGATACCAATCTAGTATGTCAGATTCATTGACCGTTCAACTTTATCGGGATAACATTTATTCTTTACAATCGAATTTGTCCATTAAATCCTAACATCAAACTGAAAATATGTTCTTCATAAGAACCGGAACATGATAACATTTATTTAGTTCCTTTATCAGTTTACTAGACTCAGAATATGGTAAGTGTTACAATGTTTGCTTCATCTTCCAAATCTGTATTTAATCTGTCTAATTTAGTCACATTCGTAGGATATCATATATCCGAGAGTTGACTTGAGTTTAGATAGATTTATCTCAACGTGCTTGCCTGAAATAGAGATTTCAACAAGTTCTCTTATTTAAGCACATGCCCTAACTTTCCATTTTAATCCTTCAAGCTCTTGTAAATTTTTCTTAATTTAGTCTTCATAAGGCTTACGAAAAATCACAAAAATTTTGTCTTCAATTTTCTTTCATAAAGAAAATCCAACGTTTGTTAAATAGTCTATTTAACCATTTGAATCATATTCAAACATGAACTATTTAATTTACTATCAAGCAATGATTAAAGAATTAAGTCGATACTTAAATCTTACAATTTTGAAAACAAACTTTCCAAAATTCGGCGTGGTCATCCTTATCCAATCCATCTAATGTTTGAATAATCATCATCGTATGACAGAGTGACCCATTGGATATCGTTATGTCCAATATGTGAGCTTCTGTTAATAATTAAAGTCTTAGAGGACTCCATCAGATATGTAGCCTCATTGTCTTCAACTTATGAAAACGTGATTGCTCGTCTCATTGTTTAAAAGGATTAAAATCACTTAACCAACTTGACAACGTTTCTCAAATGGTAACAATCATAATTTGGTTTTACTAATCGAGAATTAAAACATAAATATAAAAGTTTGTTAAAACTACAACATAAAATAAAAATAAAAGAGTGTTGTTGTTTATACATGCAAAATCAAAGATGGTCTTTGGGATTATGATTTTGCTCCCACTGATCAACTACTCCCAATTGACTTTCAAGAATTTTCCAAAATTCTTTAGTGGCTGGAATCCTATCTAGTTTACTCGATCCCCGACGTAGGCCGATCGACCGGGTCAATTTCGACGGATTATGATTTTGTTCCCACAAGACTTCCAGTGGTTTGACTAGTCAACTCTTTTACAATTCACATCGTCTATATGATATTGAACCTCATGTCTCTAAAATCAGACGGTCCTGACGTGGGCCAATCACCGCAAGATTCTTAGTCGAGTCGTAACTCAAGTATTCATGAGATCTCATAACGATCATATCCCGATAAAGACGATATACCCGATGTAGGTTAACTCCCGACGTGGGCCGATCAGTTGGATCCGAACAAGGGCTCTTCACCGTCACTATAATATTGGGAGACATATTATAACTCGATTTTTTCCGTGGGAGTAATCTTAAATTAATTCACTTAATTAATTTTATTTAATTACGGTCTCATCTATTACGTGCATATTACTACAATATCATATAAAGTAAAACATACACAACATTCCGCGCATAAATTTAACCGGTATGATCATGGACTTTTCCTAGGTGCGGTTTCGAATACAAACTGACAAAACCGCGGGCCACAACTAAGGGTAGCCGCAACCACCAATGGATCTTTGACTTGCGCCATATCCATGGATCTTTATCTCCTTTCTTTTGGTCTCCTTCCTTGTCTTCAATTTCTTTTACATAAAAATCTATCTAATAAATTTTACACCTGCCGCACATGGGGACGGGGGGAGCTAACGGGAATGGGATAGTGCAAAATAAAACTAGGTCATGTTCTTCATAACGGCCTAGGACAATAATAAAAACCAACAGAAAATAAAGCATTCACATCTATCCTATTAGGTCGAGTCCATGATCAATCGGGGTCCATATAATCATATTATATCTACTATCTAATCCATACACTCAATATCTTATGAAAAAGATAAAATTTAAATTTTAACTACTTGCGTCATTGAAGCATCCAATCAATTAATTAATTAAGGCTTAATAAATTAATAACTTTAGTTTAAATTTTCAAATTTAAAATATTTTAAATAATAATTAAAATCGAGTGGGTCTCTTTTGTTTCTTCCTTTTGATTCTTAATCAAAATGATGCCTTTGGTTTGGTCCAAACCAAATTTAAAGGCATCCTGGGCCCTTTCCAAAAATTAAATATTTATTGAGAATGCCTAGGCCCGTAGGCCCTTTCTAAAATCTAATATTTTGAAATAGGCTTAGGCCTATTTCAAAAATTTGGAATACCCTAGATTGGTTCATAACCAAATCTTATTTCTTCCCAATGAATTGGGTGATGCTACATGGCTTCCCAATGACCAAACTATTTGAGCCATTGGTTAGTCACATGACATCAACTAATTAAAAAAGAAATTACAACCATAGACCATATTGAATCATTAAAGATATACAAAACAAAAATTAAAAAGGGAAAGGGGACGGGTCGGCCGACAGCCGCCGGCTGCCCGTAATCCGCCGCCGCCGCCGGCGTCTCTGTGTCGGTGATGCCGCCGCCTCCGCCCTTTCATCTTCCTTTTTTTCTCTTTATGTGCACTATTTACGAATCAATATCAAACATGATTTAATCTATTGGATCTAATTTACTACGCGAATAAAGGATGCTTATTGGTAAAACTCGAAGACCGCTCCGATACCATTGTTAGGAAATCAATCGAGTAGCGCAGCGGAATTTCAAAAATTAATTTCCCGATTCAGGATCGACTTCGTTTAAACAATAAACATATAAGAGAGGGGACAGTAATACTACCTTGGTTGATCTAAAAGATCGATGCTTTGACCGTCCGGTAGGAGTAGATGTGTGCGAGCCGTCCAGGTGTCCGGACTCTACCAGTAATCCACACGAGCACCTAGCCGGAATCCCGCTAAAGATTGCTACTAGAAAAAATCGACTGCTAGGTCGACCTTTTCTCTCTCTATAATCTCACTCTAAGAAGCTCTCTTATTTTTCACAAGAACAATTAGCTCTTGGAATTACGGTGTACAAAAGAGCTAGCCAATCCTCCATTAAATAAGGAAAAGCGGCGCCCCAATTATCTCCCCAACTGATTGTGATTAGCTTCTAGTAGATTGATGAGAGAGAAAAGTTTTTCCTAATAAAATAAGAAAAGACTCTTTAATTGATTTATCTCTTTTATTTAATATCTTATATTAAATATTTCCAAGATTTTATTCAATATCTAATATTGACTATCTTTATCTTATTACCATAATTCTATTTTTTCAAAATCAAAAAATATCCAATATTAATATTATGGTAAGCTCATTAATTAAATTGAACAATCCAAATATATCCTATACACTTTGAATTTGGCGTCCTTTCCACTAATTTGGAAATTGAGATTTTCTTTAATTATTATAATACTATGATTAATTAATTTACAAAATACATGTATATCATATATATACATATTTCGAAATACATATGTATCAATATATATATTTAATTAATCAACATAATTAATATCTTGTATTATATTTATTCATTATAAATAAATACCACTATATTAATTTACCACTATAACCTTTATAGCATGAGATAAATTCTTTCCTTATTTGGTCATCAACTATAACCACATTTTAATCCGACTTGATGTTCATATGTGTGTAACCCGATAGGCTTCCGAATATGTTGACCATAGACATAAGGTGCAATTACGAAAATGCCCTTCACCTCTAACAATCATGGATAGCGTCTAGCAACACGTCCATGACCCCCAATCATCGGAAGAGTCAATACGCAATGACTACTACCATTCATGTGCTCGGTTAGCGTGTAAATAGAATCCTATCGGTGTAGTAATATCCATACGACCGTATCTTGAACGTATCCCATAATCTGGATATCAAGCTCTCTCAAAATAACTCATTTACTCCCGTTTTACAAAAAATTCACGAGAACTGGACATTCCTTATGAGAAGGCCATTTCGGATATTCACTCCTACTCATAGGATACGTAATTCCTAGACGACCTAACATGTATACTCCGCATGCTTCAGTATCATACCCAATCACTACTGCATGATCACACCATGGCTAATGGAAACCTCAATAGTTTCAAAGCATGACAATCCACACCGTGATGCCATGTAGACTCTGGTCCTAAGGATAATTACACAACCATCACATAGTCTGACACTTAACAGTGTAATTGGGTCAGTCTAACATACACATTCTCTAATACACATCCACGTACAGTCCAAGTGTCACTACACTTCGACAGACGAGATTTATCCCTACCCTTAAAGACATTTAATACGTGCTAGCCTGTTTGTACTACCAATGCCCTGTTTAATAGTACATCAGCCTATAGACATTTAAGTATCAAACTTATTAAAGTGATTAGAGATCTCATCAACCATAATCGCCTATCATGGTTTCTCTATCATAGTTTAATACTGAGGATGTTATCATATAACAGTTCATAATCGGTTCTTTAAAAGAACAAATATATGACAACAGAAAAGCCATTTATTATATATGTATTCATAAAGAAATAGTAAAAAATGATCCGACCCGGTCGGATCCGGTCCAACCCGAATGGGTTTAGGACACTATTTCAACACTTCAGACTAATATGACATGGTGAAATTACAGCTCGAAGATCGATAAGCGTTGGTCTTCCTATGATTATATTGTATGCTGAGGGTGCTTTCACCACCACATAATTCACCATCAGGGTCTTGCCCTTGGTACCATCTCCGAAAGTAGTTGGGAGCCTGATCATACCCAGTGGGTGTACTGGTGGTCCGGCAAAACCGAACAAATAAGCCGATTCCGGGGTGAGTTCGGCGTCTTTCAACCCCATGGCTCAGAACACAGTGTAGTAAAGAACATTCACAGCACTGCCTGTGTCCACACAAATCCTCTTTGTCAGATTACGATTAATTAATGCTTCTATGACCAATCCTTCATTATTTATAACCAGGGGGAGTGAGTCCTTAAGACTATAAGTTACTTCCCCCATCAGCCTTTGTATTTTTCATGATTGAGTACGGGCAGGAGACCTGCCACTGCCCTCACTCTCAGTTCTGCTTGTGTTGTTTGGCCCCCTGAGATCGTATTGATTGTGTTCACAGGGCAATTATCCAACTGGCCATCAGGGTCTGGTGAGTGGTCTCTTCTTCGTCGAAACTCATCTCTGTTATCTCTGTCTTTGTAGTTATTCCTACGCTTGAATTCATACCGACCACACGGTTCGGCCTGATAAGACCGATCTACGACCTCATCTAGATTTCCTTCCATTACCGCTGCATCAATATCTCTGATAAGATCCTGACATTGATCCGAGTCATGACCAATGTCTTTTTGGTACTTGCAAAACTTGTTAGGATCTCTCTTTTCTCGGGATCCCCTCATGGGTGGAGTTACATTTGATATTCCCTTTCTTTTCATAATTTTGAGAACCTGCTCGCGAGATCTGTTCAGGGAGATGAAATCTCTGTGCTGCAGAGCTTCTTTCTTCCCCAGCCGATCTGAGATGGGTGCAGTTACCCGGTCCCAAATTGACTTCCTTTTCTTATCTAACTTGTCTGCAGACTTTTTCTTCTTTCCTTCACCTTTTTTCATTTCCCCTTTTAGCATATTTGCCTTCTCTCTTTGGCAGTGTTTATAGACCACGTCTAGGCATTCTTCTATTGTTTGAGGAAGTTTTCTGTTCAACTTGGCGTGCATCCATCCCTCTCGCAGACCTGCCACGAAATAGGCGACCCGCAGTCGATCATCCGTATCCCGCACCTATACGGACTATTCATTGAAGTGCTTTATAAAGTGAAGCATTGCCGCATCTTGTTTTTGCCTCAAAGTGAGGAGATGAGTCTGATTTCTCTAAAAGGGACAAGCTGCGATGAAAGCATGGACGAACTTCCGAGTTAAGGTTCCAAAGTCGGAAATCGACCTGGGTGGAATCTTATTGAACCATTCTCTGGCTCTTCCGGTTAGCAATGCGGGGAAAGTCTTGCATTTCATCTCATTCGGTGCATTGTACAAATTCATATGCGAGATATATAGATGCATATGATCATAAGGATCCTTAGATCCATCATAAAACTCAATTTTAGTAATCTTAAACCCCGCTGGCCGGGGTTAGCTATCGATGTACTCCGTGAATGGCAACACACAGAGGAGTTCGTCTGATCGTCTTCCGAGCAGAGCATCCACTTCGACCTTATCTGTGTCGTTGGGTTGATGCACGTTTCTGTGCTCCGTGTGCGTACTAGACTCCATGACCTCCAGCTTTTTATAAGCAGCCTGATGGAGATCTATTTCTGAAACTTCTGGAGGATCCCTTCCTTTGATGGTTTCCCCTAGTATGACCTTAAAGGTGATAATGTCTATGTTTTTCAGGGCTATAACCAACGCCTGGTTGGCTGGGTCCTGAAAGGCCGGATTAGGCTGCTGAGTTTGATGTTCAGCGATGTTTGCTTTTTTTTGAGTGGCCGTAGCGTGGTCTTCTCCTTGGGTGGCCCCAGCAGCTCCACCGTGTTGAGACGGATCTATAGTCTTCTTACCGGTGTTTTTAGCCATTGTTGATCACGAGAATTCTGGGATTTTCAGTTTGCTTTATCAGAAAAGAAGGCCCTCCTTCTTGTGCCAATGGACAATGCTGGGTTTCGTCTATTAATTAATCCGGGCCAATTTACTTTTGTGACAACGATCCTAAATCCAAAGAACCATAAATCGTATTAATAGGGAGGTGTTTTTGGTGTATTTTAGACTGAGCTCTCGAGTTATTTCCGTGAGTTGCCTACGTATCCAATAGTGAATTGGAATCAAGTCTTTCGTAGTTCCTTAGGGTTGAAAGGGGATGATTTATCTCTTCCATTTTCATGCAAGGAATTACATTATTATTACTAATATTATTTCCTTAAGGATATACACGCATAAATCCCAATGATTTAGGGATAATTATGGATATATTTAAATATCAAGATCACAGTCTTCAAGACTTAGGATTCTTTCCTTATTTATCTATAGTTATCTAGCATGTGGAATAACTACCGGGGTTGCTCTGAGCGTTCTGCACCGAGCCCTCCAAGGCCACTATGGCGAACTGTGAAGCTCCTCTTCACCAGGCCTTGGCCGACCTGCGGCGGCTGGAGGAGGAGCCTTTGCCGATCTCCCACCTAGGGTTAGGGACTTACCCTTAGGTATATCGTTGTGGCTCCTGGCCCTTACGTTTAGAGGCTAGTCATCTATTATACGACTTAAAAGGATGACACGTGACGTAGTTCGAGTCGGCTATCATCATTCAATAAGGTGGTAATGGACTTGATCACCAATGGATTTATTGGTAAGCTCGGGAGTTTAAATGTGCTTGACTTGCCATCACCAATGGACTCGCTTGTGGATGAGTTTTCGGTGTAGGGGATGGAGAATTAATAGTATTTTCATTTATGTTATATTAAGTGACTAGTTATTTGGGCTTAGGTTATCTAAATGAGCTTATTAGCCTATAAATAGTTGAGTATCCAATCTAGCTAGTTGCTAGGTCATATTATGTAATTTGAATTTTGAATCATCTTCTCTTTTGAGAATGATATTATATTGGAGCTTGGATTCGCTCGTGTTTTATCCGATTATTGTAGATTTTCTACATCAAATATGGCATGAGAATTTAAAGAACATGAAAATTACTGACAAAGAATTTGTTTATAGTAGTTACATCCGTGTCAACGGTAGTTATTATTATGAGAAAAATTTCAAAGAGATCAAGAAAAAATTCAAACAGATGAATAATGTCAAAAGGATAGATGTTACTGCTATAGATTATGATTTAGTTTAAATAAATTAGGATAAAATAAGTTTAGCTTTAGTTTTAATTATTTTAAACTTACATTTATCTCCTATGTAAAGGACGAAGCAATGTAATAATTTATTCATTCAGAAAAAACATAGGATCATTGTTTTTACATTTCTGCTCATATTCTGATTAGGAGAAAAAAATTCAAACAGATGAATAATGTCAAAATGATAGATATTACTGCTAAAGATAATAAGTTAGTTTGAATAAATTAGGATAAATAAGTTTATCTTTAGTTTTAATTATTTTAAACTTAGATTTATTTCATTTTATCTCCAATATAAAGTAGGAACCAGTGTAATATTTTATTCATTCAAAAAAATATCGGATCATTGTTTTTACGTTTCTGCTCGTATTCTAATTTTGTTTATGACTGATTTTATTTATGGTATCAGATATAGGAGCGAGGGTTTAAATACCTTAACAATGGCAAACCCTCGTCCGGCCCCACATTTATTACAACCTCCGTCCATAACACTATGCCACCTCTGTCCATATATGTTTCTAGAAAAATTGTCATGTCAAGCTCCTTTCTTTTGTATGCAATACTAGTCTGCCAAAAAAAACCCACACACACACACACACCAAAAAAACACGCGTCCTAGTTCCCGGTTGCATAAGAGTCCAGAATTTATTTTTTGTCATTTTGTTTTACAAATAAATAAACATCTTAGACGTAGCAGATCTCAGAATACAACACCACTCTCAAAAGAGTCGGAAAATACGTGTGCCGAGGAAGTCAAATCTACAAATTACTAATAGACTCCGGAAGAACCGAAAAGACGTGCGCCGGAGTGGAGATGCCCTCCAAAATCACGACTAGGCCTGTAAAAGAGCCGAACCCTACTGAACCCTGGAGTAGTTCGGTTCGGCTTGAACATGTTCGAATACATGTCTCGATTCGGCTCGAAATTTTCGAGCCTAAAATATCAGGATTCGGTTCGGCTCGAACTTAAAAAAAGTGAAAAAATTCGGTACTATTCGGCTCGAACAGTTCGAATAGTTCGAACATGTTCGGTCCGAAAATTAAAAAATACCCAATAAATAATTCTAGTTCAAAAATACTTGTCCAAAACCAAAATAATATAACATAACATGTCCAAAATGTTCAAGGCCCTATTCCAAAATATAACATAACATGTCTAAAAATACCCTGCAACTCTACGAGCCGAACATGTTCGGCTCGTTTGTCCGAATACCAATTCCAAGGCCCTATTCTACGTTTGATGATACGAGCCGAGCCCCGAACCGAACTTTTTCAAGCCGAACACGCCGAATCGAATCGAACTTTAAGGCTCACTTACAGGCCTAATCACGACTATGGACTCCGAGAGAACCGTCGGGGTGGAGATGCCCTCCAAATTATGCTAAGGACAAACTTGGCTTTCAAGCCCGGCCTCGTTTGAGGGATCGTATTAGGAGAAAAAATACAAATAAATGAAGAAAAAATTCAAACAGATGAATAATGACAAAAGGATAGATATTACTGCTATAGATAATGATTTACTTTATGTAAATTAGGATAGAATAAGTTAATCTATAGTTTTAATTATTTTAAACTTAGATTTATCCCATTTTATCCCCTATATAAAGAAGAACAAGTGTAATATTTTATCCATTCAAAAAAAACATCAGATCATTGTTTTTACGTTTCTGCTCATATTCTGATTTTCTTTAGTTAGTACCTACTTTCTCCGTCCCATTTTATTTGTCAATGTTTCCTTATTGGTTTGTTCCAAAATATGTGTCCACTTTGTACATTTATTGTCAAATTTCTTCAAATGTACTTCACTCGTTACAATATTTAGAATAAAAAGTGTATAGCATTAAATGTTTCAATAACTACTTAAAGGGCATAAATGTAAAAATATTGGATCATTCAATGTGATTCAAAGCATTAACTACATTTTTTTAAATCTGTGTAAAAAGTCAAACAAGACAAATAAAATAGGATGGATGAAGTATATAAAATGAGAAGTGATACATCCACTACTCATTTTACCACAAAATCCTACACAAGACAATCAACGCCACACATATTATTGGGACCCATCACAATAAATAATTCATCACTTTAATCCATAGAAATTAAGAATGTAGTGTAAAGTGCACTACAAAAATCTGAAGTACAGTGTGCACATACCATTTCCCATATAAAATAGGTGTTTCTGAAAATATCCCCTGGATATGGCCTAGTGGTGAGTAGCTGGGGTGTTGAAGTGACGCCCGGACCATAAGCTGGAGGTCAGAGGTTCGATTCCCGCAAAAAGGGTTGATTTCCAATGATAAAAACTTCAGTGCAGTGGTCTAAGGCAGCCCTTGACTCAAAGCTCTAGGTTACCTAATTAACCTCTCGCATTCCTGTGGGATCGGGGGCGAGGGGGCCCTCACGGTTAGGGTTTAACCATTTTTGTAGGTGTTTCAAAAAATGAAAAATTACAAAACATATAGTTTGGCTATACAACAACAACTTTTTCAGCACTTTGTTATACTTTCCAGCAGAGAATTACACTTTGTTATCTTGTTGGTTCTAACCTTATATATGTGTTTTTTTTAATTTGATTTCTCAACAACTTGCTCTCTCTCTACACTGGCTCAATAGGTATATAATTCAATGTTTCCTTTAATTAGATGTTGCCATTTCCACCTTGAAGCCATTGCCCACCACTTATCCAAAATGCACGACTTTTTCACATGTGTTTGTCAGTTGCAAGTTTTATGCCTGTAAATGAAATTTTCTTTTGGGCCATTTTACTAGAATGGCATATGAAGTCTCACCTACTTGATTGATACACATGTGCCCTTGCATCCTATCCTACAGGTAATTAAGTAAATTTGGCTTGTGAACAATTGGATATGAACGGAGTAAACCGGTTGATTTTCCTATTGAACAGAATCACAAGATAGCATTGGCGGCCGGAGATTCATTGAGTGAACCGAAAAAATACCGTCGGTTGATTGGACGGCATATTTAATTGGGGGTAACGCAGCTTGACTTGGCATACTTGGATGGAGCATTGGGAGGCGGTGTTGCGACTGGTTCTTTATTTGAAGAAACATCTAGGTCAGGGTATTTTGTTGCGGTCTGATAGCTCACTTCTTCTTGAGGGTTGGTGTGACTCTGATTGAGCGAGTTGCCCTCTTACACGGCGTTCTTTGAGTGAATGGTTTGTGTTTCTCGGGCTTTCTGCCATATCCTGGAAATCCAAGAAACAAACCACCGTGTCTCGTTCCTCCACAGAAGCTGAATATCGTTCTATGGCCTCTTTTACATGTGAATTGAAATGGTTGAAGCAGTTGCTGATGATCTTGGGGTGCGGCGCCCCCCAGGTATACGTCTTTTTAGTGATAGTCAATCGGCGTTGCATATTGCTTAGAATCCTGTTTCACGAACGCACGAAACACATAGAGGTTGATTGTCATTTCGTGCGTGATGCTATTACGGATTGTTTGATTACTCCTTCGTTTGTTCCTATGAAGCATCAGTTGGCAGATCACTTTACGAAGGCATTGGGACGTCAGCTGTTGAAATGTATAAGTACCACCAATTGATTTTAGTACAGCGGTAAGCGCTTGATCTTCATGGTATCAGAGTCAGCGGTCATGAGATCTAATCCCGGTGTAAACGTTATTTTCCCCCTATATTGTGCAAGTGTTGGGCTAGCCTAGTTGGCCTTTGTGAGCCTAGTTGGCTCAAGCTTGTTGTGTGCCTAGTTGGCATAGCCTTGATATGACCCACACTTGAGGGGGTGTGTTGAAATGTATAAGAAAATATAGTAGCATCTTTACTACCACCAATTGGTTTTAGTACAACAGTAATCGATAGATCTTTAACATCAGCAATTCGAGTTTCTGTTGCGCAAGTTGGGTGTTCGAGATTTTCACGTTCCACTTAAAGAGGAATTATGATATTACGATGTATTTTGTAATTATATTAGTAAGGATAGTTCGGTAAATATTGATAGGAATGGACATCAAAATGACACTATATATATTGTACTTTTTTGGTTGATGAATGAGGAGAAGTATTTTTTCCAGAACTCGTTTTGACGGACATCATTATATGTAGCAGTTATTCAAGTAATTACCAATAAATTTCTTCTTTACAAACCACAACAAAACACGAGTTAATAATTAATATATTCTTTTCAGAAAAAAAGAAGAAAGAAAAACACAATAACAACATTTAAGCAACAAATAATGACAAAAGAATTTTCGTTAAAAATAAAATAATAATGACAAAAGAATAATGCTATTTACAGATCAGTTTTTGGAAAACCAATAAAAGGAAAACATTAGGAATCGAAAATTAAAACCATTAGTATATAGCCTTGTCTAACATTAATATTTAATTTTTGCATCTAAATAAAAACCACGTCGTTTCATATATATATATATATATATATATATATATATAATAAATATATATATAAATATACGTGGTATTTATTTATTTATTTATACACCGAAATTAGCCACCAGACAGATAGACAGATGATCTCGTCCCTTGAATCCGTTAATCAACGGGCATAGCATAGCGACACAAGGGACACAAATTACTCACTTGAAGCCATTTAACAATGCAATTTTCGTGATAAACATGTTCACATGGCATCAAGATCACTTCTTGACCCTCTTCTAACTCTTCCAAACATACCATACATTTTATTATCTCAATCTCATTAGCAGATTTATACGTTGCCCTCTCTAACGAGTCGACAGCAAATCGGGCTGCCGGAATACAAACCATCTTATTTGCATCCTCAATTGAGGATGTCACAACCCTTGCTATATCATAATCCAATTGTTCTTCATCTACAAGATAACTTGAAGCCCAGATCGAAATATTAGCGTTAAAGAGCAAAACATTCACGTCAGCTTTACGACAATTATTCATCCAGAAAGTTGCCTTCCTTTCGATTTTGTATCGAATTTCTGCTACCACATCAAGCGGAACAAGCTGATTCTTGAAAAAATCCCTATTACGTCGATCGACAACCGGCCCACTTCTCAAATTGGACACCGAAACAACCTCCACCGTTGTGTTGTGAAATCGTAAACCCTCTCCTTCAGGTGGGTTGAAGTTAGTGCTTACGTCGTACCGAAGGTTGATGTATAACTCATCCTTACCTTTGTCGTCAATAGGTTTGATGCAATCATAGCCTTGATGAGTTAAGACATATTGATAAACAATCTCCCACGACCTTGCCATGGATTAAAAAAAAAAAAAAAAAGTGATGGGATCGAACTAGAGAAAAATAAGAATTGAACCAAGCGAAATAATAGCACACAGAAAGATTTTAAGATTTTTTTGGAAGAATAATGGCTTAGTATATGAATTTAAAGATAACCGTGCGTTGCTTTTTATAACTAATTATTATAAAGGTTTCCGGGCATTACTAGGGAAGCAAATTAATCTTTAACCGACATTCCGGGCAACTTTTTTTTTATGGGAGGGTGTGGGGGCGGGGGTTAGTGGGGGTGGGGTGGGGGCGGATGAATATCAGTTATTACATCTTTAATTATTTATTTATTCCTTCAAAAAAAATATTTATTTTTTTATATAAGATATTCCCTGATTCAAGCCTCTTTGAGGCAATATAATAATAATAATAATAATAATAAGAAGAAGGAGGAGGAGGGGTGTTTATAACCAATGATTCAAGTCTAGGGCCGGCAAAAAATTCCCGAAATCCCTACCCTACCCGACTTTCTTCCTGAATTTTTTTTCATACCGAAGTTTTTTCAACCCGAATTTTTCGGGAAGTGGCCCATCCCGACTATGATCGGGAAATATACGGGTACAAGTTGTATACCCGACGGGAATCCTGACCCGTCCCGACTAAAAATAATAGTAAATTTCATAAATTTTTATTTAATGAATAATTTATCATTATCTTTAAGATTGTGTGGTTATTATTTCAATTATATATTCATGACCAATATCAATTGGCTGATCGTCTCACCAAGTCGCTTCCTCGTCCCGCTTTTCAACATTAGCATATCAAGTTATGCCTCCTCCCTAGGCCAATTTAAGGGGGTGGTAATAGAAGAAGTTATATTTATTGTTTGTAATTATTATTAACATCTAGAGAGGCCCGGAACCTTCCGTTGTAAGTGTGTATATATATACTTTTTTCTGAATCAATTCTTCTAATACTACACTCCACTTGGCACGTTTAGTCCATTTATCATGCTTTAAACATCAATTTGACGGAAATTAAAAAAAACAAAACACAGAAGCTGAAAAATTAAAGTGCTAGAAAAATGTGTAAAACGAAAATTTATGGTTTGAGTCGAGTTGATAATCTATCCTTAAGACGAATTTGCACCGAATTCTTGCTTATGGTAATCGCAATCGTCTCCAAAAATACAACAATCCTTACCCTTCTGGTTATATGACACTTGTAAGGAATCTGAAGCAGCGAATTCGAAAACCTGGAATGAAATCTCTATTTGACTTCTAATAATGCAAAGTATAAAATATGTTGTTCTAAACTATTTGAAGAATTTTTGTGCAAAGCTTCATTTATTGGACAAAGAATCCAGCCCAATCAAACTTCATGCTTTTGCATATGATAATTAACAGTTCAATCATGGGTCCTGATAAATTATCCAGGCTTCCACTGAGTCCTAAGATGTTCTTTGCTATTATCTTACTTAGTAGGTTGTACTCCATTCCTATATGTTTCACATTGATGCTCAGTGTTGATTTAACAGCATCATTGGTCTTTATTCTGTCAACAAAATCCAATTTTGACAGTCCTATTTCCTCAGGGTTAGTTGGAGCATCGATTACAGGTGCAAAACAAAAAGCTTCCCTCAGCAGGTTCGAGGAAACTTCAATCTCCTAGCAATTCACTGTTGTAGTAAATGCCTCTCTATTGTCTCTTATCACAATGTTTCTCCAGAAACTAACAACATTCGTTTAAGATATTCTTTCCAGTCTTATATTGAGCACTTCTTCCAGTCCTTCGTATGTTCTGATTCTACGACCAATATTGATAGCCAACTCAGTTTTGTTAGTATCAACAACAAAACCTCTTACACTTTGGCTTGTTCCAATGTGAATATCATCCTTATCCGCCATTATCAAAGAAAAAGATGAAGAAGATAGCTTTCAAATCTGTGTTCACACGGTATATTTGCAGAGAATTTCAATCTGAAAGTTTATAAGGATCTTCTGTGTATATGTCTGTATATATAACAGAGAGTAGGGGTAGAAACTGTCAGATCGTGTACTGTAGCATTAAACACGATTAAATTTGAGTTAATGAGATCTTGACATATGGCCCATAACTTATCTATAAAGAGTTGTAACCGTCAGATCGTGTAACTGCGGTTATAAAGATAAAATAAATATCCTGGGCTTTTGCTTTTTGACTTTTGTTAAAGTTTGACTGTAACGTATGCTTCAGCAGCCTTTTCCATCAGTAGACTTGGCTCAGCATCCTACTGACAAAGATGCCTCAGAAGCCTGCTGAAAAATTAACTCTGATGATCTTCAATTCTCATTGTTTTGTCCAACTGATAATACAAGATGAAGTTTAATAACAATGACTGATCTATCAAGTGAGCTCACCCAACATGACAAAGACCAATCGCCTTGGCAACTTCATTTGCTCAATTGTCCAACCATAAGTCTATACATGGAATTGTTGATACTAATGACTAGTCTGCTAAGTGAGCTCACCCAACATAGCAAAGACTAATCCCTTTGGTGAATTCCAGTACATTTTTGATCGTAGGTGTATCACTCAACTTTTATAATTCCATGTTCAGTTCTTAGTTTAGTAAATCTTTCACTATCCAATGGTTTAGTGAAAATATCAGCAAGTTGATCTTCAGTAGGGATGTAAAGAACCACCACATCTTTCTTTTCAACATGATCTCTTATAAAATGATGTCTCACATCAATGTGCTTGGTTCTTGAGTGCAAAACAGGATTTTCTGTGATTGCAATTGCACTTGTGATGTCACACATTGTAGGAATTTATCTTTCTTCAATTCCATATTCCCTTAATTGTTGTCTTAACCAAAGTATTTGTGCACAGCAGCTTCCAGCAGCAATATATTCAGCTTTAGCAATGGAAGTTGATATAGAATTCTGTTTCTTATTGAACCAGGAAACCAGTCTATTTCCCATCAACTGACAGGTTCTTGTGGTGCTTTTTCTATCAATCTTGCATCCAGCATAATCAGAATCTGAGTAGGATATAACCTTGAAGCTTCCAACTTTTGAATACCATATTTCTACATCCAAAGTCTCTTTTAGATACTTGAGAACTCTTTTGACTGTAGCTAAATGACTTTCCTTAGGTTTTGATTGAAATCTTTCACAAACACCTACATCAAAGGATATATCAGGTCTGCTGGCGGTAAGGTACAACAGACTGCCTATCATCCTTCTGTATAAGGTCTGATCAACATCTTTGCCTTTTTTGTCTTCATCCAATCTGATGTTTGTACTCATAGGAGTTGATACTTTGGTGCTGTTTTCCATACCAAATTTCTTCAGTAGCTCCTTAGTACACTTGGTTTGATGAATGAAGATTCCATCTTTCATCTGTTTGACTTGTAAACCCAAGAAGCAGTTCATTTCTCCCATCATACTCATTTGGATTTACTTTTCATCAGATTATCAAACTTTTCACACAGCAATTCATTTTCAGAACAAAAAATTATGTCATCAACATAAATCTGTACCAGCAGGGTGTTGTTTCCTTCATTGATTCTGAAAAGAGTCTTGTCAATGGTACCTTTGGTAAATCCATTGTCCACCAAGAAATGAGATAGAGTCCCATACCATGCTCTTGGTTCTTGTTTCAAACTATAAAGTGCTTTATTGAGTCTGTACACTTTATCTTCTTGATCTTTAACTTCAAAACCAGGAGGTTGCTGAACATAGACCTCCTTTTCCAGAATGCCATAAAAAATGCACTCTTGACATCCATCTGATATACTTTGAAGTTTTTATAAGCAGCATATGCCAAGAATAATCTTATAGCTTCTAATCTTGCAACAGAGGCATATGTTTCATCAAAATCTATTCTTTCTGCTTGAGAATAGCCTATTGCTACTAGTCTGGCCTTGTTCCTCACAATGGTACCAAATTCATCCAATTTTTTTCTGTATACCCATTTTGTACCAATTATATTTGCATGATTATGCCTTTCCCCTAGTGTCCAAACTTGATTTCTTTCAAATTCATTCAATTCTTCTTGCATGCAATTATCCAATCTGGATCTGATATAGCTTCTTCAACAACTTTAGGTTCCATTTGTGATAGAAAACCAGTAAACATTGCTTCTAGTTGTCTTCTAGTCCTCACACCTTGTTGTATACTGCCAATAACTTGTTCAGCAGGGTGATCCGTTAACCATTGTGGATTTTGGTTAGATTGATTCTCAGGAACATCATGTTCAGTAGGGTCTGCTGTTGCTTCAGCAAGAGGTTCAGCAGATCCTTGAATTGCCTCAGTTGTTGCATCAGTAGTATTACCAGCAGGGTGTTCAGCAGGGGAAGAGTCAGAAACCTTTAAGTCATTAATACTTTCCAAAACATCAACATATTCTGGATCAGTGACTTATTGATTCTCAGCAGGTTCTGACGCTTCATCTTCCATTCCAGTGAACTTAGGTTCATCAAATACAACATGTATAGTTTCTTCATGTTTCAGTGTCCTTTTGTTCAGTACCCTGAATGCCTTGCTGACAGAAGAGTATCCCAAGAAGATTCCTTCATCTGATTTTGGTTGGAATGTCTTCAATTGCTCCTTATGATTTAGAATAAAACATTTGCTTCGAAATGGATGGAAATAAGATATATTAGGTTTTCTTCCATTCTAAATCTCATAAGGTGTCTTCATCAGCTTCTTGTTCACTGAGGTCCTATTTTGTGTATAGCATGCTGTATTGACTGCTTTAGCAAAAAATCTTTTAGGTAATAATGCTTCACAAATCATAGTTCTTCCTGCTTCTTTTAAAGTTCTGTTTCTTCTCTCAGCAACCCCATTTTCCTGAGGTGTACCAGCAGCAGGTAGTTGATGTAGAACATCATTCTTCTTACAGTATTCTCTTATAACTTTTTTGAGAAATTCAGTATCCTTGGCTGATCTGATCTTCACTACTGTCAAACTTTTCTCATTTTACAACCTCTTCAAAAGATCATGCATCTTTTGAAATGTTTCACTTTTCTTGTTCATGAATACTACCCAAGTGTATCTTGAATAATCATCCACAACTACTAAAGTTTACTTCTTTCCAGTTACACTAGTTGGTGTTACTGGTCCAAAAAAATCCGCGTGCATCAACTCCAAAACTCTTTTTGTTGACTGTTTAATCTTTGACTTGAAGCTTGATTTTGTTTGTTTACCTTGCTGACAAGCATCACATATAGCATCCTTCTTGAATGTGATCTCAGGTAAAACCAATCACCAGTTTCTTCTTCACCAACTGATTGATATCATCAAAGTTTAGATGATTCAACTTCTTATGCCATATCCAATTAAGTTCTGACTTGGTATGCACAATCACGCATGTCTCTGGAACAGCAGTAGACTAATCCACAACATACATGTTTTGTTGTCTTCTTCCAGCCAACACAACTTGATCACCTCTTTCACTAACGACAAGATAGGTGCCTTTGTCAAAAGTTACTTTGTAACCCATGTCACAAAACTGTCCAGTGCTCAGTAGGATGTAGTCCAGTCCTTCCACAAATGCAACATTCCTGATTGTTAATCCATTTCTCACAAGTGTGCCATATTCTCTTGTATATCCTGGTGTATTCTTGTTGCCAAAATTCACTGTTGGACCATCCTTTGCCACAAAATTTGACAAACAGTGCTTATTCTTTGTCATATGTCTGGAACATCCACTGTCAAAGTACCAGACACCCTACAAAACAAAGTTAATACATTTTAGGAACCTAAAACTGTTTGGGTCCATGATGGTCAGTGGTAAGCATGACCCTTGGCAAGTTTCCATAAGGTCTTCTTTGAAAGGTATCATAATTTTGCTTATACATGTATTCTACACATCTATAAGGTCTAACATTTGGTTGTGTAGGACTCACATATGCTTTCTGGCCTTTTGGTATGTAATGCTGTTTAAAGTGATTTTTATTGTTAGAAGCACTAGCATAACCATAGGTTTGCTATCTGTTAGGAACAACTTTGTAATATGGAGTCTGCTGAGGTCTCTGTTGAGGTCTTATATAAGTCATGTGATGAGTCCTCTGCTGATTCCATTGCTGAGGTTTTACCCTAGCAGCTTGGTTATATCTATTGTTTCTAGCAGTGGTGGCAGGAATATTCCAATCATCATCAGTAGGGAATAATCTACCTTTCCCCCTGAGATAAGTATCCCTAGAATGATTGACATTTTTAGGCTTAGGATTCTTATCCTTGGAATATTTTTGATTTTTACCCTTTTGTGGTCCAGCAGACTTGGTAGCAGGTCTGCTATCAGTAGATCTAGAAGGTACAGCAGTCCTATTTTTAGATTTATTCTTTTTGTTAGGTGCTTTTGACCTTTTTGACTTCTGACTTTGCTTTCTTAAAGTCTTCTCAGTAGGCTTCACTACCTTAGCAACCCTTTTTGGAGTTGGATCTTGTGCAGGTACAAACTTAGGACCAATTCTGGTACTAGGTTCAGTAACCTTACTGGATCCACTCTTATTGGATTGTTGAGTTCCAAATCCAAGGCCTGTTCTATCACCATATGGCTTTCCAGATTTGAATGCAGTGGAGGAACAAGATTGTTTAACAGATTTAACAGCTGCTGAATGTACAACAGGCTTATGCTGATTTTGTCCAATCTCTTTTTCCTTACCCTTGAGATTTCTTAATTCAGCTTTTAACCTTTCAACTTCTGATTGAAGAGCTTCTTTTTCAGCCTTCACAATCTCATAACCAGATTGTATTATCCTCAGTTGATTAAGGATGGCATCCAAAGTTTCTTCATTGTCAGAATTTTTAGGATTTGAACCACAAGTTGATTCACAATCACTTCCAGCAGGAGTGTATATAGATACCTCCTCTGTTTCATCCATGTTTGCCATTAAAGCATAATCATCCATATCAGCAACAAATGCAGTATCATCAGATTCATTTCTTTTTTCTGATTCAACTTCATATCCTAATTCATCTTCGGCAACCATAGCCTTCTTGACAGATCTTTTTTTGTTGACTTTTGCTCTTCAATAGGTTTGGACAATCATGTCTGAAATATCTAGGCTTCTTGCAATTGAAGCAAAGATAATCAGGTTCCTTTTTCTGTTTTAGTTCAGGACAGTCAGGTTTGAAGTTTCCTGGTTTCTTGCATTGATAGCACTAGTAATCATTGTCTTTCTTGGATTCTTCCTTTTTCTTTTCACTAAACTTCTTTGTGAAATTCCTTGGAGAACCCTTTCCAGTTTTCATCATTCTGATTTTCTTGCTCAGTAGGGCAATTTGCTCTTGCATCTCATCCAGTAGATCATCTTGAGCTCCTGATGTTTCTTCTTGATGTGTAGCAGCCAATGCAGTGGTCTTTGGTTCTTCTTTTTCTGTCTCAGGTACAAGTTTCTTACTGAATTCATATGCCTTAAGATCTGAGAACAATTTGAAGGTGTCTTCTTCATGTAGACTTCTCATTTCTTCTATGGCAGTCACCTTCATCTCCCAAACTTCTTTTGCAGGTAATGCTTCCAAGATTTTGAATTGATTTCTTCTTTAGAATACTTCACACTCAGTAGGGTGAGTTCATCCATGATTGCATTGAATCTTGACTCCATTTGATCAATAGTTTCATTTGGTTTCATTTTGAACTCCTGGAACTTCTTCTTTGCCACACTGATCTTGTTCTTCTTGATTGCATCAGTGCCTTCACAGATTAATTGCAACTTAGGCCAAAGTTCTTTTGCAGTCTTGCAATCCATCACTTTCATGTACATATTGCTATCCAAAGTTCTGTATATGATATCAATAGCAATGTTGTTGAGATTTGCTCTTTTTCTATCTTCAGCATTCTACTCTCTTTTTGGCTTTGGAATGTACTGGGTCTCATTTCCATTGTTACTGACTTGGTGATCTCCAGTGGTCCATCTGTCAGCACATCCATCATCTCATCATGTGTTGCAGCTAGAAAAGCCTGCATACGACGTTTATACTCATCAAAACGATCTAAAGAACACATCAACATTGTTCTAGCATACTGGTTGTTATCCATGATGCAAAGCTTTGAAAATCAGAAACTTGAAAAAAAATTTCAAATTATTTTCACAAGCACAACAAGTAGGATTACTTCAGAACATAAGCACTGCTCTGATACCAATTGTTGATCCCTTGAAAAGTCTTTGGTTAAGTTTAGAGAGGGGGGTGAATAAACTTAACACTTAAAAATTTTGGAGTTAACAAACTCAACAACTTCAGCAGCATGCTGATTGCTCAGTAGTCTGCTGACACTCAGTAGTCTGCTGACTATTGACTTTACTAAATTTGTTGCCGCGGAATATATTTAAATTAAGCCTTATTACTTGTTGTTAAAATATGATACCAAGTATTAGATACTCAGTAGTGTATATGTGTGATTCAATTGCTAGTTTATTAGGTTGATGTGCTAAATATACTAAATGCAGAATATAAATGCAGAAAGTAAGTAGGCAAATTTTATAGTGGTTCCAGGTGGTGTAATCCTGTCAGTCCACTCTTCTCCTGTGATGTTGGAGGTAATTCACTAGAGATCCTTGAGGTAGCAGTTACAAAAATCTCTAAGTTGTTTGTCCTTCACCAATAACTACGGCTTCACAAACTGAACACTTGGAACAGGTAGGATTGCTGCTCCAAAGTATTCCACTGGTCCTTGAAGGGTAGAATTGCCTCTTCACCAGCTCCACCACAAACAACAGTCCTTGACACCCAAAGATGCTTCAATGTCTTCAGTAGATTTCTTGTAAAAGAAAGTTTGAATCAAGTAAGTGATTCAGCTTTCAGTAGCTTGACCAGGATGGTATGATCAGCAGCTTGGATTCTTCAAGTGTGTAAACTTGATGTAGCTTGATAACAGATTACACTTGAAGAAGTTTACTGGATCAGTAGCTTTAAGTTCAGTAGGGTCAGCAGGGTGATTTCTTGATAAGAATCTGAAGCTCAAGATTTTCTGTTATTTTTCTCTCAAAAATCATCACTTGTATCTGAATTAGGAGCCCTCTATTTATAGGTAGGAATCCTTATGACTTATGTTTGAAATTCAAACATAGACGTTTCAGATTTGTCCCATCTTGACTTGCTTTCTGTCCCTGTACATAGTACTGACACTGTCAGATTGCTTTTTGATAGTTTTCAAACTGTTCACCCTTTGACTTGTATCCATTGGATAAACCTCTGTTTCTTTCCAACGTCCTTTTAATCTTAGCCATTGATTTTTGTTGATAAAATCAAGAGTTGTTATCTGTCCTTTTCCTTGTAATCTTCCAATGTAACCTTTGATTTAAATCGAAATATCTATGTTCAGCAGGTTCCTGTGAATGTAAGTCTGCTGAAATATATAACAGTCAGCTGATCCAAGTTTGTTGTGTTTATAAAACACTATAGCTGACTTCTCTTATATCTAAATTTTTATTATGAAGTTAGATTTCACCATTTTGAATATAACTAAGTTCCAATCACCACTTAACTTATGGAACTTAGACCTTGTACACAAGGTATATGTAATCAGTTTAAGTCATCACAGACTTCCCTAAATTCTGATTCCATATCCTTGACTTTAAATACTAAGTTTGATCCCTTAGCCTTCAATAACTGAGTTTGAGCCCTCAGCCTTCAGTCTTCAGCAGGTTCCTAAACTAGTCTATTGACCCAGTCTGGTTCGGTTCAGTTTCGGTTTTCATACTGTATTTTATTTACCATAAAATTTTGATTTTTTTCTTCTAAAAATGAGACAAACACCATTATTGGCTCCATAAGCCAGCGGGTGGTCGTTGTAACGACAATTTCAAAGGTTGCTTTGAGCCTTTCACGATCAAAGGATGAAGAATATTAGAAGAAGCAAGAACGGCCGATGAGCTCAAACGGCGGTTATCGGCGGCTGGGAAGCATTTTAGGTTTAGGTTTAGGTAGAAAAGGCAGAAGTATAAGATTTAGAAATTTAGGGTTCTGTGTGGAGGGTTTTTATAGTAGGAGCTAGTGAACAAAATAAATTTTATATATATATATATATATATATATATATATATATATATATATATATATATTAAAAATGAAGTATAACCGGTTCGGTTCGGGTCATACCGGTTTTTTGGGATAAAACCGAAAACTGAATTGGATTTCCGGTTCGGTTTTTCTTCAATGAAAAAACCGATTGGAAAACCGCGGTTCATCATTTTCCGGTCCGGTTTAATCCGGTTCAGTCGGTCAGTCCAGTTTTCCAATTTCGTTGTACACCCCTACATTCTCTTAGCTTAAATCAACACTATTTTAGTTTAATCTTTCCATTTCTTAGCTCAGATTTCTACTCCAAACACTAAGAGACCATCTTTTAATTAGTTTTCTATTTTGTACTTTTTGGATCTAATCTCGAATTCTGCAAATTAATGGTATATTTCTTCTTTCTTTTACTTGTTATGTCTTTAATTTACAACTTCTTCTATGTTTTAACTAGAATAATGAGTAGCTAATCCCTTTTCATAGTCGAATCATGTGAAATTTGGTGAAATCACCCTTTGGGTAGTGCTTTTTATTGTTGTATCTTGCATGTTTCATGTCTTAGAACTTGTTATAACAGATTTGGGCTAGATTGATCACCTAGGTCAAAACCACAGTCACGGATTTTATTAACAAGTAATAAATTTATAATCCGATATACCTCAAGTGCAAGGATCGTAGTAAAGAGGTTGATACCGGGTCGATCTTACGGGGAACTAACGATTGGGAATCCTAGTCTTTGTTTAACTAACTAACCTATGTCATGATTACTAAAACTAAACAGCAAATAAACTAAACAGGGAATAACTAAAACGAAGGATAACAATAAATGAAACTGGACAGAAGATAAGATCTAAAGCCAGGAAAGATAGTTTCGAACCAATTTAAACTAAACTAAACCTAGTATGCAATAAAGGAAATTGATTAACTAAACAATTCAAGTTCAAGGGATTTGATCAAATTATAACGAGCAAACGAGCGATTGATCCACCTATCCTAACAAGTATCAACCCCTATCTCGATTTTATTGTGTTTTCTAACCAAGTTGTGATTTCACCTTGTCTAAAACGTGAACCCTAATTTCTTAGATAGTTCACCTATTAATCTATATCTTTCGATTTAAAGATTAACGACTTTACCAATTAAAGGTGTAAACTTAACGTTCGTAACCTAGAAATCTAACCTATTAACTCTCGTTATATAGATTAAACATCTATTCCTTATCACGATGATCCAACGTTTATATGACTTTCATCAACACAAAGCAGTCAAGCATGCACATCTTTCGATATAATTGCAATAAACAATATAAAACATGATAAAGGAAACAACTTTAGATAAGAACTCACAATATAATCGAAGAACCGGAATCAAAACATGTTGGATAGGCTTCACAATGCTCGTTTGATGAAGGCCTAGCCTCTAAACATCCTCTTGCAACTTGAAATTGTAGAAGAAAAGTGCATAAAAACTACTAATTTTAATCTAGGATTTGGATCATAAAAACTGGAAAAGAAAGTGTAAAAATCGCAGCCTAAAGCCGCCCCTAGGATTAGGGTTTTGAGTATTGGGTAGTTGGTATCCTTAGGGTTGAGAAACTGCCGCCTATATATAGATTTTCAAGTCGGTTCAGCTAAGTCGGCTATTGGACGCCCGTCTGGATCCCTGAACGCCCGTCCACTCTTCTATACAAACTTCGAATCGGGCCGAGTCATGATCAGACGCCCGTCCTTCTTTAAATTGAACGCTCGTCAAGCAATTTCATCCAAACTCTAAATCAAAAATATCAGCACGGACGCTCGTCCACTTGACCAAACGCCCGTCCACTCTGGACGCCACTTCAAGCTGCTGGACGCCAGTCCAGGATCGACTTCATCTTGATTTCTTCATCTTTATCTCTTTTATCATCAATGAAATTCGACTTTTATCTCTTTTTGATCATTATTTGAGCATCAAACATGTACCTATAACACATTAAAACATCGCAAAATGTAATATCATCCAAATAATCATAAAATCACAATTAAAACACCAAAATTAACCTATTTTGCGATTAACTCGTTAAAAACCTCATTCACTCAATACTTCCGTTAAACACTCGTTTCTTATGCAAATTATACGAATATGAGGAGAAAATATCATAAAATATAGCGTTATAAATCGTATAAATTCACCCTTAACAACTCCCCCACACTTAGCTTTTGCTCGTCCCGAGCAAAACAAAACAAAAAATTAGGGCTCGAAACGAAAACAGACATCTCAGACAATATAGCATAGATCCAATAAATCAGAAGTTCACCACTGTGTGTGTGCAAAGCCATAGAAAACTTCCACTAAATCCAAACTTGAGAAACTCGAAGCAAAACTAGCTAATACCCCCTCGTAGACTAGCAATAAATGACACTCATAAGATGTACCCTACAAACGTGACATATCCCGAAAAGGATGATCGATTATATCTAGGGCCTTTCTGAGATACTTAGAGGATAATCCCTACAGCATATCTATCAGTTTCTACTGGGGATAAGATAGACGATAACTTAGTCTTTCATTCATTTCATACCACTTCTTTTATAAGTTGATTTAATTATTTTCACATTTAAACGCACATCAGAATGAGCTCTTGCCCTGTCATAGCAGAATAGGATATTCGAGATATACCCTACCTTACTCCAATCATAAGGCAGCTTTTTCTGACTGTCGTGAGCTTTTAGTCATCATAGTGGTATAGGACATACGTGGTATACCCTACCTCACTCAAATCATCGACCAGCTTTCGACACACCCAATTAATTCTTCATATTTTTCAACTTTTGCATTTGACAATAAGTTACGTGTTACTTATCACATTCAAACCTTAGATATTCACAGTATATCATACTTCGGATCTAAATACAAACTATCATAAATCTCAAGATATATATGTAGCACTAAGCACATGACTTATAAGAAAATCAAAAATCACTCGTCCAGAAGGGGTATAACTTTATATTATAGCTCATCGCTTACTATGGCTCGTGAAAAATAGATCTCAGGTGAAACAACTAACTTATCAAACATACGATATATAGCTTGGATGACTATAAAAATAACGAACATTGAATTGAATTGCCTACTCGGGACAAAACAAAAACAAAATGTCAAAAAAATTTGAAAATTCTAGCTCATTTTTAGCTCCTTTTGCATAGAAACATAACGAATTAAGCAAATGTTCGATACACATAAACCATTCCCCTCCCCTACACTTAAAGATCAACATGTCCTCATGTTGTGCAGAATTAAAGAAAAGATAAAGAACTTAGCTGATTGTAGTAGATACTCGAATCGTTGGTCAGGCCGGAGCCCACGTAGTGACAATTAGAACTCGTAACCATACGATGTAAATGCGAGCTCAAAAATACCGCTAAAAATACACCTGCACTACTCGACAAACACGGAAAAATCTCGGGGAAAACGGGTAATTATACCAAAATGAAAAGAGATAGCAAAATCGAGTAATAGCAAAAGATAAAGCATTCAATACATCCAAAAGTTAAAACAGAGTAAAAATGAAGGTACGGACGCCTTATGGCTTACATGATTCAATCGGAAAAATAAACAGTAGCAATATCAAAAGTACAACGAATCATGTAATGAAATGTAGCCAAAATTAAACAGCCCATCCATCTAGGACAAATCAAAAGCTAAAAAAAGAAAAATAAGATCAGGGCTGCCCCGGTGCCGCAGAATCATCAGCCGGAGGTGGTCCACCCGCAGGGGAGTCAGGCTGCTCCTCATCAGAAGACGACTCAGACTCGTCCAGGACATCCGCAATCGCCCGCTCAACCTCGTCTAAATAAGTGTAATCGATAACGCTCGGAGCGAAGATTTTGTCGTCCCTTACAGGCCGGCCCTCACTCAGACACTTCAAAATAGTCAAGATGTTATTCTGGGAAGTCCGAATATCCTCCATCCAGTTCCGCACACTGTTGCCCATACTCAACTTCATCCGGACTGAGGGAGATAAAGTAGGAAGGTAGGATGGTCGAGGCGGTGCCGAAGATGAACCGGGCTCCTGTGGTGCCTCTGTCTCAGAATGCCCCGAAGTCCGAACCTTTTCTCGTTGAATTGCCCTCGGGTTCTTTGTTTTAAGATCCGGCCTATACTCAAGAACACCGGCATCCACACACAGGCCATGTATCAAGTGGGGAACAATCAAACACCGGGAATAGACTTTCTGATTGGTCGCAATCTCATCAAATAAGGCTTGGCCGACATCGACTTTTAACCCAAAATTCAACGCGTATAACATCCCAATATCACCAATGTGGAAATGTGTGAGGTTGTTCTTTGGCAACGATACCTACTCGAATGAATAACCTACAATGAATCGACTACCTTCCGGTCTCGAATGAATCGACAACATCCGGACCTTTCAAACGCAACTCCTCTAACGGATCCCGGCCGGCATCCTGCCTCCTCTTAAGTCGTAGTTACTACTCCTCCGTTGACTCCGGTTTCTAAGTCCGTCTCGAACAAGCTTGCTAAACGCGCTAAGGGACATCATCCCATTTCCTATCCCTCAAAAGCTTCATCGGAACCGTTTCCATAACCGCCCTCTCGATCAACATCGTCCTCGACGATGGCGACTCGTCTCTAAATCGGGGCCCTAGGAGGAGCGACTAACGGTCGTCCTAACCGGTTCAGCTCGTGTAGCTTGTGTTCTCGCAGTCGACTAGGGTCACCACTCCGTTGAGGGCGCTAAAGGGACATTGTGTCTCGCACCAATCCGAATACCTCCGAATACCTTGAGTAGGATTTACCTCGGTAGGATCAACAACTTTCCGTTTCTTACTGGGCTCCTGAGCCACACCCTTACCATGCCTCTTAACCACTGCCTTTTTATGGACCATGACTCAACTAAAGCTACACAAAACAACCCCAATCCCAAAATCAAACAAAACCACCCGTTTATCGTCCAAACGGGATTTCCCAAATAACACAACACCAAACCACAACAAATCACAATGCAGCCCATCCATCATCATTCATAACCATCCCAGATCGTCAACGAAGCAAGACAAATAAACAAAACAAGAAAAAAAAACCAATAATGGTGAAATTCGTATGAAAAAATCGATTCGAAAATCGAACTAAAAAAAAACGTGAATTAACCCTAGAAAAGTTTATGGATTCTTACCAAGTACGATGATAGGATGATGATAATGGTGATTTGCAGCCCTAACAACGCACGAATGACCGAAAGTTTGGATTTTTTCCCCAAGAAAACCGCACAAGCTAGGTTGCTGATTCGAAACAATGGTTGTATGTTGGTGGATTGCGTTTGAAAAATCAAAAAGAGGGGATTGAGAGCTGTTTGTAGGGCCTTGAATCGCCCAATTTGGTTTAGAAATGAGGATTTTAGGGTAAGAGGAGGGCAAAAGTAGGGTTGCCAATTCGAATTTTCTGATTCGAATAAACAAATGGAAGCAGGGGGTATATATATAGGTGCAGGTCTGAACGGGCGTCCAGGAGATCGGACGGGCGTTCAGCTGGAGATCATATGAACTGGACGGGCGTCCATATAAACAGACGCTCGTCCAGATGCTCACTTTACGTACAGAGTTGGAAGGAGTTTCTCAGACGAGCGTCCAAGAATGTTGGACGCTCGTTCAACAATTGTGCATGGCGGACGGGCGTCCAGTTCACTGGACGGGCGTCCAAGGCAGAAAAATGCAAAAAAATATTCAATTTCATGCAATTCAAATTCAAATTCGCATTTTCTCATTATACTTAAACAAAACCTCAAAAATACAAATGAAAAACGACGAGTTACATAAAATTACTAGAAAATAGGTAAAAAAAAATAGAAAATAGTGGGTTGCCTCCCACCGAGCGCTTTTGTTTTACGTCGTTTGCTCGACGAAACAACCTAATACGCTAGTCATCGTAAATTTCCGACCAATCCACAACTCGGATAAGACGGCGGAGCATATCAATCGCCGGAGGGAAGTCATACTCATCCTGCAAACCCCAGTCTTCACTAGCCACATCAACACCCCGAAAATGTTCAGCTTGCAGCACTAGCGCTAAATCTGTCAGCATCGGATCATTCAGGATTGTGTATGGACGTCCTAGAGCTGCCTGCAACTCCTCAGTAGTAAAGTCTCCACCTCCCGAACATCGGGGAACAATAAGAACATAGGTGACAGTCCTGATGCGGGTACTAATATCGAAGTCTACGTGCAAAACTATGGTCCCTCCCGGTCCGTCATCTACGGTGATAAGTGGGATCCTCCTAAGGAAAGGAAACTCCTCTGGTAGAACTCCAAAATCCATATCTAGCAAGCACAACTAACTGACGGATACAAACAAAAGCAAAACTTAGTAAACTAAACTTAAATACTAAAACTACAAAAGCATAAAACAAGAATGACTAAAGATGATGATATCTAGGTTGCCCCCTAGTGGCGCTTTTGGTTAATGTCGTTAGCTCGACACTGTTTAAAGCTCAGCCTGGATCAGGCCATTTGACTTTTCTGCCTGCCACTACCTCGTCTAGACTTGGGTTAGTAGTTCGGCTGCAGAAACAGCACTTAACACATGGGGTGAAATCTTTGATAGCTTTCCAAACACGTTTGAACCTCCCCATGGTTGACTTCTTCATCTTCTGAGTCTTCTGATGACGTTTCAGCTGACGCTCCCTCTCATACTCTTCCATATCCCAACTACCTGCTAGAATTTCTTCAGATCGACCACTACCGTCATCCTCTGAGAATAGGTCGGGTGAAAACTCGTCAAATTCTTCGACTTCTTTAGTACCACACCCGAGGATATCGAGGAAACGAACAATCAAAGGCTTTTCCTTGGGTTCACCAATGTAGTGCTTACACCTTTGACCATTTACTCGAAACGGTTGGTCACCATAACCTCGTAGTTCTAAGACGCCTCTAGGAATAATTTGGAGAATCTCAAAGGGACCGGACCATCGTGTCCTAAGCTTACCAGGGAACAGATGTAACCTGGAATTGTATAATAAAACTTGTTCCCCAACTTGAAATTCTCGCTTCTTAATTTTAGCATCGTGAAGGAGTTTCGTCTTTTCCTTACTGATCCTGGCACTTTCGTAGGCCTGGAGTCTGAATTCGTCTAACTCATGCAACTGTTGCAATCGATGTTTTCCACAAGATTGGGTATCGAAGTTTAAAAACTTTGTAGCCCAATAAGCTCTGTGCTCTAACTCGACTGGCAGATGACATGGCTTACCATTTGATATGGAGATGTACCTATAGGAGTCTTATAGGCGGTTCTATATGCCCATAGTACATCATCCAACTTTAGACTCCAGTCTTTTCTATGACTGTTGACCGTTTTTTCCAGGATCTTCTTAATACTTTGGTTGCTCCTTTCAACCTGACCGCTAGTCATCGGGTGATATGGTGTGCCAATTTTGTGACGAACACCATACTTCTCAAGCACTTTCTCTAGGGGTCGGTTGCAGAAATGTGTCCCTTCATCACTGATCAAGGCACGTGGACATCCAAATCTCACAAAGATGTTCTTCTTTAAGAATTTCATGACCGTCTTATGATCATTGTGAGGAGTGGCTTGAGCCTCTACCCATTTCGACACGTAATCCATGCAAACTAAGATGTACTTGTTACCACAAGATGATGGGAATGGTCCCATAAAATCGATACCCCATACATCAAAGACTTCGCATTCTAAGATGGGCGTCAAAGGCATGTCAAAACGCCTTGTCAGAGTACCGGTTCTTTGGCACCTATCACAAGCTTTACAGAAAGCTTCTGTGTCCTTAAAGATCGCACGCCAATAGAAACCGGATTGGAAGATCTTAGCAACGGTTTTCCAAGGACCAAAGTGACCTCCAGTGGGTCCACTGTGGCACTGCTCAATAATATCGCGCTGCTCAGATTCTGGAACACATCTCCTAAGCAAACCATCTATACAGATCTTAAACAGATAAGGTTCATCCCAAACGAAAGATTTCAAATCAGAGAAGAACTTTTTCTTCTCCTGATAGGACAATTCTGCATCGAGATATCGGGAATGAAGGTAATTGACAATGGAAGAATACCATGGAACATCAGGAGGACAACCGTCGATAAGCATAATATTCTCTAGAGGAAAGTAAAGATCTATATCATCTGGATCATCCTTTTCCTCACTTAACATTCTTGAAACATGATCCGCCACGACGTTCTCACTGCCCTTTTTGTCTTTAATTTGAACGTCAAACTCTTGTAGGGTCAGTATCCAACGCAGTAAGCGCGGTTTGGCCTCCTTCTTAGTCATCAGATATCACAAAGCAGCGTGATCAGTCCACACAATCACTTGAGCACCTAACAAGTAGCTACGAAACTTGTCCATAGCAAAGACTACGGCCAATAATTCCTTTTCAGTAGTAGTATAGTTAACTTGAGAGGGATTCAATGTGTGACTGGCGTAATAGATTGGCTGGAATTTCCCTTTGATTTTTTGTCCTAGAACAGCACCAACTGCATAGTTGGATGCATCGCACATAAGCTCGAAAGGTATATTCCAGTCAGGCGATATGAGAATTGGAGCAGAGATCAAACGGTCCTTAAGCTCCTCAAACGCTTGCTTGCAGCTCTCATCAAAATTGAACTCAACGTCTTCTTTAAGTAAAGTAGACAGGGGCTTGGCTATCTTGGAGAAGTCTTGAATGAATCTTCTGTAGAAACCGACATGTCCAAGAAAGCCTCTCACTTCACGCACACTCTTGGGATAACTCATCTTCTCGATAGCTTCTACTTTTGCCCTGTCAACTTCTATACCTTTGGCGGAGATTTTGTGGCCAAGAACTATTCCTTCATCAACCATGAAATGGCATTTTTCCCAATTGAGTACTAAGTTCTTTTCCACGCATCTGGATAAGACCTGGTCAAGGTTGTCAAGACAATCATCAAAAGACTGACCAAAGACCGAAAAATCGTCCATAAAGATTTCCATACGCTTTTCTACTAGCCCGTCAAAGATAGCCAGCATACATCTTTGAAAAGTAGCTGGGGCATTGCACAGACCAAATGGCATTCGCCTGTAGGCGAATGTACCATAAGGGCAGGTGAAAGTGGTTTTTTCTTGGTCAGCTGGATCAATGGGTATCTGAAAGTATCCTGAATATCCTTCCAGGAAGCAGTAGAATGCGTGTCCCGCCAGACGTTCAAGCATCTGGTCAATGAATGGAAGGGGAAAGTGATCCTTCATGGTTACCTCATTGAGCTTTCGATAATCGATGCAGACTCTGTAACCAGTGACAAGTCTCAATGCTATTTCCTCTCCCTTCTCATTCTTCTCAATCGTAATTCCACCTTTTTTGGGAACTACCTGAGTCGGGGAAACCCATTCACTATCAGCGATGGCATATATGATTCCCATGTCCAGAAGTTTGATGATTTCTTTCTTAACCACCTCTTGCATATGAGGGTTGAGCCTCCTCTGGGGCTGTCTAACACATTTCGCACCCTCATTTGTCTTGATCTTATGCATACGGATGTCGGGAGATATCCCTCGATATCTCCTACTTGCCACCCAAAGGCTTTTCGTTTTTCTTCAAGACGTTGATTAATTTCATTTCCTCTAAACGAGACAGCTTGGCAGATATAATCAATGGAAGCTTGTCACCTTCTCTTAAAAATACATACATAAGATGTTTAGGCAACGGCTTCAACACCAAATCTGCAGGGGGGTCTTCTAAACTAGATTTGAGCTCTCCACTTTTCAACTCAACATCGCTGAGTTTACTTAGTGGTCCCACCGCCAAAGCTTCTCCTTTCAACAACTCATCCTTGAATTCAGAATCTAACTGCTCTAGACTTACCACACCATGATTATTAAATTATCAACCAGTCGCTCATACTCAGTTGCAACAGCCATGACTTGCTTTTCCATCAAATCATCGAAGTCGTCAAACGTCTCCTCAGTGGAAAAACCGGTTGGAGGCCCAGAGGGTATTTGAGTGGATCTGGAGACATTATAGCTTACCTCTTGATCACCAACACGTATCGTCACTCGCCCACCATCGCAGTCAATGAGGGCTCGAGCTGTAGACAGAAAAGGTCTTCCAAGAATCAGGGGGACATTTTCATCTTTTTCAATGTCTAGGACGTACCAGTCCACGGGAAAGGTAAATATATCGATTTGAACTAGTATGTCTTTTAAGATTCCCGCTGCTTTCTTAGAAGATCTATCACCGAATTGCAAATTCATGGTAGTGGGTTCTAGAAGATCAATTAAACCCAGCTGTTTGCACACAGACAATGGCATGAGGCTTATAGATGCACCCAAGTCACACAAAGAGTTAGGGAAGACCAGGCCTCCCATTAACACTGTAAGCACGAACTTTCCAGGGTCACCTCTCTTGGTTGGTAAGTCTTCATAATTGATCATTGAACAATCCTCACCAATCAGCCTTTCCATGTCTGACAACTTCCTTTTTGAAGAAACAACATCCTTGATAAATTTTGTATACTTAGGCATTTCAACCAAGACCTCTGATAATGGAAGATTTACCTGAGTATTTTTCAAAAGGTTCAGCACCTTTTCATACTTCTTATCTTCACTCAAAGGGATGTTGCTCTTTCTTGGTGGAAATGGAAGCTTTTTCAAGTCATTCTCAGAAAAGACTTTCTTTGAAGATGCACTGACAGCTTTGTCTTCCAGATCCTTCCACCTAACAGCTTTTTCAATATTTTTATTAGTCAGGGGATCAGCCTCCTGACTCACACTTGATTCTTCACTCCTCAGGGGATCAGCCACCTGAGGACTTCCAACTTTTTCACCTCTCAGGGGATCAGCCACCTGAGTATTCTCTTTCGGCCGAGGGGAGTGTAGGTGCTCAGCTTCCCCTCCCGCCTTATCACTGGCAGGAGGGGCTAGTGGTTTCCCTGGTGGGAAGGACCACTAACTTGAGTACCACTTCTTAAATTCATTGCACTGGCCTCCTCCCTACCGTATGGAATTGATGGTACGAGGTCAGTACATTGGCCATTGTTCAAGTCGGTTTGAGCAACTTGACCACCCTTTGGATTTTTCTCGGAAACCGGCGGTTGCCCTGGGGTCTCGAAGCTAGGCCGCTCGGCCCGGTTGCCCAATTTGCCTCTCAAGATTTTTCATTGATCTACTTTGCTCCTCCAATTTAGCTTCAAGATTGTTAGATTGGGAGGGGCCTTGAGAGTTTTGGAAATTTTGAGAATAGGGGTGGGCCGGGCCGACTTTGGACAGCAGGATTAGAATTGGCGGGCCAATTTTGATTGAACCTTTGATTAGAATTAGAAAAATTGGAATTCTGGTTCTGAGGAAAACCAGGGTTTCTATTGGAGTTTTGATTCTGATTGAAATTAGAATTTGGATTGAAACTTGAAGATTGATTGAACCCTTGGTTTTGGAGATTATTCTGGCCAGAAAATTGATTAAACATTTGATTGTTCTGGCCATAGAATGCATTTACTTCAGCATTCTGTCCGTTCATAGGACAAAATCTAGATGTGTGTCCCACCTCGTCACAATTCTGACATGTGACTTGATTATACTGTCCATAATCATGAACAACATTCACTTGATAAGGTTCAGGGGGATTGAATTGACACTGGCCAATCACGTGGCCAGTCTGACAATAGCTCTCACAATACAGAACCTAAGGGTTCTGTGGAAAAGAAGAAGTTTGATTCATCCGATTTGAAACTTGAGAAGTTGCCATCTGCTTCTGCAGCATGGCAATCAAACTTTGCATGTTCACTTCCTCAATCATAGGAGGAGGAGGTGCTTGAATGGCTTGATAAGAGGGAGCATAGTTGTATTTGGCAATGTCCTCGAACAGTGCCCACCCCTCATCAGGCGTTTTCTTCAAAAACGCCCCACCAGATGAACTATTGACCATGCCTTTTATCAGCTCGGTCAATCCACTAAAGAACGTGTTGACTTGCCTTTCCAGTGGCAAGCCATGGTGGGGACACTTTCTAAGCAGAGACTTGAATCTTTTCCAACACTCGAAAAAGGATTCATTCTCTTTCTCATAGAAAGTGAATATCTCGTTTAAACACTGGGCTGTCTTTGAAGGTGGAAAATATTGACTTAAAAATTCTTTTTCAAGTTCAGACCAGGTAGTAATAGATTCAGCGGGGAGAGAGGTGTACCACTCTTCAGCTTCTCCCTTCAATGAAAATGGAAATAGTTTCAATTTTATAGCATCCTCACTTACTCCTTGGATGCGTGTAGTACCGCATATCTCTAAGAATGTATGTAAGTGAGTATGGGGATTCTCTGACTGATAACCATGGAAAATAGATGCATGCTGCATCATCTGAATAAGTCCCGGCTTTAGCTCGAAGGTCTGTGCAGTAATGTTTGGAATAACAATAGCCGGGTTGACTTTGACTTCGCCAGGCATGGCGTAGTCTGCCAACGTACGTCTATCGTTAGCAGCCATAATTACGAAGTTTTTGAATTCTTCGGCTAAACGATCCTCTAGATCTTGATCGGCTTCTTCAGAAGGAGCCGCAGAACGGAAAATCTGCCTGTTTGGCCGGACTACGGTTCGCTCGGGGTCAGGGGTGTATAGTAACGGTCCCTTTTGACTCCGAGTTTGCATAAACCGGACCAAAAACGAGTGAAAGCAACCTAAAGACTAAGAAATTAAAAGCCTAATAAAAGAAAAGAAAGGAAAGGAAGAAAGAGAGACAGATTATTAAGGGAAAGATGAAACGGACGGGCGTCCAAAGGTTTGGACGGGCGTCGCCCAACTTTTGACCGGACGGGCGTTCGGATGCCCAAATGCTCGTCGGGTCTTCGAAAACTTGAACGGGCGTCCAAATTTTATGGACGCTCGTCTAAGTGAGTGAAAACGCTACAGATTGAAAATTTTCCGGCGGACGGGCGTCCAAGATCCCGGACGCCCGTTTGGTAGCGGGAAAACTAGAACAGAAGCAGAAAATTTGCAGAAAAGAAAGGGGGAAAGAAGAAAAGAACAGAAACAGAAAAAGGAAAACAGATGGAAAAAAGAAGAAATAGAAAAGAAAAACTAATCCCGAGGGAACTACAAAGGAAGGCCCTTAAACCCTAAAACTAAAACCCTAATTACCTAATTAAAATCTACCTAAAACAAGAACAAGAAATAATTAAACACAGAAAAACAAAAACAAACACTAGGCAACCGTTTGGTTCCTCGGCAACGGCACCAAAAACTTGTCACGGATTTTATTAACAAGTAATAAATTTATAATCTGATATACCTCAAGTGCAAGGATCGTAGTAAAGAGGTTGATACCGGGTCGATCTTACGGGGAACTAACGATTGGGAATCCTAGTCTTTGTTTAACTAACTAACCTATGTCACGATTACTAAAACTAAACGAAGAAATAAACTAAACAGGGAATAACTAAAACGAAGGATAACAATAAATGAAACTGAACGAGAAAGATAAGATCTAAAGCCAGGAAGGATAGTTTCGAACCAATTTAAACTAAACTAAACCTAGTATGCAATAAAGGGAATTGATTAACTAAACAATTCAAGTTCAAGGGATTTGATCAAATTATAACGAGCAAACGAGCGATTGATCCACCTATCCTAACAAGTATCAACCCTTATCTCGATTTTATTGTGTTTTCTAACCAAGTTGTGATTTCACCTTGTCTAAAACGTGAACCCTAATTTCTTAGATAATTCACCTATTAATCTATATCTTTCGATTTAAAGATTAACGACTTTACCAATTAAAGGTGTAAACTTAACGTTCGTAACCTAGAAATCTAACCTATTAACTCTCGTTATACAGATTAAACATCTATTCCTTATCACGATGATCCAACGTTTATATGACTTTCATCAACACAAAGCAGTCAAGCATGCACATCTTTCGATATAATTGCAATAAACAATATAAAACATGATAAAGGAAACAACTTTAGATAAGAACTCACAATATAATCGAAGAACCGGAATCAAAACGTGTTGGATAGGCTTCACAATGCTCGTTTGATGAAGGCCTAGCCTCTAAACATCCTCTTGCAACTTGAAATTGTAGAAGAAAAGTGCATAAAAACTACTAATTTTAATCTAGGATTTGGATCATAAAAACTGGAAAAGAAAGTGTAAAAATCGCAGCCTAAAGCCGCCCCTAGGATTAGGGTTTTGAGTATTGTGTAGTTGGTATCCTTAGGGTTGAGAAACTGCCGCCTATATATAGATTTTCAAGTCGTTTCAGCTAAGTCGGCTACTGGACGCCCGTCTGGATCCCTGAACGCCCGTCCACTCTTCCATACAAACTTCGAATCGGGCCGAGTCATGATCGACGCCCGTCCTTCTTTAAATTGGACGCTCGTCCAGCAATTTCATCCAAACTCTGAATCAAAAATATCAGCACGGACGCTCGTCCATTTGACCAAACGCCCGTCCACTCTGGACGCCAGTTCAAGCTGCTGGACGCCAGTCCAGGATCGACTTCATCTTGATTTCTTCATCTTTATCTCTTTTATCATCAATGATATTCGACTCTTATCTCTTTTTGATCATTATTTGAGCATCAAACATGTACCTATAACACATTAAAACATCGCAAAATGTAATATCATCCAAATAATCATAAAATCACAATTAAAACACCAAAATTAACCTATTTTGCGATTAACTCGTTAAAAACCTCATTCACTCAATACTTCCGTTAAACACTCGTTTCTTATGCAAATTATACGAATATGAGGAGAAAATATCATAAAATATAGCGTTATAAATCGTATAAATTCACCCTTAACAACCACACACATCACTCTAAAGAGTTGTTCAGATAGAGGGATGTGGAAAAAGGGGTTCTAAGATCGCGGCGTAGACTCGGCTTAGTTGTTAAGCCCGAGCCCTAAGTGAGGTTACTCGTTTTAACGTTTAAGCAGCTCTAGTGCATAACATGTCTTGTTAGTGAATCTTCTTTAGGGAAGGGTAGTTAACGCGGCATAAGGTGTTAGGAGAGAGTTGTTCAGACCTTAGCACTGGGATTAGGAGTTCGTACCCGTGAAATCGAATGCGAGAGTTCGTTTGTTATAATGCACACTCCCGGTTTTGTCTACCCTTGGGGTTGAAACTAGCTATTTTGATCATGGTTCGGCTATGTCCTTTAACCTATCTTTAAAACCTAGTAGTTTAATCTTCTTTATTTCTTTTCTATCTTTAGACTCGTTAGTAAGAATCACTTTAGTGTCGTTGTAGTAAACAAGCACTTTAAAAACATTGATCACTTAGACTAAGTAACACGTTCGCTTTGGTACTCACAAACACTTTTCCCTTGGGTTCAACCTCGTACTCCTGTAGCTATTCTAGCAATCGACCCGGTACACTGCCGGTTAGAGAGTTAGTTTGCCCACGGTTTTGAGTCTTTATAAATTGTTTTTGAAGGGTGAATTTTAGCTCCAATCAAAATGGCGCCGTTGCCGGGGAATTGTGTGCTATTTGTGATATCTTGCAAGGGAACCGAAGGCTTGGGCCTAGGTTTTGTTTTATTGTTTTCTTGTTGTTTTCTGAGATCTTGCATCTTGAGCTTAAATGGATGGATTTTTCAATCAATACTACTCACCTGAAGAACATTACCCCTACCAACCTCATGCACCTGAACAATGTTATCAACAACAGTTCGTGCCTCAGCCTCAATATCAACAGCAATGTAACCATGGTTCATGGGCTTATCAGTGCCCTAGTGTATGCCAAAGTCAAAATTATGGTTATTCAAGTAATGAGCCACAACATTATGAGGGTTGTCCGAACCCTAGTGCTTATCAGGATTACGGTGTTCATACTCAACGCGTTGATAGCTTCACCCAGATTTAGCCACTTGATCAGAGTCTGGCATGGAAAGAAGCCTACTACTCACCTCCAATGAATCAAAGTCAGTATGATCAGTTTGCCCCCATGCCACAAGAAGGCTTCACCGACATTCAAATGGAGCAGTTGATTCAATTGAACGAGATTTTGATTCAAATGAACAAGGATATGCAAGAGTTCAATAGAAGCTTTGACTCCGACATAAGAAATCTTGAAGATGGGATGGGGCAATTGATTGAAAAGAGGAGGCGTGAGAAAGAGGAAGAGACATGTGCAATAGAGGTGGTCCGGGATGATGATGTTATCATTGAAGAAGTTCAGGTTGAGAGTGAGGTTGATGATTCAATTTGCTATGATGAGATTTCTGAGCCAGATAGTAAGTTGGGATTGCTCATAGTGCCACCTCCAATTGCGATATTTGATTATGTCAGGTTTCACGTTCTACCTATTGCACCTTCACCCCTTGAGATGAAAATTGATGAAACCTTGGTGGAGTGTGTGGTGGAACCGACCATTGTTATGACTGAGCAAGAATTATTTGGTGATGAGAATAGCTTGTTTTGGAATGAAGAGGAAGTGCAAGATTTGGAGATGAAAGAGGTGCAAATTTTATCTATCACACCGCCTCCCGAAGAAATGCAAAATGATAACCTCGAATGGTGTATGAGAGATTTAAGCACGCTATTTGATGAGACAGAATTAGAGTCAGAAGAGAAACTGGGATCGCCCATTTCACCCTCACTCCCAATTGAAGTAAATGAAGATGTCATTATGAAGAGTGTGGTGAAATCGTATGAGACTGAAGAGCCATCTATGGTAGAGCTACCGGGAGAAGTGGAGATTATTAGCATGCCGGTCCCGGATTATTACACTCTTCCACTTTGTGTTGATGAGTATTATGCGATCGATTTTGAGTACTCACTGGTAGATGGAGCTCATTGAATTTGTAAAATGGGACAACTACCATGGAATGGCAATTACAAGAAGAAGGTGATGAGAGATTTTGACAAAAGAGGATTCCTGAGTTGGGAAGAGGTAGCATTGAGGGCCGTGAGAGGTAAGTTTCTAGTGAACTCGGTTTCCGTGATGCTTGCTATTTTTAGTCTTCTTGAGTTGTTGATCTTTTTGAGCTCGGATTTTGGTTGATGGTTTTGGTGATACTTGTTTGAAATAAAATATTTGAATTGTTGTTTTGAGTCTTTTGAGGTATGAGTCCGTTTAGTGCCACTACGTCGATGCTAATGACGTTAAACAAAGCACTTCTACCTTTCCTCGCCTGTGCTAATAGTATAACTTTGAAACAATTGGCACTGTATAATCCATTTTGTCGAGCCAACGACGTAAAACAAAGGCGCTTGGGGGAGGCAACCCACCATTTCGTAGTTTATGTTGAGTGAGTTGGTGTTTCTAGTGGTCTCGGGGTGGTAAGAATCAAGTGTGGGGTATCAATCTTGAGTTAGCCTTGTTCCAGCCTTTCAAACGCCCGTTTAGCCATTTCAAACGTGCGTTTAGTCTTGCGTCTTTCCAAACGCGCGTTTGGAACCATTTCAAACGCGCGTTTCAGGCCTCAACTCTCTGTTCGTAATTTTCCCTTTCAACGTGCATTTCAGATTTCAAACGTGCGTTTGGATATGCGAAACGCGCGTTTCACCTTTCTAAACGCGCGTTTGGGTCCATCTCCTTCATATACCCATGCGTTTCGAAACCGGCGTTCAGAATTCAACTTCAAACCCTACGAACGTCCGGCAGCCTCTCCCCACCCTTTTTATCGTAATCCCTCATTATTACTCCGTTTTCAGCGATTCAAGCACCAAACAACACCTCTCAATCTCTTCTTTTGATTCCACTAATCCATTCCAACAACAAATCCCTCGTTTTCTCGATTCGATCTTCACTTTAGGCAACTTTTTGCCTAGGTTGAATTTGACCTCCATTGACGTTTCGGGACTCGTGCTTTGCTCCAAATCGTTCATCTCATCTCGTTTAAGCATAGTACATGTACATTTTGGTTTTACGTCTAAGTTTCGGTTAGGGTTAGTTTTTGGCCTTTTGGTTTAACACCCCTATCCCGTTATTGATTGTTATTGATTATGTATCCTGTTTTGTGTTTTATTTTTCTTGTCTTATGGTTGATGATGAATGGTGTGGCTCTCGTGGGGTGATTCGTTGTTTGGGTTGCTTTGTTTTGAAATCCCGGTTGGACGTTAACCGGGTTGGTTTTGATTGTTTGATTTGGTTGATGGGTGGTGTTTTGTGAGTATAGAGATAATGAGAGAGACTAAAAGTAAAGAAACCGAGGGTAAAGGGAAAGGAAAAAACAGCCGGTAACCAAACACATGCCCAAAAAGCAGAAAACCCTAGTTTATCCCTAGATACCTAAGGGTGGTATCCGGATTAGTGATACGGGCCGTGCCAAGGGTAGGAATCCTAGAGCCCTAAAGCCTTTTGGACAGTTGAGAGATGAGACTTCCGAGGAGGAATTTGAGCCGGACACTGAAGGGAGGAATTCTAGTAGTTAGAGTGAGGAGACAACAGACCTTGAGAGTGAGATTGTGCCCTTAGCACGGAAGCGAGCCAAAACTGCACAAACACCTGTTTCATTCCCTCCTCATAGTATTCCCGAGCAAGATCCCCCACTAGACCCTCCTCCTCACGAGCCTTTACCTTTCGACCGGAGTTTCAACTCACCAGTGGCCATGACCAACTATAATGAGTATATCGCCACGAAGAGCATGTGTTACGAGAGGGGGTTAGATCTTAAGGTGGTTCCTCAAACCTTCATCGACAACTTGAGAAAGAGAGGATGGAACAACTTGATTTATGAGCCGGAAGGGAACCTCAACCTTACACTAGTTCGGGAATGGTATGCGAATTTTAGTGTGGCCAATCTAGAGTCGGGTTTCATAAAGGTGAGAGGAGTCAATGTCCCGTGGTCCGTCAAGGCAATTAATGATTACTACCGGATACCAGCTTTTGAGGGCCAAGATTATAATAGTTGGTTTGCGGAGAGACAGCATTGGGGGAATACCGAGTCTGAGGATCCGTTAGAAAAGATGAGGAAGGACATCAATCCAGATTTACAGTGGATATCTAAGGGAAGTAGTGCATGGAATCAGTTAGTGACGACAACTTGGCCTGATGAGTGGAAAGTTAAAGCGAAGTTCTCCCAGAATCGCCTACTACCGAAGGACAACATTACGCATTTCCACATCAAGGACTTGCAATTGTTGTATGCCTTACATTATGATCTGAAGGTAGATGTCGGGAAGACTATTTTCGAGGATTTTAGAGAGAATCAGAAGGTTAAGCGTCGTATGCTCATGTGCCCTTACCTCATTTATGGCTTATGCAAGGGAGCACCGGTTGAGGAATATCCCGGCGATCAGATATTGAGGAAGAAGAACCAGCCCGTGGTTCCTAAGCCGTTCAATGCCCGTACCACTCCAAGACCTCCTAGGCCCACCCCACGACCTATTCACACCGTCCTTCGCCCCACCACCTCGACTACATCCACCACACTCCCTATACCTCCACCTGTCATCACCTCCACCACCACCACCACAATACCTTCACCTCCTCCATTCACTACTGGACCTTCCACTACACCTACACATCCACCTCCACCTCCACCTTTTACACCGACGACCGGGGGACCGTGGCTTAGTGAGCGTCAGGGGCTTTTGATCGCTCATAAACAGCGGGATTGGATGGATAGTCTACGGCTGACTATGAATGGAATTGTTGAGAATCAGAGGATATTCGCTCGGGCCAGATAGATAGACCTTCCTCAGTTGGACTTAGATGATTCACCATTCCAGTGTACCCCAGAGATTGAGGCGGACTTGCAGAGGGTCTCAGAGGAGTTGATTGTTGACGAGCCAGAGGAGGAGTTTGATGACATTGCTTTGGATGATCTGATTGGCACAGATGGGGCTGAGACAGAGGCAGATATGACAGGTGCTGCAGGACCTACACAGACTGAGAGTGTAGCTACTGTGGTTGCACCATCATCGAGCACACCTGACTCCACCACTGATGTACAAGGACATGGAGCAGACTAGCATGTTTTCATGCATGTTTATACTCTTATCTTATTTTGCTAATCTGTTTCTTTCATACTATGAGGTTTCAGCTACTTTTGACATTCTTTCATCATTCTATGGATACACTTCACTTTGCATACACGCGCACTTATTTTTGAGCCCCTGAGGCCTGCTTGACCGTGTATGTCTCCATTTTCTTTGATTTATACTGTGGGATGACGTTGATTTTTATTATTGGTTTATATATGATGCATGGATGCTCTTTTTTTATTTTTTCTTTTGTATCCTTCCATTACATATCCCGTATCCCCCCTCTTTATGCTTTGATCCTGTACTGTGGCATGACCTCATTATTTTACACATCCGCTTACCCTATTGCTTGCTTTCTAGCACGCGGATTCAGTCCCGTGCATACACTTTCTTTGTTTTTGTTGATCTCGCTTTAGGTTATGGGATGGATTTATACGAGGTTGTCACGAGTTTCGAGTCACGATTGCGAATTCCTGCCGGGTTTTTGGTCAAACAGCTAAGTCTTTTACTTTTTTATCTCTCACACACTGAGGACAGTGTTTCGTTTAAGTGTGGGGCGGGAGACTTAGCCGTTTTCTTGGTTTTGTTGTTAAATGTGCTTGACTTGTGGTATGCTTAGCCTATGACCGGGCTCGAGTCGATTTTTGGGTAATTTTTAAAAAATTTCAAGGGTTTGTAACACGTGTCGTGTGTATTATTCTCACATTCGAGTGGTGATTATCTTAGTAGGGCCCCGAACTTGTACACTGCGGTTTAATATTATCTTGAGAATGGAGTTTATTAATTTCATGTAAGCTACACTTTGTTCACAATTTGATTGCTACCACCTCACATACCAGTAGTCTCGAGTCGAAATAGAAAGGTTCACCTAAGTCGGATACGGGATGACGGTACTGGCGTGTCTTTGACCAACCATAGCCAAATAAGCCTTATCCCGAAACATTAGACCTTCGTAGCCCCTCTCAGCCTTGATAGAATGGTCTGACCACCATTCGTCTTATAGCCGTTTTGTTACTTAGTCAGAAACCTATACTTAGTCAGAAACCTACCCTTGAGCCTTAATTATGGTCACATTTCCTTCATTTTTACCCACGAGTGGACTTAGTCTTTTGTTAGAACACACTTGCTAAGGCAAGTGTGGGGTGGGGGAAATGATGTTTTGATGGGTTGGTGTTTTCTTGTTTGGAGCTATAAGGAGAAGATGAGCTCATTTGGGCCTAGTATTTGGGTTTGGCCCAAGAAGAAAAGAAAAATCTGTGAATATTTCTTCTTTCTTTAAAAAAATAAAAAAAATAAACTCAAAGTTCAAAATAAATTAGCTCTCATTGAATAAAAGCTTAGAGTTTATTGAAATAAAAGGTTGGAATCAAAGGATTGAGCTCGGAAGTGATACTTATGATGTTGGAGTTGGGATAGTGAGATAGGTGCTAATGTATTCGACCTCGCCTTATGAAACTTGAAACATAGTTGAATTAGGCAATGAGTTCGGGTATGTTAGTATCCTATGGTTCCCAAAATGTTCAATTAATCAAAGAGGAGTTTGGATGGTTTGTATGTTAGAAATGAGGTGGTACACTTGTTGATTAGGTTCACTCGTACTTCTTTTTCTCCAGTTCCCAAATTATCCTTTTCGATTAACCGGAATCACCCTAGCCTAACGTTATAACCTTTCAAGTCCTACCCGATTGTGCCCAAACTTAGTAACCATGATTAGTGGAGAGACTAGTGAGTATGAAACGATTGGTAGACTTTTGGTCGGGATTCAAGCCCCGATAATCATTTTGAGCACTTGGTTTTAGCTTGGCACCACACACACCCCATTTTCTTGATAATGTTATACCGGTGTGTATATGTTCGTGTTTCTTACTTTGTGGTTACCTCGAGAGTGTGAGTAGTAGCACCTACATCACAAAGTTGAATCCCTTGGTTTATTTTAAAAACGCCAAGTTTACTCGAGGGCGAGCAAAGGCTAAGTGTGGGGTGGTTGATGGGAGTCAACTTTACGTGACTACGGTGCATTATTTATCCCCGTTTACCATATTTTCAGCACATTTTTGGTTGATTTAGACCGTTTTTGGGGTGTTATCGTGAGCTCATGGCACGGGGAGTGAATCCGTCACTTTGATGGATTATTACCCCTTTTTTGTTGATATTAACCCCATTCCCGAGCACTTTTACCCTCCGAAATTGTTTGGATGTTTTTGGTTGTTTATGATGTTGAAGGGTATTGGTATCTCGAGGACCCGAGAGGTGATGATTTGTGGCAAAAGGCATGATCGAGGCAAGAGGAGAGATCAAAGAGGAAGAGAAGTGAAGTTTTGGGGCAACAGGGGTTCAAATGCGCGTTTGAACCCCCCAAACGTGCGTTTCAGAAGTCATCAGTTGATTCAGAGTTCAAGACCTCGAAACGCGCGTTTGAAACTACCTTAAACGCGCGTTCCAAGTTCTCCAAACGCGTGTTTGAACCTTCTAAACGCGCGTTCCAGAAGAAGAACAGTCAAGTCCCTGCCCAGAAATGAAGCGAAACGTGCATTTGCACTAAGCCAAACGCGCGTTTGAAGATGTTAAACGCCAGTCTCAGCCCTCCAAACATGCGTTTGAAGCCAAATTCTTGCAGATTTTCCCCCACCTATAAATACCCCGTTAGACTATTTCTTTAAAAAAACTATTCTCTTAGCAAAACTCTACCCATTTCTTAGCTCGAATTTTGTAATAGCTTAGAATACATTCTCTTAGCTTAAATCAACACTATTTTAGTTTAATCTTTCCATTTCTTAGCTCAGATTTCTACTCCAAACACTAAGAGATCATCTTTTAATTAGTTTTCTATTTTGTACTTTTTGGATCTAATCTCGAATTTCTACAAATTAATGGTATATTTCTTCTTTCTTTTACTTGTTATGTCTTTAATTTACAGCTTCTTCTATGTTTTAACTAGTATAATGAGTAGCTAATCCCTTTTCATAGTCGAATCATGTGAAATTTGGTGAAATCACCCTTTGGGTGATGAAATTGGGAGTGGATAGTGCTTTTTATTGTTGTATCTTGCATGTTTCATGTCTTAGAACTTGTTATAACAGATTTGGGCTCGATTGATCACCTAGGTCAAAACCACACACATCACTCTAAAGAGTTGTTCAGATAGAGGGATGTGGAAAAAGGGGTTCTAAGATCGCGGCGTAGACTCGGCTTAGTTGTTAAGCCCGAGCCATAAGTGAGGTTACTCCTTTTAACTTTTAAGCGGCTCTAGTGCATAACATGTCTTGTTCGTGAATCTTCTTTAGGGAAGGTTAGTTAACGCGGCATAAGGTGTTAGGAGAGAGTTGTTCAGACCTTAGCACCGGGATTAGGAGTTCGTACCCGTGAAATCGTATGTGAGAGTTCGTTTGTTATAATGCACACTCCCGGTTTTGTCTACCCTTGGGGTTGAAACTAGCTATTTTGATCATAGTTCGGCTATGTCCTTTAACCTATCTTTAAAACCTAGTAGTTTAATCTTCTTTCTTTCTTTTCTATCTTTAGACTCGTTAGTAAGAATCACTTTAGTGTCGTTGTAGTAAACAAGCACTTTAAAAACATTGATCGCTTAGACTAAGTAACACGTTTGCTTTGGTACTCACAAACACTTTTCCCTTGTGTTCGACCTCATACTCATATAGCTATTTTAGCAATCGACCCGGTACACTGCCGGTTAGAGAGTTAGTTTGCCCACGGTTTCGAGTCTTTATAAATTGTTTTTGAAGGGTGAATTTTAGCTCAATCAGTAGACAGGTCTGCTGATGAAAGTCAGCTGACCTTTTACAGTGCTTATTTGATCAAACCTATACAAAGATCAAACTCTAATAAGCCTATACATTTGATCTAGACATCTTTTTGCCCTTGCTCTATAACAGCTAGTCTGGCACTCATCACTAAAACTTAAAAATAAGTCCAACAGACAGGAACACTCTGGGAAAACTTTCACAGTTAACGGCCACAGGCTGAAACATTACCTAGAGCACAATTATAACCCAAATTGGAAGTCTTTGCGTTGGAAGAGCCAGAATATGAATGAAGGAGCCCTATTAGTACAGTCGAGCTGGCGACTATAAACTCAAAACTATTTTTAAACCCTTATTTTTTGCTTTTGTTTATTTTATTTTGAGTCAATAAAGTAGCATGACAATCGCAAGGTTTTTTCATCACATATATCTTCAGTCACCTGGCTAGAGATATATGTGGTTATTTCCTTCACGATTCTCATGTGATACCCTCGTAAAATTTTTCGCGTCTTGCTTAGGCCGATAACAGAATAAAGTGGCTTAAACTGTTTTTGCGCATTCCTTTGGTATGCACAATTACCGCCATCTTATTTTCTTATTGCCCTTCGCATGTCACTCACATTTTTTGGAAGCATTTGGAATGTAGGTAATAACTTGGAAGAGGAATAACCTAGGAGCTAACGATTACGCTCCGGAATTCGTTTGGACTCAGCCGCCATTTCTAGAGCTAAGTACTTTTTCTTTTCTTTATTATTAGTCATTGGGGACAATGTCTATAATAAGTGGGGAGTAAGGCGTCTTAGCTGATTATTCGGAAAAGGGAATATTTTTTAAAAATTTACACACTGTTAAGCTTGCTATTTGCACGTTTTCGAGTAAGGAATCGGTAGAAAAGGAGCCCAAGTTCAGATTGAAGTGAGCTATAGCATATTCAATGCACCCATCAAGCGAGGAACATCAGTTTCCAACATCAAATTCTTTAATCTGACAACGGAGAAGACACCACGGGGATCAAAGGTCCTAGACGGAGCATCCGAATGATCTGTACCCAAGAAAAGATCGGGAAGATATGCTAAAAGATCAATAAGTTCTACTGATTCCCTTATAACTATAATATCATTGCGGCTGACGTTGATATTGAAAATCAACGTCAATGCCAGTGACGTGCGTACCGACAAAAACGTCTGACACACACATTATGTTGCACAAAAGCCAAAAGTAACTTTTTTAGTGTCTGATGCATTGCTTCAAGAAAAAAAAGTGATGTCAATAGCAAAAATATGGTCCCGATAGAACTGTCTTAATAATAATAATAATAATAATAATAATAATAATAATAATAATAATAATAATAATAATAATAATAATCCTTATTGGATATGACTTAACTTTTATATATTAACAAATACTACAGATGCTGTAACCGATGTATGTAACAAATAAAAGCCCAAACTCGTACTGATCATAATCTCAAAACCTTTTTTAAAAATATGTTTTCTTTAGGAAATTAAAAAAAAAATGTTAAACGTTCGTACTAATAAGATATCTACTATTTTTCTTTTTTGTTTTTATTTTGAGCGCACCTTCCTTCAATAATAATAATAATAATAATAATAATAATTAAAGAAAATACTAACTTATTGTAAAACTGTGTTTTGGTTTTACAAGCAAATCCCCTACTTTCAAAACTTCGGCCAATTTCTTTTTCCTACTTTGTTTTGGTTTTACAAGTATAGATATATATATAATATATAAACACAACTATTTAATGGATTTTATCTGATCTGGTTTTCTCTATAGCAATGGAATCAAACCACGCTGAAAACGCTAACAATGGTGAGAGGGCTATACATATTCCAGAGGCCTCGGAAAGCCCTAATAATGGTGAGGCCGCAGATGTTCCGGTGGCCGTGGAAAACTCTAATGGTGAGAGCAATATTCCAGAGGCCTTGGAAAACCCTAATAATGGTGAGGCCGCAGATGTTCCAGTGGCCTTGGAAAACTCTAATGGTGAGAGTACTATTCCAGAGGCGGTGGAAAACACTAATAATGGTGAGAGAGCTATTAATATTCCAGAGGCTGCGGCAAGTCAGGAACTACAGACAAGTGATGATGAATTGAACAGGCTGCGCTATGGAATCTTCAACGACAATATGATTGATCTATTATTAGATGATAAGGTCGAAATTGTTAGATTTGCAATTAATTCATTCAAACGGTTTAAAGCTTCTGATGCAAGCAACGAGGAGGTTAAAAGCTGTGCGATATGCTTAGAAAAATACAAAGAGGGTATCGATGTCATCTTCACGCCGTGCAATCACGTTTTTCATGGTCTATGCATTCTCGGGTGGGTAAAGAAGAAGAAGGATTCATGCCCTTTGTGCAGATCATCTCTTACTGATCAGTATAATTACGAATCTATTCAGTCGAGAGAGCGTTTTAGATTTACAATATTGTGTGCATTATTAAAGTGCCTCCCATTGGTGCATGAAAAATGGCTTTAGAAATAACAACAGGTCCGTCTAGGGATGAGATCACCTGTAAGATGTGTGTGCCTTTCCCATTGTATTTGATTTTTATGTTTTGTTTTTTCTTATTTCTTTGAAAAATCAAATACACATGAAACGACATAGTTTACACTTAGATACCGAAATTAGATACACAACTTAGGCAGGTTATCTCGTCCCGTCTATCGGCCGTACAATTTAGATTTTTCTTTTTCTTTTCTTTTCAAAGCTTTATGTAGGAATTATGTGAAACAAAAATTTTAGTTATGTGTTGTGTGTCGTATTAATTATAAAACTTTATATTTCATATGGCTCTGATGCTTTCTGCTTTCTTAAGTGCTCTTGCGGTGGTTTTCACAGGCTAAGGTGTGTCTTGGCGTGCGTTTTGAGCTTTCTCTAAAACTCTTTTGCCTAATCTTATCTACCGTCTTGCTTTATAAGTCAATTCTTATTTAATAAAAAAATTGCCGTTCAAAAAAAAGAATGAAGTCAAAACTTTATAATCAGGGATCCTTTAATTAGAGTTTCTGGTTAATCTTTAAATTATTTTAAATTATGTAGTTTTGTCCACTTATTATAGGGGAATAAAAAGCTGTTTTTTTTTTTTTTTTTTTTTTTTTTTTTTGTTGTTGTTGAAATTCTCTCTCTTTTAAATCACTCCCCTTTTTTATTATTACAAAATCTTGCGTCAAATTTGGTGAAAGTTATTTTTTGGGGGAATGAGGGAGAATGACAGAAATATTTCATCAATTGAGTAGAAGGACAGTCTTTTGAAACTTTTGCATAAAGGACAAAACTATTTATTCACTGTCGAAATTCACTTGTGTTCGAAATTCACTGTTTAAATTCACTGCCGAAATTCACTAAATTTCAAAATTCATTGTCGAAATTCACTGATTTTCGGGATTCATTGTCAAAATTCACTGTCGAAATTCACTGATTTCGGGATTCACTGAGGAGATTCACTGATTTTCGGGATTCACTGTTTGTCCTTCTCGCTATAAAAATAATGCAGCTGTCCTTCTCCCTATAAGAAATATATAGCGGTCATGTTACTTAAAAATATTCTAGATTGTATCATTATCCCTAATTTCCCTTTATTTATAACCACATACATATGGTGTATGTATATATGTATCTATGATTTACACCTTTATTTGTATGGGGATTGAGGAAAAATGACAGAAATATTTACAAAATGAATAAATAGGACACATTCTTCTTTTTAGTTGCAAAAGTGACAAAAAAAAAATTCAAACGGACAAAATACTCTTTTAATAAAGCCGCGCGCATATCTTCACTTGCTTCCGTTTCCCAGGTTTGATATTTTTTTTTCAAACAAACGTAACTTTTGATTTATACTCCGATTATCAAAAAAAAATCACCAAAATTCATATATATTTTTTGCTCTTTAATTTGAGCCCAAATACGATACCCTTCCGATGTAAATTTTTTGAAAGCCGAAAAAATATTTGCATTAACCGGAGCGTTTTTCTTATAAACGACCGTAACTTTTGATTTACAACACCGATCATCAAAATTATTTCACCAAAGTTCATATTTTTTTTATTTTCATTTTGAAACCTCATTTGATACCTTTTCGATGTAGTATTTGAAAGCTGAATTTTATCGCAGCGTTTACACTAACACAGTAACCGTAATACAGTAAAAGTGACACAGTAACACAGTAACAAGTTTTATTAACAGACAAAATATCACCATTAACATTGCGTAATACAACAATCTATCAAAAAATGGTGGATATCGTAATGAAACAATCTATCAAAGCATTATGGAGATGCAATTCCCGGGGAATCAAGAGAATAAAAGCCAAATACTATTGAATATAATCAAAAAGCATATCAGAGGAACTAAAACATTCTTCAAGTTGTTGAAGACCGAAGCAGTATTTTTACCATCTATAGACCATTATCCTTCAAACCCGCACCACATCAAACTTCATGAAAGACGTATAAAGCAGAAAATGCATTAAATAGCGGCAGCTCGGCCTCATCAATAGAGAATCTAGGCTCCTCTATTTTTCTAAAGACAAAAAAACACCAACATTGCCTCACCATTTGAATCAACAACCTTCAATCACCTAGGCCAAAACCACACCACAACAAATAATGGAATGCAAGAAGATTAAAACCAAATAAAGACACCATATGCTTGCAATAACACCTTTTACGAAGAATACATAGCGATATTAACAGTAACACGGTAGCACAGTCAATTCTGTTTTCCTCTTCAACTTGTCAAAACACTTTTCAGTACTAATAACCACAGAAAACAAATATACATTGCATTTCTTAGCCATTAATGACTGAAATATCATCATTAGTATGCTTTCCAATGTAAGGGAGGGGGTTTGAGCACACTACAACCGATTCGTTTTTGAAAAAAAAAAACATCGCAACATTGCATATTTGTGTATATTTGAACAAAGTAGAAGAAGGCAACAACATGAAGTAAATAAAAGTATTTGAAGTTTTTCAAGCTTGAAACACTTGGTTTTCTGCTCCAAAATCTAATTTTCAGCTTTATTCTTGGCGTATATATGGATGAAAATCTCACAACACATAGTGATATTAACAGTAACACAGTAACACCCCTAAAACTAATGTATTAGAAAGCTTAATGATATGAACCAAGTGAACAACACAATCAATCTTCTTTAAAACATCATAGATGCATCCTTAAACCAACCCTTAAACTGTGGGATCACCAATATTATCAACCACAACAGACTTACCATGATTTGTATTCTCAACAGAACTATTAGTTTTAGCTCCATGGTTTTCAAAAGAGTTGACAATTGTAGCTTCAATACCTACCATGGCAGTTACAATACTTGCCTTGGGATTCCCCTCAACCCCAGTTGCCCGAAGAACGGTCCCAGACTCAATACGTGAATTTCCAGAATTTACAGACTCAATACGCGAATTTTCAGAATTTATAACACTTGAAATGTCCAAAACAGAAACATTAGAAGTGTTATTTACCTTTGAATTAGTCAAAATTGTACGCATAACATACTCTGATTTGTCATTTCCACTAGCAATAGCCCCTGTACAAACTCGAATTTGTTCTCAAAATGCCATATTTGAAGCTTCATAGTATGACCATGCCCGTTTGAAACAACTACTCTATTTGAATAACAAGAAGAAAATATACCTGTTATGAAACAATCTTGAAGATCTGGGGATGATGGGTTCATCGAAATTATTAATTTTCGAGGCTTTGGACAAACAAGCTTCATGTCCATGTCCTAAAAAACAACATTCTGTTTCACATTTTAACACTTTTTTATAATTTTCTCCCACATCATTAGATCTACATGAACAAATCTCTACTTGATAAAATATAGACAAATTGAAATGGGAGGATTGGAAGACAATAAAACCAGTTTCATAATAAAGACACGTTTCAAAGGGGAAATATTTCAGAGCATTGATTATAATTAGAACATTGTGTTCTGTTTTTTTTTTTTTTTTTTTTTTTTTTGCTGATATTTTTTTATACTGTATTGGTGTCTGGTTAAAATATCAAAATTAGAAAAACAAATTATCAAAGTGGAAAAGTGGCGACCTAAAGCAAAATCGTAGAGATCACATATCAAGCAACTCTCTTAATTAGAAGACAAACAAACAGTAGAAATAATCAGATTCTTTTACATATTGTACAATTGCAAAATGAACAAATCGAATAAGCATCAATCAGTCATTCAAAATTTCATTCAATTGAACAACTCTTTAAGGTTTTCATTCAATAAAACTATATGCAGTTTCAAAGCTCAACCCAATAAGCAGCTCAACAATTGCTTCTAACAAGTACCAAAGAGAAAATAAAAATCACCAAAGTTGACCCACAACATAAACGAAGTGGGGAACAAAGAAAACATTTTCGGGATATTATTTTAAAAATGTCAAGCTAGCTCCTGCTTTTATGTTTCTAGAGCAGCCAAGATGTTAAAAAATGGAGATAGAACTAGTTTTGATGCTTTCGTCACAAAACATAAAACCGAGCGGGACTGTTATGGTTACCTTGAAGAACTCGGTAGGTCCAACGCGTGACAAGAATCAGCCTCAGGAATGTATACCATCCAACTGTCATATGTGGCACAGGGAATCGATTCCTCTAATGCATCAAGCACTTGGAAAGGTATTGTCAATGGCAAATAATTCCTCAGATGACCTTAACACTAATACATTCATGGAAATTACACTTTAAGCAAAAAAAACAACTATTTGATAATCAACTAAGTCAACATAAATAGTATTATCTACATTTCTTCCCAATTCAATTAGAGTATAGCCATAAAGTCTAAACTACTAGTTCTATTAGAGAGAAAGAAACATGAGTGAAATATTTTGGATAAGAAACTACTACCAAGTATAATACTCCTGTTATACAAAGTTGGTGCTAGTTTGTTCATAAAAAAGGTACTATAGGTTTACCAAGTATAATATTTTGGATTTCGTTTCAATCAATCTCTTGACGAGGGAGCTGAAATTGTTGTTGGTGTTTCTTCTGTCATTGGTCTTCACAATAGCTGTGGCGCGGGAGGAATTGGAGGAGGAGTAGAGGTGTTCAGTTGAAGAAGAGGGGTCTGATTTTGCAGAGGATCTGGACTGTTGGAGGTTGTCGTGAAGGAGGAAATGGTGCTGCTGCAAATTATTTTAGGGGTAATTTATTGCAAACCAAATTATTTTGTCTTTATTGCAACTAAAAAAATGAATGTGAATTAAAATTTATATACATGAGGGAAAGTGGACTAAAACCTAATATTCCCTATTTTTAATTGTGTTTTTTACGGGACTATTTTAATTTTTGTAATTATTTTTTGTTTCTACAAAACAATGGTCGCCAAAATATTACATCCGTCCTAAAATATTAGTCTATTTGGACTTTTCAAACAAATTAAGAAAATTAATTAGTTGGTTATGTAACATTAATTTTAATGATATATAAAAGTCTAAAATAACTTTTGATTGCAATTAATAAATGAAAGATAAAAGGATAAAAGAGGAATTTAACAAATGCTTCATTGATTTTTAAAATGCACTTATATTATTAAACAAAATAAATAAATGTAAATGACATTACATTTTGGGACGAAGGTAGTACTTGCTAAAATGGGGATTTTTTTTTCCATCTTTTCAAATCGTTAGAAATTTATTAAATAAAATCAAATACAACAACGACTTCACCAAGCGCTTGGGACGGGTGTAACTTCACCGACTTCAATCAACGGCAAGTCGTGCCGCCGGCTAGCTAGAAGCTAGGAACCAAAACTGACCATTCTTCTCTTTAATTCTTGTTTTCTATGGCATAATTAAACTGTGTGTAAAACTTGATCAACTTTACACATGACAACATAAACTATTCTGAAGGAGCCGCAAGTGGAATGAGTAGTTAGGACGTACCACCTCCGTCCCAAAATATAAGTTATTCTACACTTTTAGATTTGTCTCACAATATAAGTCATTCTACATTGCCAATGCAACATTTATTACTCTTTTCTCTATCTTATCCTTCATTTATTATCAATCCAACCATTTTTAATTACTTAAACTATTGCATTAATGATAATCAAAGGGCATTTTAGACATTAACTTTCAAATTTATTACATTCAACAACTTTTTAATTTTTATTAAAACCTCTAGGATGACTTATGTTGGAATTCCTTGTTTGAATGTTCAAACTGTTAGGAAATCACTAGTTTAACGCAGCGGAATTTAAAATTTTGATTTCCTTTTTTAGATCATTCTTCGTTTAATTAATGCAATAAACACGTTAAGTAGTTTGACGGTTATACCTTGAATGATCTATAAGATCGTCGTTTTGACCGTCAACGGAGAGTAGTACAGTGCGCAAGCCGTCCACGTGTCCGGCCTCTATCGTTGATCCACACGAACTCCTCGCCGGAATCCTCCTTGGATTGCTATTGGAAAACTCCGGTTGCTAGACCTGCCTTTTTCCTCTCTCTCAAACTCTCTATAGGATGCTCTCTATTTTACACAAGAACTATAAGCTCTTGCAATTGTGATGTACAAAAGAGCTTGACACCCACCTCTTGTTTATAGTGGAGGTGGCGCCCCTAACTAGAGTGGAGGAGAAGAAAACTTTTTCCCAATAAAATAAGGAAAATCGATTAGATTGATTTATCACTTTTATTATAATATCTTATATTAAATAAAATCTAAATATTGTCAATATCATATATTGATTATATTTACCTTATTACCATAAATCTATTTTTCCAAATCAATTAACATCAAATATTAATATTATGGTAATCTTATTAATTAAAATGCACAATCCAAGTGTATCTTATACCCTAGGATGCGGCGCCCGATATGTCAATTAATTGGCATCCGGAATATTCTTTAATTAATATAATTTGTATATAATTAATATCTTGTATTTTATTTATTCATAATATATAAATATTCACAATATTAATTTACCACTATAACCTTTATAGTCTAGAGGTAAACTTTCTTTATTTGGTTATCAACTATAACCGCATCTTAATCCGACTCGATGTTCATATGTGTGTGACCCGATAGGCTTCCGAATATGTTGGCCGTAGACACAAAGTGCAAATTACGAAAATGCCCTTCATGTCTAACGATCACGGGATAGCGTCTAGAAACACACCGTGACCCCCAATCATCGGAAGAGTCAAAAGCAATGACTACTACCTTTCATGTGAAGTAGTTACCGTGTAACTTACAATCTTATCGATGTAATAATATCCATACGATCGTATCTCGAGTGTCAATACATTAACGATCTTGAGAGATGGAAGATCATCACATCAGTAATCAGAGGGACAACAAATCTTGCAAACACCGAAACCTTGACTCTGATGTCTCAGTTAAAGGCTCATGAATTTGAATTGAACGGTGAAGACAGTACACCGGCAGAGACACACAAGGATAGTGCACTTGTAGCATCACAGCAAACCAAAAAAGCTGATGCAAACGGGAAAGAGACACGGGAGCTGAAAGAACAGATAGCTTTACTGGTTAAACGTTTTGACAGGCTTAGCAAGAAGAAGCAATTCAAAGAAGGTTCATCATCAAATAAGAAGTCAAGCTCAAGCAAAGACATGAAGAAAAGGGATGATGAATACATATGCTTCAACTGTAAGAAGAAAGGTCATTTCAAGGCTGATTGCCCTGAATAAAAAGACAAAGATGAGGATAAGAAGTACAAGACAACTGAAAAGAGAAAGAGTAAGAAGGCCCTTAAAGCTGAAACTAGCAGTGAAATGAATGAAGGATCATCTTAAATTGATTCTGATGATAATGAAGTTGACAGCTCAGACAATGAAAAGGCTTACTTATGCCTTATGGCTAAAGAATCAAATGAAACAGAGGTAACTTCTAGTTCATATTCATCATCAAGAGTATCCACATCTGACACTACACAATCCTCTATTCTCCTATTAGATTCTGCAAACCTAATCCAAAATCTCATGAGTAAGTTTGAAAAAATAGAGATGACTCATGAAATTCTGGAACATGAGTGTGAGAATTTGAGAGAGGAAAATAGAAGGCTAAAAGAAGAACTGGATCAAATGAAAGTTAAACAAACTAGTAAGGAGATTCACTCAACTGATCAACAAGCAGCAGATGATCACTCATTAATGTTGAAAGATCAGCTGAGAAAATATCCATACCAGTTAAGAACATCACTGCACCACTTAATGCACCACTTACAAACCCCCAAAAAGGTTTGGATCCAGATCTGGTCTTGGCTACAACAGTCAGGATGAAAATAGAAACAATGGACAACACAATTCTGATTCAAGGACCAAGCTTAGACCAAAATTCAGAAAAGGACAGACCATAGTTTCAAACACTCACCCTGCATTGGTAAAGTCAAAACCTAGTATAGTGAAAGAGTAGAGTAAATCATCAATCCAACCAATAAAGGCAAAGGAGTTCAGAAAGGTAAATGAAGACTTTACCTTTCTGAGGATGATTGGAATATTACACCCCCAAAATATAATAAGAAACCATTTCATAACATGCATCATGTGTCTAAGAAAAGCCAGCTAAGGCATATTCCTGGACAGAAGAAGCAGCATGGAAATAAGTTTCCCTCTACATATTGGAGAGTGAAAAAGGATGCAAATGCACCAAAAAGTAGAGAAAAGTATCAGAATACCTCTAGTAGAAACATTAGAAGTTATTCTGCCATGCCTTATACATATGACGTTGATGACTTTAATTATCCAAAAAGAAGATCCTTTGGATACACACTAGGAGTAGGAGGCATGACTGCTAACAGGTATGGACCCAAACAGTGTTGGGTACCAAAACAAAATTAATTTTTTTTGTAGGATGTCTGGTACATAGACAGTGGATGTTCCAGACACATGACATGGAACACGGGATGGCTCACTGACTTTAAAGCTTTTTTTGGACCCAAAGTTACTTTTGGAGGCAAAGAAGACCCTGGTAAAATTAAGGGGGAAGGCATAATGCTCAAAAACAGTTTGAAGATTCAAAATGTGGCTTATGTTAAAGGACTGAATTTCAATCTACTAAGTATCGGTCAATTTTGTGACAAAGGCTACAATGTGCACTTCAACAAGGAAGGATGCAAAGTGATTCACGATCAAACCAACACAAACTTGTACTTGCAGGAAGGAGAGAAGACAACATGTATGTGGTAGACTGGAAGACAGCCAGAGCGGAAACATGTTTACTTGTCAAAAGTAAACAATTAACCAGCTGGATTTGGCATAGGAGATTGAATTATCTCAACTTCAAAACCATCAACACACTATCAAAGAACAAGTTAGTTGAAGGCTTACCAGAGATCACAATCAAGAAAGAAAGTCTATGTGATGCATGTCAAAAAAGGAAGCAAATTAAAAGCTCTTTCAAGTCAAAGCCCTATCAATCAACAACAAGAATCTTACATCTATTGCATATGGATCTTTTTGGACCAGTCACACCAGTCAGTGTAAGTGGAAAGAAATACACTCTAGTAGTGGTGGATGACTTTTCCAAATTCACCTGGACCATATTCATGAACAAAAAAAGAGAGACACTCAAAAAGTTGCCAGATTTGCTAAGAAGAATTCAAAATGAGAAGGAACTGAAGATTATAAAGATCAGATCAGATAGAGGCACAAAGTTTCTAAATGAAATTATTAGAACATACTATGAAGAAAAATGAGTACTGCATCAACTATCAGCACCAGGGACTCCACAGCAAAATGGTGTAGCAGAAAGAAGAAACATGACACTCAAAGAAGCAGTCAGAACAATGATTGCAGAAGCATGCTTGCCAAAGAGATTTTGGGCTGAAGCAGCAAATGCAGCATGCTATACTCAAAACAGATCAATCATCAACAAACATCATGGAAAAACTCCATATGAAATATGGAACGGAAGAAAACCTAACATCTCACACTTGCATATGTTTGGATCTAAATGTTTTGTTTTGAACATGAATGAGCTGCATACTTTTGATGAAAAAGATGATGAAGCAATCTTTATGGGTTACTCAGACACTAGCAAAGCCTTCAGAGTGCTCAACAAAAGAACCTTGGTGATTGAAGAATCAATTCATTTAGTCTTTGATGAACCAAACACAAATGGTGAAAGCTTTCAAGAATTTGAAGAAGAAGCATGTCAAAGACAAGTTTATATGAATACAACATTACCAGCTACCATTCTGAATCACAATCTTAGAAATCAAGATGAGCCACCAGTCAATACAATATAAGAGGCACCAGTACAAGAACATGAAGATGATACACAAACTGAAGTTGTAGAAGCCCCAAGTCAAGAACAACTTCAACCTGACCTCAACTGGCTAAGAGACCATCCTGAAGATCAAGTCATTGGAGACATTCATACAGGAGTCAGAACCAGAAGACAACTGGAAAATATGCTAACATGTTTTCTATCACAAGTGGAACCCAAGACAATAAATGATGCAATCCAAGATGCTGACTGGATTACAGCCATACAAGAAGAACTAAATGAAGTTGAAAGAAATGAAGCCTGGGAACTTGTTGACAGACTAGACATAGCCAACATCACTAGAACAAAGTGGGTGTTCAGAAACAAGATGGATGAACAAGGAACATTTGTCAGAAACAAAGCAAGGCTGGTTGCAAAAGGCTACTCTCAAGCAGAAGGAATAGATTATGATGAAACCTTTGCACCAGTAGCAAGATTAGAAGCAATCAGACTCTTTCTAGCATTTCCAGCCCACAAAGACATCAAAGTTTATCAAATGGATGTCAAGAGTGCATTTCTGAAGGGACTTTTGGAAGAAGAAGTATATGTGGAACAACCTCCTGGTTTTCAACTAAAAGGGAAAGAAGATAAAGTATACAAGCTCAAGAAGACACTTTATGGACTCAAACAGGCACCCAGAGCCTGGTATGAAACACTTTCACAATTCCTGATCAACAATAGATTCAGCAAAGGAACCATTGATAAGAATCTCTTCAAGCTAGATGAAGGAACACGCACCCAGTTAGTCCAAATTTATGTTATATTATCTTTGGATCAGAAGATGAAAAGCTATGTGAGAAATTTGCAAACTTAATGAAAAACAAATTTCAAATGAGCATGATGGGAGAATTGAATTACTTTCTTGGACTACAAGTAAAGCAAATGAAAGATGGCATCTTTATCAATCAATCCAAGTACACAATAGACTTGATACACAAGTATGGCATGGACACAAGTGGCACATCAGATACACCAATGTGTGGAAGAGCTATTCTTGGAAAAGATGAAAATGGGAAGGATGTTGATCAGAAACTTTATAGAGGAATCATTGGATCCCTACTTTATCTAACTGCAAGCAGACCTGATATAGCATTTCCAGTAGGAGTATGTGCAAGATTTCAAGCTCAACCAAAAGAATCACATCTTCTACCAGCCAAAAGAATAATCAAATATCTGAAGAACACCATGAATGTTGGAATTTTGTATCAAAAAGATGGAGGATTCAAGTTGATATCATATTCAGACTCTGATTATGCTGGATGCAAGATAGATAGAAAAAGCACCTCTGGAACCTGTCAAATGTTAGGCAGCAGACTAGTATCATGGTTTAGAAAAAAGCAAAACTCTGTATCCATATCAACGGTAAAGCGAATATATAGCAAAGACGGTGCGATTGCTTGTGCACAAGTACTATGGATCGACAACAAATTAAGGGATTATGGAATGGAGGAGAAGACAATTCCAATCATGTGTGACAACACAAGTGCAATATCTATCACTGAAAATCCAATATTGCATTCAAGAACAAAGCATATTGATGTAAGACATCATTTTATCAGAGATCATGTTGAAAAAAGATATGTTATTCTAAGATACATACCCACTGAAGATCAATTGGCTGACATCTTCACAAAACCACTCAGTCATGAACGATTCAACAAGCTGAGAACTGAGTTAGGAATGATAGAATTGACTAAGTACTAATGAGCAGCTAACTGGAGTAATCAGCTAAGTAACTTCACCAGCTGACTGAACCTTTGCCATTATGAGTGAGCTCATTTGGCAGGTAAGTTGGAAAAACAATTGAAGGAAAGTTAGGGGCAAATAATGCCATTATTGGCATTATTGAACTCAAATAATGCCATTATCATGAACGATTCAGCAAGCTGAGAACTGAGTTAGGAATGATAGAAATTGAGTTCAATCATCTACAACAATTTGGAGTTCAATTGGGCCAACTATTTATTCCTAAGAATCAAAAAACAAATCCAAGGAGAGACCGGTGTGGCCAACAAGGGCTAGCATAAGGAAAGAAGAAAAAGGGACATTTTTGGGTGAAAAAGTCCTATGGGATTCAACTACACTATCTGTTGCAATGTCTGCACCACAAACTACATGAATCCAAAATCATGATTACCTATGTCAAACAGACAAAGAAAGCAGAAGGAGGGAAGCGCAAGCAACCCAGCAAAATCACAACCGGTCAAAGAAAGAAACCAAAAGTTCAAAGAAATCTGGACAAAGAGGAGTTTGGAAAGTTAATTTGATGAAGCAGAAGAAAAGGAATTGGAAGAAGCAGCAGAGCAACAAGAGGAAGAAAGTGGAAGCGAGGATGAACAACTTCAAAATAAGGAAGTTGCATGAGACACTGGAGATGATGAGAAAACTTCATAAGAACCAGCACAGTTGTCTGCCACTGATATTGATGATTGAATTGCATCATATCTTGAATGGAAAGAAGGTGACTCAAGACTTCAGCTTCAAAACTCAGAACACATGCTTGCTGATGAGGCTTGGTTCTTTGACTTTCTAGGGATCACAACCCTAGTTGGTGTACTTGATGAATCCCCATTATGGGATATGGTGGATGCGGCAAAAGCAAAACGCCCCAGATCTCTGACAAAGACAATGATGAATCAGCTGATGATGGTGACGATGATGATGATGGTAAGGATCCAAAGGCTACTGCTGATGACTAAGACAAAGAACCTGAACAATTAGCTGATGCAATTGATGATAACATCTTCTTAAGCTCTTTTCTCCAAACACATGAATCAGCAAAGTCAACCCCACCGGCTAAGACAACACCTCGGCAACTGTCTCTTGACTCTCCGGCTGAATCAACTACAGTATTAGACACTGGCTCAACTGCTGCAACACCAGTTAAGACAACTCCTGGCACAAAGGAAAGGGAAGAGGAGACAATGCTGCACCAGAACTCACATCTACTCAAGTACTTGAAGAAGTAGAAAGTGGTGTAGATGTTACTCAACCAACGCCACATCAAGTTGAGGTTCCTCCCATAATGCAACATCAAGACAGAGGACAGCAAACAGAACCAGAACCAGCTGATATCTGCCACAAGTCTACTCTAATGAACACTGGAATATCGAATAAGACCTTTGAAAAGGCAGCAGCCTTGTTGGCTGAGGAATTGGAACAACAAGCCATGTATCTCAGATCTATGACTCTGGCTTTTAAAGATGAAAGCCACTCCATAGAGAAAAGATTTCAGGTTGTTTCTGAATACATTGATACTCAAAACAATGTTGTGAAAAGATAAGATGACTTGATGAAACAGTTAAACCTCAATATCACCAACAATCTGCAAGACTCCGACAGCACATTTATCAAGAAAATGAGTCCATGGAACTTGCTTTTGGCACCAGATTTCGAAGTGTAATCCAGAAGCTGACTGATCATAACTCAGGGTTCACTTCCATTGAGTCGAAACTGGACACTTTGATTGGAATAGATGAAGCCACAAACAGTATCTTACTGCAGCAAAAGGATGATGCTGCCAAAAATGGGGGAAAGAAGTGATAAGCCTGATGAAGGATCAATAGTTAGACCCCTAAACTTAACTAAGGAGCAGCTAAGAGCAAGGGACAGAGAACTAAGAATTCAAAATGAAGCTGAAGAATAGCTAAGAAAAACTAGAGATGAGAGGGAAATCAAATGAACCCTACATATGTTTTCCTCACCCCATCCAAAGAATAGATGATGATAGAGATAGTCTAGGTAGACCGCAAAGACCTGGATCAAATCAGGAAAGAGGATCGGCAAGCCAACACCGATTTAGCACCGCGGAAGCGAAGAAGACACGGATACACTTTGGTGAGAAAAGAACATTTCCTACTCACAGATACAGGGAAGAATATGATGCTGAAGTACTAGATAATGTAAGAGAGTTCTTCAGGGTCCAAAACGGTCTGTATCCAAATCAAACGCAAGATGAAGCTTGGGCAGACTGGCTAAGATATCAGGATGAGAGGGTGAGAACTGACATGGCCAAAATTTACAATGATGTTAAGAGACAACATGCATCTCTAAACCAGAATCCTGGATCTGACTCAACCAGCAGACCAAGTACAGACATACCCCTCTCTCCAAAAGGACCAGAAGATTTGCCCAGTGAACAACAAGAAGATTTCAATTACATGGCAAAATTCTTCAATCCTATGGGGAAAATGAACCGACAAGAACAATGGGGTCTGTTCAAGAATCTCAAGTTTGCTGACTCGTACATCGCTGAAGATAGGGATAGACTTGAAAAATACTTTGGAGAACCTAGGGAAAATGAGACTATGTCTGACTTTCACAGACTCTTTGACAAGAGGATATTTCAAGGAGTCTCTGAGTATACTGCTATGGCATATTGGAAGTGGAAGTTTCCAGAAATCAATTGGAAAGATATGGAGGAGGTCCAGACCACAAAGTTCAAGTGGTACAAAGCAGAATTAAGCAAAATATAATTATAGTACTCTAAATATGTTTCGAACCCACATTTCATATTGCCCTTGAATGGATGAATAAAATTTCTGAGTTTTATTCTGTTTATTATTATGAAAATTGGTATACACTTATGTTCAGGCTTATGAGGGTTTTGGCATCATCAAAAAGGGGGAAATTGTTAGGAACATTTTATTATGTTTTGATGATGGCCATACCAACTGTTATAGCAAGCCTGAAATAAGTTAGAATTCTCTGTATAAGTCTTTACTTAGAGTCTGACATGTTGTATAAGTTGAGTCAAACAAGTATTGTACTAGTTGGTAGGATGGCGAAGTAAAACAGATATACGGCAGAGTGAAGCCAGCCAAGTACCAGCAGAGAAGCATGAAGACATTATGGTTTGACTTATAACCAAGGAAGTCTGTGATGACCTTGGATAAGTCTAAGTTATAATTCAAATGATGAATTACATTGTCAAATATGGTGTACACTGATCTCACCCTAAATCAAGGATCAGTGAAGTACAAGAAGTACCTGAAAGATCAAAGAGAATAACAAAGCAGTAAACCGGCAAAGTAAACTGACTATCGGCTGAGTAAAAACAAAGCAGTGAAGGAAGACATAAACAGCAAAGTCAGAAGGATAACTTAACCGATCAAGGAACGACCAAGTAAACTTTACTCATTAAGATTTCAAAAGATGAAGATCAAGCATTAAATGCACAATCAATTGAGGATCAATCAAGGACGGATTTTCTGATAAACATTTGAAGAAAAATCTGATCACTGAAATCAAGGAGAATATAATTAGGGGGGGAATCAAGAATTAAATCAAGGATTATTCTCCACATTAAATAGCCAATGGACGGAAATTCAAATCAAGGATTATCAAGGCTATAAATAGAAGGCATTGACAGACAAGAAAAATAACGATCGAATCTGATAAGAAACAAGCAAAAGCTCTGTCAATTTGAAAAGCCTTCTATCTGTACTCAAAAGAGACATCTAGAGATCAACTCAGAAATCAGAGCTCAAATTCCACATCAAGCACTGAGATTGATCACAAGTTTGTGAATCCAATTCACATGAATTGAGGCAATTGAATTAGAGGAATCTGATAAGGAGTTGCAACCTTTGTGATAGCTGCTGAAAGATTTGTTCTTAAAGAGCAGTGATAGAGACTGAGTCACTGAAGCTTTTGAAGCTAGGGAGTGATAGTCTTGAAGATTGTGAAGCTTGTATAGTCAAGGACAATCATACTATTGTATCTGTGAAAACAGAAGTGAATTCCTCCAATCATCACATGAGAAGAGTGGATTAAGGGATTACACCACCCTGAACCACTATAAGCCTTTGCGTCTATTTACTTTCAGTAATTTACTTTACAGCACTTTAGTTCATTACATACTCTATATCTTTGATTGCATAATCTACTTTGAAACAACATTTTAAGAAGAGATTTATCTGCTGCACAAAAGCTTTTAAATACAAGAAAAGTTTTTGAAACTCCACTATAGTCATTCAACCCCCCCATCTGACAATAGTTTTACCCTTCTCTGGGACCAACAGGTTCTGAATCTTTAGCTGTTGAAAATGGTGAGAGGTTGCCTATCTTACATATTGGTCACACACACATCCCTACACACTGTCCACATACCACTCTAGCCCTAAGAAATATTTTACATGTACCTCTTATAACCAAAAATCTGATTAGTTTGTCTAAACTGATGTATGATAATCATGTCACCATTGAATTCACTCCATTTTCTTGTTATGTGAAGGACAAAACAACAGGGAAACTACTGCTGCAAGAAATTCTCAAGGATGGACTGTATCAGATTCTGGTTCCAAATGAGGTCTCCCGTCACTCCAAACTCAAGCAATCCACTTCTCAGGCTGCTCCTACATCTCTTAGTGCTCTTTTAAGTGTTATCAATCCCAATAAGGACCCTAATGTATGGCATAAGAGGTTAGGTCATCCATCTAGACAAGTTTTGAGTCATATTTTACAATCTTGTAATGTTGATGTGGATGATCAATTGACCTTCTGTGATGCTTGTCAGTATGGTAAGGGCCATGCCCTGCCTTATTTTAATTTTGAATCTCATGCTCTCATGTTCTTGACTTGATTCACTTTGATGTTTGGGGTCCTGCCCCAATGAAATCTACCTCTGGCTTTTCTTATTATGTGCATTTCATTGATGATTTGTCTAGATATACTTGGATCTTTCCTCTAAAAACAAAATCTGAAGTTTTTCCCACCTTTGTTCAGCATAAAAAATTAGTTGAAAATCAGTTTGGAAGAAAAATTAAGTGTTTGCAATCAGACTGGGGGGGAATACAGGAGTTTGGAAACTTATCTAAAAGACAAAGGAATAGAATGTAGACACCCTTGTCCTCATGCTCACCAACAAAATGGTAGAGCTGAGAGGAAACATAGACATATTGCTGAATTAGGTCTTACACAAATATCACAGGCCTCATTCCCCATAAAATTTTGGTAGGACAGCTTCCTTGAAGCTGTCGCTGTTATTAATGTTTTACCTACACCTGTTTTACAGAACAAATCCCCATTTGAGGTTCTATATAACAAACCTGATTATAAATTTTACAAAGTTTTTGGGTGTGCTTGCTTCCCTCATACAAGACCTTTCCTATCCAACTAAATTCAGATACCACACTAGCAAGTGTACCAATATAGGTGCAAGTCCTCATCACAAAGGATACAAGTGTCTAGATGTATCGGGATGTATTCTTATCACTAGAAATGTCTCTTTCAATGAAAGTGAGTTCCCATTCAAAGAAGGTTTTTTTACAAGGTCCTCATAGAGAAGTCTACACTGATCCAAATCTTGTCATATCCCTTCCTATTCCTGTGTCTGACATTCCTAATCAAGAACCACAGTCTGATACTGGTGCATCTGAAGGAAGAATTGCATAACAGAATTCTACTGTTCCAAGTCCTGCACAACAAGAGGTACAACCTTCTTCTCCTACTTTTTCTTTCCCTGATTTGCACACACAAGCCTCAGAACTAGACCAGTCCAACACAAAAACAAATACTAATCCTGGAACCACAAACACTCCATTATACAGTCCTGGTACACCCTCACATTCACCACAATCTAATACTAATGTGAACTCACCTCCTACTCAACATCATATCTCTGAACCAGCACCTTGTCCTCCACCAGTCCAAGGTCACCCTATGAAAACTCGTTCCAAAGGTGGTATTTTTAAACCTAAGACCTACTCTGCATAAATGCAATCAAATGTGCTTCCGGATCACCTTTCCGAATCGACTAAAGTTTCAGAAGCTTTGACCTGTAATGAGTGGAGACAGGCCATGATCATAGAATTTGAAGCATTGCATAAGAATGGCACATGGATTTTGGTATCACCATCCAGAAACCAAAATATAGTAGGGAGAAAATGGGTTTTCAAACTCAAACTGAAACCTGATGGAACCATTCTAAAGCACAAGGCTAGGCTTGTAGCAAAAGGTTTCCATCAAACCTATAAGGTTGATTTCATAGAGACCTTCAGTCCAATCGCTATGGCATCAACCATCAGAGTAGTGCTGGCTCTAGCAGTGAATCTGAACTGGCACATTCAACGAGTGGACATAGATAATGCCTTTCTGAATGTCCCCCTGTCTAAAGATATGTATATGCATCAACCTGAAGGGTTTATGGACAAAACCAGACCTCACTATGTTTGCAAGTTACAAAAGGCACTATAAGGCCTTAAACAGGCACCCAGGGCCTGGTTTAGTGCACTTAGATCACAAATGCTGCAGTGGGGGTTTCATCAATCTGTGAGTGACTCTTCTCTTTTCATACTCAAAACTGGCAGACATCTTTTATATGTTTTAATCTATGTTGATGACATTCTTGGGACAGGTGATATACAGTTTCTAATTCAGAAGTTCATCAATTTGCTGCACTCCAGATTTGCACTTAAGGACCTTGGTCCTGTATCTCATTTTCTTGGTATAGAGGCTCACAGAAATCCAGATGGTCTGTTCCTTTCTCAGGGACACTATGCTTCACAACTACTCAAAAGACTGCAGTTGGAACATCTTAAGCCTTGTGATATTCCCATGACACCTGGACAACACTTGTCACCAGACCAAGGTGAGCCTATGACAAACCCTACTATCTATAGAAGTGCCATTGGTGGCTTGCAATACTTAACATGTACTAGGCCTGATATATCATACTCAGTGAACTATTTAAGTCAATACATGCAAAGTCCTACTCAAGATCATTGGGCTGCTGTCAAAAAATTGTTGACGTATGTTCAAGCTACCTTGTAGTATGGAATATTGTTTAAATCTAGAGGAAATATGCATCTATCTGGGTTCAGTGATGCAGATTGGGCCTATTATCCATCAGACAGAATGTCATTTGTAGGTTATTGCGTGTACATTGATGATTCACTAGTATCTTGGAGCTCCAAGAAGCAAAATGTAGTGTCTAGGTCCAGTGATGAATCTAAATACAGATCCTTAGCAAATTTATCATCAGAAATGTTCTGGATTAAGCAGCTACTCAAAGAAATAGGAATATGTTTGACTGTGACACCAGTTGCTTGATGTGATAACCTAAGTGCTACCTTGCTTGCTCAAAATTGTGTCTATCATGCAAGGACTAAGCACATAGAAGTGGACATTCACTACATCAGAAATCAAGTCCTAGATAACCAACTTTCAGTTTAGTTTGTGCCATCCTCTATGCAAATTGCAGATGTATTGACTAAGGCATTACCAGCATCTCAACTAAGGTTTTTTAGAAGCAAACTCAATGTAGTTGTTGTCCTCACCTTTCGTTTAAAGGAGGATGTTAAGAAATAAGTATTTATTAGTGTTTTATGTCTTGTGTTACAAGTGTCACTGTATAAGTGTGACAAGTGTCACTGTATAAGCTAGCCAAGTGTCCTTGTATTTTCTTTTAAAGAATGTGGTTGTAACAGCATTATGGTACTGAGAAAATCTAATAACAAAATTATGTTTATCTTATCCTTATATTTGTTATTACAATTTAGTGAATACACAACTACTTGGATTTCTATATTTTAGTTCTAAAAGAAATAATCTTCCGTTCCCTATGGGATTCGACCCCTACTTGCCCTATACTAGTTATAGAGTGAAAAGGGATATATATTTGGTGGTTTAACGACACATCAAATTTTGGTGCCGTTGCCGGGGAACGGCTATTGTATTATTTCTTTTCGTGACTTTGTTACACTAATCGTTTCAGTGCATGCCTAGGTCTTTTAGAATAGGTGAGTTGATATTCGATCCAGAAATCGAAAAGACAGCTAAGAAACTGACAAAGGAGGCAAAAGAAGCTAAGAGGAAACTCAAGGCATCCACGTCTTCACCTGATCTTGCACTGGATACAGTTATAGAAGATTCATCGACCGAAGAAGAGGTCTTATCTGAAACCGAGTCTGAAGAGATGGCTGAAAATCAGAGGACATTATGTGAAATGGCAGCTCCAGATTTTGATCAACATCATATATGCATAGCATTCCCGAAGATGGACCAGCCATTTGAATTCAAGGCGTCATTGATGCACGCACTACCAAAGTTTCATGGACTAGTAGTAAAAGATCCGTATAAACACTTAATGTATCATCATTTGGCTTGTACCATACAGAGACTCCAGGGTATGATAGAGGATCAGATAAAGCTCAGAACTATTGCATACACTGTAGAAATATTACTCAGCATACTGAGTTGAGTCTGCCGAGGTTTCGCAGGTGCTCGCGACTCGCCGAGCCTCGGATTTCGTACATAATATTTTGTACACCTTATTTAATTGTAAAAGACATATTAATTGTGATATTAATTGTGATTCATATAAACAATTAATATGTCAAACTCTAGTTTACTTTATGTCATAGACATAACTTTTACTTTTTACTTTTGCATGCTTGCCGCCCACATCTACATACTCAAGTGGCCGCCCAAGCTAGCTAGCTAGTCTCTCTATCTCAATTGTATCTATTTATACATCTCTTTACTCAATGAATAAAACTAAGTTGAAGTTTACTCTTGTGTTAACACATTCTCAAACTCTCTTCATGGTATCGAGCCATTTGTGTTCTAACTTTTTCCGCCGCAAAACTCATATTTCGAAGAATGTCTTCCACATCCGACATTACTTCAACCTCGCGACTCTCAAGAAATTCGGATGACCGGGAGTACCGACAACTCCTCTTCTTATACAAACCATAGACTTGATGGTAACAACTATCCGTTATGGTCAAGGTCTATGAAAATGTACATTTCTCGGACAAAGTAAGACGGGATACTTGTCCGGAACAAAACCCGCACTCGCTCGAAACCGACCCCGCTTTGAAGCATGGGACACAACAAATAATCAACTCATGACCATCCTCACGAGGTCAATGACAAAAGAGATAAGTGAAAACTTTATGATGTATGATACTGCCAAAGAAATCTGGGATAATGCCAGAGATCTTTACTCCAAGAAGGATAATACATCTGAGGTATATGAACTAGAAGCTCGATTCAAACTTGCAGTGCAAGGGGATATGTCCGTAACTCAATATTTCAATCAACTATCTAAGGCTTGGCAACACTTAGATATGTTAGAAACTCACTCTTGGAATGATGTCAAGGATGTCGCTCTTTATAAAGACATCATAGAAAAGAAGAGAGTATTCGTGTTCCTCACCGGACCGAATCCTACTCTTGATGATGTTAGAGGAAGAATTCTTGCCACCAAACCTCTTCCAAATCTCAAATCCATGTTTGCCGAGGTCAAACATGAAGAAAGTAGGAGAAAAGTCATGCTTCGAAATCCCCTACCGACAACCCTACCGAAGGTGCCGCCCGCCGACCGTCGTGAAGGCCGCCGAGGTTGCCGAGACATACAAGAAGCCTACCGAGAAAACCGGAAAACTCGTTTCGTGATCACCGCAAACGCACAAATCACACCAAGGACAACTCGCCGGAAGCTCCATGGCAAGCCTAACTCCTCAAAAACCTCAAAACCTATCGTGGAAAGTCAAGGCGTACACATCGCGAGGAGGAGAATGACAACCGATGAATGCTCGCTTGTCGCATTCAAAGCCTTCCCGAATCAACAAAAGGAAGGTAGTCACTCTACCGATGTTGCTACTCATACTCATACAAAAATTCTACTCTTCCCTTAGCAATGAAACATGGATTGTTGATTCTGGGGCATCCTCCCATATGACTCGGTAATAAAAACCTTATAACCAACTATATGCCTTGTCACCAAATTCATAACATTAAAACTCGCCGATGGATCTATCTCTCGTGCAAAAGGTGTTGGAAATGTTAAACTCACTAATAAGATATGCCTACAGGATGTCCTATTTGTTCCAAACTTAGACCGCAATCTTATATCCGTCAAGAGACTCACTAAAGATTTGAATTGGACTCGTTGTTTTTAAGGAAAATCGTGCACATTCCAGGATCCTACTTCACAGAAGTGATTGGGAAGGCTAAACCTTGCGCCGGATTGTTTCGGTCAACCCCGCCGAAGACAAGACCGAAGACCGAATCCGCCTCAAGCCACTCGCTCCCGTACTTTAGACAATATCATGTTATGGCATTATAGATTAGGACATCCAAGTTTTGGTTACTTAAAATCTTTAACTCCCGAATTGTTTAAAGGATGTAATCTCGAATGACCTTCAATGTGATATTTGTCAATTTGCTAAACTTACAAAATCTCGTGTATGCTAAGTTACCTCATTTGCATTCCTCACCCTTCACCTTAATACACAATGATGTGTGGGGACCCTCTAGGGTGAAAAGTATAACAGGGAAAAGGTGGTTCGTCACCTTTATTGATGATCATACCAGGAACACTTGGGTTTTTTTAATGAAAGACAAATCAAGTTGGCCCTATCTTTCAAGAATTTTATCATATGGTCTCCACTCAATTTGATACTAAGGTCAAGATCTTAAAGACCGATAATGCTCTAGAATACTATGAGTCTAATCTCGCACCTTCTTGACAGATAGAGGAATTGTTCATATCGCAGTTGTGTGGAAACACCTCGCAGAATGGGGTTGCCGAGAGAAAGAACAGCACTCCGCCGGAAATGGCCGTATCAATCATGTTCACCACACATGTTCCTAAATATATGTGGGGTGAAGCTATACCGATCGCAACTTATTTACTCAACCGTACTTCCCAAAGAGTGTTAGGTTTCAAAACTCCACTCCAAACCCTACCGACCACACACTCCCGCCATCATCTTGTTTCCCGCTTGCCTCCAAAGATCTTTGGTTGTACCGTGTTTGTGTATATCCATGCTCAACACGAAGTAAACTTGATCCTAAAGCTCACAAGTGCATTTTCCTAGGTTATGCAAAGGACGAGAAAAGGTTACAAATGTTATTCCCCTATCGAAAAGAAATTTTACAATTCTATGGATGTAAAATTCTTTGAAAGAACCCCTTATTACAAAGAAACCTACCGAGCCATTCACCGATGGAAACCCGATTGAAATTGACCTAAACCCCTTCCCTCAAAGAACTCTTAACCCTCAAAGAACCTATCGATCCTCGCGATCGAACTTCGCACCCTACCGACTCTCTACAAACCTAAATACTCCTCAAAGAACCTCCCCGAACAAGAGTCTACGGACCCGCAGCCCGCCGATCCCGAGCCTACCGACACTCAAGAATCTACGCATCCTCGCACTCGCCGACATTGATGATAGGCCTATTGCTCTTAGGAAGGGAAAGAGATCATGCACCGATCACTCTATTCATTCTTATTTATCTTATGATAAGTTATCTCCTCGCCTTTGCCATGTTTTCACAGGACCTGGACTCTCACTCTATTCCTAAAAATATTCAGGAGGCCCTTCAAAATGATAAATGGAAGGCTGTTGTTAAAACAGAGATGACAGCACTTCTGGATAATCATACTTGGGATTTGACACCTCTCCCACAGGGCAAGAAGACAGTCAGTTGCAGATGGTTATTCACTATCAAATACAATGCTGATGGCACTATTGACAAGTACAAAGCTAGATTGGTAGCCAGGGGATTCACTCAAACTTATGGCATTGACTATAAGGAAACTTTTGCACCAGTGGCAAAACTCAACACCGTCGTGTTCTCCGATCTCTCTACCGTCCAACTTGACCGGCCTCTTCACCAATTGGACATCAAAAATGCTTTTCTAAATAGGGACCTTACCGAGGAGGTTTATATGAATGTACCTCCCGGTTTTGTCAATCCTCATACTCAAGGCAAGGTGTGCAAACCGAGGAAATCTCTATATGGCTCCGAAGCAATCACCAAGGGCATGGTTTGGAAAGTTAACAACCGTGGTCAAAGCCGCCGGATATCACCAATGCAATTCGATCACACTATGTTCATCAAGACAACCAACCGTAAGAGGTCTATTATTATTGTCTATGTGGATGATATCATCCTCACCGGATATGACTCTACCGAGATCCAACATTTGAAGACTCTACCGGCAAAGGTGTTTCGTGTGAAAGACTTGGGTTTTCTCAAATATTTTCTTGGCATGGAAGTAGCAAGAAACAAGAAAGGCATTTCGTCTCCCAAAGGAAATATGTACCGGATCTCGCAAGGAAACCGGCATGCTTTGGGGTGCAAACCTCGCTATATCCCCTGTAGACCCCGCCATACCCTCGCTACATGGTGACATTGCCGTCGTGAAAGAACAATATCAAAGGCTTGTAGGGAAACTCATCTACCTCTCCCATACAAGACCCGATATTGCATATGGGGTCGGGCCTCGGTCGACCAATTCATGCATTTCCCTACCGAGCAACATTGGGATGCAAAGAATAGGATACCGAGGTATTTAAAATCCACACCGGCCAAGGCCTCGCACTTCACAAAGTCTACCGATAGATCAATCAAGGTCTACACCGATGCCGATTGGCCGGATGTCACATTGACAGGAGGTCTACCACAGTTATTGCTCATATATATGGGGGAACCTCGGTTACTTGGAGGAGCAAGAAACAACCTACCGTGTCAAGAAGCAAGGTCGGCCGAACTAAGGGCACTTGTACTTGGCATTTGTGAAGCTCTATGGCTAAAAAGGGTACCGACCGAACTTCAAAGAACCGTATCGAACCTATCACAATCATTGTGATAATAATTCAGCCTTATGCATGGCAGAAGATCCACCCATCATGATAAAACCAAGCATGTGGACATTGACAGACACTTTCTCGAAGGAGAAGATTGATGCCAAGATTATTCAACTCCAAGATGTTCCCTCACAGATCGAATGCCGATATTCTTACCATGGCTATTCCACCTCTTATGTTCGGCAGACTAAGTAGCAAACTTGGCCGCATCAACATATACAAACCCGGCTTGAGGGGGGTGTAGAAATATTACTCAAAGATACCGAGTTGAGTCCGCCGAGGTTTCAAGCAGGTGCTGCTCGCGACTCGCCGAGCCTCGGATTTCGTACATAATATTTTGTACACCTTATTTAATTGTAAAAGACATATTAATTGTGATATTAATTGTGATTCATATAAACAATTAATATGTCAAACTCTAGTTTACTTTATGTCATAGACATAACTTTTACTTTTTACTTTTGCATGCTTGCCGCCCACATCTACATACTCAAGTGGCCGCCCAAGCTAGCTAGCTAGTCTCTCTATCTCAATTGTATCTATTTATACATCTCTTTACTCAATGAATAAAACTAAGTTGAAGTTTACTCTTGTGTTAACACATTCTCAAACTCTCTTCATACACCTTAGAAGGAAAAGCCAATAGTTGGTTCTATTTGCTTCCTTCTGGATCTATAACAACATGGGCTGCCATGAGGTCAAAGTTTATGGAAATATTCTTCCCTCTTTCACGAGCTTCTAACATTAGAAAAGATATATGTGGAATCAGACAATAGCCAGGAGAACTTTGTTTGATTATTTAAAAAGGTTCAATCACCTTCATGCAAGTTGTCCACATCATCAGATTCTAGAACAATTACTCATTCAGTATTTCTATAAGGGACTTGTACCAAAGGAAAGGAAAATAATTGAAGCAGCTAGCGGTGGAGCTTTCATGAACCAAACATGCGAAAATGCCAAGAAGTTGATTGAGAATATGGCAGGTAATGCGCAACAGTTTGGCCTAAGAGAGGATATGGCACAAACAATGAATGAATCAAACTTCTCCGCCATTGACCAACGCCTTAACATGTTGACATCATTAGTAGAGAAGATGGCGACTGGTCAGATACATAAAGTGAAGGCCTGTCGTGTATGCTCGATGGTGGGACACCAAACTGACATGTGTCCTACTTTACAAGAGGAGAGTACTGAGCAAGTAAATGAAGTTCGCGGTTTCCAAGGCCAACAACAAATGAAGTATGATCCATATTCGAATACTAATAATCCGGGTTGGAGGGATCATCCTAATTTCAGCTATAAGCCATAAGGAACCCAACAACAATCATTCTTGCTTCAACCACAAGCACCCGAACCTTCAGGCCCTTCTATGGAAGAAATGATGAAGAGTTTGACCTCTTCTTTGCAGCAAACAGTGCTACAAGGGACTCAAAAAATCTAGCAGGGTGTGCAACACGAAGTACAGAGAATGCAGCAAGGTGTGCAACATGAGGTCTAGAAAATGCATCAGGACCACTTGAAATTTCAAACTGAGACAAGAACAGGGCAAAGAAATCTTGAGATCCAAATATCTCAATTATCCTTCATGGTAAGTCAAATGCAACAAGACCAAGGAAAGCTTCCTTCTCAAGTGGTAATAAATTAAATCCGAGGGAAAATGTAAGTGCAGTTGTGCTGAGGAGTGGCAAGGAGTTAGAAGAGCCACATGCAAAAATCAAGGTCGAAAAAAAGCAAATAAAAGAGAAAGAGGAGCACAAGATGGAAGAGCCAAGTGCAAAGCAAAATGGGAAATCAGTTGAGGATAAGTCGAAATATGTGGAACAACCACCTTTCCCTGGGAGGTTGGCCAAAATCAAGAAGGAAGATAAAGATCGAGCACTCTGGGAAACTTTGAAGAAAGTGGAAATTAACCTTTCGTTGATTGAGGCAATCAAGCAAGTGCCTCGATATGCTAAATTTTTTAAGGAGTTGTGCACCAAGAAGCTCAAATTGGGGCCTAATAAAATAGTGATGGTAAATGAGAATGTATCAGCGGTGCTATAGAGGAAGTTGCCACCCAAATGCAAAGATCCATGTATGTTTACAGTTCCTTGCACCATTGGTATGAAAAATGTTGAAGGAGCAATGCTAGACTTCAGCGTATCCATCAATGTTATGCCCTATAATGAATTGTACCTAGGACCTTTAAAAGAAACAAGGATTATAATTCAGTTATCTGATAGATCCAATTCATATCCTGAGGGCGTGGTTGAAGACGTGATAGTGAAGTTTAATGGGCTCATATTTCCAGTGGACTTCTATATTATTGATATGGATGATGAGTTCTCCATATGACCTTCACCTATCTTGTTAGGGAGACCTTTCATGAAAATATCTAAGACTAGGATCGATGTTGATAAGGACATTTTTACTTTGGAATTTTATGGTCAACTTGTTACATATAACATGTTTGATGGTAAGATGTGCCCGATTACTAATGAGTCTGTTTTTCATTTTAGTGTCAATGAGAATATTGTTGATGATCTTGTAGAAATGAACCTTCTGAAAGAGGGGCTTGAGTTGTTGTGTCCAAGGAGTTTAATAGGTATGGAAGCTCAAAAAAAGGATGAGGAGGAGTCACTCAAACTTGAGTGGAGTAAATGGTTCGAACCTTTTGAGCCTATCCATTTAGGAGGAATTGAGGACACTTCGGTTTTGAAGGAAAAAGAGAAGTTACGCCTGTGTTGGGATGTATGGGAAGCACCGTGAATGAACAAGTTCGTCTAGCCAAAGACATGAAAGAAATGCGCTGATTGGGAGGCAACCCAATGTCAAAAAAAATGAAGAAAAAAAAGAGTTGAAAATAAAGAGAGAAAGAAATGAAATTACAATGAAGGAGTGTTTTATATGTTGAAGAAGTAGCTTGTTTCCGCGCATTTTTTGTAAGCTTCTTTGGAGAGTATTGTTTTCACTTCTATTATTAGTTATGAGATGTGATAATTCGGAGCCATGTTGTGTGTTCTAGTTGGAATCATTTTTTGGTGACTATGATTATTGATGTGGTTATTTATGCTTTCTCCTTGACAATTTAGCCCCTATTATCCCTTTTTCCTACCTTATTTTTGGTCCCTAGCCAACCCTATGAAAGACCTCATGATTTGTGTATTGGATTTGAATGCATAGTGGTGGAGATTTGATTGATATGCAAACTTATGGTAATGCTTAGGTGTGTGTTGATTTTGAGATGTTAGGAAATCACTAGTTTAACGCAGCGGAATTTAAAATTTGATTTCCTTTTTCTAGATCGTTCTTCGTTTAATGCAATAAACACGTTAAGTAGTTTGACGGTTATACCTTGATGATCTATAAGATCTTTGCTTTGACCGTCAACGGAGAGTAGTACAGTACGCAAGCAGTCCATGTGTCCGGCCTCTATAGCTAATCCACACGAGCTCCTCGCCGGAATCCTCCTTGGATTGCTATTGGAAAACTCCGGTTGCTAGACCGGCCCTTTTCCTCCCTCACAAACTCACTATAGGTTGCTCTCTATTTTACACAAGAACTATGAGCTCTTGCAATTGTGATGTACCAAAGAGCTTGACACCCACCTCTTATTTATAGTGTAGGTGGTGCCCCATATAGTATGGAGGAGAAGAAAACATTTTCTCAATAAAATAAGGAAAATCAATTAGATTGTTTTATCTCTTTTATTATAATTAATATTGTCAATATCTTATATTGATAATAATTATCTTATTACCATAAATCTACTTTTCCAAAATCAATTAATAACTTATATTAATATTATGGTAATCTTATTAATTAAAGTGCACAATCCAAGTGTATCTTATACACTTAAAAGTGGCGCCCCATCAGTCAACTAATTGACTTCCGAAATATTTTTTAATTAATATAATTTATATATAATTAATATCTTATAATTATTTATTTATTCATAATAAATAAATACCACCATATTAATTTACCACTATAACCTTTATAGTCTAGAGATAAACTTTCCTTATTTGGTTATCAACTATAACCGCATTTTAATCCGATTCGATGTTCATATGTGTGTGACCCGGTAGGCTTCCGAATATGTTGGCCGTAGACACAAAGTGCAATTTACTAAAATGCCCTTCATACCTAACGATCACGGAATAGCGTCTAGCAACACACCGTGACCCCCAATCATCGGAAGAGTCAAAAGCAATGACTACTACCTTTCATGTGAAGCAGTTACCGTGTAACTTACAATCCTATCGCTGTAATAATATCCATACGATCGTATCTCGAGTGTCAATACATTAACGATCGTATCTTATAATCTGGATATCAAGCTCTCTCGGGATAACACATTTACTCCCACTTTGCAAAGATTCTCGAGAGCTAGACATTCCTTATAAGAAGGCCATTTCGGATATTCGATAGGATACGCGATTCCCGGACGACCAATCATGTATACTCCGCATGCTTCAGTATCATACCCAATCACTACCGCATGATCGCCCCATGGCTAGAGGAAATCTCAATAGTGTCAAAGCATGACAATCCACACCGTGATGCCATGAAGACTCCGGTCAAAAGGATAATTACACAACCGCCACATAGTGTGACACTTAATGTAAGTGGGTCGGGCTCTAACGTACGCATTCTCTAATACACGTCCACGTACAAATCCAAGTGTCTCTACACTTCGATAGACGAGATCTATCACTACCTTCTAAAAGATAGAAGACATCCAATATGTGCTAGTCTGATTATACTATCAATGTCCCATTTGACAGTACATAGGACTAGAGACATTTAAGTACCAAACTTGTTACAGTGATTAGAGATCTCATCAACCATAATCACTATCATGGTTTCTCTATCACAGATTGATACTAGGGACGTTACTATATATATACAACAAACAACATGAAGATAAACAATATATAATAACATAAGTGCTTTTATTAATCATAATAAAGTTATTACATGAACTAAATAGACTGTAAATGAACCGACCCGGTCGGATCCGGTCCAACCCGATTGGGTTTAGGACACCTTTCCAACATGAGAATGTGTGAATTGTCCGTATACATTTATTTGATTGAGTGATTACCCGAGAGGACATGATGAGGTTTGTTGGTTTTGCCGCTTTGAACAGTTGTGAGCCAATGTGATAATGTGAGTCGTATGAGCATTAGTGTGTGGAGTATTTTGTTTGATTGCCCTTTGTTTGCGTTATGACATATGAGATGGATGAGAAGGTTGGACTTGTGTCATGTGTTTGAACATTCTTGTTACTTGCATACATGTTTGGATCATTCATCATTCATCATGCATATTTCATCTTGCATTCACATTTCATGGCTTAGTTGAGAATAGTGAGATGCTCGGGGACTAGCATCATTTAAGTGTGGGGGGGATTTGGTAGGGACATATTTGGTTGTATTTCAGGTGCTTATTTATAATTATTTTGTCGAGAGATACTCTTTTTTGGGTGTGTTTTAGATGATTTTCAGGTTTTAGGAGCTCGTGGGTTACAATGGAGATAATTGGAATGTTTTGGCGATTTTTGGAGATTTTAAGGGAAAGCTCAAGGTGGGGATAAACGATGAGAGCTTTTATGATGTGGTCGAACAGTTGCAGAATACAGTTATGTGTCATCGAACGTTTTCACCGACCTCGTGCAAAATCATTATTATTAATAAAGTGTTTAAGACTTGGTTTTCTTTTTATTTTTAAGAATTATTAGATTTTAGTTATTAGATTTTAGTTTAGATAAATAAAATAAATTATATGGGCTTGGCCCAATTAGGACCAGCAACACCAAATACATTTAGACGTGAATTGGCTGGGAACCTATCACGGAAGGCATCAGAAAAAAGAAGAAAGAAAGGACGGCTGCAACCTGCGAACAAAGTAACTGAGTAGTGCATCATGTCTTTGATGAATTATTGTGTATTTTCTATGTTAATGGTTAGTTTTTAATTTCGCTTATTTTCTATTAAAGTGTTATTGAAATCTCGATTGATGCGATTGTACGACCTAATTGATTTAATCCTCATTGATTTCTTGATATTTATTCGTTTCCGGACATAAACTTGATGACTATATAATTGATTTAGTTGTTTCTGCAGGATAATTAATTCGTTATTTAGTCGATTACCAATCAAAATGATAAATACGTCAACGTTTATTGGTTTTGATAAAGTGGTAAGTGATATGGTTTTGCCGGTTCGTAGCCCGTAGAATCCACTATCATGAAAATGAATAATCTAGGTTAAAATTAATCCGGTTGGATTAATACCTTGAATTGGGTCTTTCAAATCCTAATGCTTCCAGGATTCCAAACTCTTATGACTGTGTCTTCCGGTTAGAGTATAATTAACGACCGTGTCTTGATTATCGAATTTAAGATAGATTGGTCGATTGGCGGTTGTCGGTGACTATAACCAGTTTATCAATAAAATTAGACAGTCATTTTTGCGTCAATGATCAATCGAGTAAATCGAGGTGGAAATAACTACTTTAGCAGGAGCCTTTTTATTTTTGATTTTATTACTACTTTATATCTCTTTTGTCTCGATTATTAGAATTCTTCATTTTAGTTACAACAATTTTAGTCAATACACAACTACTTGGATTTTTATATTTTTTTTCTGAAAGAAATAATCTTCCGTTCCCTGTGGGATTCGACCCCTCCTTGCCCTATACTAGTTATAGAGTGAAAAGGGATATATATTTGGTAGTTTAACGACACACCATCAAACCACTGGGTATTAGATAATGGATATGGTTCTCATATTTGTACGGATATACAGGGACTAAGAAGGACTAGAGATCTAAGGAAAGGAGAAGTGGACCTGCGCGTTGGGAATGGAGCAAGTGTTGCTGCCATAGCCATATGAGTTTATTTTCTTTCATTGCCCAGAGGGCTAGTACTTGAATTAAATAACTGTTATTTTGTTCCTCCTCATACGAAAAGCATTATTTCTATTTCTACATTGGATGTTGAAAGATTTTCTTTTACGTTTAAGAATAAATGTTGTTCTTTTCACGTGATGGAATATTTTATGGTACTGGAAAACTTGACAATGGTCTCTACGTATTAGATATGAATGTTGATATACTTAATATAATCAACAATAAAGCTAAAAAAAGTGTCTTGAACGAATCCTACTTGTGGCATTGTAGACTTGGCCATATAAATAAGAATTGCATTTCCAAACTCCATAAAGATAGAATGTTGGATCACTTCGATTATGAATCGTTTGATACATGCGATACTTGTTTACTTGGCAAGAAGACAGAGTCACCGTTTAGTGGCAAATGGATAAGATCCAACAAATTGCTTGAGCTCATACATACTGATGTCTGCGGCCCAATGTCAATTCAAGCCAAATGAGGATACTCTTATTTTATCACCTGCACTGATAACCATTCTCGTTATGGTTATGTATACTTAATGAAGTATAAGTCTAAAGCCTTTCAAAAGTTCAAGGAGTTCAGAAGTGAAGTGGAGAAACAACTGGGTAAAGAGATTAAGACACTTCGATCTGATCGAGGTGGTGAATACCTAAATGGAGAGTTTCAAGATTACTTGAAGGTGAATTGGATTCTGCCTGAATGGACCTCTCCCGGAACGCCTCAGATGAATGGCATACCTGAGAGGAGAAACCGCACATTGTTGGACATGGCGCGATCCATGATGAGCTACTTCCAAAATCGTTTTGAGGGTATGCTCTATAGACAACATCTTATATACTTAACCGAGTTCCGTCAAAGACGGTGGATTCTACATCATACGAGGTATGGCCAAGAAGAAACCGAATCTGGCATATCTTAAACCTTGGGGTTGTCCGACTTATGTGAAGCGTATGATGCCTGACAAATTAAAAGCTAGATCAGACAAATGTCTAATTGTGGGATATCCTAGATAAACTAGAGGATACCAATTTTACCATCCAGGAGAACAAAAGGTGTTTGTCTCCATGTCTGGACACTTTCTAGAGAAAGAGTTCATTTTGAAGAGGGTCACTGGGAGTAAGATTAATCTTGAAGAAATTCAAGAACCACTTACGGACAACAGTTAGTTGATGGAAGTAGAGCAGACACCGCATATAGATGAGGTGCAAACACATGCCTAGAAACACAGACACCTCGAAGATCCACTAAGGAACGTCGTGAACCTGAAAGGTACACTGGCGTGTATCTCGTGGAAGATAAGGACCCTAAAACTTACGAGGATGTGTTGATGAGGCATGACAAAGAGAAATGGGTAGAAGCCATGAATTCTGAAATAGAATCCATGAAAGACAACCAAGTTTGGAACTTAGTTGATCCACCTAAAGGAATAGTTCTGATAGGGTGTAAATGGGTCCTTAAGAGAAAGACTGACATGGATGGTAATGTGACTACCTATAAGGCAAGGTTTGTGGCAAAAGGTTATAAGCAGAGACAAGGAGTTGACTATGATGAAACCTTTTTGCTAGTAGCTATGCTAAAGTCCATTAGAATTCTGCTTGCTATTGCAGTATACCATGATTATGAGATCGGGCAGAAGGATGTTAAAACAGCTTTCCTTAACGGGAATCTGTCTAAGGAAGTGTACATGACACAACCTAAGGATTTCACAACCGATGATGCTGGCATGGTGTGCAAAATGCAAAGATCCATTTATGGATTGAGCAATTTTCTTGTAGTTGGAATCTTCGATTTGATGAGACAATCTAACAGTTTGATTGCTGGATATACAGAAACCCGAATCCGGATCCAATCCATAATTGGATCGTCAGACCTGATTCTCAGCACCGATTGAGACACTCGATCATGCACAGCGGAAGCTAAGAATAAATTCGCATGTGATTTTACCATGATTTGATTCACATAATAATTATTCACAAGAAAATCCTCGAATATGCACAAGAAAAACCCTAGTTTTTCTTCTTCCCAATGGCTAGGACGAGAAAACAAAATTTCTCCAATTTTTTTCAAATAGGTGTGGTTTTGTGGTTCAATTTTTTTTTGGGAGAAACTCTCTTTTTATAGGAAAAAATAACGAATAAATTGTGCGTTTATCTTTTACACACAAATTTATCTTTTCCTTTTAGGAAAATAAAACCTTTATCCTATAGGAAAACAAATTTCCTATTTATCCAATAAGAAAACTAATTTCTTATTTATCCACATTATAATTAATTAGGAGAATTTTTTTTTCCAAAAACCAAATAAAAGTGGCGCCGTTTTGTGTGCCAATTGGGATAATAGAAAATGTCTTTTCTATTTTACATATTATTTACCAAATAAATAATATTTGCATATTCATTAAATAGACCAACTATTTAATTTATTCTCGAGGTTCCATAAAATGAGAAAACACTCGCATGTTAGGTACCAACCCGGGGACCATAAACCTATAACCAGTAGCTACAATAAATCGAATAAAATATTCATCGAATAGAATATTTCTACTCAACTCATTAATTCCGGAATTACGCCACCATAAATCCGAAACTGAACTCTATCGATTATAGATATAACTTATTCTCAAAACGTCGAGTCGATAAGTGTCCATTGATATAATCATTACATACAGACTAACCCTCCATAGACTATCCGTACTGAAGCAAGATTATTTCCGTAAACTTTCTTCAATACATCTTATCCTTATTTACCATTAACCCACTAGTGATCAATTAGTTCATAACCAATACGAACTCCCGGGATCGATCAGTTTCTAGGATTAACAAATAAGGGAATTGTCTTTCTACTTCCTGCAGGAAGGAATGGATTTCATATCTGTGAGACACACACTTCTCACTCATCCCAGAATAGTACCAATGTGAAAGTGATTCGGACCGCGCCACTTAGCGATCCTTAACGAACACATCAAACCCTATCCTGAAACCAATAGGACTATGCAATCACTTCAGGATTAAGGTTAATCAATATATGATCATCTTGTGATTTAATAAGATTTCTCAATCGCGGAATTATATGAGAAATGCAGATTAAATCGGTCCAGTCCTATTTGACTACATCATATATAAATGTCCCACTTAGATAACCAACATCGACGGTCCGGATAAGACGGTCACACCATAAAGTTTTCTGGGCGCATTAATGGTGGTTTAATCAATAGACCATATACTTTGATTAAGTTCACCACGGACTAACAGTTCAAGTGTATCACCATAAACTTAATCCTCGCGTGTGACACACACTAAGTGATATGGCTACATATGATACGACTTAGGGTTTTCAGTAGTGTATTACTTACAAGCACGAAGCAAGTAATAAGATGAGAATAAATCTATCATTTATTAATTCTAAAAAAAATTACATAAATTGTCTTTCGGGCGCTACTTCCAACATGGATTTCATCAAGAACGAAGATGAGCCATGTGTTTACAAGAAGGTTAGTGGGAGTGCCATAGTTTTCTTAGTGCTTTATGTGGATGACATATTGCTCATAAGGAATGATATTCCTATGTTACATTTGGTTAAAGTTTGGTTATCCAAGAACTTCTCTATTAAGGACATGGGAGAAGCAGCCTATATCTAGGAATCAAGATCTATAGAGATAGATCTAAGAGGGTACTTGGTATGTCAGAATCCACCTATATATACAAGATGCTGAAGAGATTCAACATGGAGCAATCTAAGAGAGGATTGTTGCCCATGTCACATGGGGTCTATTTGTCAAAGGAAATGTATCCTAAGACAGAGGAGGAAATAGCACATATGAGTAAGATCCCTTATGCTTCGGCTATTGGGTCTATCATGTATGCCATGTTGTGCACTAGACCAGATGTCTCGTACCCTCTGAGTATGACTAGTAGGGTACCAGGAAAATCCAGGTGATGGTCACTGGGTTGCAGTCAAGAACATTCTAAAGTACATGAGACTTACTAGGGATATGTTCCTTGTTTTCGGGAACAATGATTTGGTATTACGAGGTTACACAGACGCCAGTTTTCAAACTGATAGGGATGACTTGAAGTCACAGTTTGGATATGTTTCCATGCTTAATGGCGGAGCAGTTAGCTGGAAGAGTTTCAAACATGAGACTACTGCAGACTCTACAATGGAAACCGAGTATATAGTAGCATCGGAGGTGGCAAAAGAAGCGGTTTGGATGAATAAATTCATTACTGAACTTGGTGTGGTTCCCTCCATTAACGGTCCAGTCCCACTGTACTATGATAACAATGAGGCAATTACTCAGTCAAAGGAACCAAGGTCTCATCAGAAGTCCAAACATGTGCTACGGCGCTATCACTTGATTCGAGAGATAGTAGATAGATGAGATGTAAAGATAGAGAAAGTCTACACGGATGATAACATAGCTGATCCGTTAACAAAGGCATTGTCGCAAGCAAAGCATGAGAAACATGTTCACGTGCATGTGCTTATGCATATGGGTGATTGGCTTTAGGCCAAGTGGGAGATTGTTGAAAAGGTGTCCTAAATCCAATTGGGTCGGACCGGATCTGACCGGGTCGGGTCATTTACAGTCTATTTAGTTCATGTAATAACTTTAGTATGATTAATAAAGGCACTTTTGTTATTATATATTTTTGTTTATCTTTATGAACCAATTATGTTATTGAATATATAGTAACATCCTTAGTATTAAACTATGATAGAGAAACCATGATAGTGATTATAATTGACGGGATCTATATTCACTTTAATAAGTTTGATACTTAAAAGTCTCTAGTCGTATGTACAGTCAAACAGGATATTGATAGTATTGTTAGACTAGCACGTATTGGATGTCTTCTATCTTATTGAAGAAATGGATAGATCTTGTCTATCGAAGTGTGGAGACACTTGGACTGTACGTGGACGTGTATTAGAGAATGCGTACGTTAGATTGACCCGCTTATATTAAGTGTCGCAGTATGTGACAGTTGTGTAGTCATCCTAAGACCGGACTCTACATGGAATCACGGTGTGGATTGACAAGCTTTGACGCTATTGAGGTTTCCCCTAGCCATGGAGAGATCATGCGGTAGTGCTCGGGTATGATATTGAAGCATGCGTAGGATACATGTTTGTTCATCCGGAAATCGCGTATCCTATTAGTAAGAGTGAATATCCGGAATGGCCTTCTTATAAGGAATGTCTAGCATTCGTGAATCTTTGCAAATTGAGATTAAATGATTTATTCTGAGAGAGCATGATATCCAGATTATAAGATACGATTGTTGATGTACTAACACTCAAGATACGATTGCATGGATATTGTAACAGCGATAGGATTCTATTTACACGGTAACTGTTTTACATGAAAGGTAGTAGTCATTGCTTTTGACTCTTCCGATGATTGGGGGTCACGGTGTGTTGCTAGATGCTATTCCGTGATCTTTAGGTATGAAGGGCATTTTCGTAATTGAACTTTATGTCTACGGCCAACATATTTAGAAGCCTATCAGGTCACACAGATAAGAACATCTAGCCGGATTAAAATACGGTTATAATGATAACCAAATAAGGAAATTTTATATCGACTATAAAGTGTTATAGTGATTAAATTAATATGATGTTATTTATTTATTACGAATAAATTAAATACAAAATATTAATTATATTGATTAATTAAAGAATATTTCGGATGCCAATTTATTGGCATATGGGGCTCATGCACTAGTTATTAAGATACACTTGAATTGTGCAATTTAATTAATGGTATTATCATATATTAATATTATATATTAATAAATTTATGAAAAATAGATTTATGGTAATAAGATAAAGATAGTCAATATTAGATATTGACAATATCATGGATTTATTTAATATGAGATATTAAATTAAATGAGATAAATCTAGAATTTTGTTTTCCTTATTTTACTAGTAAAATGTTTTCTTTCTATGAAGCAGAAAAAAGGAAGCAAAGGCCTATTTGATTATTGGAAAATTTTCCGACAATAGTCAAAGTGCCTTTATACCAGGCAGCCAGAGTTCGGATAATATTATTGTTACTCAGGAGGTGCTCTTTACTATGAAGCGGAAAAAAGGAAGCAAAGGCTTAATGATTATTAAGATCGATCTTGAGAAAGCTTATGACCGGGTCAACTGGGAGTTCCTTCGGCATATCCTTCATATTGTGGGCTTCAATAATGCTATGGTGGACCTCACCATGTACTCTTTATCTAGCACATCTCTCGAAATCCTGTGGAACTGCTCTCCTCTCTAAGGCTTTCAACCCTGCTGTGGTTTAAAGCAAGGTGACCACCTCGCCCCTTATCTCTTTGTCATTTTTATGCAAGTTCTGAGCTGCCTTATTCTCGATCCATTGATGAGGGAAGATGGAATCCGGTCTCTGTCTCTCGTGGGGGTCCTAAGCTCTCGCATTTATTTTTTGAGGATGACCTCTTGCTGTTTGCGGAAGCATCTGTTGATCGAGCCCTTGAAATTGACCGAGTTCTTTCTAGCTTCTGCGGATTTTCAGGCCAAAAGATTAGTGCATCAAAATCCAAGTTTGCGGTCTCTCCAAATTCGAATGCACAGACGATCAATCTCATACATAATGCTTTGGGTATGTCTCATACCAATCACCTCGAGAAATATATGGGAGTCCTCTTGCACCATAACCGTTCGAAGAAAGATGAATTTCAAGGAATTGTTGATAGAGCCCGTTCAAAACTCAAACCTTGGAAGGCAACCACTTTATCCAAGGCTGGCCGAGCTATTCTTTCTCAAACGGTCCTCTCCACAACGCCCTACTACCTTATGCAGACGGTCCGCCTCCCTGCAAGCATTACACATGAGCTAGACAAAATCATACGGGCATTCTTTTGGGGGCATTACGCGGAGAAAAAAGGACTAAATCTTATTGCTTGGAACCATATATGCCTTCCAAAGAATCTGGGAGGCCTTCGTATACGCAATGCACATGATATGAATATTGCCTTTCTAGCTAAGCTCACTTGCCAGCTTCTCACGGAACCAAATAAGGTCTGGGTGCAACTCATAAGCCGTAAATATGGGTCGCCCCTTGATGATCCAAAATTAAATTGTTCTTTCATTTGGCGCCACATATGCTATGCTACTAACTTTGTACATGATGCAATCGATTTGATAATGATGGGAACCCACGCTGGAAGTTGACTCCATCCGGAAAATTTACGGTAAGCTCGGCGTATGATAACATCCAAAACCGATCTTTGATTCCCGCGGCCCCCGAGGATGGTAATTGGCGATTAATTTGGTCCATTAAAGGACCTCTTCGAGGGAATATTTTACTTTGGTAGATTTATCGCGACGCCCTCCCTACTGCAGGCCTTCTCAAGGACCTCCATATCATTGAAGATGATGCCTGCTTACTTTGCTGCACGAGACCTGAGTCGACCCTTCATGTGCTTAGGGACTGCCCATGGACCCTAACCATGTGGAAGGAAGTCATCCACCGACAACATTGGAGTTCTTTTATTTCGAGTTATGAAATCCCCTCATGGTTGGAGCGTTGTTTGAAAATAAATATGTACAAGCATGACACCATTGAATTCTGGAGATTTCTATTCCACGAGATTGTCCTAAGCATCTGGTTTTGGCGTAATCAGGAGTTTCATCATGATGAGCTCCACCGACCCCCCCCCCCCGGAGTTGTTCATCTCGGAAGCCATTAGGCGCGCTCGAGAGCTTCGATTGGCGTGGCCTTGAGCCTTTCTTGTATTTGTTTTTTTCGCTAGTGTCACCCTCAGTAAAGTTTAGCTATTGTACAATTTGTTTGCTTGTACAGCTTTCGTAAGTTTTTTTTTAATAAAATATCCGATTTCAACCAAAAAAATGTTTTCTCTCTCATTAATCTACACATAAACTTTTTCCTATTGGGAATAGGACACAATGGGGCGCACCACTACCTTAAATAAGCGAGGGGTTGTCTAGATCTTTTGTACATCACAATTAGAAGGGTTCTAATTTACAAAATAAACTGAGAGCTTCTTAGAGAGAGATTTAGGGAGAGAAAAGGCCGGTCTAGCAACCGGATATTTCTAGTAGCTATGCAAGGAGGATTCCGGTGAGGTGCTCGTGTGAATATTGATAGAGGCTGGACACGTGAATGGCTTGCGCGCACTACTACTCTCCTTAGACAGTCAAAGCGTCGATTAGATCAAGCAAGGTAATCACCGTCTACAAGCTCAACGTGTTTATTGTATTAAACGGAGTCGATCTTGGGATCGGAAATCAAATTTTAATTTCCGCTGCGTTAAACTAGTTGATTTCCTAACACATATTTGGTTTTTAAGGGGAAAATCCATGTGAATCTTATGTGATCATCAAGAAAGTGAATATAGTATGAGTGCCCTGTGGTGGATTTTACAGGTGAAGGACCCAAACATCTATGTGTATAAGATCAAAAGCAAATTTAGCCTGAGAAACAGAACTATTATAAGGAAGAACATGTGGTTTTCCAAACTAACAGGCTTCACAAAAAACCAAATTCTCATTAAGCGCAGCATTACAACTTTTCAGAACTTGACTCAAAACCTTCTGAGAAGGATGTCCTAATCTCATGTGCCATACATTAGGATTTTTATTCACATCAACAAACTTAATTCTACTAGACTCTTGCTCAGACCTAGACTCCACAATGAGGCTGAATCAGTTGGATTGAAGTGAGCTCTTCTCAATTGGAGTTACCATCTTGTACAGGACATCCTTCAGCACCATTGTTAGCATAACATTCCCTGATCTCTTATCCTTCACCAAACAAAGAAAATTGTCAAATTCAATAAGTATGTCATTATCAGTAGACAATTTAGATACACTAAGCAAAATTTTAGTGATATCGGGCACATGAAGGACATAATGCATTCTAAGAGAGGTGTTAGGAAAAATGGATTGGCCAATGTTAGAAAGTTTGAGTTGCTCACCATTCCCAACTACTAGTGAATCATTACAATTATAGCCAGAGCTTATGTGAATATTGTTCAAGTCTACAGTGATGTGATTAGTTGCTCCACTGTCCATGTACCAGGAGGAGTCATTGACTGATTGAGAAGATGCCATTAGAGCAGATATCTGTCTTGGACCACCATTTCCAGCATTTGCAGCAGGCCTAGGGTTAGGGTTTCCTATGAAGTTTTGATCAAATCTTTGCCAACACTCAATGACAGAGTGGGCATTTTTACCACACAGCTGACACACTTAGGATTGCCATTCTGCCGCCTTCTCTACCACATCCTCTTCCTCTGCCACCTCTTCCACCTCTACCTCTTCCAAAGTTGTGGTAATGCGGTCTTACATCTGAGCTGAAGTTTGCACCTCTAGGAGTTAACTGAGTAAGATTAGCAGCAGAGTGAGGAGAATCCAGACAGTGCTAGATTAAATTTTTCTATGAGCTTTTCATGAGTTAATAATTGAGAATGTACTTCCTGCCAATTCATGGATCCAACCCTAACAGTAAGATTGACTATAACAGCTTCATATTCCTTGTCTAAACCATCTAAGACAGCCAAAATCAGTTATGTTTTGGACACAGGGTGACCTGCAGCAGCTAGTTTATCTGTGTTTTAGGACTTCATCAAGGCAATATAGTCAGCCATGGATCTGGTTCCCTTTTCAGGTTTGGTTAATGCATTAAACTCTAGGATCCTAGCCTCAGATTGACTATTGAACAAGGTTTTAAAGTAGTCCAAACTTCAAATGAGGTAGAGTAGCACATTACCTCCAACAATGTCTGTTCAATCATTGAACTTAGTAGCCATCCCATGAGTAAGGAATCTGTAGATATCCACTGATCAACGGCTAAAATATTGTGCCTTGCAACATCTCCTTCAAACACAATCTCATGAGGCTTCGGTTTGGTGCCTAGTAAGAATCTTTCAAGCTTGTACCCTAACAATGGGTAGAATTGTGTATTTCCAAAGTAGAAAGTTGTCTCGATTAAGTTTGATAGTGCAGGTCTAATTTAGATTACCTGTAAAAGGAGGCGTGAGAGGAATCCCAGATATGAAGTTGTAGATCTAAACAAGGAAGCTGTAAGATCTGGTGTAGGAGATAGCGTCATTTGTGATGGAAAGGTTACACTAGACATGCCAAGGGAAGGCATGATGACTCCAGAAGTGAAACCACCGGAAAGGTGGTCGGAAAAGATGGTAGAGGTGAATAACTAGACATGAACAAAAGCTACAATTACAGAGTTTGAAGCTGCAATTGTAGAATTTGAGTTACCAGTAGTAGTAAGACTTGGACTGGTGCTTTGAATAATAGAGTGAGACACCAGTCCAAGTTAAGAAAACATAAAAGATAGAAATCTGAAGCTTTTCATTAATTCTTGTTACTGAGTCTCACAATGGATACAGGTACATATAATGCAAAATAAGAGAATCTACTAACCACCCATCCAACAAAATCTAACAGCATATCTAGTGAACTAATCCAAGCCATGCACACATTATCTAGGTGGACAATCAAGATGATGCCACATGTCAACATACTAATCAGCCACATACCTTAACAAAAGAAAATAACACTTTACAAAATATCGTTCTATTACCTTCAAAAACAAAAATCGTTCTATTTAGAATACAAGAAAGTTTAAGGATCAACTCCAAATTGAATTGGATCTCCAAATCATCATTCATCTAGTAACCTACAGGCATTGAAAACCGACACAAAGGGCACAAATTACTGAGTTCTAGCCATTTGACAATGCAATCTCCATGATAAATATGCTCACATGGCATCAAGATCACTTCTTGGCCCTCTTCAAATTCATTCAAGCATACCCTACATGTTTTCATCTCGAATTTATCAGATTCATATGTTGCCTTCTGTAACGATTCGATGGAAAATCGGGCTGCCGGAATACAAGTACTAGGATTATCATCCTCCATAGAATTGGTCACAACTCTAGCCATGTCATCATCATCATCATCTTCCACATCATCATCATCTTCCAAATCATCAGCTTGCATGTCATCTTCATCAATGACATACACAATCCCATCATCCTGTCCATGATCTTGCTCCTGATCATCATTTATATATCGAGAAGCCGAAGTCGAGATTTTCACGTGGTAGAGCAATACTTTGTGATCAGCATTGTTGTTATAATTATAATCATTCATCCAGGAAATAGTCTTTCTTTCAACTTCGTCTCGGATTTCTGTCCATACACCAAGCGGGATACGTATATTATTGAAAATTCTTCTTGATAAAGCATCGGGTGATCCGTGAAGTTCCTCAAGGTCGCGTATTTGATGCAATACAGATGAATATTCCACTGATAAACCGTGAAAGCGTAAACCTTCTCCAGATGGATCGTTGTTGTAGTTATTGAAGAAACTTGTAACACCGTACCGAATAAATAACCCCTCTGTAGAACCAAATTCAGCGCCTTCAGGTATCAAAGAATCATCGCACTCATTCACATGAATCACATCAAATTCACATTGGAAACTCCACAATTTTGCCATGGCCGGAGAACAAAGAAATTGGACGAAAAGTGTTTTTAGCATAGAAAGATTGAAGAAGAATAGAACGTATATTTAACTAATACAGTACCGTCTATGAAAGGATTTTGGTGGGTCACTTTTTATTATATAGGAGAGGTTTCAGCCTTGGCAGAAAAATAAAATAAGATTATTAGTAAAGATATTTGATAATTTTGTATTATATGCGGTTCTTGATTTTCCATAATTTTTCCGATATTATGGAACCTTTCCATAAAATAAAGAAGAGATAGGAAAGTTCAAATATTTTCGACCGTTTAAGGTACTACACTAGGCTTAAAAAAAAAAAAAAATAGGGGGAATGAGGGAGAAGGACAGAAATATTTCATCAATTAAGTAGAAGGACAGTTTTTTGAAACTTTTGCATAAAGGACAAAACTATTTATTCAATTTGTCGAAATTCACTTGTGTTCGAAATTCACTGTTTAAATTCACTGTCGAAATTCACTAATTTTCAAAATTCATCGTCGAAATTCACTAATTTTCAAAATTCACTGTCGAAATTCACCGATTTCGGGATTCACCGGGAGATTCACCGATTTTCGGGATTCACCGTTTGTCCTTCTTCGCTATAAAAATTATGCAATTGTCCTTCTCTCTATAAAAAATATGTAGCTGTCCTGTTACTTAAAAATATTTCAGATTGTGTCTTTATTCCTAATTTTCCAAACAATTTAATACTACACTAAGTTTCGTTTTTCCGCATATCTTTTTGGTTTATTTTAATAGGTTATTTAAATAAAAATGCTACATCGGGCCAATATATGTGTTTTTTTTTAGGGGGATTGAAGGAAAAGTCCAATTACAAAATAAATAAATAGGACATAAATCTTTTTTTAGTTTCAAAAAGGATAAAAAAAATTCAGCCGGACAAAAATACCCCTACCGTCCATTAAAGACACGCGCATATCAAACCACCGTTCAACGTTCTTCTTCTATGCTACTGCTACTGGTTTTATTACGATAAATATAATTTATGGAAAATATTGTGCTATGGAAATATGGACATATTTGTCGTTAGAGTAGTAAGGGTAGTTGGGTAATCTTCTATTGATGTAGAAGCCCTACTAGTGGCTATAAATATTGTACTTGATGATGGATAGTAAAATACGAAATCTATTGACCGAAATTTGACATGGTATCAGAGACAGGTTTATTCTAAACTACCGGGAAAAAAAAAAAAAAAACCTTCCGCCGTCTTCTTCCTTGGAACAGTGGGCATGGAAGGGAAGAGGCACCTTACCCATGGTCTTCTTCCCTCTTTGATCGGAATCAAATCGGTTCGATCTCAATTGCGATCAAGGACGTTGATCAATGAGGACAACGTACGACCCATACGACCTTTAGACGGTGATGAGCGGGACGCCGACATGATGGAGGCGCTTCGGCTTCGGGACGACGGCATACCTCACCGGAGAACGCAGGATGCCGCCGGATTACTTTGTTGCGGCGATTGCAACTTTGATGAACATGACGATGGGTCCTTCCTCCCTCCGAAAGCGGTGGGGATGGTCGGACCGGTGGACGAGGGGTGGACACGTGATGGAGCATCACCCTCTTCTCGGACATATGAAGTTGATGCGGCGGCGGCTAGTATGGTCACTAAAGTCAATGGTGGACATGTACGGGAAACAAAGGTGGGCCATCCGGCTCGACTCGGCTCGCGCCGCTCGGCTCTCTCTTCATCGTTTGAGCAAGCTGGGCTTTCGAACCTCAGCTCGGCCTAATGGCAGGGAATATTAGATCTCTTAGATGTCTCTAAATCGCGCGATCATTGGACTAGTAAATACTCGTGGATTATTGACACCGGGGCAACTCACCACGTGTCGGGTGACCGAAATTTATTTGTACAACTACGACCGATTGAGGATTGTTCGATTGGATTACCGGATGGACGTTTCTCATTTGCAACCCATTCGGGAACGGTTATTCTATCGGGAAATTTACGACTTTTGAATGTTTTATACGTACCTGAATTAAACTGTAACTTGATTTCGGCATCCCAATTTTTGTATGATCATAATTGTGTCATGCAGCTCACCGCGAACTTATGTGTTATGCAGGACCGAGTGACGAGGATGCTGATTGGACTGAGTGAGCGTGTGGATGGACTATTTTGGTTCGTGGGCTTTCCGGAGGCTCGAGTATTGGCTATTGATAGTGAGCAAACTACGGATTTGTGGCACCGGCATATGGGACACCCATCAGAAAAGGTCCTGCGGCAGGTTCCTAATATTTCCATTTCCAAAAATTTAAATAAAGATGGATGTGATATTTGCTTTCGGGCAAAGCAGACCCGTCAACCTTTTCCCCTTAGTGACAATAAAGCTAGTCGTATCTTTGAGTTGATACATTGTGATTTGTGGGGTCCCTATAGTGTTCCCTCGACGTGTGGTGCTACGTATTTTTTAACCATTGTTGATGACTACTCTCGTTCGGTGTGGATTTATTTGTTGTTAAATAAAATGGAGGTTGAAATAGTTTTTTTGGACTTTGTCGCTTTGATTTCTCGTCAGTTCGAGGTCACGATTAAACGAGTTCGTAGTGATAATGGGACTGAGTTTAAGCCTTTGCTGCCTTATTTTCGACATGAAGGGATCATTTTTGAAACTTCTTGCGTTGGTACTCTGCAGCAGAATGGAAGGGTAGAACGTAAGCATCAACACATCCTAAATGTTGCACGCGCCCTTAGGTTTGATGGTCATTTACCCCTTAAGTTCTGGGGAGAGTGTGTGATGGCACCTGCCTATATAATTAACCGGACCCCTTCGAGTATTTTGAACTATAAAAAGCCTTATGAGTCTCTATTTCACAAACAACCGGATTTATCGATGCTTAGAATTTTGGGGTGTTTGTGTTATGCCCACGACCATCGTCCCTCACATAAATTTGCCAGCCGTAGTCGTAAGTGTGTGTTCTTAGGGTATCCTTTTGGGAAGAAGGGGTGGACCCTGTACGACCTTGATTCAGAGGAAATTTTTGTATCCCGGGACGTAAAATTTTATGAGCACATTTTCCCTTTTTCTCACCAGACCGAGGGTAGTGTGTCTTCCCCTCCCCTTTATCCAGCTTTTGAGGATGATGACATAGTAGATAGGAGGTTCGATGCTTCTCCTTCCCTTCCCGGGGACCCACCATTGCCGGATCCTCGGGTTGAGGGGGGACGCACGGGCATGATGATACATGCGATTCGGCAAATGATATTTCACCCTCACCACAACCTCGACAACCAGGTGACGGTGCTGACGAATTAGGCAGAGGTAGACGGCAGAAGATCCTAAATTCTCGGTTTCAGGATTACGTGACACATACTCTGGTTCCCCCGAACGGTCCTACTCCACGCTCTTCCACTTCCTCGGCATCCTCAGGTACTCCGTATCCTCTTATGCATTTTGTAAATTACGATAAGTTTTCTGATAAGCATCGCAAGTTTTTGGCCGCTATCACAGGTTGGAACCCTCTTAAATCTTTTAGGGAGGCGGTTAAACATGAAGGTTGGCGTAAGTCCATGGCTGAAGAAATTCAGGCCCTAGAAGACCAGGGTACTTGGGAGTTACAACCCCTTCCTCCCGGGAAAAAGGCATTGGGGAGTAAGTGGGTTTATACAGAAAAATATGACGAGAATGGGACTTTACAGCGGTTGAAAGCCTGATCGGGGTCAATCAGGTTATAATATACTTGACCACCATAAACCAATACTAGCAAGAGGACTAGGCCCATCGTAGTATAGCTATAGTGAATCAAGGTCGATCCCACAGGGGAACCAATTGTGGATCATCTTATATACAAACAATTAATTAAACATGTCAAGGACATAGAGGCGGTCTACGACCAACATAAGACAAGAAAGGTAAAGACACGACTCGACACAACGTAATTAACCTCCCCAATTATAGTCTTTATCGTTTGGACCTAGATAATTTATATAATAAACTCGAACTTATTAACTCGTCAATCCGTTTGTATCTATCTTAGATTGGCTACGGGAGTCATCCTCTTTAACTTGACGTAGCACCGGTAGGTCACTAGATCACCGTGATATTGTTACGTGACTTCGCCTTTTAAGTGCCTCCATCTCATATAACTCACACGCTTACGACTCTAAGGATGCCGATATTAACCGTACACCTCGTCTAGGCAACATTCCTATGGTTAGGCGTACTTCCTAAACGATCGCATCGCTCTCGTCCTATTAACAATTACCAAGCACGGTCTCATGTTAATCTACGATTTACGTATAACTAGGTGAGCTCAATTCCCAAATACAAAACCTACCTAGATCTCGCTGAAAGTCCCGGAAGATCATTCATGAGCCAACCTAGGAGCCCTATATTGGTATTTCCTAATCATACGCTAATTAAAACAGACGAGCAACGTAGCCGTAGCCATACCTACTGAGATGATAAATTCTATTAAGTTAACCTAACCATAAAGACGTGGCTATTTAACGGATGAACGGGGGCTCGGTCGACCGAATAGGCGGGCTCGGTCGACCGAATGGTCTTTTCCCCGCATTACATCCCCGAACGTATCTCTCGGCGTTTCATCATACACAACGGATTAAACAAGAATTCGTAAAGCATTCATATAAACTAACATAGATACGCATTAATTAAACAATGCGATTCATGAATAAATACTAAGTGTATGACGTAGGTTATGGGATCCCCATAGACAAGGAGTCGCCACATCCCTAACGTCATAGCCTAGATCTACATCATCTAGCTATGATTAACTAACTCAAACGATAAAGCATAATTGGGAGGGATTAATTACTTAAAAGAAAAAGAAACGAAAAATAAAGGCTTACATATTGCGCCCTTAAATTGCTTTGGAAACCCTCAAATTATTCTACATTGTATCAAAGTTGTATTATGAATTGTAAGATTGAAGAAAGAATGAAGGATTATTGGGATGATTTACAATTTCTCGTAGCCGCTGCTTATATAGAGGTTGTAACCGACCTAGGGAGGATCTAGAAGATATACACGCGAAAATACCGTGAGTGACCGAGCCGACATACTCGGTCGACCGAATGATAGGGCTCGGTCGACCGAGCCTTTTCTCGCACGTGTTAAATGCGTCTCTTTGTCTACTTGTTCCCCACCGCATTCTTTCCGTGCTTGATCCGATTCCTCGATTTATCTCTTGATTAATGCTCCGATTTTCTTCCTTATTATCTCGAGATTTACCATTGATTGAATGACATTTATCCTCTCGATTTGTCGTGATCTACAAAATAAACATTTATAGCACAATAAATCGATCTTTTAATAATAAAAACGGCTAAATACCAAAAATCGTATTAATAATCACATAACATTAAATAATAAATATAAACAAGTGATTTAATATGAAATATATATTATTTGGCTCGATTTAAGGATAATGTTGATGACATTTACGGGTATAATTTGACCGTCATCAACTACCCCCCACTTAGACTTTGATCGTCCCGAACAAAGCATCGATAAGTCATTCCCCAAGACAACATTTTCTTTGGTCAAATCATACTTACGCAAGAAACTCAAGTCAACTCATATATACTAGTCATGCTCATAAGATATCCATTATTCACTACTTACTATGAATCGAAGTGATGTGTGCATGTGCATTTAGTTTTATATATTCGTGGCAAGATTAGAGTTTATGCTAACTTCGCAATCTCAACCTACCAACCTCAGCATTCATACTTCTTATGCCTCGCAATGGTTAGAGCACTAGAGCAATAAGCAAGAGCGTATCTATAGGGATTTTGGACTTGGAGACCGAGTACTACTCAAAGCCTCTTAAAAAGTTGAATATTCTTTTCATATCTTCATATTTTTCAAATACTATCAATCTCAAGGAAGAAAACTTTTTAGAGTATCCCCCTATCTTAGATCATGCATAGCATTGAATATTACCACAAGCGCGGGGCTACTTTGGTAATGTTACTACAAGCCCAGGTGTCTAACATTTTGTAAAACACAGGTACGTCTCAAGCTTATTACTCCGCTTTAATGGCTAAAAGATAAGAATGCATCGGCGATAGATATTGATACTAAGTTCACATAACCAATCATCTATGCAATGTACACATAATTTCTTCGGTTATTATGATTTGCGCGGTATACTCGATTCACGAGATTGAGTAATTGAATAATAAATAACTACTCGCAAAAACGGGCATGAATATCCTTAAATTTACTTAACATAAGTATAAAATGATCACGTACTCATGAAACTTGGTTCCTTTCCTATCAATTCTTAGCTAAGAACTCACAATTCTAAGGGTACGAGATACATAATATGGTATTTATTCAATTTTTTCAATCATGTGCCGTTTCATTCAATTTTCAATTATAACATAACATGGCTAAGTCTCCTACCCCCCACTTAAACATGGCATTGTCCTCAATGACAAAAATAAATGAGAATTTAAGAAAAAGACTTAGCTCTGGAAACGGCTCTCAAGTAAAGGAAAAAGATCGGAGTAAATTTCGCACGTTGTGGAGAAGCAAGTGAAAACCCGTATAAGCCAGACAAACTCCACGAAACCGTTAATAACACCATGTCTATGGAAGTTATAAAATAATGTGGCAGTAATGAGGTATTAATACCGAAAAACATTTTAAGCCACTTTATTTTATACAACCAATGACAAGGGAAACCAAAAAGAAAAATACTAAATAGAAAGAAAAATAAACAAGCAACTAAAGATGGTGGTCTTCATCTTTAACCTCCACCGCCTAAATATTCTTAAAACCGGGTGGAGAAGACAAAGATCAAAAAGCATTACCCGACGTGGGAAAACACGAGGTGTGACTCGATCTCACTATGTATTCAATCCATTATAAAAGAGAAACTTGGTAAGGTATAACGAGATTGAATGCGACCTATTGGCTAAAGATAAAATCAAATACTTAGTGCGAAACTTCTCGCTTGCATTGGATATCAACAACTTAGGGAGATGTAGCTACTCCTCGAAATTACTAATAACCCAATGTATCACGTAAAAGTCATAACCGTCATCAACAAGGTCGGATCGGTGTGATAGTTCGTAACAAAACTTATCATCTAGAAATGCCGGAATAGTCGGAAAAAGTGTGAAATTTAAAACTTCCGGTAGAAAGATAAGTTGTACTTTGATCGAACCAAAAACCTTTAAAATCTAGCTAGGGTCGAGCTACACTTACCCCAACTAGGATCATGAAAATCAAAATGATAAAAATAATCATTAAAGCTTAGCAATATTTCAAATTCCGCAACACAAAGGTATTTTGTAAACAAAATGGAGGTTGAGAGTATGATGGGTTTAGAAAAAGATACACATAAGGATGGGAAGAAAAGATAAAGGACGGGTAAGAAATTGTGTTTATGGGTGGGTTGAAAATGGTTAAGGCATTGAGATTGGGTGGGAGAGCGAAACGGATGGAAAGAAAGAGAGGCGATGAAAGAATGGTTAGAAATGTGAACTGTTGGGGTAGATTGGTGAGAGGATCGAAAAGTTTGAAGGTGAAAAGTATAAAGGGAAAGGATAAGGATAGTTGCGAATGAATTGCACACACTTTGGATTTTCACTTGGATCACCATTCTAAAAGGTTTTAGAAGTTGACCAAAATTGTTCTTGTTCACACCAATCATTCTCTCGTTACATTTTCGATAATTCTCAAGCTCTCTTAATGCTTCCATCTTAAGGTTGATTGCTAAATTTCCTTTTCTTTAGCAATTTCTTGACTCTCCTACGGAACTCTATTTCACGTGGCCTATATTGAGTAAAAAAGTTTTGCACATCCTTAGCCCAATGGCCATCGGAACACGGCAAAATAAAAAACCTCAACATATTTCACGTTACTCTTATTTGACTCAAAGAAAACAAAACCTATAATCCTAAAAAGAAATCCTAAGGGTTTTAAAGAAGTAGTTCTGAGTTTAAAGTCCTCAGCTCGACTTTCCAAAGATTATCCTTGTCAGTTATCATTCTTGGATCGCCAGACTTTGACCCTCTGAGCACTATTAGAGGTGGCTTGTCGCTTTTGCGGATTAATACCCTTCCCTTGGTTGTGAGACCTAGGAAACGACATTTATCCATACCATTTATACAAAGCTCTTACCTCGGCTCTCGTTTTAGGAATTAGTGAATTCTAAGAAACTCGCTTAAAATTACGGTTTTGGCCTTGACAATAAGAAACAATGAATCAAAGTACTCCGAATAAGGTCGGTTATGTAGGCAAGCCTACGCCGTCTTATTCGTTGGAACATATGTGACAGCTTCGGGCCAATCCGTCAAGATTAAGCCCCGTTTAGCCCGAAGGCTTATCGGCTATGCTAAGTCTTGTGGAACTATTCGTAACGTACATCACACGTGGAGGGGAGTCGATTGAGCCGAGGCTCGGTTAAACTCGCCCGGCCATGGTTAGACCATTTCCGAACCAATGTACTAAGAGTCTCCGATTTCTAAATTGTCACCCAAAGCGTAATCTCGTTTCGTTTAAGGTGGGTTCACCGAGAAGCCATCACCATAAAACTCAACGAAAGCGAAAGATGGTGTTCTCTCAAAACTCAACGTCTTCTTTAGATTGTGAATGCTTAAACTACACAATTTGTTGCTCCCCGGCCGCGAGAAGCAATCTCATGCATAGGACAAAGAGATTTTAACAGAACTACGAGGAACTCTTTATTCACTGCTTCCTTTCAACGACTACATGTTTCCTTACACCCTCTAGATGAGACAGATTTGGGGCAGAACCTTCCACACTAATAAAATTAATCTTACAAACCACTCCGGGCCAAGATTCATACTAAGGTTCATGTATAGGCTAACTTATGCTCAAAAAACCAAAAGGTAGTAAAACATAAGCAAAAAAAAGGTAGTACCTTGCCTTCAACATTGTACCACGAAGAATTTAAGCCTTTAAAATTTTTTCGGAGCCATCTTTGTGCTTTAAAGGTATTGCTTCCATCGCTTTTCCCATCTTAGATTCGTAGCTCCACATGTTTGCTGGGTTATTCTCTCAGCGCCCGCGAAAAATTATTGACTTGGATTATTGCTTCCCCGGTTTCGCAAACAAGAAAAAAACAAAACAAACACCCGTAGACGATTTTAACATGGTTTCCCATGTCGCTATCGGACCTACGGATTAAACATACGGGGATAAACGGACACGCGAAATTCCGGACTCGAAAAACACAAATCGAAACCGTGTAAACGAACGAAACAAGAACAAAACAAAAAAAAAAATTATAAATTCTCGGTCGACCGAATGAGGTCTCTCGGTCGACCGAATAATTTTTTTTTTTTTTTAAGAATCTGGAATTTTCAGACAGAGTAGACAACCAGAGGGACTCAAAACGTAAAAACAGACTCTAAAACAGAAAACTCGACATGAATAAGAAAATTATTTATATATAAAATTGACCGTTGGTTCCCCGGCAACGGCGCCAAAAACTTGATCGGGGTCAATCAGGTTATAATAAAATACTTGACCACCATAAACCAATACTAGCAAGAGGACTAGGCCCATCGTAGTATAGCTATAGTGAATCAAGGTCGATCCCACAGGGAACCAATTGTGGATCATCTTATATACAAACAATTAATTAAACATGTCAAGGACATAGAGGCGGTCTATGACCAACATAAGACAAGAAAGGTAAAGACACGACTCGACACAACGTAATTAACCTCCCCAATTATAGTCTTTATCGTTTGGACCTAGATAATTTATATAATAAACTCGAACTTATTAACTTTCAATCCGTTTGTATCTATCTTAGATTGGCTACGGGAGTCATCCTCTTTAACTTGACGTAGCACCGGTAGGTCACTAGATCACCGTGATATTGTTACGTGACTTCGCCTTTTAAGTGCCTCCATCTCATATAACTCACACGCTTACGACTCTAAGGATGCCGATATTAACCGTACACCTCGTCTAGGCAACATTCCTATGGTTAGGCGTACTTCCTAAACGATCGCATCGGTCTCGTCCTATTAACAAGTTACCCGCACGGTCTCATGTTAATCTACGATTTACGTATAACTAGGTGAGCTCAATTCCCAAATACAAAACCTACCTAGATCTCGCCGAAAGTCCCGGAAGATCATTCATGAGCCAACCTAGAGCCCTATATTGGTATTTCCTAATCATACGCTAATTAAAACAGACGAGCAACGTAGCCGTAGCCATACCTACCGAGATGATAAATTCTATTAAGTTAACCTAACCATAAAGACGTGGCTATTTAACGGATGAACGGGGGCTCGGTCGACCGAATACGTACACTCGGTCGACCGAATGGTCTTTTCCCCCGCATTACTCCCTGGAACGTATCTCTCAGCGTTTCATCATACACAACGGATTAAACAGTAATTCGTAAAGCATTCATATAAACTAACATAGATACGCATTAATTAAACAATGCAGATTCATGAATAAATACTAAGTGTATGACGTAGGTTATGGGATCCCCATAGACAAGGAGTCGCCACATCCCTAACGTCATAGCCTAGATCTACATCATCTAGCTATGATTAACTAACTCAAACGATAAAGCATAATTGGGAGGGATTAATTACTTAAAATAAAGAAACAGAAAATAAAGGCTTACATATTGCGCCCTAAATTGCTTTGGAAACCCTCAAATTATTCTACATTGTATCAAAGTTGTATTATGAATTGTAAGATTGAAGAAAGAATGAGAGGATGATTGGTGTGATTTACAATTTCTCGTAGCCGCTTGCTTATATAGAGGTTGTAACCGACCTAGGGAGGATCTAGAAGATATACACGCGAAAATACCGTGAGTGACCGAGCCGACATACTCGGTCGACCGAATGATAGGGCTCGGTCGACCGAGCCTTTTTCTGCACGTGTTAAATGCGTCTCTTTGTCTGACTTGTTCCCCACTGCATTCTTTCCGTGCTGATCTGATTCCTCTGATTTATCTCTTGATTAATGCTCCGATTTTCTTCCTTATTATCTTGAGATTTATTGATTGAATGACATTTATCCTCTCGATTTGTCGTGATCTAAAAATAAACATTTATAGCACAATAAATCGGCCTTTTAATAATAAAAACCGTTAAATACCCAATATCATATTAATAATCACTTAACGTTAAATAATAAATATAAACAAGTGATTTAATACGAAATATATATTATTTGGCTCGATTTAAGGATAATGTTGATGACATTTACGGGTATAATTTGACCGTCATCAACTACCCCCCACTTAGACTTTGATCGTCCCGAACAAAGCATCGATAAGTCATTCCCCAAGACAACATTTTCTATGGTCAAATCATACTTACGCAAGAAACTCAAGTCAACTCATACTAGTCATGCTCATAAGATATCCATTATTCACTACTTACTATGAATCGAAGTGATGTGTGCATGTGCATTTAGTTTTATATATTCATGGTAAGATTAGAGTTTATGCTGACTTCGTAATCTCAACCTACCAACATCAGCATTCATACTTCTTATGCCTCGCAATGGTTAGAGCACTAGAGCAATAAGCAAGAGCGTATCTATAGGGATTTTGGACTTGGAGACCGAGTACTACTCAAAGCCTCTTAAAAAGTTGAATATTCTTTTCATATCTTCATATTTTTCAAATACTATCAATCTCAAGGAAGAAAACTTTTTAGAGTATCCCCCTATCTTAGATCATGCATAGCATTGAATATTACCACAAGCGCGGGGCTACTTTGGTAATGTTACTACAAGCCCAAATCCTGTCTAACATTTTGCTAAAACACAGTACGTCTCAAGCTTATTACTCCGCTTTAATGGCTAAAAGATAAGAATGCATCACGATAGATATTGATACTAAGTTCACATAACCAATCATCTATGCAATGTACACATAATTTCTTCGCTTATTATGATTTGCGCGGTATACTCGATTCACAGATTGAGTAATTGAATAATAAATAACTACTCGCAAAAACGGGCATGAATATCCTTAAATTTACTTAACATAAGTATAAAATGATCACGTACTCATGAAACTTGGTTCCTTTCCTATCAATTCTTAGCTAGGAACTCACAATTCTAAGGGTACGAGATACATAATATGGTATTTATTCAATTTTTTCAATCATGTGCCGTTTCATTCAATTTTCAATTATAACATAACATGGCTAAGTCTCCTACCCCCACTTAAACATGGCATTGTCCTCAATGACAAAAATAAATGAGAATTTAAGAAAAAGACTTAGCTCGGAAACGGCTCTCAAGTAAAGGAAAAAGATCGGAGTAAATTTCAAAGACGTTGTGGAGAAGCAAGTGAAAACCTCGTATAAGCGTACAAACTCCACGAAACCGTTAATAACACCATGTCTATGGAAGTTATAAAATAATGTGGCAGTAATGAGGTATGAATACCGAAAAACATTTTAAGCCACTTTATTTTATACAACCAATGACAAGGGAAACCAAAAAGAAAAATACTAAATAGAAAGAAAAATAAACAAGCAACTAAAGATGGTGGTCTTCATCTACAACCTCCACCGCCTAAATATTCTTAAAACCGGGTGGAGAAGACAAAGATCAAAAAGCATTACCCGACGTGGGAAAACACGAGGGTGACTCGATCAATATGTATTCATTCCAGTATAAAAGAGAAACTTGGTAAGGTATAACAGATTCAATGCGACCTATTGGCTAAAGATAAAATCAAATACTTAGCGCGAAACTTCTCGCTTGCATTGGATATCAACAACTTAGGGAGATGTAGCTACTCCTCGAAATTACTAATAACCCAATGTATCACGTAAAAGTCATAACCGTCATCAACAAGGTCGGATCGGTGTGATAGTTCGTAAACAAAACTTATCATCTAGAAATGCCGGAATAGTCGGAAAAAATGTGAAATTTAAAACTTCCGTAGAAAGATAAGTTGTACTTTGATCGAACCAAAAACCTTTAAAATCTAGCTAGGGTCAGAGCTACACTTACCCCAACTAGGATCATGAAAATCAAAATGATAAAAGATAATCATTAAAGCTTAGCAATATTTCAAATTCCGCAACACAAAGGTATTTTGTAAACAAAATGGAGGTTGAGAGTATGATGGGTTTAGAAAAAGATACACATAAGGATGGGAAGAAAAGATAAAGGACGGGTAAGAAATTGTGTTTTTGGGATTGAGAATGGTTAAAGCATTGAGATTGGGTGGGAGAGTGAAACGGATGGAAAGAAAGAGAGGCGATGAAAGAATGGTTAGAATTGTGAACTGTTGGGGTAGATTGGTGAGAGGATCGAAAAGGTTGAAGGGTGAAAAGGTATAAATGAAAGGATAAGGGTAGTTGCAGAATGAATTGCACACCACTTTGGATTTTCACTTGGATCACCTAAAAGGTTTTAGAAGTTGACCAAAATTGTTCTTGTTCACACCAATCATTCTCTGTTACATTTTCAATAATTCTCAAGCTCTCTTAATGCTTCCATCTTAAGGTTGATTGCTAAATTTCCTTTTCTTTAGCAATTTCTTGACTCTCCTACGGAACTCTATTTCACGTGGCCTATATTGAGTAAAAAATTTTGCACATCCTTAGCCCAATGGCCATCGGAACACGGCAAAATAAAAAACCTCAACATATTTCACGTTACTCTTATTTGACTCAAAGAAAACAAAACCTATAATCCTAAAAAGAAATCCTAAGGGTTTTAAAGAAGTAGTTCTGAGTTTAAAGTCCTCAGCTCGACTTTCCAAAGATTATCCTTGTCAGTTATCATTCTTGGATCGCCAGACTTTGACCCTCTCGAGCACTATATAGAGGTGGCTTGTTGCTTTTGCGGATTAATACCCTTCCCTTGGTTGTGAGACCTAGGAAACGACATTTATCCATACCATTTATACAAAGCTCTTACCTCGGCTCTCGTTTTAGGAATTAGTGAATTCTAAGAAACTCGCTTAAAATTACGGTTTTGGCCTTGACAATAAGAAACAATGAATCAAAGTACTCCGAATAAGGTCGGTTATGTAGGCAAGCCTACGCCGTCTTATTCGTTGGAACATATGTGACGCTTCGGGCCAATCCGTCAAGATTAAGCCCCGTTTAGCCCGAAGGCTTATCGGCTATGCTAAGTCTTGTGGAACTAGCTGTAACGTACATCACACGTGGAGGGGAGTCGATTGAGCCGAGGCTCGGTTAAACTCGCCCGGCCATGGTTAGACCATTTCCGAACCAATGTACTAAGAGTCTCCGATTTCTAAATTGTCACCCAAAGCGTAATCTCGTTTCTCGTTTAAGGTGGGTTCACCGAGAAGCCATCACCATAAAACTCAACGAAAGCGAAAGATGGTGTTCTCTCAAAACTCAACGTCTTCTTTAGATTGTGAATGCTTAAACTACACAATTTGTTGCTCCCCGGCTAGTAGAAGCAATCTCATGCATAGGACAAAGAGATTTTAACGAACTACGAGGAACTCTTTTTCATTCACCGCTTCCTTTCAACGACTACATGTTTCCTTACACCCTCTAGATGAGACGATTTGGGGCGTAGAACCTTCCACACTAATAGAAATTAATCTTACAAACCACTCCGGGCCAAGATTCATACTAAGGTTCATGTATAGGCTAACTTATGCTCAAAAAACCAAAAGGTAGTAAAACATAAGCAAAAAAAAGGTAGTACCTTGCCTTCAACATTGTACCACGAAGAATTTAAGCCTTTAAAATTTTTTCGGAGCCATCTTTGTGCTTTAAAGGTATTGCTTCCATCGCTTTTCCCATCTTAGATTCGTAGCTCCACATGTTTGCTGGGTTATTCTCTCAGCGCCCGCGAAAAATTATTGACTTGGATTATTGCTTCCCTGGTTTCGCAAACAAGAAAAAAACAAAACAAACAGACAGACCGTAGACGATTTTAACATGGTTTCCCATGCGCTATCGTACCTACGGATTAAACATACGGGGATAAACGACACGCGAAATTCCAGACTCGAAAAACACAAATCAGAAACCGTGTAAACAGAACAGAACAAGAACAAAACAAAAAAAAATTATAAATTCTCAGTCGACCGAACGAGGTCTCTCGGTCGACCGAATAATTTTTTTTTTTTTTATCTAGAATTTTCAGACAGAGTAGACAACCAGAGGGACTCAAAACGTAAAAACAGACTCTAAAACAAAAAACTTGACATGAATAAGAAAATTATTTATATATAAAATTGACCGTTGGTTCCCCGGCAACGGCGCCAAAAACTTGATCGGGGTCAATCAGGTTATAATATACTTGACCACCATAAACCAATACTAGCAAGAGGACTAGGCCCATCGTAGTATAGCTATAGTGAATCAAGGTCGATCCCACAGGGAACCAATTGTGGATCATCTTATATACAAACAATTAATTAAACATGTCAAGGACATAGGACGGTCTACGACCAACATAAGACAAGAAAGGTAAAGACACGACTCGACACAACGTAATTAACCTCCCCAATTATAGTCTTTATCGTTTGGACCTAGATAATTTATATAATAAACTCGAACTTATTAACTCGTCAATCCGTTTGTATCTATCTTAGATTGGCTACGGGAGTCATCCTCTTTAACTTGACGTAGCACCGGTAGGTCACTAGATCACCGTGATATTGTTACGTGACTTCGCCTTTTAAGTGCCTCCATCTCATATAACTCACACGCTTACGACTCTAAGGATGCGATATTAACCGTACACCTCGTCTAGGCAACATTCCTATGGTTAGGCGTACTTCCTAAACGATCGCATCGCTCTCGTCCTATTAACAATTACCAAGTTACGGTCTCATGTTAATCTACGATTTACGTATAACTAGGTGAGCTCAATTCCCAAATACAAAACCTACCTAGATCTCGCCGAAAGTCCCGAAGATCATTCATGAGCCAACCTAGGAGCCCTATATTGGTATTTCCTAATCATACGCTAATTAAAACGTGGCTAGCAACGTAGCTGTAGCCATACCTACTGAGATGATAAATTCTATTAAGTTAACCTAACCATAAAGACGTGGCTATTTAACGGATGAACAGGGGGCTCGGTCGACCGAATGGTCTTTTTCCCCCAGATTACATCCCTGAACGTATCTCTCAGCGTTTCATCATACACAACGGATTAAACAGTAATTCGCAAAGCATTCATATAAACTAACATAGATACGCATTAATTAAACAATGCAGATTCATGAATAAATACTAAGTGTATGACGTAGGTTATGCGATCCCCATAGACAAGGAGTCGCCACATTCCCTAACGTCATAGCCTAGATCTACATCATCTAGCTATGATTAACTAACTCAAACGATAAAGCATAATTGGGAGGGATTAATTACTTAAAAGAAAAAAACAGAAAATAAAGGCTTACATATTGTAGCCCTTAAATTGCTGGAAACCCTCAAATTATTCTACATTGTACCAAAGTTGTATTATGAATTGTAAGATTGAAGAAAGAATGAAGGGATTGATTGGTGTGATTTACAATTTCTCGTAGCTCGCTGCTTATATAGAGGTTGTAACCGACCTAGGAGGATCTAGAAGATATACACGCGAAAATCCCGTGAGTGACCGAGCCGACATACTCGGTCGACCGAATGATAGGGCTCGGTCGACCGAGCCTTTTGTGCACGTGTTAAATGCGTCTCTTTGTCTACTTGTTCCCCACCGCATTCTTTCCGTGTTGATCCGATTCCTCTCCGATTTATCTCTTGATTAATGCTCCGATTTTCTTCCTTATTATCTCGAGATTTACCGATTGAATGACATTTATCCTCTCGATTTGTCGTGATCTAAAAATAAACATTTATAGCACAATAAATCGGCCTTTTAATAATAAAAACGGCTAAATACCAAATATCATATTAATAATCACTTAACATTAAATAATAAATATAAACAAGTGATTTAATACGAAATATATATTATTTGGCTCGATTTAAGGATAATGTTGATGACATTTACGGGTATAATTTGACCGTCATCAACGATTAGAGTTTATGCTGACTTCGTAATCTCAACCTACCAACATCAGCATTCATACTTCTTATGCCTTGCAATGGTTAGAGCACTAGAGCAATAAGCAAGAGCGTATCTATAGAGATTTTGGACTTGGAGACCGAGTACTACTCAAAGCCTCTTAAAAAGTTGAATATTCTTTTCATATCTTCATATTTTTCAAATACTATCAATCTCAAGGAAGAAAACTTTTTAGAGTATCCCCCTATCTTAGATCATGAATAACATTGAATATTACCACAAGCGCGGGGCTACTTTGGTAATGTTACTACAAGCCCAGTGTCTAACATTTTGCTAAAACACAGGTACGTCTCAAGCTTATTACTCCGCTTTAATGGCTAAAAGATAAGAATGCATCAAAGAGATAGATATTGATACTAAGTTCACATAACCAATCATCTATGCAATGTACACATAATTTCATCGCTATTATGATTTGCGCGGTATACTCGATTCACAGGTTGAGTAATTGAATAATAAATAACTACTCGCAAAAACGGGCATGGATATCCTTAAATTTACTTAACATATGTATAAAATGATCACGTACTCATGAAACTTGGTTCCTTTCCTATCAATTCTTAGCTAGGAACTCACAATTCTAAGGGTACGAGATACCTAATATGGTATTTATTCAATTTTTTCAATCATGTGCCGTTTCATTCAATTTTCAATTATAACATAACATGGCTAAGTCTCCTACCCCCCACTTAAACATGGCATTGTCCTCAATGACAAAAATAAATGAGAAGTTAAGAAAAAGACTTAGCTCTGGAAACGGCTCTCAAGTAAAGGAAAAAGATCGGAGTAAATTTCAGCACGTTGTGGAGAAGCAAGTGAAAACCTGTATAAGCAGACAAACTCCATGAAACCGTCAAATACCATGTCTATGGAAGTTATAAAATAGTGTGGCAGTAATGAGGTATGAATACCGAAAAACATTTTAAGCCACTTTATTTTATACAACCAATGACAAGGGAATACCAAAAAGAAAAATACTAAATAGAAAGAAAAATAAACAAGCAACTAAAGATAGTAGTCTTCATCTTTAACCCGCACCGCTTAAATATTCTTAAAACCGGGTGGAGAAAACAAAGATCAAAAAGCATTACCCGACGTGGGAAAACACGAGGTGGACTGGCTCACTATGTAATCAGTCCATTATAAAAGAGAAACTTGGTAAGGTATAACAGATGCAATGCGACCTATAGGCTAAAGATAAAATCAAATACTTAGCGCAGAAATTTCTCACTTGCGTTGGATATCAACAACTTAGGGAGATGTAGCTACTCCTCAAAATTACGAATAACCCAATGTATCACGTAAAAGTCATAACCGTCATCAACAAGGTCGGATCGGTGTGATAGTTCAGAACAAAACTTATCATCTAGAAATGCCGGAATAGGCGTAAAAAGTGTGCAATTTAAAACTTCCGGTAGAAAGATAAGTTGTACTTCGATCGAACCAAAAACCTTTAAAATCTAGCTAGGGTCAGAGCTACACTTCCCCCAACTAGGATCATGAAAATCAAAATGATAAAAAATTATCATTAAAGCTTAGCAATATTTCAAATTCCGCAACACAAAGGTATTTTGTAAACAAAATGGAGGTTGAGAGTATGATGGGTTTAGAAAAAGATACACAGAAGGATGGGAAGAAAAGATAAAGGACGGGTAAGAAATTGTGTTTATGGGTGAGTTGAAAATGGTTAAGGCATAGAGATTGGGTGGGAGAGCGAAACGGATGGAAGGAAAGGGAGGCGATGAAAGAATGGTTAGAAATGTGAACTGTTGGGGCAGATTGGTGAGAGGATCGAAAAGTTTGAAGGTGAAAAAGTGTAAAGAGAAAGGTAAGGATATTCAGAATCCGTCAATTGCACATCACTTTGGATTTTCACTTGGATCACCATTCTAAAAGGTTTTAGAAGTAGACCAAAATTGTTCTTGTTCACACCAATCATTCTCTATTACATTTTCAGTAATTCTCAAGCTCTCTTAATGCTTCCATCTTAAGATGGATTGCTAAATTTCCTTTTCTTTAGCAATTTCTTGACTCTCCTACGGAACTCTATTTCACGTGGCCTATATTGAGTAAAAAATGTTTTGCACATCCTTAGCCCAATGTCCATCGGAACACGGCAAAATAAAAAACCTCAACATATTTCACGTTACTCTTATTTGACTCAAAGAAAACAAAACCTATAATCCTAAAAAGAAATCCTAAGGGTTTTAAAGACGTAGTTCTGAGTTTAAAGTCCTCAGCTCGACTTTCCATAGATTATCCTTGTCAGTTATCATTCTTGGATCGCCGGACTTTGACCCACTGAGCACTATTAGAGGTGGCTTGTCGCTTTTGCGGATTAATACCCTTCCCTTGGTTGTGAGACCTAAGAAACGACATTTATCCATACTATTTATACAAAGCTCTTACCTCGGCTCTCGTTTTAGGAATTAGTGAATTCTAAGAAACTCAGTTAAAATTACGGTTTTGGCCTTGACAATAAGAAACAATGAATCAAAGTACTCCGAATAAGGTCGGTTATGTAGGCAAGCCTACGACGTCTTATTCGTTGGAACATATGTGACAGTTCGGGCCAATCCGTCAAGATTAAGCCCCGTTTAGCCCGAAGGCTTATCGGCTATGCTAAGTCTTGTGGAACCGCTCGTAACATACATCACACGTGGAGGGAGTCGATTGAGCCGAGGCTCGGTTAAAGTCGCCCAGCCATGTTAGACCATTTCCGAACCAATGTACTAAGAGTCTCCGATTTCTAAATTGTCACCCAAAGCGTAATCTCGTTTCTGTTTAAGGTGGGTTCACCGAGAAGCCATCACCATAAAACTCAACGAAAGCAAAAGGTGGTGTTCTCTCAAAACTCAACGTCTTCTTTAGATTGTGAATGCTTAAACTACACAATTTGTTGCTCCCCTGGCCAGTAGAAGCAATCTCATGCATAGGACAAAGAGATTTTAACAGAACTACGAGGAACTCTTTATTCACTGCTTCCTTTCAACGACTACATGTTTCCTTACACCCTCTAGATGAGACAGATTTGGGGCAGAACCTTCCACACTAATAAAATTAATCTTACAAACCAACTCCGGGCCAAGATTCATACTAAGGTAATGTATAGGCTAACTTATGCTCAAAAAACCAAAAGGTAGTAAATTATGCTCAAAAAACCAAAAGGTAGTGTATGACGTAGGTTATGGGATCCCCATAGACAAGGAGTCGCCACATTCCCTAACGTCATAGCCTAGATCTACATCATCTAGCTATGATTAACTAACTCAAACGATAAAGCATAATTGGGAGGGATTAATTACTTAAAAGAAAGAAACAGAAAATAAAGGCTTACATATTGCAGCCCTTAAATTGCAGGAAACCCTCAAATTATTCTACATTGTATCAAAGTTGTATTATGAATTGTAAGATTGAAGAAAGAATGAATGGATTAAGGGATGATTTACAATTTCTCGTAGCTGCTGCTTATATAGAGGTTGTAACCGACCTAGGGAGGATCTAGAAGATATACACGCGAAAATCCCGTGAGTGACCGAGCCGACATACTCGGTCGACCGAATGATAGGGCTCGGTCGACCGAGCCTTTTTCTGCACGTGTTAAATGTGTCTCTTTGTCTGACTTGTTCCCCACTGCATTCTTTCCGTGCTGATCTGATTCCTCTGATTTATCTCTTGATTAATGCTCCAATTTTCTTCCTTATTATCTCGAGATTTACTGATTGAATGACATTTATCCTTTCGATTTGTCGTGATCTGTAAAATCTGCATTTATCGCACAATAAATCGGTCTTTTAATAATGTAAACGGCTAAATACCAAAAATCATATTAATAATCACATAACATTAAATAATAAATATAAACAAGTGATTTAATACGAAATATATATTATTTGGCTCGATTTAAGGATAATGTTGATGACATTTACGGGTATAATTTGACCGTCATCAAAGCCCGGTTAGTGGCATTTGGCCATCATCAAGAAGAGGGTATTGATTACACAGAGACGTTTGCGCCTGTGGCAAAAATGGTTAGTGTTCGCACTTTCCTTAGTGTTGCTGCTGTGAAAGGCTGGGATATTCACCAAATGGACGTGCATAATGCATTTTTGCATGGGGATTTGAAGGAGGAGATTTACATGAAGATCCCTCCGGGTTTTGAGAAAAACGGTTCGAACTTAGTCTGCCGGATGCGTAAGTCGTTGTATGGGTTGAAGCAGGCCCCAAGATGCTGGTTTGCAAAGCTTGGTTCAGCGTTACGTGAGTATGGTTTTCGTCAGTCCTACTCCGATTATTCATTGTTTACTTTGATTCGTGGTGAGATTCAACTCCATGTCCTTGTTTATGTCGATGATATGATTATTGCCGGAAATGATAAGGTTGCGATGACGATTTTTAAAGACTATTTGGGGAAATGTTTTAAGATGAAAGATCTTGGGGTTCTGAAATACTTTCTTGGGCTCGAGGTGGCTAGGAACAAGGACGGAATTTTCTTAAATCAACGCAAGTATGCCCTTGATATTATCCATGAAGCCGGGTTGCTTGGGAGCAAGCCCGCCGATTTCCCAATTGAGCGAATCATAAGTTGGCCCTTGCCACGCGGCCCGTTGTTGAGTGATCCAGCCCGTATCGTCGGGCCGATTGGCCGACTTATCTATCTAGGGGTTACTCGACCCGATCCGGCTTATTCCTTGCATGTGTTATCTCAATTTATGCAGGCTCCTCGAGTGGACCATTGAGATGCGGCTTTACGTCTCGTTCGGTACTTAAAGAAACATCCAGGTCAAGGCATTCTGTTGCGCTCTGACAGTTCTCTTCTTCTTGAAGGTTGGTGCGATTCGGATTGGGCGAGCTGCCCCCTGACTCGCCATTCTTTGAGCAGTTGGTTTGTCTTTCTTGGTCTTTCACCGATATCTTGGAAGTCCAAGAAACAAACTACGGTTTCCCGTTCTTCGGCTGAAGCGGAATATCGATCTAATGGCGTCGATTACATGTGAATTGAAGTGGTTGAAACAATTACTTGCTGAGCTCGGTGTTCGTCACCCTCCTGGGATCCGTCTCTTTTGTGACAGTCAATCGGCATTGTATATTGCACGTAATCCGCCTTTCACGAACGCACGAAGCATATTGAAGCAGCATCATCATTTTGTGCGTGATGCTATCACGGATGGTTTGATTCTTCCTTCGTATGTTCCTACGAAGCATCAGTTGGCGGATATTTTTACGAAAGCATTGGGTCGTCAGCAGTTTGAGTTTTTGTTATGCAAGTTGGGCGTTCGAGACCTTCACGCTCCCACTTGAGGGAGGGTATTACGATAAATATAATTTATGGAAAATATTGTGTTATGGAAATATTGACATATTTGTCGTTAGAGTAGTAAGGGTAGTTGGGTAATCTTCTATTGATGAAGAAGCCTTACTAGTGGCTATAAATATTGTACTTGATGATGGATAATAAAATACGAAATCTATTGACCGAAATTTGACAGGTTTAGTTCTTTTTTTTTTTTTTAAACAAACGTAACTTTTGATTTAAAACCCCGATCATCAAAATTTTGTCACCAAAATTCATACTTTATTTCTCCTCTTTAATTTGAGCTCTTATACGATATCCTTCCGATGTAAATTTTGAAAGCCGAAAAAATATTTGCATTAACCGGATCATTTTTCGTATAAACAACAGTAACTTTTGATTTAGAACACCGATCATCAAAATTGTTTCACCAAAGTTCATATTCTTTTTTTCTCTTCATTCTGAGACCCCATTTGATACCCTTTCGACGTAGTATTTGAAAGCAGAATATAATCGCAGTGTTTACACTAACACAGTAACACAGTAAGGATAGGTATATAAATGTGGAAGACACACTAAGGTATACAAAATCCACCAGAATTGTCTATGCCAATCCCAGGTCACATGAATCCAAATAATGACTTCAAAAAGCCACCAACATTGGCTATCACAAAAGAATTGCCCTAACATCCTGGGCTAAAAACCCGAAAAACATTCAAAATCAAAATTTTCATTTTACACATCAACATCATAATTGATAGAAGAAATATCAATACAAGCAGCAGGCAAGATTGAATCAAAACACACTGCAAGGGCAGACTTAGAACTAGCAGGGACATCCATCAAACCATGACCAAGCAGCAGATTACCATCGATAAACAGCAGAAGCAGCTACAGAACTATGAACAACAACAGCAATAGTAATAATCTTGCCATTACAAGGTGCAGCACTATGCCCAGCAGGATCATAATTTTGTACAACAGCAGCAACATCAACAAAGCCATATGCAGTGCATGTGAATAAGAATTAAAACATGATGAAGTAGCATTTCATAGTTAAAACATTGAAAACAGTAACACATTAACATTGTAACACGGTAACACAATAACACAGTAACACCTTATCATCACAGTAACACAACCAATTTTGTTTTCCTCTTCAACTTCTCAAAACACTTTTCAGTATAATAACAACATAAAACAAATATACATTGCATTTCTTATCCATTAATGAATGACATATCATCATTAGTATGCTTCCCAATGTAAGGAAGGGGGTCTGAAGCACACTACTACCGATTCTTTTTTGAAAAAAAAAACATTGCAACTTTCTGTATATTTGAACAAAGTAGAAGATGACAACAACATGAACTCGATTATAGTATTTGAAGATTTCAAAGAAGTCACTAAATAATAAGAATAAACCCACAACATACCTTACTAAGTTCAACATATTACAATGATATCAAATTTTCTACTTCATACATTCAATACGTTCAAGCCATTTTCCAGCCCTGAAACACTTGGTTTTCTGCTCTAAAATCTGATTTTCAGCCTTATTCTTGACGTATATATGGCTAAAAATCTCACAACACATCGTGATATTAACAATAACACAGTAACACCCCCCAAAACTAGTATATTATAAAGCTTAATGATATGAACCAAGTGAACAACACAATCAATCTTCTTTAAAACATCATAGATGCATCCTTAAACCAACCCTTAAACTGTGGGATCACCAATATTATCAACCTCAACAGACTTACCAGTATTTGTGTTCTCAACAGAACTATTAGTTTCAGTTCCATGGTTATCAAATGAGTTGACAATGGTAGCTTCAATATCTACCATGGCAGTTTCAATACCTGCCTTTGCAAAACAAATACCATGACTTTGCAACCCCAAGAATGCCCTCAAAAGATTGACTAAAAAATCTAACTTCGTATTCTAAGGTCAATAGAAAGAAAGGCATGACAATTTATCAGAAAGATTGTTGCAATTAGCAGTATATCTTAGTATTCAGCAAACAAAAATTATGAATCTTGAAATTTTAAAGTTAAAAGCATTAAACAAATTCACTGCAACAAATACGATTTTTACCATGAATATTCCTCATTTCAGAATAACTATACCAATATTCAAGAAGCATTAATGCTGCCATCAGTCTTTGGAGAAGGATATCTGTGGCTGGTCTTTTTACTGGATTAGATTCACTAGCGATGGAGTTCAATTGCACTTGCTTAACACCTCTCCCCACCAAACCAAGGTCTAGTACCCTACACCCTACTGCAGCGCCGTTCGTGTCTGCAGTAGAAACAGTCAGTGATCGGCAGCGAGAGAAGCCTTGGCAAAGGTTTCATCGTCAAGAGTTGCTTTTGGAGAGAATCGAGATTCACTGCCATCTCAGTTGAATTCGCGATCGCAGCTCCCCATCTTTGCTCGGGTTTTCCTTTTTCTCACCGTCGATTTCTCAATCTCCATTCTTTCTTGTTGCTTTTTACAGTGAAAGTGAAGCAGATGTGCGTTTGTATGTCTATGTGTAAACGGAGGTAATTTGGTCCAGCTTACTATTTTTTGTCCTTAAATCAACAAAAAAATGAGTGTGGATTAAAATTTTTATACAGAACAGAAAGTGGACTAATACCAAATTTTCTCTATTTTTTATTATAAATTTTATATGATTTTAACAATAGGTAAATAAAATAAATTGAAAAAAAAAAAACTATTGTTTGACTCCTGATTCACGACGAAGAAAACATTGTTGTAAAAATTACAATAGGTTATGCTGAAAATAATTTTTAAAAAACGCACCATAAAAATTAAATAAAAAATAAAAACGTGTGTTATGTGTGAAAAGACTATTGGACACTTGTCATAGACTAATTGTGTACATTCACTTGTCATTAACATTATGTTAATGGTGTGATGTGTCAAGGCATTTTTTTTTTTTTTTAACGAAAAATTATATATTATTATTATAAAGAAGCTAGCCAGGAGCTAGACAAGATTGTCAAGTCTTACAACAACACCAAGAAAACCCCAATAAAGAAAACCAAGAAAATCAAGTCGAGGCCGTTAGTTTGTTATAGATTACTTATGGATCCAATGTTGGATCAAAGTAGATAAATACGGTAGCACTGTGTAACAATTGAATGAATCAAGCAAGAATGAATTATTCTCTCATCAGCAGAAATTATCTGCTCTTCGCTTTTTCCTAAATTCTTTGTTGGTATTTGTGGAAAAGAAGGATCAAATTTTGTATATATTTCAAAATTATGTTTTGTACATACTATTACAATCTATTTATACTAGCTTTTGTCAACTAGAATCTTTATTGGTCAAGAGAGGAATATTCTGGGAATATTCCGGTCAAGGAAGGAATATTCCTTGAATATTCTAAGATCATTCTGAGATCGAATCTTGATCATTCTGAGATCGAATCTTGATCATTCTGAGATCGAATCTTGTGCAGCAAGTTTGAGTTATATCATTGCTTCTCTATGTATTAGCAATGTGCTGTAGATATTTATTTGCTCATTTGATTTGCTGAAATGCTGATTGGGCCTGTTGGGCCTGTTGGGCTTGGTTGGTTTCCTTATCACCCCCCCGCAAGCTGGACTTCGGGAAAATTGTGTAAAGCCCAAGATGAGAAGAGAGATATCCAAAACGAGGCCCATCGAGTGGCTTCGTAAAAATATCGGCCAACTGATAATTCGTTGAGACAGGTTTAGGCAATAGAAGACCAGCTTGAAATTTATCGCGGATAAAATGACAATCCAGTTCGATATGTTTTGTCCGTTCGTGGAAAACCGGATTCTCAACAATGTAACAAGCACTCTGATTATCACAAAATAGTGGAATGGGTAAATTGGGCCGGAAGCCCAAATCGTGGAGTAAATGGACGATCCACTGCAATTCGCATGAAGTGGAGGCTAGGGCTCGGTATTCTGCCTCCGCCGAGCTCGGGGAGACGGTGCTTTGTTTCTTCGCCTTCCATGAAACGAGCGAATTTCCCAGAAATATACACCAGGCGGTTGTTGATCAACGTGTGTCTAAGCACCCTACCCAGTCCGAATCAGAATATGCAGTGATGGATATTTGGGAGGACACTGAAGAAGAACCGGTCGGATACAACAATCCTTGACCTGGAGATTCCTTGAGGAAGCGTAAAACGCGTATTGCAGCCTGTTGGTGATTTACGGTTGGGCAATCAAGGAACTGGGAGAGTTGCTGGACGGAAAAGCTGATGTCGGGGCGAGTAAAGGTCAAATAAATGAGCTTTCCGACGAGACTCCGGTACCCAGTAGAATCAGACAGACGGGGTGAATCATCTTTGGCAAGTTTGCAGCTGGTGACCATAGGAGTGGAAACGGGCTTACAAGCTAGGAGGCCATAATCAGATAACAAATCAAGAGTGTATTTGCGCTGTGACAAGGTAATTCCCTTTGGTCCTCTGGCAACCTCTACCCCTAGAAAGTAATGAATCATGCCTAGGTCTTTAATTTTGAACTTGTTGTCGAGGTGAGTCTTAACCTGAGCAATTAGGGTTTTTGTTGGGCTTGTAATTAGTATGTCATCCACGTAAACAAGTAGAGCAATGAAAGTACTGTCCTTACCTCTTGTAAATAAGCTATAATCACTCCTAGATTGATGAAATCCCAAGGTGAGCAAGTAGGATGTGAGCTTTGCGTTCCACTGCCTGCCTGCTTGTTTGAGCCCATATAAGGATTTTCTGAGTCTACAAGCAGCCTTGGGAATAGTTGTATGGAATCCAGGAGGAACTTGCATGTAAACCTCTTCAGAAAGATCTCCATGTAAGTAGGCGTTATTTATGTCCAATTGTTCTAGGTGCCACCCAGTTGTAGCAGCCATAGCAATTAAAATCCGGACAGTCGTAAGTTTAGCCACTGGGACATAGGTGTCTGTGTAGTCAATGCCAAATTGTTGTGTGTAGCCCCGTGCCACTAATCGAGCTTTATACCTTTCAATCTGCCCATCAGGTAGGTACTTGATTCGATACACCCACCTACATCCAATAGCCTTTTTACCCGTAGGAGGGAAACCACATCCCAAGTATTGTTTTGTTGCAATGCTGCTATTTCTGTTTCCATGGCATTTCTCCATTTCTCATTCTAAACAGCATGCTGATAAGAAGTTGGCTCATCTGTAACATTCACACTCAAAACAAACTTTTTATAGTTAGGTGCCAACAGGTCATATGACATATAATCTTGGATGGGGTATTTGAGTGTAGTGTGCACATTGTTACAGACATAGTCATTCAGGTATTTAGGCTGTTTGGATTGTCTAGCTGATTGTCTAATAGGTGGATTCTGAGTGGGAGGTAAGTTGTGGTCTGGTGAAGAGTTCATAGTGGAAGTGGATAAACCTTGATCGTTGTGAGGAGAAGATGAAGTTGGTGTATGGTGAGTGTAGTCCCCAGGATCAGGTGATGGCATGGAAGGAGAAATAATGGGTGTGTTAGATGGAATTGAAGATGTTGAGGGTGAAGATGTTGATGTAGTGGTAATTGGAGATGTAGGTGTGGTGAGGTCAAAAGGTAGATTGAGATTGCAGGCTGGTATGGGGTAGGAATAGGAACAAGGACTGGCCTTGTTAATGGAGTTTAGAGTGAATGGGAAAATGTGTTCATGGAAGGATACATTTCTGGATATAAGAATGTTTCTGGTTTTAAGATTTAGGAGCATGTATCCTTTCACATTTGGGGGGTATCCTAAAAAAACACAAGGGACACTTCTGTCATCAAACTTGGTCCTATGTGGAATAGGTGTACAAGCAAACACTAAGCAACCAAAAACTCTGAGATTAGAATATATTGGTGGTTTCTGAAAGAGCTTTTGGTAAGGTGTTTGATGTTGGATTTTAGGAGATGGTGTGAGATTTATGAGAGTAACAGCATGAAGAATGCAAAATCCCCAATAGGATAGAGGTAAGTTGGATTGAATTTTTAAAGCTCTAGCAACATTGAGAATATGTTGATGTTTGTGCTCAACAATTCCATTTTGTTCTGGGGTATGGACACAAGAAGTTTGATGTGTTATCCCATGATTAGCATAAAAGTCTCTAACATTAAACTCCTGACCATTATCTAATTTGAGAGTTTTGACAGACTTATCAAACTGATTTTGAGTGAAAGCACAAAACTGTTTGATCAGAGTACTAGCCTGTGACTTGCCTTTTAGTAGAAACACCCAAGTAAACCTAGTATAGTCATCCACAATAGTTAGGAAATAGTGTTCATTAGAAATGGTTTCCTTTTTATACGGTCCCCACAAGTCAACATGTATAAGATCAAAAACAGCTGTGGCCATAGAATCACTTAAAGGAAAGGATAATTTCTTTTGTTTTGAAAGATGACACACTGTACATTTATTGATTTCAAAAGAAGAAACAGGTGACTCTATGAGCCTCACATCATTCACTACTTTATTAGAGATGTGGCCTAATATAAGATGCCAAACATATGCATCAGAAGTACTAGAAGTCATGGCCCACTTATTCTTGTTGGTAACTTGATTGATGTGACTAGAAGTGGATGTTGTAGATGTTGGAGTGAAGTAGTAGAGACCATGGAATTGTTTAGCTAATCCAATCTGTTTCCTGGTCATAGTTTCCTGAATGAAACAAACATTAGCTGTAAAAATGACAGATAAAGATGTGTCATGTAACAATTTGCTGAGTGATAATAAATTGTGTTTGAATGAAGGTATGTGTAAAACATTAGATAGAGACAGGTTATGTGTAAGTTTGACTGTGCCTTTATGACTGGCTATGGTTGTACTACCATCAGGAAGAGTGACATATGTGGAAGGAATAGTGGTGTAAGATGAAAAAACATTAAGATTGCAAGCTATATGATCTGAGGCACCTGAATCTATAATCTAGTATTTTGAGTGAGAATGTCCAGTCTTACCATCAAACTTACCAGTGTGCTGTCCAAAGGTAGCACTTAATACAGCAGCCTGATTAACAATGTGCTCAGGTGTCTCAGTTGTTTCATGAGCAGGGGTAATGTTTAACAGATTTCTCAATTCTTCCAACTGTTCCTGAGTGAAACTGAGTGTACTTGACTGATTTGCAGATTCTGGAGTTGCTTCATCACTAGCATCAACATTATTTGCTGTAATTCTGCCTCCCCTGCCTTGTCCAGGGCCATTTCTGCCTCTTCCCCTTCCACCAGTGGGAAATCCATGTTTTCTATAGCATCTTTCCTCTGTATGTCCTGATAAACCACAATAGGTACACTGGAAATTCCTATTTCCAGATAAAGGCCTTTTTGGATATTGAACACCTCCAACTGAAGTATTAGATTGACCTGATTGTCCATAAGAATTGGACATGTGTACTGCTATGACAGGGTTATCTATTTTATCAGGATGCCCTAGACAATAGCTCAGATGCCTCTCATGCTTAATAGCCATGCCAAAAACTTGATGGATAGGAGGCAAAGGATTCATGAGCATTACTTGTGCTTTTACTGGTGCATAACTTTCATTAAGTCCTTTTAGAAATCTGATAAAACACTCTGATTCAAAATAATCTCTATAAACTCTGATTGCACCACAGTTGCATACAGGAATTGCATGTACAATTAGGATAGGGACTAAGAATTAAAAGCTCTTCCCATAGAATTTTCAGCTTTGTGTAATAATCAGTGACACTTAAATCGATTTGCTTAACAGTGTTTACCTCTTCTAAGAGGTCAGATAATCTGAAGTGATCTCCATGGGAAAACCTTTCCTGGAGATCCAGCCACACTTCTCTTGCTGAGTTTAGCCACATCACGCTGTACGCAATAGAACCAGAAACAGAGTTGAGGAGCCAAGAGTTGACCATGCTATCACATTGTTCCCAAGCATGATGATCAGCATCATTGATTGGAGGTGCATGTAGGTTTCCATTGATGAAACCTAACTTGTTTTTGGACATAAGAGCCATACGCATGGATCTGGCCCATGCATGATAGTTATTTCCAGTGAGTAAAGGTTGAACCAACACCAAAGATGGATTTTCATTTGGATGAAGATAGTAATGGCTGAGAGTAACGACTTGCTGTTGGTTTGCCATGGAAAATAGAAAAGAAGAACTGGTAACTGGTATCTAACCTCTCTCTGATACCATGTGGAAAAGAAGGATCAAATTTTGTATATATTTCAAAATTGTGTTTTGTACATACTATTACAATCTATTTATACTGGCTTTTGTCAACTAGAATCTTTATTGGTCAAGAGAGGAATATTCTGGGAATATTCCGGTCAAGGAAGGAATATTCCTTGAATATTCTGAGATCATTCTGAGATCGAATCTTGATCATTCGAGATCGAATCTTGTGCAGCAAGTTTGAGTTATATCATTGCTTCTCTATGTATTAGCAATGTGCTGTAGATATTTATTTGCTCATTTGATTTGCTGAAATGCTGATTGGGCATGTTGGGCTTGGTTGGTTTCCTTATCAGTATTAGAACTTGAATCGCCGGCCCGATAAGCTCCCAAGGATCCGGCGAGCCTCCAATCGTTCCATCCGTCGCCGCTTCAATTGTTGTCAACACCAGCATACCGTTGTTTCAGCCGTATCGGAGAGCAGGATTGACCTCTTCCTTTCCCCAGACGATGTTTGGTGTTTTGTCTTTTTCTTTCTGTTAGTTTACTTTGTGTTATCGTCGTTAAGGAACATCGCTCGGGTTCATTTTTCCCTAACAAACTGGTATCAGAGCGGAGGTTTTTCGAGCTTTCGAAGATTAACCATCATGACGGTAAGTAAGTATTATTTTTGAAATCGAGCGGAAGGTCAACTTTAGGATGTGACAGCTTAAGGTCCTGATGATGTCTTTCTCAGGAAGGAGAAGAATTCAAAGTGACGGATCGATATCAAGAGACAAGTTTTTGTTCAGAAATTTGAACAAGAGACGGTCTCGTTTAACTTTCCATTTATAAAATGGCCCTAGACAGTGGAGGATCCAGAAAACATATTCACCGGGGTCCAAAAAATGTTTTGAAAGAGTAAAAAAAAAATTCAACTGGTCCATAATTTTTTTTATGATAAAACTTAACATTTTTGTTATTTTAGTGGGGTCCGTGGATCCCATTTGCTGTAGTGTGGCTCCGCTAGAGCTGTTAAACGAACCGAGTGTTCGCGAACAAGACTCGAACTCAGCTCGTTTAAGCTCGTACATATATAGTATCGAGCCGAGCTCGATCAGTTTCTCTTACTCGTTTACTAAACGTGCGAACACGAGCCCTTCTCGTTAACGCTCATTAATGTTCGCAAGCATAGGTAATATAAATAATATATATATATATATATTCAGTTTCTCTTACTCGTTTACTAAACGAGCGAACACGAGCCCTTCTCGTTAACGCTCATTAATGTTCGCAAGCATAGGTAATATAAATAATATATATATATATATATATATATATATATACACACACACACACATTAAGAATTTAACAAATATCAGTTCCGGTTTGAGCCGATCTCGAGTTCGAGCATAAAACCAATCATTCCCCTAAATAAAAATACTATTGAACGAGTCGAGCTCGAGTTCGAGCCTGTTCGCGAGCTTGATCTCAAGCTCGAGCTCGAACATTTTCCATACTTATCGAGCCGAGTTCGAACAGGCTTTTAGGTTCGTTTGAGTTAACGAGCGAGCTCGAGAACATTTGAGTTAACAAACGAGCTTGAACATCAGCTACTCGGCTCGGCTCGGCTCGTTAACAGCATTAGGCTCCGTCACCGCCCCTAGCTTGATTCAATTAAAACCAATTTTTGTTAGAGGGAAAGAGGGAAAGAGGGAAAAGTCCAAATTTTGACCCAAAATAAATAAAAATGACACATTCTTTTTTTAGTTGCAAAAACGACAAAAAAATTTCAGACGGACAAAACTACCCTTACTATACAAATATAGTTGCACGCGCTTTCATTGTTTTTTTTCATTTTTCTTGCGCGTCCCAGATCCTGCTTCTTTCCTTCTTCTTCTTCTTTTTTTTTTTTTCAAACAATCGAAACTTTTGATTCAGAACTCCGATCATCAAAATTTTTTCACCAAAAGTCATATTTTTTTCCTCTTCATTTTGAGATCTCATACGATACCCTTCCGACGTAAATTTTGAAAGACGAAAAAATATTTGCATTAATTAAAGCATTTTTCTTATAAACGACCGTAACTTTTGATTTAGAACACTGATCATCAAAATTCTTTCACCGAAGTTTATATTTTTTTTCTCTTCACTTTGAGATCTCATATGATACTCTTTCGAGGTAGTTTTTGAAAGCTGAATTTAATCGCAGCGTTCACAGTATCACAGCATTACAGTATCACATTCTCAGTATCACATTAACACGTTTTATTAACAAACACAATGACACCATTACCATTATCATTACCATTAATAGTATACGATTAGCCAAAAATCATGGACTCGGCAAGCTTTACAACAACACCGACAACCTATATTCCTTTATGGATTAAAACGGAAACAATCCGTAAACTAAAAATTATTTGGATAATAATGCAATCACATTAACACCCAAAAAAACTTGTGTATTTTGAAATAACACATTCAATCACAATTAACACATTCAATCACAAAGGAAAAAAATTACGACATATATGATAAACAACTTTAACATCAACATATATGATAATTAAGTTACAACAAGGAATGGATTATCCAAGCAACTAAAAATCTCGACAATGTCGATTGCTACCATCATATTCTTCTCCAAATCTACACCAAATGGTTTAACATTTTCTAAATAAAGTCAACCTCTAAACCAAATGATTTAACATATATACATTATCTCAATTCACAGATTATTACCAAAGAGCATTAGTCTCTTCTTGGAACATTAGCTCGTAGATCTCCACCTTCGGTTTCAATGCGTCGGCCTTAGCACCATAACATAATCACAGTATTAGTATCACGTACAGTATCAGTATCACAGTATTAGTATCGCAGTATCAGTATCACATTAACACATTCAAACACAAGAACACACGAACAGTATCATAGTGCGTGAGCTTGCTAATGTTTGATTCTTATGACATAAACAACTTTTATAACAACATTAACATATATATATATATATATATATATATATATATATATATATATATATATATATATATATATATATATATATATATATATATATATATATATATATATATGTGATAATTAAGCTCATATGTTAACACTAAAATAGATAATCTCATAATTAATATTGTATTGCACTCCATCTTGTTGCTTGGCTTTATTTTAATATGGACTTGTGTTTATCTTCACAAACAAAACAAATTTTAAGTATAGGATGAAAATTTGGGAATTAGCATGATATTTTTTTGATCAAAATGAACAATAATAATGATTAAGAATAGAGGAATTGAATAGAGGGTGTTCCCAAGCCATGTGATTCAGTAAGCTTGGAGTTGACCTCAACAATATCACTTGTGGCTTTGACACTTTCAACATTTCCAAAGCTTTTGCCTTGGGCAACTACACCTCCACTTTCTCGTAGATCTACAAACACCACTTCCCAAAAAAAAAAAAAATTTCAAGCTCCACAACAGTGTTAATAGCATAACCAACTCCATGAAACACATTCCTCGGTCTATTCGGTGTGATCTCAGAAACAACGGGACCAGTTCTTCATCATCCTCTAAGTGAACAATCGATTACGTCTCCGACAACGAAACTATCCACATTATTCTAAAGCCTGTAATGGCTTCATTTGATTTCTCTGTTAGAAAGAGATCTGCCATGCATTAAAAAAAATGTCTCTTCTATAATGCTGAAATGAAGGATTTAGCTCACAGAATTGCCGCTGAATCAAACGTAGAATCAACCGGAACCAAAACGAATTTCCCTTTCAATTTTTTGTTTCATTCAGGAAGAATGTAATAATATTCATAACCTTATAACATTAATAATAACAATAATAAGAAGAACATCACCAGTATTTGTCCAAATTTGATAATTAAATATTATGTAATTCATCAATTCAAGACAATGAGAAAAAAAAATATGGGCAAATGTATTTGCAGTAATACATTTGTATCAAAATATCATAATCCTGACAAGATCCAATTTTTCGCACATACAAAAAAAATATCTTATATCAAAATAATTGGCTTGGTTTTGAAATTCTTGAAATCATACCAATCCTAACCGTGAATATCCCTAAATTGCTAACACAAGAATATTTAGTGTATTGATCCAGCACAAAACAAGAAACTAATGAAGCAAAAATCACATTCTCCTACTAGCATTATCATTCAACTAATCAACCGGCATAGCAAACCGACACAAAGGACACAAATTACTTTGTTCTAGCCATTTAACAATGCAATCTCCATGATAAATATGCTCACACGGCATCAAGATCACTTCTTCACCATCTTCAAATTCTTCCAAGCAAACCCTACATGTTTTCATCTCGAATTCACCAGATTCATAGTTTGCCCTCTCTAACAATTCGACCGCGAAACGGGAAGCACCAGCCGGAATACGAACCGTTTCATCCTCTATCCAGTAGTAGTCAACATCTTCATCTGAAACATATTCTTGCTGTAGTTCTTCATCACCATCATCATCATCATGCCAAGGTTCCCATCCTTCGCGAGGATCGCTGAAACGGTCGATTGACATTCTTTCGAATTGAAACTGAATGAGTAACCCATCTGGGCTGTTAAATTCCATTGAGCTAATGACGAAGAGAGAATCAATATAGCACAGAAAAATAAAAGGAAATTGGGAGGAGAGATGTAAGTATATTTAATACGATATTGGTGAGTTGCTTTTTTAATATAGGCCTGTTGTGACCGACTTTAAACAATGATTTAATTAACTCGGATTCTTGTATTTGGATAATAATTTCTGATAAAGATCAAACTTTCCAACTGGAATTAGGAGACTGGAAAAATCGGCTGTCGTATTTCTTTCACTTTAAGTAAGTTATATACTTGTCAAAAAAAAAAAAAAAAAAAAAAAAAAAAATTATATATATATATATATATATATATATATATATATATATATATATATATATATATATATATATATATATATATATATATATATATATATATAGGGGGAAGGGGCTACAAAGACAAAAAAAATTGATAAATGGGTTCAGAAGGACGTTACTACATGTTTTGTGATTAGAAATGACGAATTCATAATATATGGACAAAAATACCATTTTACACATTAAACACGTAGTAACACTAGATAAAATGTAGTAACATCCACGAAAACAAATAGTAACAGCCAAGAAACAAGTAGTAACAGTCCATAAAATGTCGTAACATCCAATGAAAAAGTAGTAACAGTCAATAAACAAATAGTAATAGCCTTAAAACAAGTATTAACAACCTAAAAAGGAGTAGTAACAGCTCGGAAAATATAGTAACGGGCAATAAAAAAATAGTAACATCTCATAAACAAGTCGTAACAGTCAAAAAAATAAATAGTAATAGCCATAAAACAGATAAAGTACATCTAAAAATGTAGTAACATTACAAAATTAATAGAAACAATCCTAAACCCTAAACTTTTTCAGAAAAAAAAAAAAAATAAATCTGGTGCGCCGTCACCCCTTCTCCGCCGGAATCATCTGCAACTAACGGAGGCACAGTTGTCACCCCGCCGGATTTTCTCACCACATAAGAGGTAGTAACAAATATACATGTAGCAGTGGCCAAAGTATCGCCTTCTTGGCCGGAAATTGGACTCGGTTGGACAGTGGGCGGAGCAGTGAAGCAGCAGCCTCCGTTGATCGGATTTTTGCAGTTGAATGACGGTGTGCTAGATTTGATTGGATTTTTGCAGCGATCGGATTTGATCGGATTTTTGCAGCTGGTGCGCCGTCACCCCTCTCTTTCTTCGTCCTCTGTCCATCTCTCATCAATGGCTGCCGGCAAGGAGGTACAGATGCAAGAAGGAGGCAAAATAGTGTTGCCGGCAAGAAGGAGGATGATAGTTCCGACCATAATAGTGTTTGCCGGCATGAAGGATTTACAGATGCAAAATAGATGTACAATTGATGAGAGATGCAGTTTATGTTTTCTAATTAGGTTTAATTAGAAAAAGGATATTTTGGTAATGTTAATTAAGTTTTATCCTTTCTTATCATCCATGTACTTGTAGCCTAATAAATATATTAGTTTGTCGTTTTGGACAAAAACCTAATATATATATATATATATACTGAAAGCTAACTTTTTTTTTTGGCATTTACTGAAAGCTAACTTAATTTATAAATAACAAGGCCTATTTTATATCTAATGGTTTAAGGCTTTAAGCAACTTATATAAATAAGAAAATATGAAAGAAAAAAATGGAGAATTAGGGATAATGATAGCTTTTGGATTATTTTTCAGTAACAGGACATCCACATATTTTTTATTGGGAGAATGACAACTTTTATAATTTTTTTGGAAAATTAGGGATAATGACACAATTTGAAATATTTTTAAGTAAAAGGACAGCTACATATTTTTTATAGGGAGAAGGACAACTGAATAATTTTTATAGCGAGAAGGACAAACAGTGAATCCCGAAAATCAGTGAATCTCCCCAGTGAATCCCGAAATCAGTGAATTTCGACAGTGAATCCCGAAAATTAGTGAATTTCGACGATGAATTTTGAAAATTAGTGAATTTCGACAGTGAATTTCGTCAGTGAATTTAAACAGTGAATTTCGAACACAAGTGAATTTCGATAGTGAATAAATAGTTTTGTCCTTTATGCAAAAGTTTCAAAAAACTGTCCTTCTACTTAATTGATGAAATATTTTTGTCCTTCTCCCTCATTCCCCCTAATTTTTATAGCCTAAAGGACAAAATAAAATAAAAATTAAAAATAAAAGAAAAATTCGCGCTGATGAAGATCTTCACCTGGGACTGTGACTTTTTTTTTTTTTTTTTTTTCTCTTTTCTCCCTGATTTTCAAACGATCATATCTTTTGATCTAGATATCTAAACACGATAAAAATTTCACTAAATTTTTTATTTTTTGATGCTCTTCATTTTGAGACTTGGTTCGATATAATTACATCGTTTTTCGTGAGATTTACTGTCGAAATTCACTAAGTGAATCTCTCTAGTGAATTCCGAAAATCGGTGAATATCGACAGTGAATTTCGAACAATAGTGAATTTTGACACCAGATTTTTTTAAACCACCTTGGAATATTTTGAATGTGGTCTCAAAAGAAAGAACATGAAAAAAATTTGGTGAAAGAATTTTCAAATTTGGAGTTGTAGATTGAAAGATATTAGTGGTTAAAAAAGATGGATGAGAGAGAAAGTGTGTTGGGTTTTTTTATTTTTTTTTTCAGGAAAAATGGCGCCTAAAAAAATAAATAAAAGTTTTGTGCTTTATGCAAAAGTTTTCAAAAACTGTCATCCTCCCTACTTGACGAAATGTTTTTGTCTTTATCCCACATTACCCCAAGGAAACAAAGGACAAAATAATTATCAAATTGAGAAAAAAAATGACATCCTCTCAACTTTTTGGGATAATGGACAAAATGTATTAGAAAATTAGCTAATAGGACATATTTCAAAATATTTATAAAGAATAAAACTATAAAATGTTTTTACGAATTTTCTTTTATAAAATATGTTTTATAGTTGAGAATCACATATTTTCAAAAATTTATAGGACATCTATTCTACACACACAAATAGAAAGAAAAAAAACATACGCCTATTTTTTTCTCCATATTAGATAAAATAATTAATATTCTAAAATAATCCATAGTAGAGTACCTATCTTGGCGATCCAATCAAATCTCCCGGACAGTTTGATCCACACGACACTTTGTGCTATAGCTGGTATAACATATTTCAAGATCCAAGTCATGACAAAAATATTACATTGACTCCATAGTCTACTCTAACGGATCAACATAATTTCGCCTTTCAATGGCTCCATCGACAAATCATAATTTGTACTAGGACTATAACATCATAGACATGGGTCTAGACCAAGAATGATAGTCATTTCCTTCAAGATGAGAAGTTACTCGAATAAAAGTGGGATTTTTGATTGGACGAGGGTAGTATGGGTTAGTTGCACTGTTATCTGGTCCTTTGATCCTCAAAATTTCAACCTCATTCCTAGTATATGAAGAAATTCTCTGATTACCACTCGAACTTGCTATTTCACAAAACAAACAAAAAATTGGTGAATTCATTGCGTGATTTCCAAGAAACTTAACGCAACGTTGAGACCATCTACAAACTAACCAATCTCAATTGATTAACTCTTTAGAAACAGGAAAAACTGAAAATCGAGACAATGTGAACAACAAGACTGATTTTCATTACTAAATATTTCAATTAAGTTACAAATATAGACAACACGAGTAGTAAAAGATTCACTTCATAAACTTAGGTGGGAATGTAATAGGCCTATCCCCGACCCCTAGGGTCCACTGGGTTCTAATAAGGGACAAGCCGGCGATCCACCGCCTAAGTACTAAAACTCCAAAAAGAACACTGAGGGAACTAGTACTTTATTCAAACATCACCAAAAGAAAAGAGAAGAGCATCGTTTAATCTTTATTACATCGAACAATCCACTATTTAAAACAAACTAAAACAAAACTTGAGCGATAACTAAGTTGTCATGTCAACATTAAACTCCTCATCACTTTGTCTCCAAGAACAGCCTCCAAGGTTACCCCGCTCACCTCACCACTTTGGTGTCCTTCTCCATACCTAAAAAAATGTTAGACGGATGGACGAAATAGATGCGCGGAATCGATAATTTTTTATCGCCTTATTACGAGTCATTTTTTCTTCCTGGGTCAGAAGCATTACCATCGCTCCCCTTGCTTTTTCAAGTGTTTGAGTGAAGGCGGCATAAGTGCATCCGGCGATAAGTGAATACAGTTAGTGAAGCTAGACCGGAAAGTGGCGAACCTCTTGACTGTAAGGTTCGTTCGAGTGGGTGACGCCCTCTCCTCTTCACAAATGTGTGAGCTAAAGATAGCCCAGTGAGTTCTGGTGTGTGTCCGTGAATCTTTATATACAAAAATAATATTTACAAAACCGTTAAAATGTTACAACATAAGGCTTTTCCTTACCCTGTATATAATAGTAGTTAATCACACTGCAAAAAAAAAATGATAATTTTCAAAGGATATAAATGTCAAGTAATTTATCGAATTTAAGACTATTAATTCGCTTGACACCGACTTGGCTTAATCGATGAGTCATTACCATCCAACTCCAGCATGTTTCTCTACCGCACTTCACAAGAAAGCAAGCTATTGCCTAACAATTCCAGCCGATTGTCAGGGAAAGGATTCCAAGCCTTCGCCCAGTAAACCTCCCAAAGGGCTTCAGCCAACCCCACTGCCCTCCGAACCATGACTTAGCCGTCAGCCTTTGCTTTCCCGACCATGCACATGGAACATTGGGGAAACTTTTGGTACCATCACTCTAGGACTGCCGATGAGCCAAGGTCAAGAGGCCCCGAGACCGGTGACTAACCGTTCTACGGTGCAATAACCCTAACTCGCCTAGTCTCATAGAGTTGTGCAAAATAATCATTCGAGGTCAAGACTTGATTTATTATTCTCGTTAATTGTGTTCGAGATACTCGGTGTCCATCAAGATTACTGAACAAAACACTTGTCTCAAAACTTTTCTATCTATCATGGTCCTTAATTTTAATTAAAACGGCCCCATATATTAAAAACATATTGAAATGAAAGACACAGCCCGTGAAGAATGCAAAACCCAAAATTGATGGGCTAAAACAATTTACATTGAATCGTAACTGATAAGCTGACTAGGCCCTGGTGTGTGTACATCAACAAAACAATTTACATTACTAATAAAGATAGAATTTGCAGATGCTTGCAGAGAGAATATATCAAAATAAATAATTGTAAAATAGGGACTCACAATATTGGGATGATAAAAAACAATGCTTTACTGTACTAGTATTTTATTAAAAAATAAGTTTAACGAAAACACACATCGGCTTGAAAAAAAAAAAAAAAAGGAACTCACAGTGTTCAGCTTTGATATCAACAACTACTGAAGTACTCCCTTCTCAATCCTCTATTCTGGCTTAGTGATTTGAGACTCACACCACTTCTATTTATTGTGTTAGACCCCTTACTAGTGATAAAAGATAACATGGAATTTACATTTTAAACTTTTGAAAATTTGTTGCAACAACCTTTAACAGATATAATCTGTTTAGATATTATCTCCTAAGAATCTAAACCACCAAGATACGGTTGTTGAGGATTTCTCTTATCCTTACTCCAATTAGAAGTGTTGACCATCAGAGGCGGACGCAGGATCCCGGGTGAGGGGGACGATACTATGGGCGAGTGTAAATTTTTAGAGGGGGCAAAAAATGTAACGCCCCGTTCCCGGATACCGAGCCCTTATCCGGAAATACGACGTTCGGCACATATATAAATAAAATTCAATTCATTCATATATGTAAGCCTACAATCAATACAATCAAAGTGCGCGGAATTTAATGCTCGGGTAATAAATATCCAATAAGATGCTAGAATACGAAAAGGTACTAAAAGTCGAAAGTGTATCAAAACAATACAACTGAAGTCCCTCGAAAGTCCAAACGAAATACTATGAAATAAGAAATAAAGATGAACACACGTCATCCCAAAGTACTATGAACAAAGTATATAAAATAGTGCAACATTTCAAATGTAAAAGAAAGTGCATAGAATGAAACATCAAGCTCAGAGATCCTCCTCAGGGACATACTCCTCGTAATACCCGAAATCCTGTTCGCCTTCTCACCCCCAAGCACACATAACAAAAACATGCACAAGGGGTAAGTATATAATACTCAGTAAGGAAGAGAAGTACGTTTAAGCTTAGAATATATAAAAGATTGAACATTATTAGGTTTCAACCAAAAAGGCAAGACAGACTCGATTCTACGCATAAAGGTTACATCTCCCAATATGCCTAAACTGTAACTACTTAGCTTATCTTTGTTACAACATGCAATCAAGGTGGAACGTGACATATTGAAATCTTCGGGATACAATAACCACGGAACGTATTGAAATCTTCGGGATACAATATCCGGTTCCGATAGTATGAACATACGGCGATGCCTATAGGCTGCGCAGCCGATAGGACACTCACTTTGACCGTTGTCTCGTTCACACATCACGCTATAGATCTTCGGGATCTACCCAAGACCACATGGTGTTTAATCTTTTATCTAGCAAGTTGTGTTACATTATGTGATTAACTGACCATCCTAGTTTATTTAGATAACAATCCCTCATCGAAAGCCAAAATAAACAAGCTGGAAGACCAGCTCCAGGTGGACGCCCGTTTGAAGGACCAGACGCCCGTCTGAAGGCCCTGAACGCTCGTCCAAAATGGTGGACGCCCGTCCAGACATTCCCCTTTCAATCCTGTATCAAAATTTCACCTCAGACGCCCGTCCGAGGTATCCAGACGCTCGTCCAAGGTTGCACGCCCGTCCAGAAAACCGGACGCCCGTCCAGAAAACCGGACGCCCGTCCGACCTGGCAATTTTCCAGAAACTGATTTTGCACATCATCGTATTCATCCATTTTTCAAACAAAAACCCAAACTTTCCTGACCAAAAACACTCGAATTAAACTACCACCCATTCCAGAACATCACCCATCATTTAGGCATCAAATTAACACAATTTAGATCACCAAAGCAACAAGAATTCAACACAACCAATGTATAATCAAAAGCGCAAACGTAAGGGTTCTCCTTACCTTTTTCTCGCCTAAAACTCGAACTAGCCGCCGATCCCGGTACCGATGCGAAGCTTCGTCACGAGGATTCCAACGGTATGCTATGATCTGAAAAACGGAAGAGGAACGAATGAGATATTAAGGATCGAGAATTGACGGTTTCAATGCCCAAAACATCGGTTTCTCTTTTCTGAGGGGGAGAAGTGCGGCTGCTCCAAAATTCAGGGTTTTAGGAAAAATGATTAGGTTTTAGTATATTTCCGTTTATATACGACAACCTAATTATCATTTAAACCCGAATTTACTCAAATACCCTCGAACAACCCGTAGACCGAAACCGTTACAATTCAAAGGATTTTAACTCCAACGAAACGGAAAAAGAATATTAATTACGTTTTCGCAAAATGACACGTCTGCCCTTTTTACGAAAGTCGGAATATTACATTCTCCCCCCTTAAGTGGAGTTTCGTCCTCGAAACTAGAACGTACCTGGTAAATCCAAAAATTCCGGGAATTCGTTGATCATATCACCTTCAACTTCCCAAGTTGCTTCCTCAGGTGTATGATTGCTCCACTGAACAAGAACCAACTGAACCATCTTCCTCTTAACCATCTTTTCTTTCCTGTTCAGAATCTTAATCGGCTTTTCATCATAAGCGAGGTTGTCCTGAAGTATCTCTGGATCCACTGTAGACTCAACCTCTGTCTCCGTCAAACACTTCTTCAACATCGAAACATGGAAGACGTTGTGAACTCTGGACATTGACTCTGGCAACTGAAGTCTATAGGCTAACGGTCCAATCCTCTCCAGGGATCACAAACGGCCCAACATACCTCGGGCTCAACTTTCCTTTCGACCAAATCGCTTAACTCCTCTCATTGGTGATGCCTTCAAGTAAACACGATCACCAACCTCAAACTCGAGCGGTCTCCGTCGACATCCGCCCAACTTTTCTTTTACGCCCGTCCCGGGCTATCTGCGCATTCTTCTTTACTAACCGAACCCTCTCTTTGGCTTGCTCAACTAACTCTGGCCCAGTGAGCTGTTTCTCCCCAACATCGTCCCAAAACAAAGGCGTCCTGCATCTTCTACCATACAAAGCTTCAAACGGTGGCATGCCTATGCTCGCGTGATAACCGTTGTTGTAAGCAAACTCGCAACCGGCGCGATAATCTACCCAAGATCCGCCTACCTCCAAGACACATGCTCTAAGCATATCCTCGAGTGTCCGGATAGTCCTCTCGGTCGACCATCCGTCCGAGGATGAAACGCCGTACTCAAATCCAACCGGGTACCAAATGCCTCCCGTAAGCTCGCCAAAACCGACTGACGAACCTCGAATCCCGATCAGAAACAATGGAGACTGGAACTCCATGAAGCTTCACTATATTGTCCATATATAGTTCCGTCATCCTTGCCAAGGGCATATTCATCTTGAAAGGCAAGAAATGAGCCGACTTGGTTAATCTATCAACGATCACCCAAATGGAGTCATGTCCACCCTTCGTCTTAGGCAAACCCGAAATAAAGTCCATGGTGATCTTTTCCCATTTCCATTCTGGGATATCCAATGACTTAAGCATCCCGCCTGGCTTCCTATGTTCAGCTTTCACTCTCTGACAGACGTCACACTCAGAAACAAACTTAGCAATCTCTAGCTTCATTGAGGGCCACCAAAATCTTCCTTTCAAATCCCTGTACATCTTGGTAGAACCTGGATGCACTGCAAAAGCAATCTTGTGTGCCTCTTCCATAACTCTTTGTCTCAGATCTCCAACATTAGGCACACAGAGACGATCCTGATACCACAAATTTCCACTCTGATCCAACACATAGCCAACGTAGGCTTCTCTCTTGCAACCCTCTTCAAATCAACCAAAACGCATCTTCATCTTGCTTTGCTCGATCTCATCCATCAACTCGATCTAGCCAACAACGGTGCTTTAAACCGATCCTCAATCGATCAAATCGCTAAACCGCAAATCATCAACCCCTGTTTGTGATAGCCTCAATACTAGGCTCTAAAGCCATCGGTTTCTGCTCAAGGCATCCGCTACTACATTTGCCTTTCCCGGGTGGTGCTTGAATGTCCAAGTCATAGTCCTTCACGAACTCTAGCCATCTCCGCTGCCTCATATTCAAATTCTCCTGAGTGAAGAAATACCTTAAACTTTTGTGATCGGTGAAGATTCTAGCCTTGACCCCATACAGATAGTGCCTCCAAGTCTTTAATGCGAAAACCACTGCTGCCAACTCTAAGTCGTGTGTGGGATAGTTCTTCTCATGTACTTTCAATTGCCTGGATGCATAGGCAATGACCTTTCCTCCCTGCATCAACACACAACCTAGACCCTGCCCTGAAGCGTCGGTGTAGACATCATAGTCATCGAACACCTCGGGTACTACCAATACCGGTGCTGTAGTCAACCTGTCCTTTAACAACTCAAATGCTAACTCACACTCGGGTGTCCAATCAAACTTGGTGTTCTTCTGTGTAAGTCTGGTGAGTGGAGTGGCTATCCTTGCGAAATTCTTCACAAACTTTCTCGTAGTAACCACCAAACACGAAAAGCTCCTAACCTCGAAACTCGTAGTCGGTGTAGGCCAACTCTTAACCGCCTCAATCTTGGCCGGATCAACCCGAATGCCATCACACGAAATGACATGACCCAAGAAGCTCACTTGGTCCAACCAAAAGTCACACTTGGAAAACTTTGCATACAATCGCTCCTTCTTCAACGTTTCCAAAACAATCCGCGAGATGTTCCTCATGCTCCGCCTCGTCCCTAGAGTATACCGAATATCATCAATGAAGACAATCACAAACTTATCTAGGTAAGGCATGAAGACCCGCTGCATCAAATCCATAAATGCAGATGGGGCATTAGTGAGTCCAAAAGGCATAACAAGGAACTCATAATGTCCATATCTAGTGTTGAATGCTGTCTTCGGAATATCTGCCACTTTAACTTTTAACTGATGGTAGCCTGACCGCAAATCAATCTTTGAAAACACTTTCCGACCCTGCAACTGATTGAACAGATCATCTATCCTCGGTAGTGGATACTTATTCTTGATAGTCGATTGTTCAAGGCCCCGTAGTCAATACACATCCGCATGCTTGCCATCCTTCTTCTTCACAAACAAAACTGGGTGCTCCCCAAGGTGAAGTACTGGGCTGAATGATGTTCCTTTCTAACATCTCCTTGAGTTGAGCCTTCAACTCCTTCAATTCAGCCGGTGCCATCCTGTATGGTGCCTTGGCAACTGGTGCCACCCCTGGAACTAACTGTATCTCAAACTCGATGGCCCTGTCTGGCATGTTTCCTGGCAACTCATCTGGAAATACCTCTGGATAATCTCTGACCACTCTAGTATCTTCCAACTTAGGTTTTACTTGTTCCACATCCACTGCGTACAAGAAGTAGCCCTCACATCCTTTCTGACATGCCCTGATGGCCTTGACTGCGGAAATGATAGGATGTCTCTTCTTGCCTGGCCTGTAAACGTTCCCCTGATAAGTCTTATCTGATTTCCCCGGGACTCTGAAAATGACTCTCTTGGCCCTACAATCCAAGTGAACATAATTCTTGGATAGCCGGTCTATCCCAAGAATCACGTCGAAGTCTGAGAAATCCATGACCGTGAAGTCACTCTTACACTGATAAGGTCCTACCTGAACATCCACTTGTGGTATCACCTTAACCACCTTATTTACCTTGCCTAGGGGTGTAACAATCTCCATAGTATCTCTCAAAGGCTCCATAGGTAAATCTAGTTTCTTAGCAATCCTAGAGGACACAAAGGTGATTGAAGCTCCTGTATCAAATAAGGCCCTGACTACTAGATTGCCTACTCTTATCATACCTATCATGCATTTGTCCAATTAACTAAAGTTACAACATGTTCCAAGCATGCTATAAATAACTCAAAAGAACAAAGCAACCATAAAGGGTACCTGTGATCACATCATCCTCTGGCTCAACCTCTCTGGCATCAACAGCAAACATCTGCACCTGCTTACTCGGACCTGCTCTACTAGGCTGACCTGCCTGAGCACTGGCTGCCCTGCGTGGACAATTCCTGGAGAAATGACCCTGCTCACCACAAAAGAAACAACCTGAGGTAGCCGGTGGCCTAGCCGCCGGTGGTGCGCCAACCGGGTGGCCCGACCGCTGGCAGGGGGGCACCACCCGGTGGTCTAACTCGTCGTCCGTGCGAAACCTTCTGAACTGCTGCTGCGGAGCCCCTCTGCCACTGCCCTGACTTGTTTCAAAGCTTCTTTTATTACCAACAACCACTGTAGCTCTCTTCCTGAATGTCTCGACTTCCAAGGCTTTATTCAGTAGCTCCGCCATATTCCTTGCGGTAAAGCCTAGCATGCCCGACTGAATCCCATACGCCAAACCGTCCTTGTAACGGGCCATTTTTCGTTCTTCCACTTGCATCAACTCCGGATAAAACCTTCCTAACTCATTGAACCGATTTGTGTACTGGGACACTGTCATGTGATTACCTTGTTCAAGTTTCAGAAACTGGCTAGCCTTTTCCGCTTGTACCGTTGCTGGAAAATACTCGTTGTAGAACATGGCTTTAAAAGCCGCCCAATCTGTTACCTTGCCGCTGCTACTCTGAACTGCATCTATCTAAGACTCGGCTGAACCTAAAAGAAAACCGACCGCTAACTGGGCCATCTCCGTCTCAGGGACACCTATATTCCTACACGATTTCTCAAGACTTCTGATCCATTCCTCAGCCTTTGCATGTTCCACATTCCCATAAAAATCTTGCATACGGTTTCTTCTCAGCCTAGTGTGCCAATCTACTGATGGTGCTGACTCAACAACCGGCCTAACTGGTGGGTAAACCGGAGGGTAACCATAGGGTATCTGCTGCTGCTGCTGAACCGGTGGCCTGAAAGGCTGATAGACCGGGGAATGACCAAGGGGTACCCGCGGTTTTCGATAGTAATACGGAGCTCGATGCTCGGCGATAAGGAGGATACACCGGGTACTTGCGGAGGATACGGCGGAGAGGGTACCGTGGCCGCCGAAAACCATACCGAGGGATAGCCTCGCCGTGGTGCCCGTGTCACCGGTGGTGGATAAACAACCGTCCTCTCGCCGAAACCGCCCCGACCCGGATTGATACGAAGAAGGCCAAAGTGACGCTGCATGGTTAACCACAGGTGGAGGAGGTGGTGGTGGAGTCTGATGTTGATCCTGCTCCGGCTCAGGTGAAGGTGTAGCTGTGCGAGGCGGTGGTGACAAACTGCGACGACCCCTAGAGGTTTCACCCCTCTCAGACGTCTGATTACCAAGAGCCAAAGTCCTCGATCTTGTGTTTCTACTCATCCTGACAACCAAGAGAACCAGAGTGTTACTAAGGATCTACAGATAAGATTGAGTTAAACTCAAAGAATAGAAGCCTAAGGAACACGTATCTCTGATACCAACTGTAACGCCCCGTTCCCGGATACCGAGCCCTTATCCGGAAATACGACGTTCGGCACATATATAAATAAAATTCAATTCATTCATATATGTAAGCCTACAATCAATACAATCAAAGTGCGCGGAATTTAATGCTCGGGTAATAAATATCCAATAAGATGCTAGAATACGAAAAGGTACTAAAAGTCGAAAGTGTATCAAAACAATACAACTGAAGTCCCTCGAAAGTCCAAACGAAATACTATGAAATAAGAAATAAAGATGAACACACGTCATCCCAAAGTACTATGAACAAAGTATATAAAATAGTGCAACATTTCAAATGTAAAAGAAAGTGCATAGAATGAAACATCAAGCTCAGAGATCCTCCTCAGGGACATACTCCTCGTAATACCCGAAATCCTGTTCGCCTTCTCACCCCCAAGCACACATAACAAAAACATGCACAAGGGGTAAGTATATAATACTCAGTAAGGAAGAGAAGTACGTTTAAGCTTAGAATATATAAAAGATTGAACATTATTAGGTTTCAACCAAAAAGGCAAGACAGACTCGATTCTACGCATAAAGGTTACATCTCCCAATATGCCTAAACTGTAACTACTTAGCTTATCTTTGTTACAACATGCAATCAAGGTGGAACGTGACATATTGAAATCTTCGGATACAATAACCACGGAACGTATTGAAATCTTCAGGATACAATATCCGGTTCCGATAGTATGAACATACGGCGATGCCTATAGGCCTGCAGGCCGATAGGACACTCACTTTGACTGTCTGTTCACACATCACGCTATAGATCTTCAGGATCTACCCAAGACCACATGGTGTTTAATCTTTTATCTAGCAAGTTGTGTTACATTATGTGATTAACTGACCATCCTAGTTTATTTAGATAACAATCCCTCATCGAAAGCCAAAATAAACAAGCTGGAAGACCAGCTCCAGGTGGACGCCCGTCTGAAGGACCAGACGCCCGTCTGAAGGCCCTGAACGCTCGTCCAAAATGGTGGACGCCCGTCCAGACATTCCCCTTTCAATCCTGTATCAAAATTTCACCTCAGACGCCCGTCCGAGGTATCCAGACGCTCGTCCAAGGTTGCACGCCCGTCCAGAAAACCGGACGCCCGTCCAGAAAACCGGACGCCCGTCCGACCTGGCGATTTTCCAGAAACTGATTTTGCACATCATCGTATTCATCCATTTTTCAAACAAAAACCCAAACTTTCCTGACCAAAAACACTCGAATTAAACTACCACCCATTCCAGAACATCACCCATCATTTAGGCATCAAATTAACACAATTTAGATCACCAAAGCAACAAGAATTCAACACAACCAATGTATAATCAAAAACTGCAAACGTAAGGGTTCTCCTTACCTTTTTTCTCGCCTAAAACTGAACTAGCCGCGATCCCGGTACCGATGCGAAGCTCTCGTCACGAGGATTCCAACGGTATGCTATGATCTGAAAAACGGAAGAGGAACGAATGAGATATTAAGGATCGAGAATTGACGGTTTCAATGCCCAAAACAGCGGTTTCTCTTTTCTGAGGGGGAGAAGTGCGGCGCTCCAAAATTCAGGGTTTTAGGAAAAATGATTAGGTTTTAGTATATTTCCGTTTATATACGAGAACCTAATTATCATTTAAACCCGAATTTACTCAAATACCCTCGAACAACCCGTAGACCGAAACCGTTACAATTCAAAGGATTTTAACTCCAACGAAACGGAAAAAGAATATTAATTACGTTTTCGCAAAATGACACGTCTGCCCTTTTTACGAAAGTCGGAATATTACAAAAAATATACACAACATACATAATAATGTATTCTCCGGATACACAACATACATAAGATGTTAAAGTCTTGTTAAGACACAGAAGAGTAATAATGTAATAATGATTTCATAAGACACAGAAAAGTCTTGTTATTACATGAAACTTTTCTCCTGGTTTCTTCATTCTCCCATCTAGATGGATTGAATTCAGAGGGATTTTATGGAAAACATAGGCCCAAGCCCAAATATAAGAGAAGGGCCTCATCTCTAAAACCTAAATTGTGAGCTGAGGGAAGTCAATCTCTTAATATGATGGGTGAAACAACCACAAGTACCTAATGTGGGACACTTTAACAGATTTTCATGGTGGTTCAAATGTATACCCATAAAGAATGGAATAACTTGCCAACCCCAAAGAATAACGAACCCTATATATTTAACGTCTTTTAAAGCTTTTCAGAACACGTACCTAGCCACATGCATTAATTCCTGCATCTCAGAGTTTCGTTTATTACTTTCGTAGTGAATTGCATTTTCTTGTAATCCTCTTGACTCAAGGGCTCTCCTTTCTTTTTGTTTAATTTATTCGCAATGATTTATGCTTTTCCCTCAGTTCTTGAAACGCGTGGAGCGAATTCGCAAGAAAGTATATGGATACTGCCAACAGTTCAGCCGCGGTTTCGTGGCCTAAGAAACTGCTTAACGCGCCGCTTACATAGGGTGCTGTACTCTTTCCTACTATGACGGATTTTCTCACACTGGAATTGCCGCTAGTAGGTTTTTAGGAGGCAGGACTATGTTCTGACACGTAATTGATATAAGGGGAGGGCGACGATATGGCATGTTTGGAACTTTTATTTTCATTTTTTTTAAAAAAATTAATTTTTCTTCAAAAAAATTAATATATATATATATATATATATATATATTATATTATTATTTTTTTTTTTTTTTTTTTTTTAAATAGCACAATAACAGATGTCACTGTTTTGTCTAAGAGAAAAGTTCCGCGATTTGCCAACGTCTCATATATATATATATATATATATATATATATATATATATATATATATATTTTTTTTTTTTTTTTTTTTTTTTTTTTTTTTCACAATAGCACAATAACAGATGTCACTGTTTTGTCTAAGAGAAAAGTTCCGCGATTTGCCAACGTCACATCATTGATTCAGACACGTGTGCCACTTGCCAATGCTATCGAGAAACGAGCATCCATTCTTTACGTGACTGCAGTTGGGCAAAGAGATTGTGGAGAAATGTTGTTCACCCGCATTGTTGGCAGGAGTTCACATCGATTCACGAAACTCCCCGATGACTTGACACTTGTCTGAGCAAAAATATGTACAAGGAAGACAACTTAGAGTTTTGGAGATATCTTTTTAGAGAACCCATTCTCAGTATATGGTATTGGCGGAATGAAGTCCTCCATGCGAGCGATAATCAAAAACCCCGGTGGAGGTGCTCCTATCCCAAGCGATTCGGAAAGCTCGCGAACTTAGATTGGCCTGGTAGACTTAATTTGTTTCTGTAACTTAGTTTTACTATCTCTTGCATAGTTGTAAATGCTTTATTGAACTCTTTTTGTACACATTGTTTATAAATAAAGATTCATTTCAAACAAAAAAAAAGTTTCGCGATTCAAAAATAAATTCAGAAGGGAATCAAATAATTAATAGCTTAGAAGGATGAAAATGAAAACGTGAAAATTGTCGTGAAGTCATGATTTTTTCTGTTGTAAATTAAAACATATAGTTGTTTGAATAATTTTAATTGTTAGGAAACGACAGCTTGTTTTTAAAATATTTTATAAAGAAGAAGATGTAAATATACTTTAAATGTCACTAACAAATGAGTTTTTTTTTTAATGCCTTTACAACATATATAGATAGTGTGAATTAAATATCTACCAAACTTCAAAAATTGCCTTATATTTGGCAAAGCTATTGTATCATAAAATTTGTCAAATTGTAATTTCCTATATCTTTGTCGATTGTATCATATACTTTTAACGAATTATCTGATTTACAATTTCAAATACTATAGTTTCGTCCGAGTGTACAGAATCCGTGTCTAAGATGAAATGCATTGTTCCGATTATCTATTTAATTTACAGAATTAGTGTATTGGTCCACCACAAAAAAACACAAAAATTATGAAAATGAAAAAAATGCAATCTCCTACTATAATCATTCAACTAATCAACCGGCATAGCAAACCGACACAAAGGGCACAAATTACTCTGTTCTAGCCATTTAACAATGCAATCTCCATGATAAACATGCTCACACGGCATCAAGATCACTTCTTCACCTTCTTCAAATTCTTCCAAACATACCCTACATGTTTTCGTCTCGAATTCACCAGATTCATAGTTTGCCCTCTCTAACAATTCGACCGCAAATAGGGCAGCACCCGAAAAACGATCAACCGTTTCATCCTGTATCCAGGAGTAGTCATCGTCTTCATCTTCATCTTCTTCAGAAAAATACACAAAGCCATCTTCATCTTCATCATGCCGAGGTTCCGATGTCGAATTATTCACGTTTAAGATCAAAGGAACCCATCCTTCGCGAGGATCGCTGAAACGGTCGATTGACATTCTTTCGAATTGAAACCGAATAAGTACCCCATCTAGGCTGTTAAACTCCATAGACGAAGAGAATCAATTGCACAGAAAAATAGAAAGAAATTTGAAGGAGAGGTGTAAGTATATTTAATACGATTTTGATGTAAGAGTTGCTTTTTAATATAGGCCTGTTGTAACCGACATTAAATAATGATTTACTTAATTCGGATTCTTCTATTTGGATAATATTTTCAGACAAATATCAAACTTTCCAACTGGAATTAGGAGATTGAGAGTCGGTTTCCCTATTTCTTTCGGTTTAAGTACGTTTTATAGTTGTCCAAAAAAAAAAATTACTGAAAGGTAACTTAATTATAAGTAATAACAAGGCCTATCTTATACTACATCCGTCCTAAAATATAATTTTATTTAGTTTTTTGGTTTTATCCCAAAATATAAATTTATTTAAAAAACCAATAAAGTATTTATTACATTTTTCTCATTCTATCCTTCATTTATTATATATTCAACCATTTTTTACTACTTTACATTAATACCAATGAAAGGTTATTTTAGTCTTTTTAATCAAAATTAATGACACATAATACACTTAACTAACTCTTTTAATAAGTGTGCAAAAGTTCAAACGGATTTATATTTTGGGATAGAGGAAATATATATATCTAATGGTTTAAGCAACTTATACAAATTAGGGGGATTTGAAAGAAAAAAGGACAAAATAATTATCAAATTGAAAGAAAAAGAAAAAGCAAAAGTCATCCTTGTTGTAAATAGACTTTTTAATGTGACCTGTTATAATAGAAGAGAAATCCAGATGACAAGAGAGATAAACAAACCGAAGCAATCTAAAGTAAACAATCACAGAAAATAACAGAAACAAAAAGAACATAAAGATTTAACGTGGTTTCCGGCGTTGCCGACTACTCCACGCATAGAAAAGAGATACTCCATCCGTTCCAAAATAACTGATGCAGTTACCAAAATTATTTGTTCCATTTTATGCGATGTAGTTACATTTCCAATGCAGTATTTATTGTATTTTTCTTGTTTTACCCTTATTTATTACAACATGAGAGATAAAAAAATAAGGCTACATTATACTCAAGGGCTTTTTAGCCATTTCATTCTTAAAGTAAATGCATTAATTTACTTCCTTAATATTGTGTTTTTGGCAACTGCATCAGAGTTGAACAGAGGGAGTATTTTATTATACACTGAATTTCAGACGAATTACATACTTTACAATGATCATAACATATGGTATTTATAGGCACAAATCCCTGAAACTGTAACCGCCAAAGGATCTTTGTCAGATTGCCATAAATGCCCCAGATGTGGGTCCCTCTGTTGACCCAACTCAGCTGATCACTACATAGACATAGAACTTAGTTGTGTTTAATATACCTCAGTAGACTCAGCAGTCTGCTGACCTAGAAGAAGCTCTGCTGACTTCTACAAGCTTGAACACACTTCTCAGTTGACAATCACTCAGCTGATCTTCATATTAGTTCCAACAGATGTAGAGTTTAAGTCACTTTGCTGACAAATGTCCACCTTGACTTGAACTCTCCTTCACAGTCAACCAGATTGCATAACCAGATGTACTTGTACCAGATGCATTCGTCAATGCCAGATGTACTATACCAGATTACTCCACAGAATATACTCAGTTGACCTGCCCTTGGCTGAGCTTCCAGAAAATAGATTATAAGCTTTGAATATTCAGCAAGTCAAGACACAACTGAAATATGCTCTGTTGAACTGGTTTAGTGAACATATCAGCAGGATTATCCTTGGTGCCAATCATCTTCATTACAACCATCTTCTCATTGTTAGGTGTAGTGCCCGAAAGACAATTTGTGTAATTGTTTTTGATAATGGATAACAGAATTTATCTCACCTTATTACTTGCTTTGTGCTTGTAAGTAATACACTGCTGCAAACCCTAAGTATATCATTATGTAACCGCTTAACTCAGTGTATGGCATGAACGTGAGGATTGAGTTAGTTGTGATATACTTAAACTGTTAGTCCATGGTGAACTTAATCAGAGTTTAGGGTCTCATGATTAAAACACCAATAATGCGCCCAGAACACCTCAGGGTGTCATAGTCTTATCCGGACTGTCGGTAGAGGGTACCTGAGTAGGGCATTTATAAATGATGGCATTCATATAGGACTGAACCGATTTAATGTGGGTTTCTTGATATAATTCCGTAATCAAGAAAACTTATTGAATCAATAGATGATCATATATGGATTGACCTTAATCCTGAGGTGATCACAGGGTACTGCTTGTCTCGGGGTAGTGTTTGATGTGTTAGTTAAAGATCACTTTGATATGTGATTTGAGTCACTTCTCGTTGGCACTATTCCCTGATGAGTGAGTAGTTCTGTGTTTCACAGACACGGAATCCATTCATTCCTGCAGGAAGTAGAGAGACAGTCCCCTTATTTGTTAGCCTTAAGAAATTGATCGATCCCGGGAGTTCATATTAGACTAATTAGCTACTAGTCCAAGATGTGAACTAATTGATCACTAGGGGGTTAATGGTAAATAAGGATAAGATATTCTGAGTCAGGTTTACGGAGACTTCCCAATCAGAATGGACAGTCTATGGAGGGTTAGTCCGTATGTAATAATTATATCAATAGATTCTTATTTACTCATAGGATTGAGTGTAAGTATATATCTATAATTGGTAGAGTTCAGTTTCGGGTTTATGGTGGCGTAATCCCGGAATTAATAATTTAAGTGTGAATATTCTGTTCGATGAATATTTTACTTAATTTATTGGAGCTACTGGTTATAGGTCCATGGTCCCCAACGTGGCTCCTATAATACGAGTATTTTCTTGTTATTGGGCCTCAGTGATAATTAATTGGTTGGGCCAATGAATTGATATGCGAAATATTATTTAGTTGGGCTAAATAATATAATACATAAAAAAGACATTTTATGTGGTCCTAAAACCCTAAGGTGTGGCGCCTCCCTCTCATAAAATGCAAGAATTGATTCTCTTGTGTGATTAGTTATTTGCTTGGTAAGTAATTAATTAATAAAAGATAATTGATTTAATTATAATTGATTTAATTATTAATCACAATCTTTTATAAATGGAATTATCTTTTATTGTGATTTCTTTTTAATTATTTATTTAATTAATTAGAAACTTGGAGGCCAAGGATTTACTCTCCTATATAAAGAGAGTTCTTCCAAGACACAATAGAGATGAAATTTTCGACATACACATATAAAATAGAGAGAAAAACTTTTTTCTTGTCTTGGGTTTCTGGTTGAAGAAAAACATGTAGTTTTTCTTAATGCATATCAAGGATGTTTCAATTCCATGGATCGGTGTCCACCAATCGCCGTTTGGAGAACACGTTGGAAGATTGTGGCTACTCATCCAACTATTGGTAAGTAGATCTAAACCCCCTTGTAGGAAGTTTAGATCATTTATTTATGATATGTAGTTTATAGATCGTGATCCATCCACTGCACAAAGATTTGTTTTTTGTATAGATCTGAGCTCCTACATCCTTCACTCATTTCTCAGAAAATGATATCTTACATCAATATGATTGGTTCTTTCATTATGTACTTGATCCTTAGCCAGACAAATTTCACTCAAACTATCACATCAAATCTCTGCTTGATCCTGATGTAGCCCTAAATATCTGACTACTCCCTTTAACCAGATACCCTCCCTGGATGCTTCAGTAAGAGCCATATATTCTATCTCATTAGTTGATAAAGCCAATGTGGCCTGAAGAGTTTCTTTCCAGCTGACAACTGAATTACCCAGTGTGAAAACATAACCAGTCATTGATTTTCTATTGTCCACATAACCTGCATAATCAGCATCACAGTACCCTGTGACCAGACCTTGAGTATCACCTCAATAAATGAAACCAAAATCAGTTGTACCCCTAAGGTACCTGAACATTCTTTTCACAGCTTTCCAGTGTTCCTTTATAGGTTGTGCCATAAACCTACTGACAACACTGACTGCCTGAGTCACATCAGGCCTTGTGCAAACCATGGCATACATATGACGGCTAACTGCACTAGCATAAGGAACTTTTTACATGTACTCATTCTCCTCTGCTGATTGTAAAGCATAAACTGACAGATGAACATTTGATTCCATAGGAGTATCTATTGGCTTTGTTGCAGACATGCCAAATCAGGCCGGTATCTTCTGTATATAGCCCTGATGAGATAAAAACAGATTTTTCTGACTTCTATCTCTCCAGATCTCCATCCTCAAAACCTTCTTGGATGCACCCAAATCCTTCATTTCAAACTCGGCACTGACAAGGTTCTTCAGATTTTGAACATCAGACTTCTTTTCAGCAACTATCAATATATCATCCACATAAAGGACAAGATAGATATGTGATCCATCTCTCAATTGACTGTTGTAAACACATCAGTCATATGGACTTCTGTTATAACCCAGCTGGATCATAAAACTGTCAAACCTTTTATACCACTGCCTAGAAGCCTGCTTCAATCCATACAAGGACCTTTCCAACTTGCACATAAAACCTTCTTTGCCAGGAACTTGAAATCCCTCTGGCTGAGTCATGTATATCTCCTTATCTACCTCACCGTGTAGAAAAGTTGTCTTCAAATCTAACTGCTCAAGTTCTAAGTCCTGTTGTGCCACCATTGCTAGTAACTCTCTGATTGAAGTATGTCTGACTACTGGTGAGAAAATCTCATCAAAGTCCTATTAGGAAATCACTAGTTTAACGCAGCGGAATTTAAAATTTTGATTTCCTTTTCAAGATCGTCTTCGTTCAACACAATAAACACATTAAGTAGTTTGACGGAATATACATTGGCTGATCTATAAGATCTTCGCCTTGACCGTCAACGGAGAGTAGTACTGTGTGCAAGCCGTCCACGCGTCTGGCCTCTATCGATAATCCACATGAACTCCTCGCTGGAATCCTCCATGGATTGCTATCAGAAAAATCCGGCTGCTAGACCGGCCTTTTTCTCTATCACTCTAACTCTCTATTGGAAGATCTCTATTTTACTCAAGAACTATTAGTTCTTGGAATTGTGATGATACAAAAGAGCTATCCAACCCCTTTATTATATAGAAGAAAGTGGCGCCCCAATGATGCCCTAATCTGATTAGGAGAATCTTCCTAGAAGATAGATGAAAGAGAAAAACCATTTCCCAATAAAATAAGAAAATTCACTTAGATTGATTTATCTAATTATAATATCTTATATTAAATAAAAACCAAATATTGCCAATATCTAATATTGAATATATTAATCTTATTACCATAAATCTATTTTTCCAAAATCAATTAATATACAATATTAATATTATGGTAATCTCATTAATTAAAGTGCACAATCCAAGTGTATCTTATATCCTTAGATGTGGCACCCCAAATTCCAATTAATTGGCTTCCGGAATATTCTTTAATTAATATAATTTATGTATAATTAATATCTTGTATTTCATGTATTCATAATAAATAAATACCACCATATTAATTGTTGGTCCCTTGAAAAGGCTTTGGTTAAGTTTAGAGGGGGAGGGGGGATGAATAAACTTAACACTTAAAACTTTTGGAGTTAACAAACTCAGCTACTTCGACGACCCTCGATTGCTCGCATAGTCCGTCGATCGTTGATTTTACTGAATTTGTTGCAGCGGAATATATTCAAATTAAGCCTTATCACTTGTTGTTAAAATATGATACCAAGTATTAGATACTCAGTAGTGTATGTGTGTGATTCAGTTGCTAGTTCAGTTGATTGATGTGCTAAATATACTAAATGCAGAATGTAAGTGCATAAAGTAAGTAGGCAGATTTTATAGTGGTTCCAGGTGGTGTAATCCTGTCAGTCCACTCTTCTCCTGTGATGTTGGAGGTAATTCACTAGAGATCCTTGAGGTAGCAGTTACAAAAATTCCTAAGTTGTTTGTCCTTCACCAATAACTATGGCTTCACAAACTGAACACTTGGAACATGTAGGATTGCTGCTCCAAAGTCTTCCACTGGTCCTTGAAGGGTAGGATTGTCTCTTCACCTGCTCCACCACAAACAACAGTCCTTGACACCCTAGGATGCTTCACTGTCTTCAGCAGGTTTCTTATAACAGAAAGTTTGAATCAAGTAAGTGATTCAGCTTTCAGCAGCTTGATCAGGATGATATGATCAGCAGCTTGGATTCTTCAAGTGTGTATGATGGAGGTCAAGTTAAATTATTAACTCGATGCCTACTAACACACTAGCAAGAGAACTAGGTTCAATTGTAGTATAGCTAGATAGAGTCGAGGTCGATCCCACAGAGACTCGGCACAAATAAAACACAACTTTATCCTATTAAAACTGAATTGAAAGGGCGGTCTATGACCAACTAAATGCAGTAAATAAAATAGTGACAACCACAAGACACAAAAGCCCACAAAGACAGACTAAAGACTACTAAAACACGGATAATACGGTTGATATTATCCAAACAAACGGTATTGATTACGCTAGTAGATTATAACTCCCCCATGCGGATTAGGATGACAACGAGATAAAACAAACGTTAAGGATTAATTATTATGACTACGGGAGTCATCCCCTAAGGTAGATTTAGCTCCGGTTAGGCCATCTAAATCATCGTGCCTCCATTACGTGACTTCGCCTTTTAATGCCTCCATCTCATATAACTTCTGACACAATTACGAAACTAGGGATGCCGGTATAAACCGTAACCTCATCTAAGCAACATTCCTAGGGTAAGGCGTACTTCTTAGATGCCGATTCAATCTATATCCTAAGTAACAATCACTTTTTGGGTTTCATGTTAAATTATGATGACAAATAATTAAGTTGATCAGGTTTAATTACTCGTTTTAATTTCAAATCAGAGAATCTGACGTAGTCGAAGCCGATCATAATATTGCCCTACACATTACCACGCTCGGTCGACCGAACGACAGCACTCGGGCGACCGAATAACATGTCTCGGTCGACCGAACACAGTTCTGTGTTGGTACAAATCATGATTACTTCTTAACGTTTCTAACCTAAACACATGGGTTCGTAAATTAATCTACATCACGCAATCAATACAAAAAAACTACTCCATAATAAAATACATCAGATCTACGAATAAAGATTGCATAATTGAATAGTCATACCCTCGAAGACGAGAGTGACTCCCACTCTTTAATGCGCTCCCCAACCGGAGAATCCGATGAATCCACAATGAACAAACATAAAGAAAAGAAAACTAAACTAAAACTTAAATTGTATAAATTGTTTTGTGTTGTAGTGGTGTGTCTTTTTCAGCATCGTGGCTGCTGTTTATATAGGAGTTGTAGCCGACATAGGGAGAATCCAGAAGATTGACATGCATTTATCAAATTAGGCTTGGGTGACCGAACCTACACGCTCGGTCGACCGAATGGCTAGGCTCGGTCGACCGAGCCTTCCCTTGTTACGCGTTTTCACTCCGATTTATCTGACTTGTTCCCCACTCCATTCTTTTGAATTGATCTGATTAATCTTTTCTTCAATGCTCCGATTTTCTTCTCTTTTATCTTGAGATTTCTCGATTGCGTGATAATTATCTTCCCGATTTGTTATGATCTGCAAAATCAGTATTTATCACACAATTAATTGCTCTTTTATAATAAAAATAGCTAAATACCAATTATCACATTAATAATCACTTATCATTAAATAATAAATATAAACACGTGATTTAATATGAAATATATATAATTAACTCCGATTTAAGGTTATAATTGATGACATAAATAGGTACATTTTAACCGTCATCAGTGTAAACTTGATGTAGCTTGATGACAGATTACACTTGAAGAAGTTTACTGGATCAGTAGCTTTAATTTCAGTAGGGTCAGCAGGGTGGCTTCTTGATAAGAATCTGAAGCTCAAGATTATTTGTTGTTTTTCTCTCAAAAATCATCATCTGTTTCTGTATTAGGGGTCTTCTATTTATAGGTGCGACTCCTTGTGATTTATGTTTGAAATTCAAACATAGCCGTTTCAGATTTGGCCCATCTTGACTTGCTTTCTGTCCCTGTACATAGTTCGACACTGTCAGTTTACTTTTTGTCAGATTTCAGACTGTTCACCCTTTGACTTGTATCCATTGGATAAACCTCTGTTTATTTTCAACGTCCCTTTAATCTTGGCCATTGATTTGTTGACAAAACCAAGAGTTGTTATCTGTCATTTTCCTTGTAATCTTCCAATGTAACCTTTGATTAAATCGAAATATATGTTCAGCAGAGTTCCTGTGAATGTAAGTCTGCTGAAATACATATTAGTCAGCTGATCCAAAGTTGTTGTGTTTGTAAAACACTGCAGCTGACTTCTCTTATCTAACTTTTCATTATTAAGTTAGATTACACCATTTTAATCATAACCAAGTTCCAATCAGCATTTAACTTGTAGAACTTAGACCTTGTACACAAGGTATATGCAACCAGTTTAGGTCATCACAGACTTCCCTAAATTCTGATTCCATATCCTTGACTTTAACTACTAAGTTTGATCCCTTAGCCTTCAATAACTGAGTTTGAGCCCTCAGCCTTTAGTCTTCAGCAGGTTCCTAAACTAGTCTACTGACTCAGGTACCCTACTGATCTAGACAGGTCTGTTGATGAAAGTCAGCTGACCTTTTACAGTGCTTGTTTGATCAAACCTATACAAGATCAAACTCTAATAACCCTATAAATTTGATCTAGACATCTTTTTGCCTTTGCTCTATAACAGCTAGTCTGGCACTCATCACTAAAACTCAAAATAAGTCCAACAATTTCCCCCTTTTTGGTGATGATGCCAATACCCTCCTTACAGCAAAGCAAAAAGAGTAAAAACAAAAACAGAACAAATTTAGTCAATTCTCATTATAATTAGTTTGTTAAAAAGTTATTACAATCTAGATTCAGCAAAAATAAAAGTCAAGTGTAAGTATGCTGATCTAGTTCCTTCTTTCTCTTTCTTGTCTTTCCTTCTCTTGCTGCTCATGATATTCCCTTATTTCTCTAACCATATTTCTCATCCATTGATTTTCAGTAAGGGAAAAATCAATATGGGGATTCACTTCCTTCCACCATTTCCATGCCTCTGTTAGTAATATCATCCGCAACGGAAGCGATTTTAAGGATCTAAATCTATAAAATACACGTAATAAAATAACTAGATCTATATCTACAAGGGGGTTGTAGATCATACCTCTTGGATCTCAAAATCCAAGTTGAAGAACCGCAAAAGAAAGATTGGAAGAAGATGTGAAGAGCACCACGATCTTCCGTACGTATGATCCAAGCAACTCCCGGTGGAAGGAAATCCTCGACTCGAACCCCTCCGATATGCTACCCGGAAAAACCTCCAAGATTTTCCTCAACCCCTTGGCCGAATTTTCTATCTTCTCTCTAAGAGTTGATAGTCGAATTTTATGTGTGTTGTAAGGCTTAGGAGAACTCTCTTTATATAGGAGAGTAAAACTTAGCCTCCAAGGATTTTTTTTGCAATTAAAATAAATCCATTAAATAAAAATAATTCCATAATATTCTAGAACAAATCTAGAATAATATTTATCTTTATTTCTTTCCATAAATATTTATCCAATAAATATTTTATACACATGTCTTATTAATACATAAGAAAATAATTTCTTGTTCCATAATAATAAGGGGGGCGAAATTTTTACTTATTGACCTAGTCAATATTAATTTTGCCATTACACAATAATTGGGCCAAGATTATGGAAAATGTCTTTTCCACATATTTAATTATTTAGCCCAACTAATTTAATAGTCCACTAAACAATTAATTCACATATCGTTTTAATAAAGTCCAATAAGAACTAAATTAATATTATTAGGATTCGACGTCCAAGAATAGCTATGCTATATTAGGAGGCACGTCGGGGACCATGGACTAATAATCAGCGGCTCCGATAAATCAAATAAATAATTATCTTATGAACAAAATAATTATATTCGATAAATCAATCACAGGAATATGCCACCATAATCCCGTGACTGCACTCCTCCGATTATGAGATTATATTTATATCCTCACGAGAATAATAATAAGCGTCCATTGATATAATCATTACATATGGATTAATCCTCCATAGACTGTTCATTCTAAATCGGGAAGTTACCGTTAACCCTTTTTAGAACCTCTTATCCTTATTTACCATTAACCCCCAGTGATCAATTAATTCATACAACTCACTGGTAGCTAATCAGTGTAATATGAACTCGTACGATCGATCAGTTTCTAGGATCAACAAATAAGGGAACTGTCTATCTACTTCCATAAATGGAAGGAATGGATTCCGTATCTGTGATAACACAGACTACTCACTCAATCCAGTACAATGCCAAGATAGGGTAATTCAGACCACAGACTCAGTGTAATCCTTAACCGTCAAGTCAGGATTAAGATATATCCATAAATATGATCATCCATTGTTTCGATAAGACTTCTCGATTACGGAATTATATCGAGAACTCTAATCAAATCGGTCCAGCCCTATATGATATATCTATCATATATAAATGCCCCATTAGATTCTCTTAACCGAAAGTCCGGATAAGACAATCACACCTATTGTGTTCTGGGCGCATTAATAGCACGTTAAAGGAGAGACCCGATACTCTCGATTAATTTCACTACGGGCTAATTGTATTTTAAGTACATCTTCACTAACTCAATCCTCCCGTGTATATCCCATACACTGATTACATAAACGATATACTTTAGGGTTTTCTGTAGTGTAAACACTATTGTCACATCGGTGAATATGAGAATAATAAATATGAATAATAATATCATTTCATTTATTAAATAAAACAATTACAAAATTGTCTTTCGGGCATCACACCTAACAATCTCCCACTTGCATGAAAGCATGTGATTAATTGTTTTAGAGCACACCCTATTATTTAAAATACAGCAAACTATCACTCCCACTTGCTCTAAAGCAAATGAGACATTTCTCTAATACCTATAGTCTCCAAGTGTCGACTAAAAGCTTCAATCGACAGCGTCTTGGTGAATGGATCAGCAGGATTATTGGCAGAGGCGATTTTCTTGACGGAAATGTCCCCTCTATCGACAAAATCGTTGATCACCCAGTATTTCCTCTCTATATGCTTCGACTTACTGTGATTTCGAGGTTCCCTAGAGTTGGCAATGGCCCCATTGTTATCACAATAGAGAGTAATAGGATCTTCAGCATTCGGGACAACGCCTAATCCGCTGATGAACTTTCTTAACAAAACTGCTTCTTTAGCTGCCTCCGAGGCCGCTATGAACTCAGCTTCCATTGTTGAATCGGTTATGCTGGATTGCTTTTGGCTTCTCCATTCTATTGCACCACCACCAAGCGTAAACACTGAACCAGAGGTTGATTTAGAATCATCTATGTCTGACTGAAAATCAGAATCGGTGTACCCCGCTAGCTCCAAACTCCCACTCGAATAGACGAGCATATAATTTCTGGTTCTCTTCAAATATTTGATGAGATTCTTTACTGCTGTCCAGTGCGGTTGCCCTGGATTTGATTGAAAACGGCTGACTAATCCAACGCCGTAACAAATGTCAGGTCTTGTACACCCCATGGCATACATAAGACTACCAACAGCCGAGGCATATGGCACTCTTCCCATAGCTTCAGCCTCTTCAGGAGTTTGAGGCCCCTGAGTCTTAGAGAGGTAAACGCCGTGACGGGTTGGTAGAAAACCCTTCTTTGCGTTCTCCATACTAAGCGTGCCAGCACCTTATCTATATAAGTTGCTTGTGATAGAGCTAACACCCTGTTCTTGCGATCCCTAGAACATAACTCGCTTCTCCCAAATCTTTCATTTGGAATTGCGTGGTCAACCAACTTTTCACGTCGGACATCATCCCCTTATCGTTGCCAATTAGGAGTATGTCATCAACGTACAACACTAGAAATACAACACTATCTTTGATAACCTTCTTGTACACACAAGATTCAGCAAAGTGTTGTTCGAAATCATAAGACTTGATCGTGTGATCGAATCTATGATACCAGGAACGAGATGCTTGCTTCAACCCATAAATGGATCTGAGAAACTTGCACACCATGTGCTCTCGACCTTCTTCAATGAATCCCTCTGGTTGCTGCATATAGATTTCCTCGTCGAGAAAGCCGTTTAAAAACGCTGTCTTAACATCCATTTGCCAGATTTCATAATCCATACATGCAGCAATCGAAAGGAGGATACGGATGGTTTTCATCATGGCCACAGGTGAGAAAGTTTCCTCGTAGTCTATACCCTCTCGTTGTGTGTAACCTTTGGCTACCAGCCGTGCTTTGAAGGTTTCAACCTTCCCATCTACTCATCTCTTTCGCTTGTAGAGCCATTTACATCCAATGGGCCTTTCACCCTGAGGAAGTTCTACAAGTTTCCGGACCGAGTTAGAGTACATAGACTCCATCTCTTGATTCATTGCGTCAATCCATTTATCCTTATCGTGATCCAGTAAGGCCTTCTTATAGGTCGGAGGATCATCTTCCACCCCATCAGAGGCGACTACGTTTGCCTCTAAATCCATGGCGTACCGAACCAGTGGCCGAACCACTCTCGCAGTACGTCTGGGTGGAACAGGAATGTCGGAAGTGACTGTCGTATTATTAGTGTTGTTTACAGGAACATCAACAGCCACAATAGGCCTGACGTCATCGGAGATTAATTCCTCTAGTACAATTGTACTTCGAGGTCTGTGGTCTTTCATATAACTTTCCTCCAAGAACGTAGCGTTAGTCGAGACTAGCACTTTGTTATCTTCCGGATCGTAAAATAGACCACCACGTGTACCTTTTGGATAGCCTACAAACAAACATACTTTCATACGTGATTGTAGCTTGGTAGTCTTGTCCATCAGCACATGTGCAGGACAACCCCATATGCGGAAGTGACGCATGCTTTCGCGATGTCCCGACCACGTCTCTATGGGTGTCTTTTCGACAGACTTTGACGGTACTGCATTCAAAATGTAGACCGCTGCTTCTAAAGCATAACCCCAAAAGGATATAGGTAGTGAGGCGTAGCTCATCATTGATCTAACCATGTTAATCAATGACCTGTTTCTCATCTCAGCAACTCCATTTTTCTGAGGTGTCCTAGGCGCTGAACGTTGGAAACAAATTTCTTTTTCAGCCAAGTAGTCAATGAACTCAGTATCTAAATACTCACATCCACGATCCGAGCGAAGGCATTTCAATGACTTGCCTAGTTGCCTTTCGGATTCTTCTTGGAACTCCTTGAACTTTCCAAAAGCCTCGGACTTCCTGTGCAGCAGATAAACATAACTGAATCTCGAGTAGTCATCAGTGAAAGTCACAAAGTACTCGTATCCACCTCTAGCTTGTACGTTCATCGGACCACAAAGGTCTGAATGCACTAAGTCTAGAGTTCCTGTGGCCCTATTACCCTTTGATGAGAAGGGGCGCTTAGTCATTTTTCCCTCTAGGCAACACTCGCAGACAGGCAGTGTGCCAACAGATGACTCACCTAAGGCATTAACCTTTTCAAGCCTTTTGAGTCTTTCCAAGGAAATATGGCCAAGCCTCAAATGCCACAAGTATGTTTTATCTTCTTTTACTTGAGAAACTTTCTGCCTTTTAGCAGATCTTTGATGAGCAGTTTTAAATATTTCAGTATTAAGTAGGGGAGCTTTATGTGGTCTTACAAAATATAAACCGTTTTCATTTATAGTTGAACACAATTCAAAGCCATTCTTTGAAATAACAAATTCACCATTCAAATTTGAAACAGAAAATGATTGTTCAACTAAGGCAGAATGAGAAATCAAATTTCTCCTGAAATTCGGAATAAAATAAACATTTTCTAAATGTAAAATTCTATTATTAAAATGCAAGTACACAGCTCCCACTGCTTTAGCCGAAATGAGCGCCCCAGTGCCTACTCGCATCACTTGAGAACCCTCTTCCAGCTCCTCGTACGAACTAAGAATCTGCAATGAAGAACATACATGGTTAGTAGCTCCAGTATCAAGTATCCAAGTGGACACATCTTTAGCTACATTAAAAGATTCCAAGAATAGTAATTCCAAATTACCTTTCTTATCTTTCCCAGCGATAGCCTTGACCTTGCCATCTTTCACATCACGAAGATATTCCGGACAATGGCGTTTCCAGTGTCCTACCTCCTTACAGTAAAAGCATTTGCCCTTGGGCTTGGCCGCGTCAACTTTCTTGGCTTTCTTTTTCTTCATTGGCTTGGGCACAGGTGCAACATTACCCTTCTTCTTTGGTTTAGCCTTAGGCTTGTTTGAAGACTTGGCTTCGGCCATATTGGCTTCAGCTTTCTTATCCCCTACTTGGACCTTATCTTTCGATAGCAGGCCCTCGTAGATAGTCAGTTCATTCAGCATCTGTGTCATGGTCAACTCATGTTTTCCCATCAGATCCTGGGTTTTGAACGGGATAAACTCAGGAGTCAATGATTCCAAAATCATTGAGACTTGAGTTGCTTCATCGAACATTGATCCATGAATACCGGCTTCATTGAAGTAACTGATCATATTCAAAACATGACCATTCACTGCTTGACCTTTCTTCAATTTCGTGTTAACAGCCATCCTTATGGCATCGTGTCTTGCTTGGTTGCTAGGTGATCCAAACATCGAAGTAAGTTTCCGTATGATTTCTCCTGCAGACTCAAACTCTTCAATTTGGGTCCTAATAACCTCCGACACTGCCGCCAGGATGATCCCACGAGCCCGGTTATCTGCTTCGATCCAGCGATTACGCTGTTCGATCTCAGCTTTACCAGGTTTTTGGATCGCCACCGTAGGGCATTCAGAAGTGAGTACATGTTGCACATTCTCATATGTGAGTACCACGTTTAAGTTACTCTTCCATTTCTTAAAGTTGTTTCCCGTTAATTTTTCAGACAGTAAAGCAGAAATTTGAGCAGACATTTTTGCTGAAAATAAAATGACATACATTAATTCAAGTTTAACACTACTATATAAATTTATTTTATGAATTGTAAACTAAAAAAATAAGTCTACTCTACCATTCCAAGGTTTTAACATCGCATCTCAATGCCGCCGTAGGGTAGGTCAAATAGATGACGGTTAAATCGAGACAATCTCATCAATGAATAACTTGTGAGAATCAAACATCCCACGAGAATCGAACATCCCTTTATTCATTGACTACCTTCCCTTTTTAGCCTAGATATTATCAAAAATATCCTTTATGAGTGTGACCTACTATATCAGATCTCTTAGGTACGCCCCGAGTGTGCCGTCGTAGGATAGGTCAGTGACCCGACGAGTACCCAGAAATCCTATCCTTTCGGAGACCAAGCCATGAATGTTGATAGGGGTGAACACCATCCGTAGGGGGACGAAATCAAAGCGCCGCGAGGCGTCACCCTTCTATCACTTACTTGTATCTATAGTAGAGGACGTGGGGTTGGCGCCGCCTCCCCCGCTCCCACTCAATATTTTGGAAGTGGTGGTGGGTTAACTAACCACGTCTTTTTGATGTTAACATAAAAGCTCATCAAATCAAGGATTCCGAATGGTGTCGGTAACGTAGGGAAGCCTACCCGTCCTATTCGTTGGAACATATGTGACAGTCGGACGAAGTCGGGTCAAGAGAGCCCCATTGAGATAAGAAGGAATCACCCCTCCGCTCGCTGGTGTAGCTTAGTCTTGCCGGACCCCCGTGCATACATCACACTAGGAGGGTTAAGTCGGTCGAGCCTAGCTCAGTTGACCACCCAACCTATAAGCGAACCGTTTTTATCCAAGATTTATTGTTCTTTTACCATCATTCAATCTCGTAGACACTACGAATTGAAAACGTGATCTCGTTTGGGCTTTAAGGCGGTTCACCGAGAACACACACCGAAAGGCTTAACGATTTCATAACCCGTCCTCGGATCTTTAATTAGTTACTAAATTAATTAATTAGCACATATTAATTAAATTTCAACTAATTACACGAGTTTGTATACATGCCTATTTTAATTACCAAAATTAAAATTCTACATGTATGCAAGGAGTGGATTTATATATGATGCATGTCATGGAAATTCCGATTTTATATCTATTTTATGATCAAACACATAAAAAAAAAATTGCGGAAAATTTAAACACCGAGATGTATTGTTGGTACACCCGTATCTAATCTATTCTAGGAAAAAAAAAATTACATAATCTATGTCTTCGAGTCTTGATCTTCAAATCTTGAACTCGAACCGCCGGATCACGAACCACGAACACCCGAGAGGAGAAAAGGTCTTTTTAATTAAATAAATCCAATTTATTATAATTATATATATATATATATATATATATATATATATATATATATATATATATATATATATATATATATTTTATATGCGGCTGCTAATAATTATTTTCCAAAAAAAAAAAATATATATATATATATATATTTTTTTTTTTTTTTTTTGTCTGCTATGCGGCTGTTTACCAAAAAAGATTTTCCAAAAAATATATCAATTTTTTTTTTCTTCTTTCTTTCCAAAAACGGCAGTAATATTAGATGGAAAGAAAAATTAGGTTTACCAAAGATTTCATGCAGCCGCATGCATTAAACAACCCTAGCCGCAATTTTTTTATTAAACAGGACTTATAGCGACGCTTTTCAGCGTCGCAGAAAGACCTATAGCAGTTTTAAATAAAATTTTATCCGTTTCTCCTCGTTCATACCTTGGGTTTCGCTTTGATCTTCAATTTTCCAGCAAGATCTTCATCTTTTTCAGCCCGGATATTCAAAATTACAATAAAAGATGCTGCTTTTACATATAAATTTCGAAAATTGACATAAATAAATACAATTCCTATGCTCAATTGTTACTAAACAAAGGAGCTACAATAGATCTAACGAGTAAACAGTACCAACCCCAATCCATCTCTTCAACCAAGACATTCATAACATAAAAAATAATCATGCATGCGTCGGCCCCTTTTTTTTAAAAAAAATTTGGAACAAAAAAATCTACATGTTTTACCACTCCTAGATCTAATATTTTATACGTATAAATATAGATCACCATGGCGACTGATACCACTGTTAGTAATATCATCCGCAACGGAAGCGATTTTAAGGATCTAGATATATAAAATACACGTAATAAAATAACTAGATCTATATCTACAAGGGGGTTGTAGATCATACCTCTTGGATCTCAAAATCCAAGTTGAAGAACCGCAAAAGAAAGATTGGAAGAAGATGTGAAGAGCACCACGATCTTCCGTACGTGTGATCCAAGCAACTCCCGGTGGAAGGAAATCCTCGACTCGAACCCCTCCGATATGCTACCCGGAAAAACCTCCAAGATTTTTCCTCAACCCCTTGGCCGAATTTTCTATCTTCTCTCTAAGAGTTGATAGTCGAATTTTATGTGTGTTGTAAGGCTTAGGAGAACTCTCTTTATATAGGAGATTAAAACTTAGCCTCCAAGGATTTTTTTTTGCAATTAAAATAAATCCATTAAATAAAAATAATTCCAAAATATTCTAGAACAAATCTAGAATAATATTTATCTTTATTTCTTTCCATAAATATTTATCAAATAAATATTTTATGCACATGTCTTATTAATACACAAGAAAATAATTTCTTGTTCCATAATAATAAGGGGGGCGAAATTTTTACTTATTGACCTAGTCAATATTAATTTTGCCATTACACAATAATTGGGCCAAGATTATGGAAAATGTCTTTTCAACATATTTAATTATTTAGCCCAACTAATTTAATAGTCCACTAAACAATTAATTCACATATCGTTTTAATAAAGTCCAATAAGAACTAAATTAATATTATTAGGATTCGACGTCCAAGAATAGCTATGCTATATTAGGAGGCACGTCGGGGACCATTGACTAATAATCAGCGGCTCCGATAAATCAAATAAATAATTATCTTATGAACAAAATAATTATATTCGATAAATCAATCACAGGAATATGCCACCATAATCCCGTGACTGCACTCCTCCGATTATGAGATTATATTTATCTCCTCACGAGAATAATAATAAGCGTCCATTGATATAATCATTACATATGGATTAATCCTCCATAGAATGTTCATTATAAATCGGGAAGTTACCGTTAACCCTTTTTAGAACCTCTTATCCTTATTTACCATTAACCCCTAGTGATCAATTAATTCATACAACTCACTGGTAGCTAATCAATGTAATATGAACTCGTACGATCGATCAGTGTCTAGGATCAACAAATAAGGGAACTGTCTATCTACTTCCATAAATGGAAGGAATGGATTCCGTATCTGTGATAACACAGACTACTCACTCAATCCGGTACAATGCCAAGATGGGGTAATTCGGACCACGGACTCGGTGTAATCCTTAACCGTCAAGTCAAACCTCATACGATTCAAGCGGTTGATCGTGATCACCTCGGGATTAAGATATATCCATAAATATGATCATCCATTGATTCGATAAGACTTCTCGATTACGGAATTATATCGAGAACTCTAATCAAATCGGTCCACCCATATATGATATATCTATCATTTATAAATGCCCCATTAGGTTCTCTTAACCGAAAGTCCGGATAAGACAATCACACATATTGTGTTCGGGCGCATTAATAGCACGTTAAAGGAGAGACCCGATACTCTCGATTAACTTCACTACGGGCTAATTGTATTTTAAGTACATCTTCACTAACTCAATCCTCCCGTGTATATCCCATACACTGAGTTAAGTGATTACATAAACGATATACTTTAGGGTTTTCTGTAGTGTAAATACTATTGTCACATCGGTGAATATGAGAATAATAAATATGAATAATAATATCATTTCATTTATTAAATAAAACAATTACAAAATTGTCTTTCGGGCATCACACCTAACAGCCTCAGGTAGAGTAAGGTTGATTTGGTGTACTCTAAAACCTAAACGCATGTATAACTGTTTGAACTCATCCAGTGAATCTCTTGCAGATGTAGTAGGTAGACTCCTTCCACCTCTACCACCTCTTCAACCTCTGTGTGAAGATCTTAAGGCTTTAACTCTTGCTTCCCAAAACTTAAGTACCAAAAAGGAATTTAGTCCCTTATAGAAGCCCTTGAGGTCTTCTCTTGTTATAGTAAAGCTTCTTGTATTCTTTGAAAAGATCATCAGTCAGTGGAAGTCTGCCAGGTGCTGGTTCTCTGAAAGCATTGGTGTCAGCCTCCCATTTCTTTTGTGTAAAGATTCTAGCAGCCTCTTTTGCTACTGCTGTTTGGCTCTCTTCCCCCTTATTGACATCATCAACAAAACGGGACATCAGACCATGAACACTTTCCTGTGTTATCACCAAGTTGTTCAGTTGACCCTCCATGATTACAGTTCTAGTGTCAACTGCAGTGATCCTTTCTTGCATTGTTTGCTCTAGAAGATTGATCCACTAAGTAAACTTAGGATCCAATCCCGCAGGGTGAAGTGTTCCAGCAGATTCAGCCACAACAGGCTTGGGTGCCTCAGCAAGTTTGTCAAGTTTTTGGTGAATAGAGGCAAACTGCTCTTTCAAAAACATCTCCTTCAGTGTATTACCCTGTTTTATTCCTTTTACTTTTAGAGCAAGGTCAGCAAGGGCATATTGAGTGGAGGTAATATTGGAAGCAACAGTTTCAGTAGTTCTTCCTCTATTTTCCACTAGATTCATCAAGTCTTCAAACCTTTGCTCTTGCTTGTCAAGTTGAGTTCTTAACCTTGTAATGTCACTTCTGACAGCCCTCAACTCATCCAACACTTGTACTGGTACCTCACCAGCCATTCCGCCAGCCATATGTCCAGCAGATTCATCAGTAGGCTCTTCCACATTGTATTATGCCCTCTGTCTACTGACAACCATGGCCCAGCTCATATCCCTTCCAGCAGGGTTAGGACCTTGGAACTCCTCCAGGATTGGATCTAGGGCAGGTTCCTCAAGGATTGGTACAAATGCCTGTTGTGGTTCAGCAGCAATAGGTTCTTCCTCAGGCATTTGAAACTCCCCATCACTGAAGTCATAGTCCAGCAGCTGTTCGTCCTCATCAATAACAGCAGTCTATTGACTATCCTCCCCTTTAGTGACCTTTCCTCTAGTAGGCTCTACTACAGCAGCCTGTTCTTCAACCATAGCAGGGGTTTCCACCAAACCCATTGTCAGTTCCACCCTTTTTCCAGGTGCTGTTTGGTCCTCAGCCACCTGTACCACCAGTTCCGACCTTTGTTCAAGTGTTGTTTGAACCTCAGCAGCCTGAACCTCCTCAAAATGTAATGGTGATTCTTCAAATCCCATCACCCTGTCCAATCTTTGTCCAATGACTGTTTGTTCCTCAGTGAGTAGTACTCTTTCTTCTACACAAATAAAAGGAAAAGTAGCCAAGTTTTCCTCTAGAATTCCTCCTGCATCAGCAATCTTTTGTAGATTCTCAGCAGATTTAGATATAGTTCCCTGAGTATCAATCCACTCTTGATATTGAACTGAATCTTCAGAACTGATATTAGGCTCACTATGTTCAATAACATTCTCTTCATCCAAATCTTCAGTCTGCTGATCCTCAGGATTCATATCAGTCTCCACAACTTTGAATGCACCAGATGTACCAACCATCCTGTTACCTCCAAGGTTAATACCATCGTTGATTAAAGCCTCCAAATCATCTATGGTGAGATCCTCCAGATCCTCATCCATTTGACTAGTCTACTGGCCCTCAGCAGACTTGTCAGCAACAATTGACTGTTCTACACTTGGTTCATTTATCATAGCAGTTCCACTGGCTTCTCCTTTATGTGGGGGATGATCATCATCAGAATCAGAAGATGATGAATCGTCACTATTTGGTCCATCCCTAGGAGTCTTGAACATAATACCTCCTTCTTTCTTTTGTTCACTAATGAGTTCCATCAATCTCATTTCCAGTAAAGAGGTATCAACCAAGTCTAGCAAATTATCCACTCCTAACTTTTCAATGGCCCACTCCTCAAAGTCTGTCATAGGCTCAGCAGCTGATTTTTGTCTCTTGTAAATTCCAAACTTCCATTGAAAATAATCAGCAACCAGCAGGAGTGTAGGATCAACATAGCCTTCCTTCTTTTTCTTTACCTTCCTTTCAAATGGCATAGATGGCTTTCTGGGGGCTGTTTGTTCACTTTGTTGACCTTCAAAGGTCTCAACAAGCAGATTCAGAGTTTCCTCAACAGATGCTTCTAGGTCAGTAGGTTCTTCTGGCTATACATTTGTACCTACCACCTCCACCTGCTCTACACTTGGTTTCCCCTGACTTATATGCTCATCACCAGGGTCAGCAACATATTGCTCTTCCTCCTGAACTATTGTAGAACTTTCAGGGTTTTGTATCGTTGTATCAATATCCACAGCAGGTGCAGACTCAATAGTCTGATGTGGTTCTTCAGTAACCTCAGCAGGTTGCTCAACAACAACCTCTCCAGTTCCAGTAGGCTTAACAATTTTTAAGTGCTCTGCTTCAATAGCCTCTTCTTCTTCTTCCTTTTGAGCCTCTAGAATCCTCAACTGTTTCCCTTTTCCATGTTCGCTTTTCCTTGCAATTTCCTTCATTCTCTTGGAAAGTTGCTCAGATTCAACTTCAGCAGCTTTCCTCTTCCTTGTAACTGCAGCAGGGTCAGTAACTTCAACTTCAACTGGACCCTCAGTAAACTCAGCAGTCTCTGCTGTCTGCTTCCTTGTTTTCCTAGGCTGTAAATCTCTGTGATTTTTCTGGTGTCAGCAGCCTTCCTCTTCTCAGCAACTTTCTTGGGTGCAGCAGATTTAACCACTTCCTTAACCTGCTCACCTCCAGCATTATCATCTCCATCATTATCACTCTCAGTGGCTTCAGCATCCACATCTTCATCATCATCAAAACCAGGGATGAGATAGCCGATCTCTTTCTCATATCTGGAATTGTTTATTTTCTCAGGTGCAACATGAGCAATCCTCAAATGATTCAGCAGGGCCTGAACCATCAAACCCAAAGGTAAAGCCTTGGATTTCCTTGTCCCTTCTCTTTTCTCAGTTATCACTTTCTTCATATATTGGACAAAGAATCCAGCCCAATCAAACTTCATGCTTTTGCAGATGATTATTAACAATTCAATTTTGGGTCCTGATTAAGTATCAAGGCTTCCACTGTGTCCCAAGATATTCTTTGCTATTATCTTACTCAGTAGGTTGTACTCCATTCCTTTATGCTTCACATTGATGCTCAGTGATGATTTAATAGCATAATTGGTCATTATTCTATCAACAAAATCCAATTTTGACAGTCCCATTTCTTCAGGATTAGTTGGAGCATCGTTTACAGGTGCAAAACCAAAAGCTTCCCTCAGGAGGTTTGAGGAAACTTCAATCTCCTGGCCATTCACTATTGTAGTAAATGCCTCTCTACCTTCTCTTTTTACAATGTTTCTCCAGAAATTAACAACATTCGTGTAAGATATTCTTTCCAGTCTTAGATTGAGGACATCTTCCAATCCTTCGTATCTTCTGATTCTTTTACCAATATTGATAGCTAACTCAGTTTTGTTAGCATCAACAACAAAACCTCTGACACTTTGGCTTGTTCCAATGTGAATATCATCCTTGTCCGCCATTATAAATTTTGAGAAAGATGAAGAAGATAGATTTCAAATCTGTGTTCACACGGTATATTTGCAGAGAAAATCAATCTGAAGGTTGTAAGTATCCTCTGTGTATATGTATGTATATATAACAGAGAGTAGTGAGTAGAAAATGTCAAATAATGCACTGTAGCTGATGACCAAAATAGTAACGACCAACCTTAACCGGCAGAGTACCGGGTCGGAAGTACTATAGTGGTGAGAAAGGTCGTATCCCACGAGGAATCAATCGAGTACCAAAGTCATTTTCATACTTAGTTTAGGCTAATCAAGGTTTGTTCAAGGTAATTATACTACAATGATATTTAAACGAGAGAGAGATAAGAAGGAAGAGAGACATAGCCAAACCACGATCCAATTGAATGCTTTCGCCCCTCTAATCGATTTTTTGGGAATGGAAACTACCAATCAACTATCCTAATGCTTATATCGACTCGTTCATGGGTGCAAACTCCTAATATAGTACTAGACGCCATGCAACAACCTAGTACCCTTTGCCCGGTTCAACAGTCCGCCTTTAAGGATTTAACTGACCGAAACAAGATTAAGAACTAGAGCTGCTCGATTTACACCGACAAACCTCATTACCCAATTGATCTAAACAACTCAGTCAATTGTAAGTAACGATCTTAAAACCCCTTTTCCCACACCCCTTCGCAACATACATTTATAAAAGCGGTGTGTGAGTTCATGAACTAGGTGTACAAGCTAATTCAAGCATTAATAACAAGTTTTAAGACATGAATTCATCGATATAACAACAATTAAACACTACCCATTCCCAATTTCATCAATTAGAGGGTGAGTTCTTCAATCTTCACATGGTTTGACTATGAAATGTTTAGCTACTCATAATCAAACAAGCAATAGAAATCAAAGAAAGGATTAAAGCCATAAAACAAGAAAAGAAACTAGATTAGTTACCAAAATAAGAAGGAGATGATGTTTCTTCAAGCTTCAACAACACCCATGTCACTTTGGGGAAGAAGAATATCCAAGAGACACCAAAATCCAAGAGTTTTAAGAACGAATCTAAGCTAGATTAAGTATAATCTAAGAGAAATTAAACTAAGAAAGAGTTTTAAGGGGCTAAAAGGGAAGGGGTCGACCTAATCTACAAGTTAAGGATCTTGGGGGGAGAAGCAATGCTGAAAAAACCTGTGCAAAAATGTATATATAGGTGCCCAAGAACGTCCGAATGCGTACACATTCAATCGAATGCGTACGCATTGCTCAAAATTCCCAAAATCCGAACATTCTGCTCCAGGAATGCGTACACATTCGACTGAATGCGTGCGCATTGCCCTGTCAGCATTGACATCCTTCAGTAATTTGGCCATATCTTCGCGTGTAGAGCTCCGATTTGAGTGATTCAAAGTGCGTTGGAAATCTCATTCAATTATCTACAACTTCCATGAAGACCAAAAGTCCATAAAATGCCTCCAACAATGCTCAAAGTGCAGATAAAGTGAATGTAAGGCGAAAACATCAACTATTTTTGATCCGTTTCCATTCCCGGGCTTTGGTTATGCCACTCTAAGTCTCATGTCTTGTCTACCGGGCTCATAAATCACCTATTTCCTGCATTTCCATAGCAACCAACATACCAAGCATAATTCCACAAGATAAATAGGGCTCAAAAAGGGTAAAAAAAACATCGTAAAATGCCGAGGTTTTCCATCAATGTGACGGTTCACCTCAAAGTGATTGCTCAATGTGTTTTGCCCTGTAAATGGTCTAAAACTACCCAATACAAGCCAAAAGTGTCATAAATGGGGGTTAAAACATGCACCGGAGCATAGTAAAGTTGACTCTCATCAACCACCCCCCACTTAGCGTTTGCTCGCCCTCGAGCAAAATGAGCGTTTTAAAAGAAACCAAAGAGTCAACGTTACACGCGTAGGTCAAGCCAATCACATATCAAAGATAACCGACAAATAAATGAGTAAATACATGCAACTTAACCGTACCTTATCAAGCAAACGGGATGTGTGTGTGTGAATAGATTCTTCTATATTTACCACGGTTTTACTGGTTTGGATTATGGACGCTCGGTTAATACGACTACACCATAGGCTCATACTTCATAAGCATCTCCACTAATCGGGGCCAAACCGAGGCTAAGCAAGGTCGAGTAGGACTTGAAAGGTTGTAATGTTAGGCTGGGGACGGGGCTAACCGAAGGGAATTTCTGGGGAATATACAACAAAGAGATAAACACGAGCAAGCTCAATCATAAGGTGTAACAATAGACAACGTAGCTAGCTGTACCCTTCTCTAGCTAAAAAAGAAACTAGAAACATGATCCAAGAAATAAAATGCCATATCGCACTATGTCTCAAGTGTAACAAGGCAAAACTGTATAAGAATCATGTTTTCACATTAAGGACTCATCCCAAACAACATCATATACAAATGAATACAAGAGTCCAAAAACACTTGGCTTGCTTTGACTCAACCTTTATTCACTTATTCATAAATCTTCTTCTCTTTTTTTTTTTGAATTTGAATTTGAACTTGAATTTTTATTAGGTTTGAGTCAAAGGCCATCACATACACATAAAATGAATCGAGCTCCTACCCTCCAATATCATGAAATAGCTCGTAAAAACACCAACTCCTCTCAATATACACACCACTCTACCACCCCACACTTGCCTAAGCAAGTGTGATAAAAATGAAAGGATTAAGCTTAACTCGTAGGGTGTTCAAGGGAATGTAGACCACAAAAAAGGCTCGGGGTTGGGAAATTACGGGCTAAATACGAATGGCTAAGTGTCGGATGGGGGTCTAACCATCCTACCAAGGCTTAGAGGGGTTACTGTGAAATATGTCATGGGATGGCTATTTGGATCTAGTTAGGTCAAAGAAACGCCATAACTGTCATCCCAAACTCTACCAAGGTCGGCCTTTGTATTTCGTCTCGAAGTTAATGATATGAGTTCTAGGTAGCCGAATTGTGCCTAAGTCTACCATAATCGGTCACTAGTTACCATGGTTCATGAAATCGAAGCTATACGTGCGTGAAAATCCCGTTTCCAAGATAAGGTAGTAAGCCAAGTAACATGCATTTAAACATTCACTAAACCATTTATCATATCAACATGAAGGCTCAACACACGAATGCAACGTCCAAACCTTGGAAAATTTTAAAAAGTGCTCAATTTTTTTGCTAAAGAAGTGACCAAATGAAAAGAATACAACACAATGGCTAAAATCTCAATGAATCACATATCAAAGCTAAGCCTACCACCCCCCACTTTAAATGCAACACGTCCTCGGTGTGTGAATGATAAAGGAGAAAGAGGCTTAGCTTAACCCGCAGAGGCGCAAACCATGTACGTGACATATCCATGAAAGTTCCACTCGAATACCCGAAGCCATGAGACAAAAACACCAAGAAAACGCATGCACGGGGAACAGCCACCGTGCCAAAAGCAAGCAACAAATATCGAGATATAATAAAAGAGCACAAAGTCACATACACGATCATATGAAACCAAAAAGAGGGAACCGACTTGGGGCACATGGGATGAAAAGACAATCAAACAAGTAAAACAACATCCATGCATAGCCAACAACGGATCAAAGAAGAACCACACAAAAACGGTACCAATATCCCCCAAAGTATCACCCTAGACCACTCCTAGCACCAAAAACTAAAGCAAAAACAGAGAAACGGTGGGTTGCCTCCCCCGAGCGCCTTTGTTTTACGTCATTGGCTTGACTTATTAAGAAACTAAAATAAAAGCAACGAAGCATGAGTGGAATGAAAGAAAAAAAATTGCACATCTTTTGCTAGAAAGCCTCAAGAACATGGCAATTAAAAAAAAACTTTCATCCACTTTTTATTTTTTAACAAAAATAAAAACATCTACCTAAAACATTCTAAGTTTAAAGTCCTTAGTTCGACTTTCTACCCCCAACAATACTAAGGATAGTTATACCAATGGAGAGCAAACCGTTGCGTCTCCCTACACACATCATAAGAATTGAGCACACCTTTAAAATGGGACAAGACAAAGAAGGGGCTCAATCCCCACCACCATGATTGGTTCAAGAAATTTATCATGCAACACAATGAATTCAACTTCCCCGAATGAGAGCATATGCCAAGTAACAAAGATTCAAACACCAAGCAATAACATTTTGGCTCAACCACAACATCAACATATTCTATGTGATCCACCCTCACAATTTTTTCAATAAGGTTCAAAGGAGAAGGAATAAACGATTCACTAGTAGCATGTTTCATACATTCTTCATAACACTCATGATGGGTGATTACCTCAAGATTTGACGGTGGAGCAAATGAAATTTCATCATTTTTAGCACTCATCTCAATCTTCCTCTTCTCAATCAATTGCTCTACCCGGTTCTCCAAGTTATTTAATTCCGATTGAAGAGTAGTAGCATTCTTTTTAATATCCGTCAACTCCCGACCATGATTTTGAAGTGTTCGACCTAGGTCTTCTATCTCACGGCCTTGCTCTTTTAACAGACGGCCTTGCTCTTGCAAAGTCTCATTGATTTGCTCTAAGAGGATGTCGGTTGAGCTCTTTTGTGGAGGAAGAGGTATTTGTGGAGGTTGAGCATATTGAAAATATGCACCGGGGTGTTGAAACTGAGAACATGAAGGACTCTCCCACTCATTGTTGTATGGTGATGTGTATGGGTTGAACTGAAAATACGGTTGGAATCCAAAACCCATAGCACCGAAATTAAAGCCTCCAAATGAGTAGGGAGAAGAGCCCTCATGGCCATATGGATCCATACACTGCAATTTAAGGGAACAACAAGAACACAATCACGGTATCTAGTCACCACCACTACCGTAGTAAATGGTGTGACTCTTCAACGAAAAACCAACATCAAGAAAGAAGAAAGAAAAAAACAAAATAAATAAAACAACCTAAGCCTAAGTCTTCAAAAGACTTATGAGATATCGATTAACTCCCCGGCAACGGCGCCAGAGAACTTGATGACCAAAATAGTAACGACCAACCTTAACCGGCAGTGTACCGGGTCGGAAGTACTATAGTGGCGAGCAAGGTCATATCCCACGAGGAATTTACCGAGCATCAAAATCGTTCTTGGATTTAGTTCAGGTCAACCACGACGTTTCAAGTATTCAATTACACTAAAACGGTATGTAGATTAACGATAATAAGAAATATGAAGAGAGACATAGCCAAACCATGTTCCAATTGATTACTATCGCCCCTCTAATCGATTAGCTCGGGAATGGGATTAACCAACCTACCAACCTCTACTTATATCGACTCATTCATGGGTGCAAACTCCTAAGATAGTGTAAGACGCCATGCAACAATCGAACACCCTTTGCCCGGTTCAACAGTCCGCCTTTAAGGATTTAACTGACCGAAACAAGATTAGCGCGCTAGAGTTGCCCGATTTCACAACCGATTGAACCTCACTCCCTAATCAATCTAAACAACTCAGTTGATTATAAAGAATGATCTTAAAACCCCTTTTCCCACACCCCTTCGCAACATACATTTATAAAAGTGGTGTGTTTGTTCATGAACTAGGTCTACAGTCTAATTCAAGCATTGATAACAAGTTTTAAGATATGAATTCGTCAATATAACAACAATTAAGCACTACCCATTCCCAATTTCATCAATTAGAGGATGATTTCATCAATCTTCACATACTTTGGCTATGAAAAGTTTAGCTAAGCATAATAAAACAAGAATTAATTACCAAAAATCGTAGAGAGTCGGAGTTTACATCAAGCTTCTTCTTCAACTCCCATGTCAATTGGTGAAGAAGAAGACCCACAATAGATGAAATCCAAAGGTAGAAAAGAAACTAGAGCTAAATTGAGCTAATTCTATCTAATAATTAATGTAGAAGAGAATCTAAGATTGAAAGAATGAAATTCGATCTAGGGGAGAGAAGGATTTTGGGGAGAGAATTCTAGGTAAAAATTGAGTATCTAAAAGTATCAAGAGTTCTCCCAAACCCATAGCACCGAAATACGGTATCCCACGAGGAATCAATCGAGTACCAAAGTCATTTTCATACTTAGTTTAGTCTAATCAAGGTTTGTTCACGGTAATTATACTACAATGATATTTAAACGAGAGAGAGATAAGAAGGAAGAGAGACATAGCCAAACCACGATCCAATTGAATGCTTTCGCCCCTCTAATCGATTATTTGGGAATGGAAACTACCAATCAACTATCCTAATGCTTATATCGACTCGTTCATGGGTGCAAACTCCTAATATAGTACTAGACGCCATGCAACAACCTAGTACCCTTTGCCCGGTTCAACAGTCCGCCTTTAAGGATTTAACTGACCGAAACAAGATTAAGAACTATAGCTGCTCGATTTACACCGACAAACCTCATTACCCAATTGATCTAAACAACTCAGTCAATTGTAAGTAACGATCTTAAAACCCCTTTTCCCACACCCCTTCGCAACATACATTTATAAAAGCGGTGTGTGAGTTCATGAACTAGGTGTACAAGCTAATTCAAGCATTAATAACAAGTTTTAAGACATGAATTCATCGATATAACAACAATTAAACACTACCCATTCCCAATTTCATCAATTAGAGGGTGAGTTCTTCAATCTTCACATGGTTTGACTATGAAATGTTTAGCTACTCATAATCAAACAAGCAATAGAAATCAAAGAAAGGATTAAAGCCATAAAACAAGAAAAGAAACTAGATTAGTTACCAAAATAAGAAGGAGATGATGTTTCTTCAAGCTTCAACAACACCCATGTCACTTTGGGGAAGAAGAATATCAAAGAGACACCAAAATCCAAGAGTTTTAAGAACGAATCTAAGCTAGATTAAGTATAATCTAAGAGAAATTAAACTAAGAAAGAGTTTTAAGGGGCTAAAAGGGAAGGGGTCGACCTAATCTACAAGTTAGGGATCTTGGGGGGAGAAGCAATGCTGAAAAAACCTGTGCAAAAATGTATATATAGGTGCCCAAGAACGTCCGAATGCGTACACATTCAATCGAATGCGTACGCATTGCTCAAAATTCCCAAAATCCGAACATTCTGCTCCAGGAATGCGTGCGCATTGCCCTGTCAGCATTGACATCCTTCAGTAATTTGGCCATATCTTCGCGTGTAGAGTTCCGATTTGAGTGATTCAAAGTGCGTTGGAAATCTCATTCAATTAACTAAAATTTCCATGAAGAACAAAAGTCAATAAAATGCCTCCAACAATGCTCAAAGTGCAGATAAAGTGAATGTAAGGCGAAAACATCAACTATTTTTGATCCGTTTCCATTCCCGGGCTTTGGTTATGCCACTCTAAGTCTCATGCCTTGTCTTCCGGGCTCATAAATCACCTATTTCCTGCATTTCCATAGCAACCAACATACCAAGCATAATTCCACAAGATAAATAGGGCTCGAAAAGGGTAAAAAAACATCGTAAAATGCCGAGGTTTTCCATCAATGTGACGGTTCATCTCAAAGTGATTGCTCAATGTGTTTTGCCCTGTAAATTGTCTAAAACTACCCAATACAAGCCAAAAGTGTCATAAATGGGGGTTAAAACATGCACCGGAGCATAGTAAAGTTGACTCTCATCAGTAGCATTAACCACGATTAAATTTGGAATGAATGAGATCTTGTCACGTGTCCCATAACTTTTCCATAAAGAGTTGTAACCGTCAGATCGTGTAACTGCGGTTATAAAGATAGAATAAATATCCCGGTCTTTTACTTTTTGACTTTTTAAAGTTTGATTGTGTAACGTATGTCTCGGCAGCCTTTGCCATCAATAGACTTGGCTCAGCAGCCTGCTGAGAAGGATCTCCCTCAGCAGCCTGCTGACAATGTAACTCTGCTGATCTTCAAATCTTCTTGTTTTGTCCAACTGATAATACAAGATGAAGTTTATTACCAATGACTGATCTGTCAAGTGAGCTCACCCAACAGGACAAAGACCAATACCTTGGCAACTTCATTTGCTCAATTGTCCAAACATAAATAAGTACATGGAATTGTTGATACCAATGACTAATCTGCTAAGTGAGCTCACCCAACATAGCAAAGACTAATCCCCTTGGTGAATTCCGATACATTGCTTGATCATAGGTGTATCAGTCAACTTTTATAATTCCAAGTTCAGTCCTTAACTTAGCAAATCTTTCACTATCCAATGGTTTTGTGAAAATATCAACAAGTTGATCTTCAGTAGGGATGTAAAGAACCACCACATCTTTTCTTTCAACATGATCTTTTATAAAATAATGTCTCACATCAATGTGCTTGGTTCTTGAGTGCAAAACAGGATTTTCTGTGATTGCGATTGCACTTGTGTTGTCACACATTATAGGAATTTCTCTTTCTTCAATTCCATAATCCTTTAATTGTTGTCTTAACCAAAGTATTTGTGCACATCAACTTCCAGCAGCAATGTATTCAGCCTCATCAGTAGAAGTTGATATTGAATTCTGTTTCTTGCTAAACCAGGAAACCAGTCTATTTCCTATTAACTGACAGGTTCCTGTGGTGCTTTTTCTATCAATCTTGCATCCAGCATAATCAGAATCTGAGTAGGATATAACTTTGAAGCTTCCATCTTTTGAATACCAAATTCCTACATCCAAAGTCTCTTTTAGATACTTGAGAACTCTTTTGACAGCAGCTAAATGACTTTCCTTAGGTTTTGATTGAAATCTTGCACAAACACCTACATGAAAGGATATATCAGGTCTGCTGGCAGTAAGGTACAACAGACTGCCTATCATCCTTCTGTATAAAGTCTGATCAACATCTTTGCCTTCTTTGTCTTCATCCAATCTAATGTTTGTACTCATAGGAGTTGATAACTTAGTGTTGTTTTCCATACCAAACTTCTTCAGTAGCTCCTTGGTGTACTTGGTTTGATGAATGAAGATCCCATCTTTCATCTGTTTGACTTGCAATCCCAAAAAGTATTTCATTTCTCCCGTCATACTCATTTGGAATTTACTTTTCATAAGATTAGCAAATTTCTCACATAGCAATTCATTTTCAGAACCAAAAATTATGTCATCAACATAAATCTGTACCAACAGGGTGCTGTCTCCTTCATTGATTCTGAAAAGAGTCTTCTCAATGGTACCTTTGGTAAAACCATTGTCCACCAAGAATTGAGATAGGGTCTCATACCATGCTCTTGGTGCTTGTTTCAAACCATAAAGTGCTTTGTTGAGTCTGTACACTTTATCTTCTTGATCTTTAACTTCAAAACCAGGAGGTTGCTAAACATAGACCTCCTCTTCTAGAATGTCATTCAAAAATGCACTTTTGACATCCATCTGATATACTTTGAAGTTTTTGTAAGCGGCATATGCCAAGAATAATCTTATAGCTTCCAATCTTGCAACAGGGGCATATGTTTCATCAAAATCTATTCCTTTTGCTTGAGAATAGCCTTTTGCGACTAGTCTGGCCTTGTTCCTTACAATGGTACCAGATTATACCCATTTTGTACCAATTATGTTTACATGATTAGGCCTTTCCACTAGTGTCCAAACTTGATTTCTTTGAAATTCATTCAGTTCTTCTTGCATAGCAATTATCCAATCTGGATCTGATATTGCTTCTTCACCAACTTTAGGTTCCATTTGAGATAGAAAACAAGTGAACATTGCTTCTAATTGTCTTATAGTCCTTACACCTTGCTGTATATTGCCAATAACTTGTTCAGCAGGGTGATCCCTTAACCATTGTGGATTTTGGTTAGATTGATTCTCAGGAACATCATCTCGGTAGGGTCTGCTGTTGCTTCAGCAAGGGGTTTAGCAGATCCTTGAACTGCCTCAGTTGTTGCATCAGTAGTGTTACCAGTAGGGTGTTCATCAGAAGCAGAGTCAGAAAACTTTAACTCATTTATCTTTTCCAAAACATCAACACATTCTAGATCAGTGACTTGTTGATTCTCAGCAGGTTCTGAAGCTTCATCTTCCATTCCAATGAACTTAAGTTCATCAAATACAACATGTATTGTTTTCTTCATGTTTCAGTGTCCTTTTATTCAGTACCCTGAATGCCTTGCTGACAGAAGAATATGCCAAGAAGATTCCTTCATCTGATTTAGGTTGGAATGTCTTCAATGGCTCCTTATGATTTAAAATAAAACATTTGCTTCCAAATGGATGGAAATAGGATATATTAGGTTTCCTTCCATTCCAAATCTCATAAGGTGTCTTCAGCAGCTTTTTGTTCACTGAGGTCCTATTTTGTGTATAGCATGTCTTGTATTGATTTGCTTGACCCATATCTTTCGGGTAATAATGCTTCACAAATCATAGTTCTTCCCGCTTCTTTTAAAGTTCGTTGTTCTTCTCTCGGCAACCCCATTTTGCTGAGGTGTACCAGCAGCAGCTAGTTGATATAGTACACCATTCTGCTCACTGTATTCTCTTATAACTTTATTGAGAAATTCAGTACCCTTTTCTGATCTGATCTTCACTACTGTCAAACTTTTCTCATTTTGTAATCTCTTCAAAAGTTCAGGCTTCTTTCGAAGTGTTTCACTTTTCTTGTTCATGAATACTACCCAAGTGTATCTTGAATAATCATCCACAACTACCAGAGTGTACTTCTTTCCTGTTACACTTGTTGGTGTTACTGGTCCAAATAGATTCATGTGCATCAGCGCCAAAACTCTTTTTGTTGACTGCTTAGTCTTTGACTTGAAGCTTGATTTTGTCTGTTTACCTTGCTGACAAGCATCACATATAGCATCCTTTTTGAATGTGATCTCAGGTAAACCAATCACCAGTTTCTTCTTCACCAATTGATTGATATCATCAAAATTCAGATGATTCAACTTTATTATGCCATAACCAATTGAGTTCTGACTTGGTATGCACAATTAGGCATGTCTCTGGAACAGCAGTAGACCAATCCACAACATACATGTTTTGTTGTCTTCTTCCAGCCAACACAACTTGATCACCTCTTTCACTAATGACAATACATGTGCCTTTGTCAAAAGTAACCTTGTAATCCATGTCACAAAACTGTCCAGTGCTCAGTAGGTTGTAGTCCAGTCCTTCCACAAATGCAACATTCCTGATTGTTAATCCATTTCTCACAAGTGTGCTATATCCTCTTGTGTATCCTGGTGTGTTCTTATTGCCAAAATTTACTCTTGGACCATCCTTTGCCTCAAAGTTTGACAAACAGTTCTTATTCTTTGTCATATGTCTGGAACATCCACTGTCAAAGTACCAGACACCCTACAAAACAAAGTTAATGTATTTTAGGTAAAACTGTTTGGGTCCATGATGGTCAGTGGTAAGCATGACCCTTGGCAAGTTTCCATAAGGTCTTCTTTGAAAGGTATCATACTTTTGTTCATACATGTATTCTACACATCCATAAGGTCTAACATTTGGTTGTGTAGGACTCACATATGCTTTCTGGCCTTTTGGTATGTAATGCTGTTTGGAGTGATTTCTATTGTTAGAAGCACCAGCATAACCATTAGTTTGCTGTCTGTTAGGAACAACCCTGTAATATGAAGTCTGCTGAGGTCTTATATAATTCCTCTGTTGAGTCCTCTGCTGATTCCATTGCCGAGGTTCCACCCTAGCAGTATGGTTATATCTGTTGTTTCTAGCAGTAGGAGCAGGAATATTCCAATCATCATCAGTAGGGAACAGTCTACCTTTCCCCCTAAGATAAGTATCCCTTGAATGATTGACATTTTTAGATTTGGGATTCTTATCCTTGGAATATTTCTGATATTTTCCTTTTTATGGTCCAGTAGACTTGGTAGCAGGTCTGCTATCAGCAGGTCTAGAAGGTACAGTAGTCCTATTTTTGGATTTATTCCTTTTGTTAGGTGCTATTGACCTTTTTGACTTCTGATTTTGCTTTCTTGAAGTTTTCTCAGTAGGCTTCACTGCCTCAACAACCCTTTTGGGAGTTGGATCATGTTCAGGCACAAACTTAGGACAAATTCTGGTACTAGGGTCAGTGACCTTACTGGATCCACTCTTATTGGATTGTTGAGTTCCAAATACAAGGCCTGTTCTATCACCATATGGCTTTCCAGATTTGAATGCAGTGGAGGAACAAGATTGTTCAGCAGATTCAGCAGCTACTAAATGTACATCAGGCTTATGCTGATTCTTACCAATCTCTTTTTCCTTACCTTTGAGATTTCTTAATTCAGCTTTTAACCTTTCAACTTCTGTTTGAAGAGCTTCTTTTTCAGCCTTCACAATCTCATAACCAGATTGTATTATCCTCAGTTGATTAAGGATGGCACCCAAAGTTTCATCATTGTCAGAATTTTTTGGATTTGAACCACAAGTTGGTTCACAATCACTTTCAGCAGGAGTATTTATAGATACAGAATTGTATACGTCTTCTGTTTCATCCATATTTGCCATTAAAGCATAATCATCCATATCAGCAACAAGTACAATATCATCAGATTCATTTCCTTTTTCTGATTCTACTTCATATCTTGATTCATCTTCAGCAACCATAGCTTTCTTGCCAGATCTTCTTTGTTGACTTTTGCTCTTCAGTAGGTCTGGACAATCAGGTCTGAAATGTCCAGGCTTCTTGCAATTGAAGCAAAGATAATCAGGTTCTTTCTTCTGTTTTAGTTCAGGACAATCAGGTTTGAAGTGTCCTAGTTTCTTGCATTGATAGCACAAGTAATCATTGTCTTTCTTGGATTCTTCCTTCTTCTTTTCACTAAACTTCTTTGTGAAATTCCTTGGAGAACCCCTTCCAGTTTTCATCATTCTGATTTTCTTGATCAGTGGGGCAATTTGTTCTTGCATCTCATCCAGTAGATCATCTTGAGCTCCTGATGTTTCTTCTTGATGTGTAGCAGCCAATGCAGTGGTCTTTGGTTCTTCTTTTTCAGTCTCAGGTACAAGTTTCTTACTGAATTCATAGGCCTTGAGATCTGAAAATAATTTGAAAGTATCCTCTTCATGTAAACTTCTCATTTCTTCTATGGCAGTCACCTTTTTCTCCCAAACATCTTTTGTAGGTAAAGCTTCTAGAATTTTTGAATTTATTTCTTCTTTTGAATACTTTACACTCAGTAGGGTGAGTTCATCCATGATTGCATTGAATCTTGACTCCATTTGTTCTATAGTTTCATTTGGTTTCATTTTGAACTCTTGGAACTTCTTCTTTACCACACTGATTTTGTTCTTCTTGATTGCATCAGTGCCTTCACAGATTAATTGTAACTTATCTCAAAGTTCCTTTGCAGTTTTGCAATCATTCACTTTCATGTACATATTGCTATCCAAAGTTCTGTATATGATATCAATAGCAATGTTGTTGAGATTTGCTCTTTTTCTATCTTCAGCATTCCATTCTCTTTTTGGCTTTGGAATGTACTGAGTTTGATTTTCCACAGTTATAGCTTTTGTGATTTTCAGTGGTCCATCAATCAGCACATCCATCATCTCATCATGTGCTGCAGCTAGAAAAGCCTGCATATGACGTTTGTACTCATCAAAACGATCTAAAGAACACATCAACATTGTTCTAGCATACTGATTGTTATCCATGATGAAAAGCTTTGAAAATCAGAAATTTGAAAATTTTCTAAGTATTTGCACAAGCACAACAAGTAGGATTACTTCAGAACAGAAGCACTGCTCTGATACCAATTGTTGGTCCCTTGAAAAGGCTTTGGTTAAGTTTAGAGGGGGGTGAATAAACTTAACACTTAAAACTTTTGGAGTTAACAAACTCAGCTACTTCAGCAGCCTGGCGATTGCTCAGTAGTCTGCTTACTGTTGATTTTACTGCATTTGTTGCAGCGGAATATATTCAAATTAAGCCTTATCACTTGTTGTTAAAATATGATACCAAGTATTAGATACTCAATAGTCTATGTGTGTGATTCAGTTGCTAGTTCAGTTGACTGATGTGCTAAATATAATAAATGCAGAATGTAAGTGCGAAAAAGTAAGTAGGCGCTTTTATAGTGGTTCCGGGTGGTGTAATCCCGTCGGTCCACTCTTCTCCTGTGATGTTGGAGGTAATTCACTAGAGATCCTTGAGGTAGCAGTTACAAAAATCCCTAAGTTGTTTGTCCTTCACCAATAATTATGGCTTCACAAACTGAACACTTGGAACAGGTAGGATTGCTGTTCTAAAGTCCTCCACTGGTCCTTGAGGGGTAGGATTGCCTCTTCACCAGCTCCACCATAAACAACAGTCCTTGACACCCTAGGATGCTTCACTGTCTTCAGCAGGTTTCTTATAAAAGAAAGTTTGAATCAAGTAAGTGATTTAGCTTTCAGCAGCTTGATCAGGATGATATGATCAGCAGCTTGGATTCTTCAAGTGTGTAATCTTGATGTAGCTTGATGACAGATTACTCTTGAAGAAGTTTACTGGATCAGTAGCTTTAAGTTCAGTAGGGTCAGCAGGGTGACTTCTTGATAAGAATCTGAAGCTCAAGATTATTTGTTGTTTTTCTCTCAAAAATCATCATCTATTTCTGTATTAGGGGTCTTCTATTATAGGTGCAACTCCTTCTGATTTATGTTTGAAATTCAATGTTAAGGGTGATTTTATACGTTTTATAAGGATATATTTTATGTCAATTTCCCCCATATCTGGATGTTTTTCATAGAAATCGAGCTTTATATTGAAATATTGAGCAAGTGATGTTTTTAACGAGTTAATCGCAAAATTGGTTAATTTATGAGTTTTATTGGTGATTTTATGTTTATTTGAATATTATTACATTTTGCGATGTTTTTGTTGACGTGTAGATGCATAATTGCGGTTCAAAAGATGATTAAATGAAGATAAATGTCGGATTTAATGGATGAAAAAGAGATAAGGATGGAATTGGCTAGAAGAAAAGAGATAGAGTTGAAGATTTCGAATTTGGATCCAGCTGAACTGGCGTCCAAGTCCCGTCCAGCCTGGACTGGCGTCCAGAATAGTGGACGGGCGTCCAGGAGAAGAAAGTTGAACAGAGAGTTTGGACGTTGTATGGACGAGCGTCTGCCCTAGCGTCCAAAGCATCTGAACGAGCGTCCAGATAAGCGGACGGGCGTCCTTAAACCGACTTAGCAGCAGCCGACTTTATTTTCTATAAATAGCAGCGTGGATTTCAACCCTAAGGATACATTATTGAGACCTATTGATACACAATCATTAGGAGAAAACCCTAGGCGGCCCCAGCCCCCTTAGGGGAGGCTGGGGTTGCGATTTTTCGTGTGTTATATTCGCTTTTTATTTCGTTTTGCTGTTTTATGCTGAATGCTTGGAGGCTGGGCAATTGTTCAAACTATGTGAATCCGTTTCAGCAAGTTCTTTATTTTTAATCTAGATTTGTTTTGTGAATTTGATTAAAGTTGTATCTTTTCCATGTGTTTATTTTGTTATGCAATCGATATCGAAAGATGAATTGTTATTGATGTTTACCGTATGACGAGAGTCGGTGTAAACCTTAGATCACCATAGGAAAGATTAGATTTTTAATCTTGACATAACGAGAGTTGATAGGTTAGATTTCTAGGTTGCTAGATTGAGAGATCTTACACCTTGATTTGAGAGCGTCAATCTTATATATCGAGAGATGAGAGATTGATAGGCGAATTATCTACGAGAGTAGGAATTCATACTTATGAGAGGTGAACCACATCTTTAATTAAATCATCACAAGATAACCTTAGAGAGGAAATAGAGGGTTGCGGGAACGGTGGATTATTACTTGTTCAATTGTTTAATCACCATGATCATCGTTTTTATAGTTGTTTCCTAGTTTATATTTTTATTTATTTATTATCGCTTTTATCCTTCCTGGCTTTGGGCTGACAATCCTCTGTCCAGTTTATCTTTTCGTTTTGTTATTTTAGGTTTTAATAATAATAGTAACAATCTTAGGAAAATTAATGAACTAGATACCCCGATTCCCTGTGACCGACTCCGGTATTAATCGTTATACTACGATCCCTACACTTGGGGAATACCGGATTTATAAATTTTATTACTTGTTTATTTTCATTGCAAAAATCCGTGACAAGTTTTTGGCGCCGTTGCCGGGGAATCGGTGCGGTTGTCCAGTTCATTATTAATTTTTTCTAAGGTAGTATAGTGGTGAGTATTCCCGCCAACGGAACCAAAAACAAGTATTTGGCGCCGTTGCCGGGGAATCGGTACGGTCGTCTAGTTTCTTGTTAATTTTTTTCTAAAGTTGTTCTGTTTTGATTTTCGTAGGTAGTTTGTGTTATCTAGTGATTATTAATTTTTCATAGGTTTGTGTTTAGGTTCCAATTAGGGTTTTGTTTAGTTTTCGTGTTTTGTTTGGACCTGTTTTCGTGTTTAGCAGCGTTTATGTGCTTCAGTTTGAACGTAAACGGGCGTCCTGAGCTATTGGACGCCCGTCCGTCCAAATCTGATCGTCTCTGTTTGTGTTTTGCCCAGGCAGACGAGCGTCCAGTAACTTGGACGCCCGTCCTGTTCTTTCTCCAGGCAGACGTCCGTCCAGTAACTTGGACGCCCGTCTGGCCTGTCTGTCGCCAGTTTTTTTTTTTTTTTTGTTTTAGGTAGATACCTTGGTTTGTCTTTCTTGTGCTTATTAAATAAATGTACTAGGGTTTCTGTTTTTCGTAGGTAGGTTTCGTAGGAAGGGTTCTGAGGTTGAATCATCTGACTCCACGTTTTTTGCGATCGAACTTTTGGATAAAAGGGATCGTTTTAGCACTCGTTAGTATTTTGGCCATAACTTTTGGATCGAGTGTCCGTTTGGCGCGCAGGACCCCAATTTGGGCTCAGAAGATTTCAACACGTTTTCCCCCTTTCATTGTTTTATGTTTTCTGTTTTAAATGAATAAATAAAGGATTTATAGGGTTTCTTAAGTATCTAGGGTTTTTGATGTTATATCTAGGGTTTCTGAGGTTGCTCGTGTTTCCCTTTGTGTGCATCATGCTAATACCAGACGGGAGTCTGCTCTCTGTGAACGCCCGGCCACTCTTTGTGGTAACTAGGCATGCGTCCATAGTGAGTGAACGTCCGTCCATCCAACATGCACCTATTCTGTTAAGTCTTAGGGCAACTAGACGAGCGTCCGGTTTAATCCAGACGACCGTCCAGTTCATGAATTCCAGGCGAACGCCCGTTTGGTATGTTGAACGCACGTTCAGGTTCCAATTTTTCTTAACTTGAATTTTAATGCTTTATTTGACGTGGATACTTTCATATGAGCTTCTGTGGCTAATTATTTTTACGTAGATGTTCTGAACTTGCATGTGTACATCTTTCCATCTACGGATCCATGTTAAATAATTGATTAACTTTTTATACATGATTCATCTATGCATGTTATAGTTAATGTCGGTTCTCGTATGCTATAACTGTTCTTATTGTTATTTAGTAGCTAATGTCGGTTTCCGTATGCTACATATCGTTGTGATGAATCTTGTGAGCTTTGAGACCTATGTGCTTTCTTGTTATTTTTGTAGCTCATATGGGTAGCTACTGTCGGTTTTCCGTTGCTACCATTGCATCTTATGAGTTATATCTGTTTAGTATAGCTAACTGTTGGTTCTCCATAATGCTATCACCTTTGATGAGTCTTAAGGCGCGTCTACACTGCATGTAATGAATAGTGCTGTCGTTTATCGTAAACTGTCATTATTTGGTAGACGTTTATTATATACATGTCGTGTTGCAAATGAGTGGGCTAGTTTTCTTTCTTTTATTTTTGCATGTCATTTAGATGCATATCATTTAATTGCATATCATGTAGATTGCATTGTAATATATTTTCATGTAGTTGCACCTAGCCTAACTATTTTGTAATGTTCCATGTATATGTTCCATCTTTATATGAGCTTAATCTGAAAAAATCTCTATGACTTCTTTTCCATGTGAGCCTCTGTGGCCTTTGTATATGCATAGATGTCCTGTTCTTTCACCGTTATGGTTTTCTTTCCATCTATTGCAATCCATGTTGAGTAATTCACCTAGCTAGACGTGATTCCAAATTTGACTTATGCTGTTCCTTTTGTCGTCTATCTAGGGTGTTAGGGTTGTTAACGGCACGTCTACACTTCACATGGCAAGCTTCTGTGGCTTTGCATAATCGAATTTTGTTGCGCTTCTGTGGCGTTATTTAGTAGACGTTTATATTCTTGACCGTGCTTAGATTAGGGCGACATCTATGGGATTAGTTGGGCTAGTTTATTTTCTTTCTTTTCTTTTTGCCTTTTTAGTATAGTTGCATATCATTTAGTTGCATTGTATTTTATTCTGTTTTTTTTTTCTTTTATTTTTATTTATCTTTTTAGTGCACCAAGCCCCGCTACTTTGTAGTGTCCTCTATCCTTAGTTCTTTATGCACATGTTGAGCTTATTTGTTTTGTAAAGCTTCTGTGGCTTTATATTTGAAGCTTAGGTGTCCTGTACTTTCCCTGTGTGGTGATTTTTCCATCTGAGCCATTATATCATGTGCTTACTTCTTGTCTTTCATTATATTTTAGTGATTTGTTATTTTACCCCGTGTTCCCCGAGATACTGCCATGTTTTTCAAGTGGTGCAGGTATATTTTTTAGTTGTTCTTGTTAAGCGGCCTTGGAAGTGAATCTGGAGAGGAATACATATGACATCTCGTGCCTCGGAACCGCGGATCGATTATCTATCCTTCTTCAGCCTATCTTCATATCATTACCGAATCAGCTAAGTTCTTTTATCTTTTCTTTAATTCTGCACAACATGAGGACATGTTGTAATTTAAGTGTGGGGGAGGGAAATGGTTTTATGTATCTACATTCATTTTCCATACTATTATAATTCTATGAAAAAGTGCTAAATTTTTGTTTTGTCCCAAGTGAGCAAAGACATATCTTTATTTGAGTTTTTATATCATTGGTGCGTTATTTTGCATATTTAGTAAATTTAGATGTTTCACCCAACACTATTTTTCACGTGCCATAGTAAATGATGAGCTATATTTTAGAGCTATGCCCATTTGATTAGAGATTTTTGATGATTATCGCATGATTCTTTGCTTACATACGAATATTGAAAATTTTAATAGGTTGTGTTTAGAATTAAAGTATGACATACTGTGAATATCTGAAGGTTTGAATGTGATAGGAGGGATATAATTTAAGGTTTGAATACCACTCTAAGATGAATTATATATATATATAAGTGTCGGATGTAGCTACCGATGATTTGAGTGCGGTAGGGCATTATCACGAAATGTCCTATACCACTATAAGGCTTAATAGCTCCCGACTGCGTGATGATAGTAGTCCAGCTAGGGTGTTATCACGAAACGTCCTATTGCTGGGAATGAGGGCATATGCTATACGTGTGTAATTAAGAGAACTGTAAGAAAAATTAGCAAATGGCAATGTGAAAAGATGGTTGAAAACCGTAGTTATCTTCTGACTATCCCCAGTATAAACTGAAAGATATGTTGTAGGGATTATCCTCTAAGTTTGTCGGAAATATTTTAAACACTCCTTATTATTTTTCGAGTATGTATGTTTTGTGAGGTGCATGTTATAATCGTTTTTATATTTCTGATCTAAATGGGATGTTGGCTAGTTTTGTTTGAATCAATTTCAAGTGTGGATTTAGTGGAAATTTGTTATGGCTATGCACACACACTTGGGTGAACCTCTAAACTATTGAATATGCTTTATGGTTGCATAAATGTTTATATGTCTCGAGTCTTGATTATGTTTTGTTTTGCTCGGGACGAGCAAAAGTTAAGTGTGGGGGAGTTGTTAAGGGTGATTTTATACGTTTTATAAGGATATATTTTATGTCAATTTCCCCCATATCTGGATGTTTTTCATAGAAATCGAGCTTTATATTGAAATATTGAGCAAGTGATGTTTTTAACGAGTTAATCGCAAAATTGGTTAATTTATGAGTTTTATTGGTGATTTTATGTTTATTTGAATATTATTACATTTTGCGATGTTTTTGTTGACGTGTAGATGCATAATTGCGGTTCAAAAGATGATTAAATGAAGATAAATGTCGGATTTAATGGATGAAAAAGAGATAAGGATGGAATTGGCTAGAAGAAAAGAGATAGAGTTGAAGATTTCGAATTTGGATCCAGCTGAACTGGCGTCCAAGTCCCGTCCAGCCTGGACTGGCGTCCAGAATAGTGGACGGGCGTCCAGGAGAAGAAAGCTGAACAGAGAGTTTGGACGTTGTATGCACGAGCGTCTGCCCTAGCGTCCAAAGCATCTGAACGAGCATCCAGATAAGCGGACGGGCGTCCTTATACCGACTTAGCAGCAGCCGACTTTATTTTCTATAAATAGCAGCGTGGATTTCAACCCGAAGGATACATTATTGAGACCTATTGATACACAATCATTAGGAGAAAACCCTAGGCGGCCCCAGCCCCCTTAGGGAGGCTGGGGTTGCGATTTTTCGTGTGTTATATTCGCTTTTTATTTCGTTTTGCTGTTTTATGCTGAATGCTTGGAGGCTGGGCAATTGTTCAAACTATGTGAATCCGTTTCAGCAAGTTCTTTATTTTTAATCTAGATTTGTTTTGTGAATTTGATTAAAGTTGTATCTTTTCCATGTGTTTATTTTGTTATGCAATCGATATCGAAAGATGAATTGTTATTGATGTTTACCGTATGACGAGAGTCGGTGTAAACCTTAGATCACTATAGGAAAGATTAGATTTTTAATCTTGACATAACGAGAGTTGATAGGTTAGATTTCTAGGTTGCTAGATTGAGAGATCTTACACCTTGATTTGAGAGCGTCAATCTTATATATCGAGAGATGAGAGATTGATAGGCGAATTATCTACGAGAGTAGGAATTCATACTTATGAGAGGTGAACCACATCTTTAATTAAATCATCACAAGATAACTTTAGAGAGGAAATAGAGGGTTGCGGGAACGGTGGATTATTACTTGTTCAATTGTTTAATCACCATGATCATCGTTTTTATAGTTGTTTCCTAGTTTATAGTTTTATTTATTTATTATCGCTTTTATCCTTCCTGGCTTTGGACTGACAATCCTCTGTCCAGTTTATCTTTTCGTTTTGTTATTTTAGGTTTTAATAATAATAGTAACAATCTTAGGAAAATTAATGAACTAGATACCCCGATTCCCTGTGACCGACTCCGGTATTAATCGCTATACTACTATCCCTACACTTGGGGAATACCGGATTTATAAATTTTATTACTTGTTTATTTTCATTGCAAAAATCCGTGACATTCAAACATAGACGTTTCAGATTTGTCTATCTTGACTTGCTTTCTGTCCCTGTACATAGTACTGACACTGTCAGTTTAATTTTTGTCATATTTCAGACTGTTCACCCTTTGACTTGTATCCATTGGATAACCTCTATTTATTTTCAACGTCCCTTTAATCTTGGCCATTGATTTGTTGACAAAACCAAGAGTTGTTATCTGTCCTTTTTCTTGTAATCTTCCAATGTAACCTTTGATTAAATCGAAATATATGTTCAGCAGGTTCCTGTGAATGTAAGTCTGCTGAAATACATATTAGTCAGCTGATCCAAAGTTGTTGTGTTTGTAAAACACTGCAGCTGACTTCTCTTATATCTAACTTTTCATTATTAAGTTGGATTACACCATTTTGATCATAACCAAGTTCCAATCAGCATTTAACTTGTGGAACTTAGACCTTGTACACAAGGTATATGCAACCAGTTTAGGTCATCACTGGCTTCCCTGAATTCTGATTAAATATCCTTGACTTTAACTACTAAGTTTGATCCCTTAGCCTTCAATAACTGAGTTTGAGCCCTCAGCCTTTAGTCTTCAGCAGGTTCCTAAACTAGTCTACTGACTCAGGTACCCTACTGATCTAGACAGGTCTGCTGATGAAAGTCAGCTGACCTTTTACAGTGCTTGTTTGATCAAACCTATACAAGATCAAACTCTAATAACCCTATACATTTGATCTAGACATCTATAACAGCTAGTCTGGCACTCATCACTAAAACTCAAAATAAGTCCAACATTAATTTACCTCTATAACCTTTATAGTCTTGAGATAAACTTTCCTTATTTGGCTATCAACTATAACCGCATTTTAATCCGACTCGAAGTTCATGTGTGTGACCCGATAGGCTTCCGAATATGTTGGCCATAGACACAAAGTGCAAATTACAAAAATGCCCTTCATACCTAACGATCACGGGATAGTGTCTAGCAACACACCGTGACCCCCAATTACCGGAAGAGTCAAATGCAATGACTACTACCTTTCATGTGAAACAGTTACCGTGTAAATTACAATCCTACCGCTGTATTAATATCCATACGATCGTATCTCGAGTGTCAGTACATTAACGATCATATCTTATAATTTGGATATCATTCTCTCTCGGAATAACACATTTACTCCCACATTGCAAAGATTCATGAAAACTACACATTCCTTATAAGAAGGCCATTTCGGATATTCACTCCCAATCATAGGATACGTGATTCCCGGATGACCAAACATGTATACTCCGCATGCTTCAATATCACACCCAATCACTACCGCATGATCGCCCCGTGGCTAGGGGAAATCTCAATAGTGTCAAAGCATGACAATCCACATCATGATTCCAAGAAGACTCCAGTCCTTAGGATAATTACACAACTGCCTCATAGTGTGACACTTAATGTAAGTGGGTCAGTCTAACGTACGCATTCTCTAATACACGTCCACGTACCGTCCAAGTGTCTCTACACTTCGATAGATAAGATCTATCCCTATTTTCAATAAGATAGAAGACATCCAATACGTGCTAGTCTAATCTTACTATCAAAGTCCCATTTGACAGTACATACGACTAGAGACATTCAAGTATCAAACTCATTAAAGCGATTAGAGATCGCATCAGCCATAATCACTATCAGGGTTTCTTTATCACAGTTTGACACTAGGGATGTTACTATTTATATACAACTAATAAAATGAAGATAAACAATATATAATAACAAAAGTGCTTTTATTAATCATAATAACGTTATTACATGAACTAAAACAGACTTTAAATTACCCGACCCGGTCAGATCCGGTCCAACCCGATTGGGTTTAGTACACCTTTTCAACAATCTCCCACTTGGCCCAAAGCCAATCACCCATATGCCTAAGCCCATGCATGTGAACATGTTTCTCATGCTTTCCCTATGACAACGCCTTGGTTAACGGATCATCTATGTTATTATCCATGTGGACTTTCTCTATCTTTACATCTCCTCTATCTACTATCTCTCTAATCAAGTGATAGTGCCATAGCACATATTTGGATTTCTAATGAGACATTGGTTCCGTTGGCTGAGAAATCGCCCCATTGTTATCACAGTATAGTGGCACCGGACCTTCAATTGAGGGAACCACACCAAGTTCAGTAATGAATTTTTTTTATCCAAACTGCTTCTTTTGCCGCCTCCGAGGCTGCTATGTATTCGGCTTCCATTGTAGAGTCTGCCGTAGTCTCCTGCTTTGAACTCTTCCAGCTCACTGCTCCGCCGTTAAGTATGAAAACAAATCTAGACTGTGACTTCAAGTCATCATTGTTAGTTTGAAAACTGGAATCTGTATAACCTCGTGAAACTAAATCATCATTCCCGAAAACCAAGAACATATCCTTAGTACGTCTCATGTACTTGAGAATATTCTTGACAGCAATCCAGTGACCATCACCTGGATTAGACCGGTACCTGCTAGTCATACTAAGAGGGTACGAGACGTCTGGTCTGGTGCATAGCATGGCGTACATGATAGACCCGATAGCCGAAGCATAAGGGATTGCACCCTATCCTCCTCTGTCTTAGGACACATTTCCTTTGACAAGTAGACCCCATGTGACATGGGCAGCAATCCTCTCTCAGACTGCTCTATGCTGAATCTCTTCAGCAATTTGTCTATGTGAGTGGATTGTGACAGACCAAGCAACCTCTTAGATCTATCTCTATAGATCTTGATTCCTAGAATATAGGATGCTTCACCCAAGTCCTTCATTGAGAAGTTCTTGGATAACCAAGCTTTGACTGACTGTAACATAGGCACATCATTCTCTATGAGCAATATGTCGTCTACATAAAGCACTAAGAACACAATGGCACTCCCACTAACCTTCTTGTAAACACATGGCTCATCTTCGTTTTTGACGAAATCAAACTGTTTGATTATCTCATCAAAGTGAAGATTCCAACTCTGAGAAGCTTGCTTTAATCCATAAATGGATCTTTGCAGTTTGCACACCATACTGGCGTCATTGGTTGTGAAACCCTCAGGCTGTGTCATATACACCTCCTCAGACAGGTTCCCATTAAGGAAAACTGTTTTCACATCCATCTGTCAGATATGGTATGCTGAAATAGCGAGAAAAATTCTAATGGACTTTAACATGGCAAAGGGCGAAAAGGTTTCGTCATAGTCAACTCCTTGTCTTTGCTTATGATCCTTCACAACTAACCTAGCCTTGTAGGTAGTTACGTTACCGTCCATGTCGGTCTTTCTCTTAAAGACCCATTTTAACCCCATAAGAACTATTCCTTTGGGTGGATCAACTATGTTCCAAACTTGGTTGTCCTTCATGGATTCCATTTCAGAATTCGTGGCTTCCAGCCATTTCTTTTTGTCATGCCTTAATAACACCTCCTCATAAGTTCTAGGGTCCTCATCTTCCATAAGATATATGCCGGTGTACCTTTCGGGTTCACGACGTTCCCTGGTGGATCTTCGAGGTGTTAGTGTGTCCACGGTAGAAGTTGGTGTCACATATGCATGTGGTGTCTCTTCTACTTCCATCAACTGACTATTATCCGTAAGTGGTTGTTGAATTTCTTCAAGATCAATCTTACACCCACTGACCCTATCCAGAATAAACTCTTTCTCCAAAAAATGGCCAGTCCTGGAAACAAACACCTTTTGTTCCTCAGGGTGGTAAAATTGGTACCCATTGGTTTCCCTAGGATATCCCATAAACAGACATTTGTCAGGTCTGGGTTCTAATTTGTTAGGCATCATCCTCTTCACGTAAGTCAGACAACCCCAAGGTTTTAGATGACCTAGACTCGGTTTCTTCTTAGTCCATACCTCGTATGGCGTAAAGTCAACCGTCTTTGATGGAACTCGGTTCAGTGTATAGGATGCGGTTTCTAGAGCATACCCCCAAAATGATTTTAGGAGAACTGCTTAGCTCATCATGTATCGTACCATGTCTAACAAGGTACGGTTCCTCCTCTCAACACACCATTCATCTGTGGCGTCTCAGGAGGGGTCCATTCAGGTAAATCCCATTCTCCTTTAAGTAACCTTAAAACTCTCCATCTAGGTATTCTCCACCTCGATCGGACTGAAGTGTTTTGATATCTTTACCTAGTTGCTTTTCAACTTCATTGCTGAATTGTTTGAACCTTTCAAAGGCCTCAGTCTTATACTTCATTAAGTATACATTACCATAGCGTGAATGGTCATCGGTGAAGGTGATAAAATAAGAGTATCCTCCTTTGGCTTGAATTGACATTGGGCCGCACACATCAGTATGTATGAGCTCAAGTAACTCAATGGATCTTATCCCTTCGCCACTAAAAGGTGACTTTGTCATCTTGCCAAGTAAACAAGCTTCGCATGTATCAAATGATTCGTAATCGAAAGTGATCCAATAATCCATCTTTATGGAGTTTGGAAATGCAATTCTTATTTATATGGCCAAGTCTACAATTCCATAGGTAGGATTCATTCAAGTCATTCATTTTGGCTTTCTTGTTGTTTATATTAAGTACGTCAACATTCATATCTAATATGTAGAGACCATTGCTAAGCATGCCAATACCATAAAAAATTTCATCACGTGAAAAAGAACAACATTTATTCTTGAACGTAAAACAAAATCCTTCAACATCTAATGCAGAAATAGAAATAATGCTCTTCGTAAGAGCAGGAACAAAATAAAAGTTATTAAGTTCTAGTACTAGCCCACTGGGCAACGAAAGAAAATAAACTCCTACGGCTAGTGCAGCAACACTTGCTCCATTCCCAACGCGTATGTCCACCTCTCCTTTTTCCTCAGTTCTCTAGTTCTTCTTAGTGCCTGCATATTCGTACAACTATGAGAACCACAACCAGTATCTAATACCCAGTGGTTAGACTTAGAAGAAGCAATATTGATCTCAATCATAAACATACCTGAAGTCGAAGCATCATAATGCCTATTCTTGGTTCTCAAGAAGCCTTTGCAGTTTCTCCTCCAATGTCCGGTCTCACCGAAATGGAAGCAAGCATCCTTGGATTTGTCTTTAGCTATCTTAGGCGTTGGCTTAGGTAAAGCCTTCGCCTTCTTGGACTTTTTTTTGTATTATAGTTTCGTGAATCTATATCTTGCATCTATCGATTAATTACTACGCAATTAATTAGTGCTTATTGCTTAAGCTCGAAGTTGTCTCTGATACAACTCTTGGGAAATCACTAGTTTAACGCAACGGAATTTTAAATTTTGATTTCCTTTTCAAGGTCGTCATCGTTTAACACAATAAACACATTAAGTAGTTTGACGGAATATACCTTGGCTGATCTATAAGATCGTCGCTTTGACCGTCAACGGAGAGTAGTACTATGCGCAAGCCGTCCACGCGTCCGGCCTCTATCGATAATCCACACGAACTCCTCGCCGGAATCCTCCTTGGATTGCTATCAGAAAAATTTGGCTGCTAGACCGGCCTTTTTCTCTCTCTCTAACTCTCTATTGGAAGCTCTCTATTTTACTCAAGAACTCTTAGTTCTTGGAATTGTGATGATTACTCAAGAACTCTTAGTTCTCTCTCTCTAACTCTCTATTGATTTATCTCTTTTATTATAATATCTTATATTAAATAAAAACCAAATATTGTCATCTTATATTGAATATATTTATCTTATTACCATAAATCTATTTTTCCAAAATCAATTAATATCCAATATTAATATTATGGCAATCTCATTAATTAAAGTGCACAATCCAAGTGTATCTTATACCTTAGATGTGGCGCCCAAATGCCAATTAATTGGCTTCCGGAATATTCTTTAATTAATATAATTTATGTATAATTAATATCTTGTATTTTATTTATTCATAATAAATAAATACCACCATATTAATTTACCACTATAACCTTTATAGTCTTCAGATAAACTTTCCTTATTTGGCTATCAATTATAACCGCATTTTAATCCGACTCGAAGTTCATATGTGTGTGACCCGATAGGCTTCCGAATATGTTGGCCGTAGACACAAAGTTCAAATTATGAAAATGCCCTTCATACCTATCGATCATGGGATAGCATCTAGCAACACACCGTGACCCCCAATCATCGGAAGAGTCAAATTCAATGACTACTACCTTTCATGTGAAACAGTTACTGTGTAAATTACAATCCTACCACTGTATTAATATCCATACGATCGTATCTCGAGTGTTAGTACATTAACGATCGTATCTTATAATCTGGATATCATGCTCTCTCGGAATAACACATTTACTCCCACTTTGTAAAGATTCACGAGAACTAGACATTCTTTATAAGAAGGCCATTTCGGATATTCACTCCCAATCATAAGATACACGATTCCCGGACGACCAAACATGTATACTACGCATGCTTCAATATCACACCCAATCACTACCGCATGATCACCCCGTGGCTAGGGGAAATCTCAATAGTGTCAAAGAATGACAATCCACACCGTGATACCATGATGACTCTGGTCCTTAGGATGATTACACAACTGCCACATAGTGTGACACTTAATGTAAGTGGGTCAGTCTAACGTACGCATTCTATAATACACATCCACATACAGTCCAAGTGTCTCTACACTTCGATAGACGAGATCTATCCCTATCTTCAATAAGATAGAAGACATCCTATACGTGATAGTCTAATCATACTAACAAAGTCCCATTTGACAGTACATACGACTAGAGACATTTAAGTATCAAACTCATTAAAGCGATTAGAGATCTCATCAACCATAATCACTATCATGGTTTCTCTATCACAGTTTGACATTAGGGACGTTACTATATATATATACAACTAATAACATGAAGATAAACAATATATAATAACTTAAGTGCTTTTATTAATCATAATAAAGTTATTACATGAACTAAAACAGATTGTAAATGACCCGACCCGGTCGGATCCGGTCCAACCCGATTGGGTTTAAGACACCTTTTCAACAAGTCCACCCCTTCTTTCTGACTGAACCCTCTTGCAACCAAACGTGCCTTATACTAGACCCCTTCTGGCTCAGACATTCCTTTCTTCTTCTTGAAGATCCATTTGCAAGTAACAACTCTCCTATCAGCTGGATGTTTAACAAGATCCCAAGTCTGATTCTTTAGTCATGACTCCATTTCATCTCCGATGGTAGCAAGCCATTGAGATGATTCAGAACATGCCATTGCTTCCCTGTAAGTAGATGGATTATAACTATACACTTCTTCTGCAACTTGAAGTGCATATCCACTTCTTCCATGTTTGATGCTCACTTGACCCATGTTCAGTTGACTGGCTTGGATTAGACTCTGGTTCAGCAACCAGATCAGTTAAGTGCTGACTTGGATCAGCTGAGTGTTGCATCTTAGCTAAGTCCACCTGAAGCTCCACTTTACTGTTAGCTCTCTCAGGTTCAACACTGGTTTCAGATTCAGCAGACCTCCCAACTGATGAACTAATCATAAATTTTCATCAAAAGACCACATCTCTGCTGAGTATGACCTTCTTCTCTGCTGATGACCGAATTCCATAACCTTTCACTCCATCACCATTCCCTGCAAACATTCCCTTCTTGGCTCTTGGTTCTAGCTTCCCTTCACTTACATGATAGTAAACTGTGCTTCCAAAAACCCTTAGAATTGAGTAGTCAGCAGACTTGCATTACCACATTCAAATGGTGTCTTGAGATTAATCCCTGTGTGAGAACTCATATTGATTAAGTAGAAAGCTATACTTACAGCCTCTGCCCAAAGTCCCCTTGATAAACCAGCATTAAAGAGTATACATCTTGCCTTCTCCAGAAGATTTTGATTTATCCTCTCAACTACACCATTCTCTTGAGGTGTGTTTCTGACTGTGTGATGTCTGACAATACCCTCATCTTTACAAATTGTATCAAACTCAAACCAACAAAATTTCAGACCATTATTTGTTTGAAGCCTCTTGATTTTTTTGCCTGTTTGATTCTCCACTAGAGCCTTCCACTGCTTGAAACTGTTGAATGTCTCACTTTTGTGTTTCATCATCACAACCCAAGTCATTCTTGAATAGTCATCTATGAATGACACAAAATACATGTGACCACCCAATGATTCCACCTTTGAAGGACCCCAGCAATCAGAATTGATATAATCAAGTGATGCCTTGTATTATGTTTGCCTGCTGAGAATTTCCTTTTATGTAGCTTTCCAAACACACATTGCTCATAAAAGTCTAGAGTCTTGACCTTATATCCCCCAAGAAAACCTGCTGAAGAAAGAACCGGCATACCTATTTCACCAATGTGACCAAGTCTCAAGTGACATAATTGAGTCTGCTGAGGATGCCACAGCAGCAGAGCCAGATACAGTAGAGCCTTGTAATATATACAAGGTTCCCTTCTTGATACCTTTGAGGACCACAACTGAATCTTTGTAGACATTCAGATCTCCACCTTCTCCCTTGAAATTGAATCATTTGCTATCCAGTAGACTAAGAGATACCAAATTCTTGGTCATCTGTGGAACATGTCTAACATTTTTCAGTGTGCAGAATCTATCATCCTCTGTACTCAGCTGAACTGAGCCAATTCCCATTATCTTAAATACATTGTTGTTTGACATGGCACTATGACCACCAGCTATCTGCTCATAAGTAGCAAACCACTCACTATGTGGACAAATATGACAGGATTCCCGGCATCTAGGATCAAAACATTAGCATGATGTGTTGAATCCTCAGCAACTAGAACCACCTCATCATAATGCTCAACAGCCATAGCTGTTGTGCCAGAATTATTCTGTTGCGGCCTTCTCTTCTTTGGACAATTGGATTTCCAATGTCCCTGCTCCTTATAGTAATTACAGACGTCTGTGGGTTTAGGACCTTTGGACCCAGACTTCTTGAATTTCTTCTTTTGTCCATTCCTTTTTCCACTGTTGCTGCTGACTACTAGTCCAACAGCCTGGTTGTCTATGCCGGCAACCTTGTGTCTAAGCTCCCTGGCATGCAAGGTTGCCCTCACATCCTCCAAAGCCACTGTATCTTTCCCAACTATGAAGGACTGCACAAAGTTTTCATATGATGCTGGTAATGACACCAACATGATTAGGGTTGCATCTTCATCTTCAAATTTAACATCAATATTCATGAGATCAAGTAATATTGTGTTCAGCTGATCAAGATCAAGATGTTCCCTCAGCTGACCACCTTCACGCATCCTCTGACTAAACAGTCTCTGCGTCAGCAGCAACTTGTTGGTTAATGACTTAGTCATATACAGGCTTTCAAGCTTTGACCACAACATGGCAGTTGTGTCTTCCTCAACAACTTCAGTGATAAAATCATCAGATAAGCACAACATGATGGTTAAATGTGCTTTCTCTTCTAGACTGTCAGAACCTGCTGCACTGGCATCCCCTTTATCAGATAAAGGACTCCACAAACCTTGTTGTTTTAAAAAAAGCATGCATCTTGATTTGCCACAAACTAAAACTGTTTCTTCCCGTAAATTTGTCGATTTTCATGTTAACTGCAGACATCTTTCTTGCCAAAGAACATAACTTTTATCATAGAAGCCTAGCACCGGTGATGGTCTTGGTGAAGATAAAATTCGTTCGTCCAGATGATTCCTCAAAAACCTCGCTCTGATACCAGTTTGTTATAACAGAAGAGGAATCCAGATGACAAGATAGATAAACAAACAGAAGGAATCTAACTTAAAAAATCACAGAAAATAAGAGAAACAAGAAGAACACAAGGATTTAACGTGGTTTCCGCGTTGTGCCGACTACTCCACAGACAGAAAAGAGATATTTTATCATGCAATGGATTTCAGATGGATTACACACTTTACAATGATCATAACATATGGTATTTATAGGCACAAATCCCTAAAACCCTAACCGCCAAAAGATCTTTGTCGGATTGCCATAAATGCCCCATATGTGGGTCCCTTTGCTGACCCAACTCAGCTGATCACTGCACAGACGTAGAACTCATCTGTGTTCAATATACCTCAGCAGACTACTGACCCATAAGAAGCTCTACTGACTTCCACAAGCTTGAATACACTTCTCATCTGACCATCACTCAGCTGATCTTCAGATTATCCACCAGATGTAAAATTTAAGTCGCTTTGCTGACATGACCATTACTTATGGGATATTCAATGTGTTGTAAATAGGCTTTAATGTAGTCATTACTTATGGGCTATTCAATTGATTGTCTCTTGGTTTTCTAAGCCTTTTGATTTTCTCATTGTAACTTTATATATGTGTGTATGAAGATAATTGGAATGGTGAATTATGAAAACCACTTTTCTTCCGCTTTTGTGCTTGCTATATTATATTATATTGCTTACTTACAAATTCTTGGTGATCTCAATAGTCGGGTGTGGTTCTCAACGATACATTAAATTACAACACGTTATCAGTATGAGTTTCTACCAAACGAGTGGTTTACTATTTTTTTTTTATCACAACTCCATTGTTTATCATCATCGTAGTATTCATAGAATATTGTTTTCATCTCAAGGGAATTTCTTTGTGGAGACTTATCTTAGATGACTATGATAAATGTTTCATATACTTGGTTTTGATGTATGAATTCATCAGCTTATCAGAAACAATTAAATTTGGTCGCCCCTATCTCTATGAAATTAAAGGAGAGGTTTTGATGAGAGCGCTAAGGATAATCGAAGAGCGAATCAAGAGATCATTGATAAGGTGTGGAGAACGAAATTTTAATATCACTTATGTTCGTTGGCTATCTCAGAGAGTCGCCTAGTCCTACTGCTTCCATAGCCATAATCGGCACTCTGGACGCTTTTGATTCCAACATTACCTTTTGGTCAACTATACGATCTATTAATTTTCATATGCATATATAATTAGATCCATTATGATATTGCAATTCTGGAATATTTATAGCTTTCATTTTAATTCAAATCTTGATAACCATTGTGGTGTTATGTAACTAACAAATTTGGCACGACCTTGATCGAATTTCTATGTTTTGATCTTTAGTGAATCAACATCATACGTTATGATATTCAACAGTAGAACTACGGGTGTATTCAGACTCAGCAACAATGCAACCTATTGAATATTACACAAATATGCCATCGGAATTCTGGATCAGATTCCTTTTCAAGTTTCATAAGGATCATATTCATAGAATCATGGGATATAGACTTCAACAGCAGCTTTAAGTCATGGCCACCAGAACCATAGTTTCTTTTGCTGATGAGAGCGGTGGCACCTTGGAGACAAAGGGAAGTATTCTTTTAATTTAATCTCTTCAGTATATCTTTATCTGTTAAGAGTAATGCTACGAGGATAGGATGATTGTTGGCTCACACAAGCATTTCATCAAACACTTGGATGCAAAGTTGGTTGAAGCGGTTACAACCGCATTAGCTCAAGTGGATTAGTATAAATAGCAATTCCAAGTCACATTGTAAAGTTAGAAGTTAGAATAATAGTTTAGCATGAACAATCTAGAAGAAATTCTCTTTTGATATTTTCCCGCCCTTTTGTAGATTTGAATTGAAGAAGATCTTCATCTTCTTCAGACTTTCTGGAAATTATCAATCCTTGATTCTTGTTCAGAGTTCTTTAATTCAAGTTTTAACATGGTATCAGAGCTACACTGAATTCCGCTGTCATTCATTTTTAGTCTTGATCAATTCTTCTTCAATCTTCATCAATGGCTACCACCAGTATTCCTGCAAGTTTTGGAAGTAGCTTGGATAATCCAAGTTTGGTCTTAGTTCAGCCTTTGCTGAAAGGAGTGGACAATTTCAATCACTGGAAACGTTCGATGACTAAAATGTTGTCATCTCGTGGAAAACTTGCATTTGTAAATGGTTCTTCATTGATGCCTGAATTGACAGATCCTAGCTATGGTTCTTGGATGCAGGTAAACGATCTTGTTCATTCATGGTTAGTAAATTCGATGATCCCTTCGTAGCTGAGAGTGTCATGTATTATGATACTGCGAGAGAGATTTGGGTTGATTTACAAGAACGTTTTGGTAGAGGAAATGCTTACATATTGTCCAATTTAGAAGAAGAAATTGAAAGAACCAAACAGGGAAATCTCTCAGTTACCGATTATTACACAAAGAAGAAATCTCTATGGGATCAGTATTTGGTTTTACATCTATTCCTCCCTGTACTTGCCCAGCTCTACAAATCATGAGGGAATATTATGATAATGCATACACAACTCGATTTCTGAAAGGTCTGAATGGCAATTTTGCCAATGTCAAATCCCAGGTTTTGATGTCTCTGCCTTTACCTGACATCAAAACAGCTTTTGTAATGGCACTTAACCATGAGCAGCAGTTGAATTACACTGGTTCTGCACCAGATTCTGTGATTCTTGCCACCCAATCTGACAATAGGGGTACAGATTTTAATAGCACAAATGCTGTCATGCAATCAAGATTTCAAGGGAAAGGCAGGGGTCAAGGTAGAGGTTCTGGTGGTTATGGAAAAGGTCAGAATGCATACAAGAGGCCTCAGTGCACTTATAGTGGAAAAAAAGGCCACACAGTTGAAAAATGTTACAAGAAGTATGGTTTTCCTCCCAATTTGGCAGGGGAGGAGGTTCTGTAGCCAATAATGTTGTTATGGATGATCAGTTTGCAGGATCAGGTCCAAGTTCAAATGATTCAGATCATGGTTTCCAGTCTGATAGTCCTGCAGGAGCCATAACTCAATCACAATATGATCACTTGTTGTCCCTTATCCAGAATTTATAGCCAATCAATAGTCAGTGAAATTCAGTAGCATTGGCAACTGGTTCTCAATCACAAGGGCCAGGTATCATTGACAGTAAGACCCACTGGATCATGGATTCAGGGGGCTACTGATCATATTTCTATTTCCTTGCAAAATATGTTTGATATTCAAGTTGCATCTAATCTATATGTCAGATTGCCCACCGGTAAGACTGTTAAAGTTACTCACACTGGCAAAGTGCAAATTAATGAGTTTCTGATCTTACATAATGTATTTTGTATACCTACTTTTAACTACAACTTAGTTTCCATCGGGAAACTGATTGCACATAGTAACATGATTGTTGCTTTCCATCCTAATCACTGTGTTGTACAGGACCTACAGAATTTGAGGAAGATTGGTACAGCTGAACTTCACAATGGTCTATTCATTCTGGTTGTTGATTCACCAAAGCCTTGCCTTTCTATTTCTGGTAGTTTTTGTCAAAATTGTAATAAAATGGATTATTTACTTTGGCATAGTAGGTTAGGACATCCATCAATGGACAGAATGAAGGTTATGAGTACCATTGATGGAAGTATTAAAGTACCTACACATGCCTGTACTGTTTGCCCTTTAGCAAAATAGAAAAAGCTACAATTTCCTGTTAGCACTTCAATTTCTATATCTTGCTTTGATCTTGTACATATTGACATTTGGGGACCAAATAGGGTACCTACTATTGATGGTGAATACTATTTTCTGTCAATTGTTGATGATCATAGCAGATTCACTTGGATTTTTTTAATGAAAAGTAAATCTGACACTAATACTTTACTGCAGCAATTCTGTAATATGGTGCAAACTCAGTATGGTAAATGTATCAAGATCATAAGATCTGATCAAGGAGGAGAATTTAACATGAAATTGTATTATAGAACTAAGGGTATTGTTCACCAGAAAGCGTGTGTTAGAACTCCTCAGCAAAATGGCTTGATTGAATATAAAATATCAACACATACTAAATGTTGCTAGGGCACTAAAGTTAACATCTGATATGCCTATTGATTACTGGGGTCATTGTGTCTTACATGCTGTGTATTTGATCAATTTAATACCTACTCATTTGCTTGATAATAAAACACCCTATCAGATGTTACATAACAAGATTCATGTTTATAACAACCTAAGGGTTTTTGGTTGTATGTGTTTTGTTTCAACACCCTCACAGGGTAGGGGTAAGTTTGAAATCGACGGCCTCCTGCACCCTCACAGGGTGGGGATGGTTGGCTCCTGCATTCTTTAATCGAAAAGACATAGACACATAGTAGTAGGAACCAAATTCAATAATAAAAGAAGTTTTTACAGCATCTACAAGGTCCATCATAATCTGATGATATACCTTATAAGCATCTAAGAATGCAAAATTTTCATATCCAACTGTGGAATCTACTAGCCTGTCAATTCTAGGGGAAGTATAACTATCTTTAGGACAAGCTTTGTTCAGATCTGTAAAATCCACACACATTCTCTAACTGCCATCTAGCTTCTTGACTAGCACCGGATTTGCTAGCCACTCTGGATAGATAATTTCTTTAATCATGTTGGCCTGCAACAATTTTTCCACTTCTTGCTGGACAGCCTATATCCTTTTTGGTGCAAACGATCTTTTCTTTTGCTTCACTGGCTTCCTGGTTGGATCAATGCTAAGTTTGTGGACAGCTAGCTCTGTTGACAATCCAGGCATATCACTTGCTTTCCATGCAAACACATCTTTGTAATCTTTCAAGATTCTGACCAGCATCTGTTTCTGTTCAGAAGGTATCCATGATCCTATACTGACCGTAAACTCAGGGTCCAGTTCATCTAACATTATTGGTTCCACAGGATCGTTGGATTGCCAACTCTTTTCTTCATCCGGAACAAGGTCTTCCATTGTTACACCGCTGCACTTTCATCTTTCCACTGATGGTGGCTATGTAGCAGTTTTTTGCGGCATCTACAACCCTTTTAACGGTAGCTTCTCCTTCAAAGGTTGGGAATTTCATGCTGTTATGTGCCGGTGATACCACTGCCCTGAGATCAATCAACGCTGGCCTTCCCAGAATTACATTATAAGCTGATGGAGCTTTTACTATCACATAATTTACCATCAGAGTCCTGCTCTATGGTCTTTTTTCGAAAGTCGTCAATATCTTTAACATACCTACAGGATGGATGGGTGGCCCGGTAAATCCAAAAAGAGAGTTGACACAGGAGTCAACTCTGAGTCTGTTAGCTTCATTGCCTGGAACGCACTGTGATACAACACGTTTACTGCGCTGCCCGTGTCTATGCAGATTCTTCTGACCAGGTTTTTCTGAATGACCGCTTCTATCACCAGTCCTTCGTTGCTCACGATGGTTGGTAGTGCATCTCTTAGGCCGTACTGAACGGTTCCCATCACCTTCTGTTTCTTTGCTTCTCCGTCTTTTTCGCGCTGCCGCTTTTTTCCTGCTGGGCAGCCTTATTAACTCTTGCTGGTCCTCCAACAATCGTGTTCACTGTGTTGATCGAGGAATTTTCCCTATGCCCATCAACATCAGGAGACGGATCTCTGTGCCTCCTTTGATTGTACCTGTCATGATTGTTGTGTTGTCTTTTGAATTCTCTCCTCCCCCTGGGGTTATCTCACTGTGCTCGATCGATGCACTCATCGATCTTTCCTTCCATTGCCACTGCGTCTATATCTCTGATCAGGTCCCTGCACTGCTCAGAGTCATGTCCAATGTCTTTGTGGTACTTGCACCATCTGGTATGGTCTCTCTTCTCTCTTGGACCCCTCAATGGAGGGGGTGTCTTGGCAAGGCCTTTCTTTTCCATAATCGCCAGAACTTGGTCACGAGATCTGTTCAGAGGAATAAGGTCTTTGTCCTGCAAAGCACCTTTTTCCCTAATCTCTCAGAAATGGGAGCGGTTACCCTATCCCAAACAGATTTTATCTTCTTGTCAGACCTTTCATCAGTTTTTCCCTTTTTGGAGTCCTTGTGGGATTCTTCTCTCTTGGCTCTGTTAGCCTCTTCACCTTGACAATGTCTGTATGCAATTTCCAGACATTCTTCCATCGTACTTGGATTCTTGCTGCTCAGCTTGGCATGTAACCGCCAATCTCTAAGACTTGCTATGAAGGATGCCACTAAGAATTTATCATCCAGATCAGCTATCTGGGATGATTCTCCGTTGAATCTTTTGATAAATTGCAATACTGTTTCATCACTTTTTTGCCTAATGGTCCGCAAATATGTCCGGTTTCTCTGGAAAAGTGTTGCTGCGATGAATGCATGCATGAATTTTATGGTCAGAGAAGGGAAATCTGGTATGGATCTGGGGTTCAACTTGTTGAACCAATCTCTTGCCTTTCCTGTGAGAAGAGTTGCAAATGCCCTGCATTTCATCTCTTCTGGTGCGTTGTACAGATTCATGTGCTGGATATACTGATGCATATGATCATATGGATCTTTCATACCATCATATGCCTGGATCTTGAGAATCTTAAATCCGGGAGGACAAGGAAATGCATCAATGTCCTCAGTAAAAGGAGATACCAGCCTAAATTCATCTTGTTTGGGCTTTAGAATAGCGTCCAATTCTGCCTTGGCGTTATCACCTCTTGGGTGAGTAACAACCACTTTCACACTGGATTCTGCTTTGTGGTTTTCTTTCTTCGCTACATGCTGAAAAGAAGGTGTTTCTGAAACATCACCTTCCTGATTTCGGGCCTTTAGGACCTCCTCAAAAATTGCTTTGATATCTTCACCTTTGAGATTTGCAAGATTTTCCACCAACATCTGTCTAACTGCATCTGGAGCACTGGTTTGCCCCTCCTCCAAAATTTTCTTTCCGTTTCCTTGATTGTCCCTCTCTGGACTCTTTTCTCTAGTTTGGTTTTCCTTTTCTGGTTGATTTTGTTGCTTCTTCGAATTTCCTTGATTTCTTGCCATTTTTACTGTAATAACAACTCACTAACTAGAATTTACCCTCCTTCTAGCGCCAAATGATGTTGATCAGATATTGTAATCGGGTAATTGGGTAATTCGAGTTAGGAAAACAATACAAAATGAGATAAATTTATATATGGATTTGGACTGAACTCTTTAAGAGAGCTGCCTACGTATCCAATTCTGATAGCAAATTGGAATCAAGTCCCCCTCGTAGTTCAGGGTGTTCCTCTTATAGCTATAGATCATGATTCCCTTCCCTAGCATAATGGGAAGTTATCATCGGTTATCTTTGGACATTACCAAACGTGGGGCCTACCCACGTCTGTAAGCAGTTGGGCTGGTGATGACTCGGTCTTTGTCGCACTTAGCCGACTATTCTGTCTAGAGATACTTCTGTCCAGAATGTAATGGAGTTCTGCTCCTCTGACTACGCTGTCCAGGAGTATGATCTGGTCAGCACTTGGGGCTGTCCTGCCTTGCTGGCCTGTTTATCTTCCTTATCTGACTTTTGTGCTGGGCCCGGCCCAATTATAAATAATCCGACCCAGTGGGCCTATATATCATCAATCGTCTACTGAATCACATCATAATAATTAATTGCGCAGAAATCTGCACAGAAAATTAAAAGATTAAGCGGACTCACGCCCCCAAGGTTAAATAATTAACTCATTGTCTCGGATTTTATCTAAGCAAGAACTTACTTGGGTGCCGGCGGCTGCACTCTTCACTTTGATGGGGAATAAACAAATACGAGCAAATATTGGTACCTGACATCAAATTGTTGACGAATAGTTGAAATAATTGATTCAACTGTGGAACAACACTCAGCCGCTGCGGTTAATTCTGTTGTTGCTTTTTGCGTATTAGTTAATCGGTCATCCCTGTTCCAAGAGCATTTTTCTCAATACAAGAACTAATTTTGCTGCTGAAATTGATCAATTTGGCAATACTACGGAGGAGGTTTCTTGATTGTTTCTCCTCCGATCAGGTTCTCCAGAGTCGGCTGTGCTACGTGCTCGGTGTCTCCGTTAGGGTTTGATCGGTTCTCGCTCGCAATCCCTTCAGCGTTTTCATCGGTACTCTCTGTTCAGCGTTTCTGTTTTTCCTAGGGTTCTTTTGCTGTTTTTGGGTTTCTTGCTCTCCAAGTTGGTCACGGTACTGCCATGGCGGACCCGCCAGGGGACTCTCCTGGACCCGTCCTTCAGCCTGATGCCACCTTGCAACCGTCTAAATCTTATGCAGCAGCGACTAGCGGTACTAAGGTAGACATTCCCGACTTTGGTGTTTATGGTACGTGTAAGGGAGAACCGGCCTTTTTTGTCTCGAGAGCTGAGCTTGATATTCTCGCCCGGCCTTTTGAGAATGCTTTAGTTGCACGTTTCCCTGATTTTCGGCCTAGAATAGACGATGTACGTAAATTTTTCGCAAGGCTTGATCTAAAATCTAGCTTGTAAAATTGGACTTCTTGATGCGAAACATGTGCTTGTTCATCCCGGTTGCCAGGAAGACTATAATCGTCTTTTTACGAGAAGAGAATGGTTTATGGGTCCTAATAGATTTGTGCTCTCTAAATGGACGATTGATTTTCATTGTAACGCTGATTGTTCGTTGGTTCCTATATGGTTTGAATTTCCAGGTTTGCCGCTGCCTTACTTTAACCCTAAATATGTCAGTAAAATTGGTGGTCTTATTGGTCGGCCGTTACAAACTGATGCAGCCACTACAGATATGAGAAGGCCTTCTGTTGCTAGAGTTCTTGTTGAAGTGGATATTCTAAAGCCCCGTTGTACTAGGATATGGTTAGGTGAAGATGTTCATAAGGGTCACTGGCAAGAGGTTCATGCTGAATTTTGGCCGGATTACTGTACTTTTTGTTCTCGGATTGGTCATTCTGAGGAAAAATGTCTAAGGAAGAACCCCCTCCAGAAAATACTAGAAAGAAATCCAACCCGGGTGGAGGGGCTTCAACTTCAAATGGTAAAGGGGGTAACGGACCCACTCGAAAGCAACCCCAACAGGTTTATCAAGCTAAGCAAAGCGGTACCTTATTGGCTACTGAAACTCCTTTGATTAATGGTAATGATACGAATACTCCTCCCGTCCTCACTACAGATGTCACTACTCCAACTCCGGCTTTGAGCCCTAGAACCACGCCCAACAACGATAACCACAACTCTTTCAATGTTCTCGGCCGCTTAACGATGATGATATATTGGAAACCGCCCATCAATCACTTGTGAAAGAAGACAAAGTCGACGGTGTGGATAATAGGCCGAGGTCGGCCGGTTTTGATTCGGACGTCCTATTGCTTTGCCGTATTTGATGGACTTCCATACCACTTTAGATCAAAGATTGATAAATTCTGGTGTTGTGATTGAGTTGGAGAAAATGGATGAACTCCATGCGGACACTGGCAACACACACAAGCTCGGTACTCAGCAACTCATCCCCGCTATACTTGTCGACTCTAGCAAAACAGAATATTCTACTATCAACACGGAGCTGCTACAATCTAATCGGTGCTAAGCAAGACGGAAATCTTGTCGCTTCGCAAAGCAAGACTTTGGTGTTGATACGGCCACGTTATTAGCACTAAGGAAGCCATGGCGGATGGGACGATTCTCACGTTACACCGGCGGCTCAACTTGTGAGCAAGGTGGCAAGGTCGACGCCGGCTCCACCGTACCGGTCACTTCCAATACTTTGCGACGACACACAAAAAAGGGAAGAAAAAAGGGAAGCTCACTCAAGTAACACAGATACGGTAACCTCTCAAACTTATCATTTACGTTCTTCCGATGTTTAGTCCGATCAATATTTTATTCTCGGAATGTGCGTGGTGTAGGCAATGATAGCACTCAAACTTGTATTAAGAACATTTGTAGACGAAATAATATTAAAGTTCTTGTTATTATTGAGCCTCTTTGCTCGCGAAGTTCATTACTAGTGTTCGTCTTAAGCTTGGGTATGATTTCTCTCATTCTGTTTTGCGAGGGAAAATTTGGTTCTTTTGGTCGGGAGTCGATTGTTCTCTATCTATGGATTGTGATCAGATGTGCACGGCTGCGGTTACGGATCGAATGGGGATAAGTTTACGTGTCGTGGATCTACGCCAAGCATAATAGGCTTGCTGAGAGTCCCTATGGCATGCGATACAGTTCGAGCTCGAATAATTGCGTGGCCTTGGTTGTTGGGTGGTGACTTCAACATTATTCGTCGTGCCGAGGAAAGGAAAGGGGGCGGCCCTCCTAAAAGAAATGACATGCAAGACTTTAACGATTGTATTCAAAGTGCTAATCTCACTGAAGCTCCCTTTGAGGGATCTCAATTTACGTGGTATAATCGTAAGATTTGGCAAAGATTGGATAGGGTTTTCTTCAATGATAAGTGGATGGATCGCTTGATGCTACGATAGTCTCTCACCCGCCGAGGGTTCATTCTGATCACTGCCCTCTCTTAACTACGTGTGGTTCGACGACTCCGGGTAAGTCTTCCTTTCGCTTTGTCAATGTTTGGACGGAAGCTGAGACTTTCCTTCCCCTTGTGAAGTCTATCTGGGAAGAGCCTGAGGAGGGCCAAGGCTTACGTCTTCTGGTTGGGAAGCTCAAGAAGCTGGCTTTTAAATTAACTGAGTGGAATCGTGGGGTCTTTGGGAATATTTTTGATAACACTAAGAAGGCGCTGATGGTGGTCAATGAGCTGACCATTCGTTATGAGCAGGAGGGGACGAACACGGCTAAAGAGGATCTTGATAAAGCTATCCTTGAGTACGAGAGATGTAATGCTATTGAGACTAGGTTCCTCAAGCAGAAAGCGTCGGTGAAGTGGATTGAGGCCGGTGACGCTAACAGCAAGTACTTTCACGCTATTTGTAAACAGAGAAGGAACCAAAACTTTATTCATCGGATTAGGGCGGAAGACGGCAGCTTGATCGACAACCAGGAAGACATCCGCGATTCCTCTGTTCTCTTTTATGAGAATCTTTTCTCCGACGATAGGGAAGGGCTGGGCACTCCTCTGGTCGATTTCTCCCTCCCACAAATATCTCTTGAGCAGAATGAGGTTCTTATGGCTGCCCCTAATTTGGAAGAAATTCATAATACGGTGTTGTCTATGAGCTCTGATAGTGCAGCCGGTCCTGATGGTTACACGTCTCACTTCTTTAAATTGTGTTGGCCGATTATTAAGCATGATTTGGGTAATGCGGTTGTGGATTTCTTCTCTGGTGGTCATCTCCCCCGTTATTTTTCTACGTCCACGATTATTTTGCTTGCCAAGAAGAAAGGGGCGGATAAATGGAAAGACTTTCGGCCCATTAGCTTATGCACGGTCTTCTCCAAAATTATTACCAAGATAATCACGCGCGTTTGAATTCTTTTCTTCCCATGCTCATAGCCGATCGCGACCGGTTTCGTCCCCGGCGATGCATCACCGATAATATCCTTCTTGCCCAGGAGCTATGCAAAAATGTGAACAAAAAACTTCGAAACCCCAATATTATGCTTAAATTAGATATGGAAAAGGCCTATGACCGTATGAACTCGGGGTTTCATTATGAAGGTGCTACGGATGTTTGGTTTTCAAGAAAATTTTGTGGACCTCATTTTCAGAACTCTTGCGGATAACTGGTTCTATGTGCTTCTGAATGGCGTGCCTTCTACCCGTTTCCACGCGACCCGTGGGGTTAAACAAGGGGATCCTCTTTCTCCGGCTCTTTTTGTCTTAGCGGCCGAGTATTTTGGGAGGCTGATAAATGATTATATGTCTCAGAACCCGGGCATGCAATTCCAATCGAAAGTTAAGGGGATCCATTATCTTGCCTTTGCGGATGACACGATCATATTCACTCGATGTAACAGAAAGGGCTAAGGTCACTCAAAGAGCTTTTTCATCATTATGAGCTTGTTTCAGGCAACGTATTAATGCAACTAAGAGTACGTTCATTGGGCAAAATTTAACTACCACCAAAATAGGCTGGTTGCGTAACATATTGGGTTTTCTGCCCGAGAACATGCCTTTTCGTTACTTGGGAGCACCTCTTTTTCGCGGGAGGAATCGCATTTGTTACTATCGTGACATTATTGATAAGGTGCAACGGAAGCTTCATCATTGGGGGAACAAGCTACTCTCTTTTGGCGGGAAACTTATCCTTCTCGTGCATGTCTTAACGTGCATGCCGATTTATATTCTCCAAGTGCCGGTGCCCCCGAAAGATGTTTTCAATCGTATCCATCGCATTTTTAATAAATTCTTGTGGGACAAAGGACCGGGAGGTAACCACATACATTGGCGAGCGTGGGATAAATTGTGTGCTCCGACCGAGGAAGGAGGGTTGGGTGTTCGTAATCTTTTTGATGTGGCGTACACTTTTGCTATCAAGCCGTGGGTCCGCTTACGGCGTAAACAAGGAATTTGGGCCAAGGCCATCTCCAACACGTACATAATGGATAAGTCTCCGCCGGATGTGCCTCGAACCCAAGGCTTCTACGCCTATGTTGCGCAGAGTGTGGCAAATGAGAGATACTGCCGAACAATTCATCTCTTGGAAGGTTAACGCAGGAAAAATAGACTTCTGGAGAGACAAGTGGACGGAAGTGAATTTGGGGGACCCCCCATATGACTTGGTTCGGAGGGTTAGCGATTTTTGGGTAGGCGACCAGTGGGATACCCAACTCTTGCATTCTTATCTTCCCAGTCACATCGTTGAGGAGATCACTCATATTCCTTTCAGACGAGAGAAGGCTGATGAGCTTATTTGGACCCTTAGCCCTGACGGTCGTTTTACTACTCGTTCTACGTGGAACGTGGTTCGTACTTCTCATTCCTCCAACGTTATATTCAAGATTATCTGGAACAACTTACTTCCGCTCAAGATTTCCTTCTTTTGTTGGAGGCCGCTCCATAACATTCTCCCCACCGATCGAACATTCACCGACGGGGTATAACGTTGGTGTCTAAATGCTTTGCTTGTCCTAATGGGGAAGACCTTCGTCATACTTTTATTGACCGCCGCCTTGCTCGTTCGTATTGGACGTACTTCATGAATCACTTTGGATTGCGGTTTACTCCTACGTTAGGGATTGTTCCTATGCTTCATTTCTCGGATGAATTCTCGGCGAGCATCTTCACCTTCGGCTTATAGTTCCGGTTATTGTTTGTCGGGGCATTTGGTCCGAGAGAAATAAGTGTAGACATGACGAGGTCCAACCCTCCATACATCGCACCATCATTCTTATTGAGCGGAATATTCGTCGCGCTTGCATTCCGCAAGGATCCGGCTTCCAAATTTCTTGAGCCGATAGAGGGACCCCTTTCTTCCAACCTTTCAAGATCAAATCTATACCGAGGAGGAAGTTAACTTATCTCGCGGTGGGTGCCGCCGCGTTCGGCAACTTAAAGTTGAATGTGGATGGAAGTGTCGTGAATGGGATAGCTTACGGTGGGGGTATTCTCGTGGATTCCGAGGGCGGTTTATCATGGCGTTCCATTCTTGCTTTGGTCAGGGGACGGTGCTGGATGCGGAGATAAAAGCTCTTTTGTTTGGTCTTCGCATGCGTACTTATGATCAACCTTTGGAGATTGAATCCGACTCCATTTATGTGCATCGCATGGTTTCTGGAGAGAGGGATGGAGGATGGCCCCTGTGTATCTACGTCACTCAGATTGGTGCTCTTCTGCAAGCGTTACACTATCTTGTCTCTCATATCTATAGGGAGTGCAACGCGGTCGCTGATGCCCTAGCCGCACCGGGAGGGGGATGATCACATATTTATGCGCACCGGGAGGTCCCTCCGCACATCCCGAAGCTACTTCATGATGATTTACATGGCCCGCTTCATTTTCGTTACACCGCCGACAACCCGGGAAGCACTCTTCACTTGTGAAGGGTGCAAACCAGGTCGTGTTGTTCATCTCTTACACTTTGTCATCAATACTAGATTTTCTATATATATCGTGTATCACACGATGTGCGTATCAATGGAGTATACCAAAGGTGGGGCCGGCCGAAATCCTGAGCTCCAAGCGGGAACTTCAAACAAGTGTTTTCTCGCCGGACGCACCCCTCCATCTTTGGTTGGGGTGCAATTCGTGTGTTTTTGTTCCATTTCTCTATTGTGGCCTGGAGGTTGCTTGCCGGTTTTTGTACTCCCCCGTGTTTTTCTTGCGATAGATTATCAACGCGTAGCGTGCATGCGGTTCATCTCTCGGATTCGTCTTTGAGGACCACGTTAGCCTTTGGACGCACCCCTACCGTTTTGCTAGGGGTGCAATCCAGGTGTTTTTGTTGCTTTTAAGGTCTCTCTTTGTGCTCATGTTACTTCGTTCGTTTGATACACTCCCTTATATGATTGGTACAAACTTTCTACCTCGGCTATTGCCGACCACTTTACGTACCGGTCATGTCGGAATTTCACTTCCAAGAGGATGCGAAGATCGAAGAAAGCTCACACGAGGACACGACGGGGAGAACGGCATTCTTCTTTCACTTCCACTTTGAAAGACAGAGAACCACCACTTATTTCATGCGGATTTCCACTGATGTATTTATTTTTGGAGTAGGGGTTTTTTCGGGAATGCATAGAGCGAGTACTCTTCCCTATGTGGTGGATTTTCCTACACCGGGTTTGCCACACATAGGGTTTAAGGAGGCCATGCTATGCATTCTATCACGTAAACTTGGGGCGGGCCGGGATATGGCGAATGCTTTGTAGCTCTTTATTTCATCCTTTAATAAAATAAAATAAAGTTGCTTAAAAAAATAAAAAAAAAAAAAAAATTTATCTAAGCAAAATAAACAAGTAATAAAAATAATCCGGTATACCCCAAGTGTAGGGATCGTAGCATAGCGATTAATACCGGAGTCGATCTCAGGGAATCGGGGTATCTAGTTCATTAATTTTCCTAAGTTTGATACCATTATTATTAAAGCCTAAAATAACAAAACGAAAAGATAAACTGGACAGTGGGATTGTCAGTCCAAAGCCAGGAAAGATCGTTGCGAACATAACTAAACTATAAACGAGAAAAACAATAAAACTCATAAAAGCATGATAATGACTATAGCGATTAAACATAGAACAAGCAATGATCCACCATCCCGCAACCCTTAATTTCCTCTCTAGATTATCTTATGACGACTTAACTAAAGTTGTGATTCACCTATCAAAGGTATGAACTCCTAATCTCTTAGAAAAGTTCGCCTATCAATCTTCTATCTTTCGATCTTAAAGATTAACGCTTTCAAACCAAGGTGCAAGATTTCTCAATCTAACAATCTAGATATTCTAACCTAGCAACTCTCGTATTTTTAGGTTAAAAAGATCTATTCTTTCCTATGGTGATCTAGTGTTTACACCGATTCTCATCATATGGCAAACATCAATAGCAAAACATCTCTCGATTTAAATTGCATAGCATGAAAATCATAGAAAAGAAACAACTTAATTAAATCTCACGAAATCATCCAAAGGAAGAAATAAAAACGATGCTGAAAAGTTTTACATGCTGCTCCAAGTTTGATCAGCTTCAAGCCATCCTCATGAATCGAGCAAGAAGAAACGACATAAAATAAAAAACCTAACTAACCTCGGTCGACAGAGCACAAGGCTCTGCCGACCGAGCCTGCCTTTGCTCAGAATTGGTTCTCTGGCGGCTGCAGTCGATATGATGATAATTAGGGTTGAGAATGCGGCTGCTTTTATAGAAAACTAGGTCGGTTATGCTGATGTCGGCCGTGGACGCCCGTCTGATACCTCTGGACGCCCGTCCAGTTGGTGTAAATTCTTCGAGTCGGGCCGAGTCTTCTCAAACGCCCGTCCTATACATTTTCAAATGCTCGTTCACTAAAAATCTGAACATCCTGATCCAACTTCTCCTCCTGGACGCCAGTCCACTCTTCTGGACGTCCGTCCATCCTGGACGCATGGTGAACGCACGTCCATCCAGTCTTGCATGCAATTCTTCATTCCAAATTTGCTTTGCATCTTTTCCTTCCATTTAACCTTCAATCAAATATCTTTTCAGCTCCTTCAATCCCTCTCCATTACATGTAAATGTACCTTCAAAACCATAAGAACACGCAAAGTGTAAAACCATAGATAATTACCAATAAAATCACGAAATTAGCTCAACTTTACACTTAAAGACTTTTAAAACTCATTTGCTCAATAATTCCATTAAACCCTTAAGTTTCTATGCAAATAATATGAATATGGAGGAAATCATTACAAAATATAACGTTATAAATCATATAAAATCACCCTTAACACTCATGTACAAGGTTAGTTGGGAATAGGACTCACGCCGCCAATCGTCTACTGAATCACAACATAATAATTAATTGCACAGAAAATTAAAAATTAACAAAACCTTTTGATTCGCAGAGGGCGCAGTAGGCTTGCAAGAAGAATGTTCATGTTCTTCTCAACGTCATCGTCTTGATCATGATCTTCATCTTGCTCATGCTCATCTTCTTTGTCCTCTCTTTTCGGCTCATGTTTTTTGCCTTTACTATTAACCCCTCCCCGTGTTCGTCCCATGTCGTGCTATCAAATTTTGGATTTCACGGTGGTGAAATGCAAGCTTTTTTCCGCCCAAAAATAGCGGCTTTAATTTCGAGGTTATGGCGGCGAACTATGTATGTTAATAGATTAAGCGGTAACCGAGCCAAGTCGTTCGTAATCGCTCGACCCGGACTATGATTTAGTTTGGTTCAAATTAGCTTGAATTCAAAATCGATTTGACTCAATTAGGTCTGTATACGAGTCGAGCTGAACTGAGTATTGATCTAAACGAGTCAAGCAAATAAAATAAACTCAAACACATTCTGAGATTCAAGAAAACTCCTGCCAAGCTCGATTTTTACATCGAAGTTATCGAGTAAAAAATAATTTGAATTATTAGAGGATAGTAACAAAAAATTGTCATTTCGGACCGTTATCACAAATTCGAATTTAAAAAACGGGCATTTACATAGTCAAATCTTCAACAATTCAAAATTAATATAATTTGAACTAGGGGTGTAAACAATTCGAGCCTTTCATGAGCATCTAGATGTTTGCCTCATGAAAACTTGCTCACATATGATTTGACTGAACCAGTCGAACTCGAGCAATTTATCGAGATTAACGAGTCAAACTCAGGTATTTTACAGTTTGACTCGAAATAATTACAAGTTTTATCGAGTATTATTATAATATAATTTAGAAAAATATATTATTAATTCAAAAAAAGACAATATATTATTTTGTATTTTTAACGAGCCGAAATCAACCACCTTAAAACATAACATACTTTCTTTCCCTCAAAAAAAAAAACATAACAATTTTCTGTGTTTTTGTTGTTGTTTGGTTTGATTGCGAGGATTATATATATTTTTCATTCTGACTATCGTAAGCTATATTGATGGTGTTGAACAGAGGGGGAGTAGCCAATTTCACTTGTGGTTTGCGGTGATAAATGGGGACTTGAGACAAAGGCCAAGGATCTATACCAACCCGGAGTCCATCGTGTAGCTTCATTTTCTAACGCTCGTAAGTCTTGTCTTCTTGTCCGGTTTTCTCTAAATGGATACAATTAGGGAGAAATCGAAGAAAACAAAGACTTACCATTTCTTCATGATGAAATAGTCATAAATATTGTAAGCAGGCTTCCAGCTAAAAATGCAATGAGATGACGACTTGTTTGCAAAATATGGAGAGATTTAACCTCGTCTCACTATTTTGTGGACTTACTCTTGAGAAATAGTGTTCCAAATATTGTTGTTTCGAGAGGTACTACTCGGAGTTCATTAATAGCGCTCGAAAACATACCTAAAGTAATAATTCAAATTCATATCATCATATGCATAAACAAAAGTACAAAACATACTTGATACTTACAATGACTACTTCGGTGTCGCCTTCCAACACTTTTAGAGATGAAATCATCAATCAAAGTAGAACTGTCAATTTCATCGACCAAATTCTTCTCAATCGATATCATGGCCCCTTCTTCTTCTTGTTCTTCATTGACATCATTGGCCCCTTCTTGTTTGTCACGGTCAAGAATCATTGCGATTCACAATTACCTCTTCTTCGATCACCATATTTGCAACATTAGTAGAATCGCCATCACTCGGCTTAGGAGACGTGAAATACTTGTTAAGAGAACCACTTAACGCCTGTGTTAATAGTTGTTCTTTTTTTTTCTTCTTTCTTTTCTCATTTCCGGAAAGATACTTGCGTGTTGACATTCTTGATACCTACAACGTATAAACAAACAATTCATTAATCATCTATGTATTAATCATCTCGACATCTCGACATTTGAGTCACTTAAACGGAGAACAAGAAAATATACAAAAATAGTATACAAAATAGTCTAATTAAGTCACAGTAAGCTTCTGAGTTCTGACCTAAAGGAGAAGACCTAATTGAGTTTACACAATTACACAGTTCAAAAACAACAAACAACCAAAATATATAGGACTGGGAGGTGGCAATGGCAGCAGTAATGACTGTGAATGCCATCAGAATCATAGGAGGAGAGCTAAATTTCCATTCTTGCTGAATCACGGGAAGAAGAAAAAGAAAGACGGCGGCGGCGCCACCACTCGCGGAGGTTAGATTGGCATTGGACACAGTTCCTTTTATAATACTGCATTCTCTGTTTATTAAAGCTTTTCTTTTTTGCATGAAAAAGTTAAAATTTGGTTGATTGAAAATGATTATTGTTCTTATTGGTAGATACTACAAGCAGCATTGTTTTTCAAAGGAGCAAATCCACAGCTACTCATAGAACAGGTTTCAATTTAAAAGAATCAAATGAAGATCACAGCCAAGAAAAAAGAGGGTTCTGGTCATTTCTCTACTTACCTTCAACAAAACACTTTGCTGCAACAACAAAAAAAACAGCAACAATTAAATCCATTCCCAATGCTAATCCAACCATATCACACGAAACGAAGAATGAAGATTACCAAATGAACCAAATTAACCAATATATACACACACAGTATAACTGTACAACAACTTAACAAGCACAAAGATTACTTACAAAGATGCAGATGCAATCGAAATTGGAAATGCCTTCGTCTAATTGTGGCACATACCGGCCGGCCGCCGGCGTTAAGGCAAGAAGACGAAGATTGTTTTTGCCTGCCTGCCTGGATGATTGCCGGATTGCTGCTCTGCGGCCTCTGCCTGCTCACCTAAGTCCGTTCTTTCTAATTTTGATAAAAGAGGGATTGTGTCTGTGGGGGTGGGTGGACTGTATACACTGGGCCAAAATTTTTTTTTTTTTTTTTTTTTTTTTTTTTTTTTTGCAAAACAGGTAATTCTAGATTAGTGCTAGAAGACAAAATTTAAAAGAAGTAGATAAATGTCAAAAAGTGAAAAGATAAAGGGTATTAGTGGAAATAATGGATAATTATGATGTCTCTAGAGTAGTGATGTGGCAGGATCTGTTGGGCCTAGATTTCTGTGTACCTGGCTGTACCTATTTAATGTACCGTTGCAAATCTATGAAATAACAAGATAAGATTATCTCATTCTCTCTTTTATCATCTTCTTCCTCATTCAATGGAGTTTTCTGGAAAACTGTAAAACTCAAACTTGGTATCGGAGCTACAAGACCAACGTCAATGAGTTCTGGGACCTCATCACCGGAAATTGCGGCTACAACTGTAGCTCAGACGACGGTATCAGCTCAAGTTGAAGCCTCACAAGTCAATGCAACCATTTCCACAACTTCGGTTGGTGAAACAAGATCTCGAGCTCCTGTAAGTTCATATTTTGGTTCTCTTCCTTATCCTGGTTTCTTATATCCTCCAGAACTTAGCAGTGGAGTCTCGTTTTCCCAAATCCATGGTTCTATGGTTCCACCATCTTTTCCTTCCATGTTTACTGGTTCAAGATCTATGTCTCCGAGTCCCCTGGTGCAAGCTTCATCCCCTTTTACTGGCCATCTTTCCCAAACATGTACTGTGAAATTGAATAGAGATAATTATCTCCTTTGGAAATATACAGTTCTGACAATTGTTAGAGGTCATAAGTTGGAGGATTTGCTGCTAGGAACAAGACCAAAGCCTCCGGATACTGGATTGTTTGGAAATATACCAAATCCTGCAGCAGAAGAATGGAAGACTGCTGATCAACTTCTTCTTGGATGGTTACTTAGTTCTATGACAGAACAAGCTTTGGTGGAGGTCATGGGATGTAATACATCACATGAAATTTGGTCCACACTGGAGACTCTGTTTAATAATCAGTCAGAAGCTAGGATGCTCGAGTATAAGAATGCTTTGACCAGATCTGAAAAGGGGTCAAAATCTATGAGTGATTATCTAGCACAGATGAAGTCTTACAGTGATAGTCTTATAGCAGCAGGTTATCCTATTTCCAAGTCGAATTGATTCTAGCTGTCTTAGGAGGTCTGGATAAAGATTATGAAGCTGTTATAGTGAACATTACTTCCAGGATTGGCTCATTGACCTGGCCTGAGGTTCAATCCCAATTGCTCACTCATGAAAGACTTTTGGCAAGATTCAATCCATCCCCACCAGTTGGAGCAACACTCACTGGTGGCCAAGGCAATGCATCTGCTCATTTTGCATCATACTCTCAGAACTCTAACACTGGAAATAGGTCAAATCCTAGACCTAATGGTAATGGCAATCAGAATAACTACAGAGGTAGAGGGGGCTCAAGAGGTGGAAGAAATAGAGGTGGAAGATCTGGTGGAAGAAGTGGCCCCAGAATGACATGTCAACTCTGTGGTAAAAATAGCCATACTGTGATAGATTGTTGGCACAGATTTGAACATGATTTCCAACCTTCTTCTGGTGGAGCTGCAACTGGAGGACCTAAACAGATATCAGCCTTTGTTGCTACTCCAAATACTGTGGCAGACAACTCATGGTACATGGACAGTGGAGCTACTAATCATGTTACATCAGAATTGTGGAGCATGAGCCTAAACAACAACTATAATGGTAATGACACTTTAATAGTTGGAAATGGTGAACAGTTAGCAATAGCTCATGTTGGTCACACTGTTTGCATACACCTCACATACCCCTGCACTTAAAAAATGTCCTTCATGTTCCTAAGATAACAAAAAATTTACTTAGCATTTCAAAGTTGATTTCAGATAACCCCATTGTTGTTGAATTTGATGGATTGTGTTGTCTTGTTAAGGACAAAATTTCAGGGACAATGCTTCTCAGGGGTCAGCTCCAAGATGGTCTGTACAAGATGGTTCTACCTCTTGAAGATTCCAGTCAGATCTCCCTTCACTCCAAAAAGCTATCCTCATGTTTTCATGTTATCTGTAATAAATTAGACAAAAATCCTAATGTTTGGCATAGGAGACTTGGACATCCATCCAGTCAAACTCTGAATTCTATTTTAAATCTTTGTGGTGTAAAACCTAGTGGCAATTTGTCTTTCTATGAACCTTGTCAGTTTGGTAAAAGTCATATTTTGAACCATCCTCTTTCTAGTTCTCATGCTCTTGTTGAATTTGCTTTTGTTCATACTGATTTGTGGGGGCCTGCCCATGTTAAATCTGTTGAAGGCTATACTTATTATGTGCATTTTGTGGATGATCATACTAGACATACTTGGATTTATCCTTTAAAAGCTAAGTCTGAAACTTTTGATGCCTTTTTGAAATTTAAAGCTCTTGTTGAAACACAATTTGCTTCTAAGATCAAGTGCCTTCAATCTGATTGGGGAGGTGAGTATAGGTCTTTCCAACAATATTTAGATACTGAGGGCATCATGTTTAGACACCCTTGCCTTCATGACCATGCTCAACATGGTAGAGCTGAGAGAAAACATAGACACATAGTAGAAACAGGATTGACTTTACTTGCTCAAGCTCATATGCCATTGATATTTTGGTGGCATAGTTTTCAGCAATCTGTGATGTTGATAAATAGTCTCCCCACTCATGTCCTGCACCACAAGTCTCCTATAGAATGTCTGTTTCATTCTAAACTTGACTACAAGTTTTTTAAAACTTTTGGATGTGCTGTCTACCCTAATCTCAGACCTTACCACACAGTTAAATTTCAGTTTCATACTAAGAAATGTGTCAACCTAGGTCTTAGCACAACTCACAAAGGATATAAGTGTCTTGATGACAATGGAAGAATTTACATATCTGCCAATGTGGTCTTTGATGAAACTCAGTTTCCTTTTTCTCAAGGCTTTAGTCAAGGACCTTCCACTGAAGTCCTTACTGATTTCTCCACTACTACACCATCCATCATCTTGACCATTCCTCAGGAAGAGGGGGCAAAGACACACATCCTGAGCAGGCATTCTGAAGAAGACATTGATGTCGCCACTCCTACAAATCAGGTAAACCCTATGTTTGAAAACCTTGAGAACACAGTTGTTGAAGATGTTGATAATACCCCTGCATCTCCTTATTATATTCATACTCCATCACAGTCATCACCATCTGTAACACCATCTGCATCATCACCCTGTGTCACATAATGTCCTACACCCCCACCTGTGACTCAAAATGTCACAACAACTATACCACAAACTGTTGCTCAGTCTCATCCTATGCAAACCATGTCTAAGAGTGGTATTTTTAAACCTAAAGTCTATGCTGCTGCTATTGCCAATATTCACTCATTTCCATCTAAACCACAAAGTGTGTCTGAAGCTTCATAGAGTGCAGAATGGAAAAAGGCAATGTTGGAGGAGTATAGAGCTCTTGTTCAAAACAAAACTTGGGAACTTGTAGCTATGCCATCTGGAAAGAATGTTGAGGGAAATAGATGGATATTTAAACTTAAACTTAAGCCAGATGGTACAATCCTAAAGTACAAGGCCAGGTTAGTAGCCAAAGGTTACAGTCAGAATTATGGGATAGACTATAATGAGACCTTCAGCCCTGTGGCTAAGTCAGGGACTATCAGAATTATGCTGACTCTTGCAGTTTCCAAAAACTGGCCCATACACCAAATAGATATCAACAATGCCTTTCTAAATGGGCCTCTACAGGAACCTGTCTATATGGAGCAACCTGAAGGTTTTATAGAGCCTGCAAAAGCACATATGGTGTGTAAACTGAACAAGGCTTTGTATGGGTTGAAGCAAGCCCCTAGGGCATGGTTTGATGCTTTTAGATGCCAGATGTTGAACTGGGGATTCTGTCAGTCTATGTGTGATAACTCACTTTTCATGTTCAAAACAGATGATAAGATCTTATTTGCCTTGGTCTATGTTGATGACATACTCTTGACAGGTAATTCTCCTAATCTAATTCAGAAATTTATCAGAGAACTAGACTCAAAATTCTCCTTGAAGGACTTAGGTCCAGTTTCACATTTTCTGGGAATGCAAGTGTCTAGAGATGATAGTGGACACTTGACACAGTCTTATTATGCATCCCAACTGTTGAAAAGATTAAACATGGAGCATCTAAAACCTTGTCCTACTCCTATGGTTGCTGGTAAACAGCTTGTTCCTAAGCAAGGTCAACCTCTGGCTAATCCAAGAATTTACAGAAGTGCAATAGGAGCCTTACAGTATTTGACTATGACTAGACCTAATATAGCATATACTGTGAATGTTCTAAGTCAGTTTATGCAAGAGCCACACACTGAGTATTGGCAGGCACTCAAAAGACTTCTCAGATTTGTTCAGGGAACTCTGAGACAAGGGCTGCATTTTATACCTAGTAGGAATCTGGAACTACATGGTTTTACTGATGCAAATTGGGCAGCATGTCCCACTGACAGAAAATCAACTGGAGGATACTGTGTTTTTCTGGGAAAATCACTAATCACATGGAGCTCAAAGAAGCAAACAGTTGTTGCAAGATCAAGCTGTGAATCAGAGTATAGGGCTCTGTCAAATTTGGGAGCTGAGATGCAATGGATCATGCAACTGTTGAAAGAGATCAGGTTTGGCCTCCTTGTTGTACCTATTTTGTGGTGTGATAACACAAGTGCAACATCTTTAGCTCAAAATCCGGTTTATCATGCTAGAACCAAACATATAGAGGTGGATGTACATTACATCAGAAATTTGGTGCTGGATAAACAACTCATAGTCTGTTATATTCCATCAACAGCTCAGATTGCAGATATATTTACCAAGTCACTGCCTATTACAGCTTTCAGCAACTTCAAGCACAAACTAAATGTAATGGAACCACATATTAGTTTGAGGGGGGTGAAAAGATAAAGGGTATTAGTGGAAATAATGGATAATTATGATGTGTCTAAAGTAGTGATGTGGCAGGATCTGTTGGGCCTAGATTTCTGTGTACCTAGCTGTACCTATTTAATGTACCGTTGCAAATCTATGAAATAACAAGATAAGATTATCTCATTCTCTCTTTTTTCATCTTCTTCCTCCTACAATGGAGTTTTCTAGAAAACTGTAAAACTCAAACTAAAAGAGATAAATTTTGCTATAGATAAATGTCTTTAAATAAAAGTTTTATCTTTGATTTGATATTAGATTTAAATTTATTTTTTAATCTAGGATAAGACTATCTTTTGTCTCAGTGTACTCCTATATAAGGAGAACCATTGTAACATTTGATTGATCAATCAATAAAAACATCAGTTCATTCATTCTACTATTTTTTCCAATATTCTGGTTTTTTTTATGGTATCTGAGCCAGGGGCGGGGTTCGAGCACCTTAACATTAGTGAACCCTCGCACGATCATTTTTCCGCTATTAAATGTTAACCCTGTCTTTTTCATCTATTAAACTATTTCCTTTTTTTTGCCAATTTATTACTAGGCTACCATTGATCACCAAATCCCAAATCATTGCAGCCTCCGTGATGCGCGTAAAACCAAATAAACCCTTCTTTTTAACCTCAGATTCATTTTAGCCAAAGTCCATATCCGTTCATCAAAAAAAAAAAAAAAAACTTGCCGTTGTAAATACCTAGTGTATCTATGCCATACTTTCTTCGTCAGATCAAGTCGCAAAATTATTTTAAATAATATGTAGAATGAAATGATCAATTTACGTATTACTTAATTCAATGTTTATTAGAAGCACGGAAAGAAGCACTATATCCGAATAAATGATTATATAAACGTTCCAGATTTATCTGTTTGGTGAATGAGAAAAAATTATAATTTAAAGATGACGTAATGAATATTAGACGAAAATTTAAAATATATACATTTGGGTAAAAATAATTTGTTTTTAATTTAAAGAATATTAATTTATAGTATACTATCTATTTTCAATTCTCACTACAAAGCGCCTATATCCGAATAAATGATTATATAAACGTCAAAATACTCGTAATGAATAGACGGGTAATTTGTTTTGTATTCCTATTTTCAATTCTTACAAGCGTGGGTATATCATTAATTTGTTCGTAGGCGGATTAAAATAACACGTCCCAAAGAATTTTTCACTTCAAGTACGGGTTAAAAATCCCCGTCCAGCATTTTTTTTTTTTTTTTTTGCAATTGCCCGACTTTTTTTTTTATATTCTGAGGCCGAATTATAATTTTCTTTCATTTACAAATCTGACCAAACGAATCTGCAAATATCCATTGTCGGACATGGTTCTTGTTTTCTAGAAAATCATCTGCAAATATCCCTTGATTTCTTTTATTTCCTCAGCCATTTTTTTCTCTCGTCTTGCCCGACTTGCATTTAAAAACGAAAAAGAAAATCCTTCCTTTTTTTCTTCAGCCTTGATCATCACTTTGCATCTTCTTTATAAAAAAAAATTTAAAATTGTTTTTTTTTTCTACTTTCGTGATTCCTCCTTGAAACCACCCACCCCCCCCCCCCCCCCCCCCCCCCCCCAGGAAGCAGCAGGACCTACTAATTAAAAGGGAAAAAATTATATTTCCAACACTTTGTGATTGAATTTGCTGCCGACTTTTGACCTATATTATTCCTATTTGACTTTGACCCCTTTCGTCATCAAATCTGGGTTTTCTTCAAATGATCGAAGTTGGCAGAAAGAGATTTTGCATATGTTCGACTATGGTTTTTTTTTACTTTCAATCATGACGACGTGAACACAAGATTTGTAATTGAAAAAAAAAATATAATTCGGATATAATTTGAACTCAGAATAAAAAGGAAAAAAAAAAAGTCGCACAATTGGAAAAAAAATTATAAACAAAAAAATATGTAGGACGGGAATTTTAGCCCGTCCGAGGAAAAAAGTTACCCAGGACGTGTTATTTTAGTCCGGCCTCAATGAAAAACAACTCGGCCTCATGACAATATATCCCGACCTGAATGTCAAATTGCCCGTCCTACTGAGTATTTTGATGGGGTTATACTTGTAAGAATTAAAAATAGAGGTATCATACAAAAAAAACTATTTTTACACAAAGATATATATTTTCAATTCCCCCATATTATTATATATATGCTTTATTTCTTCTTGGGAATAATATTTTATGCACAGGATTGTTTCCTTCGATGGAAAAGTTTGGTCACAAAAGTCAAGTCTAGTTTTGAAACATGACTTTTAAGAAATAGTGAAACTGTGCAAAGATAAAGAAAGGGTGTGTCATTTCCCCAAGTGGTACATTTAAAATGTTGTCATCCTATAAATATGACCCTACACAATGAAAAAAAAAAGGACGACTTTCCTGGTACAAAAAAGGAAAATTGACTGCATATTTAAAATAAAAAAACATTCTGTTCATCCACTTTGAATCAAATCGAAGAGATTATAGAACACAATCGGTTCGCCGTCTTTGGTTCAATTGAAGTGCCGTTTTGGATAAAAGGAAAAGATCGTCAGCTTGTTGTATCTTGGGATCGATTGCGAGAACCTTGGGCATATAACCGGCGCAAAAACGTCTTGAGGACAGAGTGCTGCACTCGCCTCAGTCTATAAGTTTTTTGTTTTATACTGTTTTCGTTTTTGCGTATACTGCTAATTAAACGGCATGCTAGATTAAATTTTTTACTCATAATCTTAAGACGTTTTTTTGAATTACATGTCGTTTGTCCTTCTGGGAATTCAGTGGTATTTAATAACAGAGAAGAAAAAAAATTTGTTGTCGGTTAACCTAAGATCCAATTTTGATACAGTAGGAAAAATACGGAAACAAGAACTTGAGTATATATATTTCTGTGGATACATATATTTTGTTATTGTCATATGTGTACAAGTTGAAACACTTTTGGGTCATTATTTTGCGACTGAAAGATTTACTCTGCATGTTAATTTCTACTTGCAATTTTATTTTGACATATTATTCCTAAACGGTGTGTCAAAATTTATTCGGTCGTATTTACTAAATGTAATACAATTTATTCTGCGGCGTGTGTCAAACATCTTCAATTTATATTTAAATTTCTGTTGTTGTTGAAACGCATAAAATGCATGTATTTTCGGTAATATCTGAATGCAACACCGTAGGAAATTCTAGTGATTGGTGGATAGACACTGGTGCTACCAGTCACGTATGTGCCATAAAAACAATGTTTCACGACTACAAACCAATAGACGGCGAACATTTGTTAATGAGAAATTCTTCTAGTGCAAAAGTTGAGGGGAAAGGGAAAATAATTCTTGAATTAAGTTCAGGGAAAGAACTTACCCTCAATCATGTGTTGTATGTACCGGATATACGGATGAATCTTGTCTCGGGTTCGCTTCTAGTTAAGTATGGTTTTAAATTAATCTTTGTTGATAGTAAAATAATTATTTTAAAGAATGAAGTAGTTGTTGGCAATGGCTATTTGGTTGATGAAATGTTCAAGTTGAATGTTGTCACTATATTACCAAAGGCTACTAATAATGAGGCTTTAACATCTGCATATATGATTGAATCTTCTTGTATATGGCATGGTAGATTAGGTCATGTAAATTATAGATCTGTACGTAAAATGATGAATTTAAATTTGCTACCTAATCTAAGTTTTGATCCAAATCATAAATGTCAAGAATGTGTTGAAGCCAAGATGACTAAGTTACCGTTTCCAACGGTAGAAAGGAATACGGAACCTTTGGATTTAATTCATAGTGATATCTGTGATTTAAAGTTTGTGCAGACCAGAGGCGGTAAAAAGTATTTTATTACTTTTATCGATGATAGCACAAGATACTGTTATGTGTATTTGCTGAGAAGCAAAGATGAGGCCCTTGATGCATTCAAAAATTATAAGACTGAAGTTGAAAATCAACTTGGCAAACGGATTAAGGTAATCCGTAGTGATCGTGGTGGAGAATACGATGCACCATTTGATGAATTTTGTGCAAAATTTGGCATTATTCATCAAACTACTACACCATATTCACCCCAGTCAAATGGTGTTGCTGAACGTAAGAACAGGACACTGAAAGAAATGATGAATGCCATGTTGATTAGTTCAGGTTTACCCCAGAACTTGTGGGGGGAGGCTATCCTCTCGGCTAACTTCATTCTAAATCGAATCCCTTCAAAGAAAAAGGATGAGACTCCATACGAATTGTGGAAAGGCCACAAGCCTACCTACAAATTCTTTAAAGTGTGGGGGTGTTTGGCAAAGGTAGAAATACCTAAACCTAAACAAGTCAAGATTGGGCTTAAAATAGTTGACTGCATATTTATTGGATATGCAAATAACAGTAGTGCCTATCGGTTTTTGGTGCACAAGTCAGACATTCCTGGTGTACATGAAAATGTGATCATTGAGTCAAGGAATGCAGTATTCTTTGAAGAGATTTTTCCTTGCAAAGACAAAGAGAAAGAAGGTTCTAGTTCCAACAAACGAACATATGATGTTGTTGAAAGAAACCCTCAAGATATCGAGGAGTTAAGACGCAATAAAAGAACTAGGACATCTATATCCTTTGGTCCAGATTTCCTCACCTACATGGTAGAGGATGATCCAAGGACATATGTTGAAGCTATGTCCAGTCCAGAAGCTCCGTTCTGGAAGAAAGCTATCAACAGTGAAATAGAATCCATCATGCAAAATCACACTTAGGAGTTGGTTGATCTTCCACCTAGAGATAAACCACTCGGTTGTAAGTGGATTTTTAAGAAAAAATTAAAGGCGGATGGATCTATTGACAAGTATAAGGCCAGGTTAGTAGCTAAGGGCTATCGACAAAAAAAAAGGCTTTGACTATTTTGACACCTACTCACCAGTTACAAGAATCACTTCTATAAGGGTTCTTGTTGCAATTGCTGCATTGTATAATCTAGAAATCCATCAAATGGATGTAAAAACCGTCTTCTTAAATGGTGAGTTAGAGGAAGAAATTTACATAGAACAACCAGAAGGGTTTGTGGTTCATGGTCAGGAAAAAAAGGTGTGTAAACTCGTTAAGTCCTTGTATGGACTGAAACAAGCGCCAAAACAGTGGCACCTGAAGTTTGACAAACTAATTATGCTAAATGGATTTAAAATTAACGAGTGTGATAAGTGTGTTTATATTAAGAACACACCTGATGCATACGTGATGGTATGTCTATATGTGGATGACATGCTGATCATGGGTAGTAATCATGATATAATCGTGAGAACTAAAAGAATGTTGACAAAACATTTTGATATGAAAGATATGGGAGTTGCCGATGTCATACTAGGGATTAAAATCTCTAGAACATCTGATGGACTTGTATTATCACAGTCACACTATGTGGAATCTGTTCTTAAAAGATTTGATGTGTTTGATAAAAGTCCTCTGAAAACTCCACTTGACTTAAGTACGCACTTAGTCAAGAACAAAGGTGAACCGGTACGTCAATTGAATTATTCACAGATTATAGGGAGTCTGATGTACATTACTAATTGTACTCGACCAGACTTGGCATGTGCTGTGAATAAATTGAGTAGATTCACGAGTAATCCGAGTGAAGGTCATTGGAAAGCTCTTGATAGAGTTTTAAGATACTTAAAATACACAATGAATCTTGGATTACATTATACAAGATATTCAGCAGTACTAGAGGGGTACTGTGATGCAAATTGGATATCTGATTCAAAAGACTCAAAGTCTACCAGTGGTTATGTGTTCACTATTGGTGGTGCTGCCGTGTCCTGGAAATCCTCAAAGTAGACATGCATAGCTCGATCTACAATGGAATCTGAGTTTATAGCATTGGATAAAGCTGGAGAGGAAGCAGAATGACTTCGTAATTTCTTAGAGGATATTCCTTGTTGGCCAAAGCCAATCGCTGCTATTAGCATACACTGCGATAGTCAGTCAGCGATAGGACGGGCAAAAAGTAGTATGTATGATGGTAAGTCTCGACACATACGATGGAGACATAATACCATAAAACAATTGATCTATAATAGAGTGATTTCCATTGATTATATAAAATCGATGGATAATCTTGCGGATCCGCTTACAAAAGGTCTAGCTAGAGATCGGATGTCAATTTTGACAAACGGAATGGGACTGAAGCCTATTACGCATGCTCCTTTGTGATGGTAACCCAACCATGCGGACTGGAGATCCCAAGATCATGGTTCAAAATGGACAACTAAGTTATGAGGGACAGTGAGCACTTACCCATTCTGTTAATAACAAAAGTGCTTTCTGTGATTATGTTAGGTTAAGCTAAAACTTTTAATGACTCCTATACTATGGTTAAGCCAAGTGGGGTATTGCAGAGTACTCTTTATGGGAGGTCACCTATGTAAGTTTGAAGTGGGGCCGCTTCTATGAGAATTTGAAGGCTTGAATTCTCTAAGACACTTTCTGAAACCAAGATGTCCAGGGCCAAAATGGACACAACCATGAGAACCTCGAGAATGTTAGGAGATCTGTTGTGTAGGTATCGTTGTCTAGGCATACACCAAAGCCTGAGCAGTTCAAGACCTAGTTCACTGCTTAGCCGAGTATGTCCGATGGTCCTCTACTACGGAAGGTTCAAGGCCGCAAACCACCTCTCCCGATGCAATAGATTTCCGCCTGTAATCTCTTCAGAGTCTGCATTGCATATGCATCAACATTGTATTCATGTGGGGGAAGTCATAATTTCTCATTCATGTGGGGGATTGTTGGAAATAATATGTCGGTGATCACTTATACGGATTAAGGGGCGTCTATATCCGAATAAATGATTATATATTATTTAACGTTCCAAAATTATCTATAGTAGAAACTCTTTAAATTAATACTCGGTAAATTAACAAACTCTCTAAAATAATAAATTTGTCCGGTCCCGACTTGGGACAATGTAAAAAATTGAAAAAATCGATAAAATAATAAGATAATAATTTTTCGGGAGATCCCTTTATAATTTTCGGTCCTAAGAAAATCATAAATTAATAATTCATAAAAACTGAAAAAAAAATATATTACACTCTATTGAAATATGATTCAATAGTTGTCTGTTTTCCTTTAAAGTTCAAGTCTATTTGGAGCTCATCTCTAACTTTTCTTATTGCATCCAATAGCTCAGGTGTTGTATTTTTGTATTGTATCATAAAGTTGTGAAGAGTGTTCGACGCCATAAGTGCTTCCTTTCACGTAACAGGCTCCAAAGACACCGTATCATCTTCGCCGTCATCCTCTGCATTGTTCTCAATGATAGTACCCACAATATCTTCTAAACTCTGAACCTCCGAACATGCTTCATTTTCACCTGGGTAGTTCATTAGATTGTCGATATCCATCTTATTACGATAGCCACATCGATTGATCATAGTCTCGAGGTCTTGAGTTTCTTCATCAAAAGTGGATTCATCCAAATTTCTTGCAACGTCACTAGGCCGAACGAATTTTACAGTGTCGGAAACAATTCGCTATTGTTTCTTTTCGAACATCTATCGTCCAAGCTGGGATTGCCAAATTGATAGCATCAAGGACATTTATCTTCCCTGGATCAGATTGTCCCACCTCATAACCTTCCAATATTTTGCGGTAAAACCTTCTACGGTAATGCATCTTGAAAGCTCTTATTATCCCAAAGATCGCAAGGTTGAATCTTTGATGTCATGTTGGGTGGCAAGAAGAACAATTCAACGTTTCTTAGCCCTTCAATATTTCTTGGATGTGCTGGACAATTATCCACCACAAGTAGAACTCTTCTACCATGCATCATTTGGTCAAATGAACGAACATATTCATCAAAAAGCACACTAGTCATCCATGCTCTTTTGTTAGCTCGATACTGACAATCCAAGCTATTCATGTTGACATTCTTGAAGCAACGAGGCTTTGCATATTTCCCAATAATCCATAGAGGGATTTTTTCAGAGCCATCTTCATTGCAACAAATAACTACCGTCAGCCTTTCTTTATCTTGTTTTCTTCCTTCAAGTTGTTTTGATGCCGTTGAATGATCGGCTTGTAGCCTATAAAACAACCCGGTTTCATCCATATTGAAAACATCTTTCATAGGGAATTGATCAATTTTCTCCCGAATCAATACCAATTTCTCGCTCCATGTCTTGTACATCAACGGACCCACTCTCGCCAAAACGACGAAAGGACTTTATGCCATGTCGGTGCTTGAATTTCCCAAGCCATCCTATAGAGAAGTTAAAATCGAATCATCAGCGAGGGTACAAGAGTTTCATTGTATCTCTTGCCTTCGCAAAATTAATTCTCCCGTGATATTCACACGTTCTTGATGCTTTGGAGAAACCACTCATAAACAACCTTCTCCATGTCGGGATATTTTGCTTGGTTTGTGTCTTTTGATCTCTCGCTCTTCCCTTTTCTATTTCGAAGAGAGATAGTCATCCGACCGCTTAAGTGTGTTTGATATTGTTCCTTGACTAACTTTCAACCGAAATTTTCCCTCAAGCCATCTCTCGCAAGTCTTTTTGTGTGCTTGCGGGATTATCTCTCTTGTACTCACACAACTCCTTACGTATTTGATCTGACATAGTTGATTTTGCAACACCTTTTAGATGAGAAGCCATCTTGTGAGATATGGTTTGAATACTCTAACACATTCATGTAATTTATATATGCCAAACTTGCTTAAGAATACATTGAACACATTTGTTCCTTTTGTTTACATTTAGTACTTCAAAAGTCATTAATAGTGCTAAGCTTGGAGTCCCAAGGTTCGCTACAACGTAATTCTAAGAGGCATAGACTAATTTGGCTTTTTGTTTGGTATGTATAATTACTTAGTTTATACGGAAATATGAATTATACGTTGAATCGGTTAAAAACTCTTTAAATTAATAATTATTAATTTATCGATAAATTAATAACTCTCTAAATTAATAAATTTCTCCGGTCCCGACATTATTAATTTATAGAGTTTCTACTGTATTTGGTAAATGAGAAATTATAATTTAAATATGACATAATGATATTATAATATATATGCTTTATTTCTTCTTGGGAATAATATTTTATGCACAGGATTGTTTCCTTCGATGAAAAAGTTTGGTCACAAAAGTCAAGTCTAGTTTTGAGACATGACTTTTAAGAAATAGTGAAACTGTGCAAAGTTTGGGAAATAAAGAAAGGGTGTGTCCTTTGGGAAATTTTTGGGTCGTGTGTCCGCACCGTGCGGACACGCCTATTTTCCTCTAAAAACACCCGTGTTTTGGTAGAAAAAGTTAAAAATACAAAACACTCTATAAAACACCCGTATTTTAAAAGAAAATAGGCGTGTCCGCACAGTGTGGACACACCACCCAAAAATTTCTCGTGTCCTTTCTCCAAGTGGTACATTTAAAATGTTGTCATCCTATAAATATGGCCCTACACAATGAAAAAAAAAAAAGACGACTTTCCTGGTACAAAAAAGGAAATTGACTGCATATTTTAAAAAAAAAACATTTTGTTCATCCACTTTGAGTCAAATTGAAGAGATTATAGAACACAATCGGTTCGCCGTCTTTTGTTCAATTGAAGTGCCGCTGCTATAGACCTACTAAGGACCAACACTTCAACGTAAATGTCGTGCACAGTATCGGAACTCGCATTTCTGTCCACGAAATATTTCATATTTTGCGAATTTCGTTAAAGAAAATGGACCAAAAATGTCTTTTTAAGTGTACGACTTAACGGTATGGTTGCTTAAATCAGCCCCAAAGAACATAGTGTTTATGCATCCCTGCAACACACAAACAGTTCAAACACGTTTAACACGAGGTCGTTTTTGGCAATGCAGAATAAATAATAAGAAGAAGAAACAGCAACTTATTGAATCAAAGGTAGCGTCGTTGCGAATCTTAAGAAGAAATTTATTTGTCTAGTCACGAATTCATTCACTTGGTTCAAGTAACATTGTCTCGCCCCTCGAAATAAATCTTCCATGAAATAGAGAACTTTGAGCTTTCCAATCTATAATGAATGAATATACCTGCAAATCTGTTAGAAACTCGAGGCATTCAAGTCATCGTAACTTGAGCCCCTTATGAGGCCTCGATGTGGAAGCCATTTGTACCTACCGTTAAGCAAGGGGTCAAAATCGAACATATGGCTTAGCTTCGAGGGCGGCCTCAAACCTCTCTCATTAAGGCCACCCTTACGGTGAACTAGTGAAGGGTCCTATAGGGACCTGTTGCAACTTACCCTTCACGATTGAGCCCTCCGAAGGCAATCGAAGAAAGCCTCAAGTCCGTAAACGAGTCAACCGTCCATGAGCAGTTCGATGCTCGGCTGGCGAATTGCTCGCTCATTATTTGGTTTAACTGAACTCAAGCCGAATTCGAGTAGTTCGTTTAAATTAACAAGCTGAACTCCAACCTTTTAAAGCTTCACTCATAATTCTCACGAGTTTTATCGAGCATTATTATATTTTACATGAAATATATATGTTCTTTTGTATATGAACGAACCGAACTCGGACGCTTTACAGCTCAATTATTTTTTCAAGTTTCTCTAGCTTGAGTTCGATCTTGAAAGTGCCCAACATTATATTAAATGTTTGATTCGGCTCGAATCGTGTACACCCCTAATCTAAACACCCTGCCCATACCAGAGTAAGCATAAGCTAACTGATAATCTACCAATTCAAAACTCTTCCAAAATTTGATATAAAAACAAAGATATAGATAATCAAAATACAGCAAGAAATAGGACTCAGCCCCCCCCCCCCCCCCCCCCCCCCCCCCAATCGTCTACTGAATCACAGCATAATAATTAGTTGCACAGAAAATTAAAAATTAACAAACCTTTTGATTCGCAGAAGGGGCAGTAGGCTTGCAAGAAGAATGTTCATGTTCTTCCTCAACATCGTCGTCTTGATCTTGATCTTCATCTTGCTCGTCTTCTTTGTCCTCTCTTTTCGGCTCTTGTTTTTTGCCTTTACTATTAACCCGTCCTGTGTTTTGTCCCATGTCGTGCTATCAAATTTTGGATTTCACAGTGGTGAAATGCAAGCATTTTTTCCGCCCAAAAATGGCAGCTTTAATTTCGAGGTTATGGCAGCGAACTATGTATGTTAAGATTAAGCGGTAACCGAGCCAAGCTGTTCGTAATCAGCTCGAGCCAGACTATGATTTAGTTTGGTTCAAATTAGCTTGAATTCAAAATCGATCCGACTCAATTAGGTTTGTATATGAGTCGAGCTGAACTGAGTATGGATCTAAACGTGTCAAGCAATTAAAATAAACTCGAACACATTCTGAGATCAAGAAAATTTTAAAAACTCTAGCCAAGCTCGATTTTTACATCGAAGTTATCGAGTAAAAAATAATTTGAATTATTAGAGGATAGTGACAAAAATTGTCATTTCGGACCGTTATCACAAATTCGAATTTAAAAAACGGGCATTTACATAGTCAAATCTTCAACAATTCAAAATTAATATGATTTGAACTAGGGGTGTAAACAATTTGAGCATTTCATGAGCATCTAGACGTTTGCCTCATGGAAGCTTGCTCACATATGATTTGACTGAACCAGTCGAACTCGAGCAATTTATCGAGATTAACGAGCCAAACTCAAGTATTTTACAGTTTGACTCGAAATAATTACAAGTTATATCGAGTATTATTATAATATAATTTAGAAAAATATATTATTAATTCAAAAAAAAAAGAAAAATATATTATTTTGTATTTTTAACGAGCCGAAAGCAACCACCTTAAAACATTACATACTTTCTGTGTTTTTGTTGTTGTTTGGTTTGATTGCGAGGATTAAATATATTTTACATTCTGGCTATCGAAGCTGTATTGATGGTGTTGAACAGAAGGGGAGTAGCCGATTTCAGTTGTGGTTTGCGGTGATAAATGGGGACTTGAGACAAAGGCCAAGGATCTATACCAAACCCGGAGTCCGTCACGTAGCTTCATTTTCTAACGCTCGTAAGTCTTGTCTTCTTGTCCGGATTTCTCTAAATGGATACAATTAGGGAGAAAAATCGAAGAAAAACAAAGACGACATACCATTTCTTCATGATGAAATAGTCATAAATATTGTAATCAGGCTTCCAGCTCCAGCTAAAAGTGCAATGAGATGTCGACTTGTTTGTAAAACATGGAGAGATTTAACCTTGTCTCGCTATTTTGTGGACTTACACTTGAAAAATAGTGTTCCAACTATTGTTGTTTCGAGAGGTACTACTCATTCTAGATTAGACCTCCTTTGCCTTAGATAACTGGTGGGAACCCGATGAAACCATGTTAATGAGACATACATTCCCTTTTTATTCTGGAATGTTTACTGAAGCATCCCATGCACAGTCTTCTTCTTTTTTTGGTTGAGAAACACAGACTTCTTATGATGGCCTAATTGTGTTACAAGAATACAAACAGGCTTCATGCTCAAAAAAAGAATACAAACATGATTCCCTGGAAGCAAAATTCATTATTCTAAACCCTGCAAGGCCTAGTCATGAATGTGTAACAATATACCTTCCCAAAGAACTTTACAAAAGACAGATGCATGGAGTGTATTTTCATCCCTTACTGAATGAGTATCGCGCTCTTTTGGAGATAGAATAATCAGTCGACAGCCCCCTTTTGCCTGTATTTTCATCCCTTACTGAATGAGTATCGCGCTCTTTTGGAGATAGAAGAATCAGTCGACAGCCCCTTTTTGCCTCCCGCATGAAATAAAAACCGAGTACAAGGTTTTTAATTTAGGTTCCAACCCATCCTTGAAAACGATTAGGAATCCGTATGGTGGCCGACTTAAGTTGGGGAATGCAAAACCATTATTGATCAACAATAACCTTTATTGGATGATTGATTATGGGCTTGGGTACACTGAGAAAGGGTACAATTACGGTGGTCGTAATGATGTCATGAAATTTGATACAATAAACGAAGAACTTACTGTCATACCTTGTCCTGTCCCCTTGAATACCGAGTACAGACCTCAAAACACACGTCTGCTAAATATTGATGGCATTCTCTCTTACATCCTAATTTTGTCTCGCAAAATCACTATATGGAGATTGGAAGATCATGCGGGGAAGTCGTGGACAACCACTGAATACACCTTAAGCAACAACGTAGAAAATTGTTTCTACTGGGAAGCAGTTGATGGAATTTCTACTGTGGATGGAAAGCTAGCTATCATGTTGAGAAAAACACTCTATGCTTATGACATTCCGGAAGAAACGGTGAAGAGCATTCCAAAGACTAGAAGCAATGGTGAAGAGCTCTTAGGAAAGGAAGTATAGTGGTGATACGATGTATTTGTCTCATAAGATGAGTTTGGCTTCGCTAAAGAACTGCACGTCCACAATATTCAATAACAAAGACGGTGAGGTGGCACAAGACAAACAAGAGCCCGATCTCTGCTAGATGCAATAGCATGGAATGGAGCTCGACCTCAAACCAGTTAGATAGCATGGTCCATTGTGTTTTGTTATGCCTTTGTAGCTGTTTTTAGCATATTTTCTGCCTTTTTGGATAATCCAATGCTAATTGAGCCAATTCTAGTTTTAATTTACTAACTACTTGTTTGATGGCTTTAATTTGAGCTGCAGACCCCACACTTTTTGATGTTCTTTTTTTTTTTTTTTGGTTGCATGACATCTTGGATAATCCAAATATTATATTTTTCAGTGACCTCGAATTGTTATTGTTGCAACATTTCAACCGTGGGTGTCAAATTTTTTTACTTTCTAGCATCTCGTTTGATTCATGATGTCATGACACTATGTATTCGTTACACCGAATAGTCATTCGATAATTAAAGCATTTAACGTTTGAAGGTACAAGTTGTTTGAATGTGTTCTATAACGAGTTTTGCTATTTTGTTATGTTTTTTTCCCCTAATAGATGATATGTTTCAATGTGGAACTTGAGGGGGAGACTCCACCCCATCCCAAAAAAGTAATACGAAATTATTTTGGCAAAAGAGATCAATGGAGGGACCAAAAGGGAGAAAAAAATGAGTCCTTTAAAGTTGATGAGAAGAGGAGGGAGCAGGTCATAGAAAGCAGTTCTATTGTAAAATAAACTGTATTGATTTCATTGATGTAACGAATGGTACACAAGTGTTTATATAGCCCAACACTCTTGGCCAACAAGTAAATACAAGAGAAATAAAGGATAAATTATTATTTATCTAAACTATCTTCAACACGCCCCCGCAATCCCGTGGGAAGAGAGTGGACACGGAGATTGGCCTTTAGCATATCAAAACGCGGTCGCGGTAGAGGCTTAGTGAGCAAATCGGCAACCTGATCGTGAGAGCTAAGGAAGGAGACGACGAGGCGCTTGGCAGCAATAAGCTCGCGGACATGATGAAAATCAATTTCAATGTGCTTGGTGCGAGCATGAAAGACCGGATTATGGGCCAGATAGGTAGCCCCAATGTTGTCACACCACAATACCGGAGGAGACGAGAGAGAAACCTGCATTTCAGTGAGAAGACTGCAAAGCCACTGGAGCTCTGCAGCAGTGTTGGACAACGTTTTATACTCAGCTTCTGTACTGCTTTTGGAGACCGTAAGGTGCTGTTTGCAACGCCAGCTGATGAGATTGTAACCAAGATAGATGCAGTACGCTCCAACGGAGCGGCGATCATCAGGATCGGCAGCCCAATCAGAATCAGAATAAGCCTGTAGACATGGAGGAGAAGACCGGGAAAGGAATAAACCATCAGAAATAGTGTGCTTGAGATAACGCAGAATGCGTTTGACAGATTCCCAATGCTCAGTAGATGGAGACTGCATAAACTTGCTGACTCTGTGAACAACAAAGGCGATATCCGGACGAGTAAAACTAAGATACTGAAGACCACCAACCAAAGTGCGATACAAAGAGGGATCCGCAAAGGGCGAACCAGAGGCAACAGATAGCCGTGAGGAGGAAGACATAGGAGTGAGACATGGCTTACACTTGTCCATGCCAGCACGTTGAAGCAACTGAAGTATATACTTGCGTTGAGTGAGATAAAGGCCCTCGGCAGTGGGGAGAACCTCAATACCAAGAAAGTAAGAGAGAGAACCAAGATCCTTAACGGGAAAGTGAGAGCCAAGATAAGTAATAACCTGCTGAATAAGTGTAGAAGAAGTACCTGTAATAATAACATCATCCACATAAACAAGTAAATATATCCGATCAGGACCCTGAGAGTATATAAAGAGAGAAGAGTCGGCCTTGGAGGCCGTAAAGCCAAACGAGCAAAGAGCATCCGAGAGACGAGAGAACCAGGCACGAGGGGCCTGACGAAGACCATACAGAATGCGCTTTAGACGACAGACATAGTGAGGATAATCCAGATGAATAAACCCCTGAGGCTGCTGCATATAGACAGGGGCATCCAGATGACCATGAAGAAATGCATTCTGGATGTCAATCTGGCGAAGAGACCACCCACGAGAGACTGCAAGAGAGAGTAACAATCGAACGGTAACTGGTTTGACAACAGGACTAAAGGTGTCGGTGAAGTCAACGCCTTCGGCCTGATGAAACCCCTTGGCAACCAAACGAGCTTTGTGACGTTCAAACGATCCATCTGCATGACGTTTCGTGTGATATACCCACTTGTTACCTACAACATTCATATGAGACTGAAAGGGGACTAGGTCCCAAGTGTTAGTACGGAGCAAAGCATCAAATTCCTCTCTCATAGCATTACGCCAAACCCTGTGTTTGGAGGCTTCAGTATAGGAAGTGTGGTCAGAGGTAGCAGCAGAGGCCATAAGAGCGCGAGGTAGAGGATGGCGGATAAAGTCAGGCATTTGAGTTGGTTTGAGAGAATTGGTTTTAGCACGGGTGATCATAGGATGAGAGGGAGGGGGAGGAGCCAGGGCAGGTGAGGGAGAGGCAGTAGCAGGGGTAGTAGAGGCCGGAGAAGAGGGGGAGAGGCTGTGGGATCAGGTGAGGTAGGGGTAGTAATGGGGCCCGTGGGGGGTGGTGTAGGAGGAGGAGGCGCCGGATGAGGTAAGATAGGAGTCGGTAATGGTACAGGGATGAGATTAGGGATTAGGGGCGGTGAGGATGGTGTGTAGGGGAAGGTGGTTTCATCAAAAACCACATGGCGGGCAATGTAGACACGTCCGGAGGAAAGATCAAGGCACTTGTAGCCATGGTGATGAGAGCTATAGCCAAGGAAGATGCAAGATTTAGAGCGGTAATCGGTCTTATGGTGGTTGTAAGGACGAAGATGAGGCCAACAGGCACAACCAAAGACACGGAAAAAGGAGTAGTCGGGCACGCGTCCGAAAACCATCTCATACGGGGATTTGCCATGAAGGACCGGTGTGGGTAAACGATTAATAATATAGACAGCAGAGGTGAAAGCATCCTCCCATTAAGGAAGAGGAAGATTGGACTGTGCAAGGAGGGATAGACCAACTTCAACAATCTGACGGTGACGACGTTCAATGGCGCCAGCTTGCTCGTGAGTGTGTGGGCAAGACCGACGGTGGATGATACCAAGAGAGGTGAGATAGTGGGTGAGATGACGGTATTCGCCACCCCAATCAGTTTGTAAACGCTTAAGTTTTGTGTTAAATTGGCGTTCAATCATTGTTAAAAAGTCACGAAACACAGGCTCAACATCTGATTTACGTTTTAAAGGAAATAGCCATAAAAATTTTGTGAAATCATCCATAAAACTAACGTAATAAAAATTTCCATAAATAGAAGACTCAGTACAGGGACCCCAAACATCGGAATAAACCAAATCGAGTGGTGCTGAAGAAGTAAAATCAGACACATACAAAGGTTGGCGATGACTTTTAGCCAACTGACATGGAGCACACACAGGAGTGGGTGCTTTATTAGAAATCCTAACAGACAAACGACCTAAGACTTGACGCAAAATAGGAAAAGAACAATGTCCAAGACGTTGATGCCACGTAGAGGAGGAGTTGGAAGTGGCAGCAAGGGCTTGAGCTGGAGTGTTGAGAAGAACAGGAGAGAAGCGATAGTGGCCATCTTTGACAAATCCCCTATGATGGACGCGGCCCGAGTAATCCTTCACAAGAAAATAGTCATTGTGAAATTCAAAATAGACAGAGTTATCATGGGCAAATTGGCGAACAGATAACAAATTTTAAGTAAGATTAGGAGTCACTAAGACATTATGCAAAAGGTAAGTACGTGTAGGGGAGGAAATAGAAGAAGAACCAAGGTGAGAAATACGCAAACCTGTACCATCACCGACATGTACTCTGTCAGGGCCGTTATAAGGTTCATAAGAAAGGTTGAGATTGTTGAAATCATTCGTCATGTGGTGAGTGGCACCAGTGTCGGGAATCCAATCAGACCGGAAGGAGGGATGGATGGTGTTGGGCATAGTTGTAGTAGGCCTGAGGAGCCGGAGGGCGGGGCATGGGGGGAGCACGTGGTTGGTATGGTTGTTGAGCTGGGGAGTAGCGATAATAACAAGCTGCGGCTGAATGACCAACCCGACTGCAAATCTGACAAGAAGTGGTAGAATCAGCATTATATGGGGGTGGGCTAAGACATCGGCCTCGCCCCCGTCCTCGAGGAATGATTAGAGCCTCGGCCACGGGAAGAGGAAGGAGGACCTGACGTTGTTGTAAGGTGGGCAGCAGCAGGCACCGAGGGGGTGGGCTGAGACATAGCAGAGGCGGAGGCTGGTGGAGGAATTGGGCGGTGCTGATGGAGACGCGATTCGGTGGTGAGTAGCTGAGAATATACTTCATCAATGGTGAGGGAATCACGGCTGCCCAAAACAGTGACCAGTGCATCATAATCAGGCCCTAAACCGGATAGGAGATATGCAATGAAATCTTCATCAGGTACAGGATGTCCAACGAGAGCCATATTGTCAGCAATGTTTTTGAGTTTGAAATAATACTCGGTGGCGGTGAGGGTCTCTTTGCGGGTTGAAGCTAATTCTGCCCGAAGTTGTACAAGCTTCGATCGACTGGTGGAGGCGAAGGAGTCATGTAGCGATTTCCGGATTGCAGCGGATGACGAAGCCGTATAAACCTGCAAAAGGATCTCCTCGGACAAAGAGGACGTAATCACACTAAGCACCAGATTGTCGTTTTTGACCCATTGAGAATAAGCAGGATTTGGAGCCGTTGCGTTGGTGGACGTGGAGATGGTTTCAGCAGGAGGAGGGATAGAACCGTCGAGATAGCCATAGACGCCTTGACCACGCAGGTAGGGGAGAATCTGAGCCCTCCAAAGGTTGAAGTTTGATCGGGTAAGTTTAGTAATTTGAAGAGAGGAAGAGGATGGATTAAAAGAGGGATATGTGGAGGAAGAAGGGCCACTGGTGGCTGTTGTCTCAGAGGCAGAAGACATGGCTGTTTGTAGAGGCAGCTAGACAAAGAAGATGAAGATTTTAGGGTTAGGGTTCTTGGGAAAATAGGGTTTTCTGCAGTTTTTTTTTTGAGATAGAACAGGGAGGGATTTCGAAGGAGAGGAGGGTTTAGACGGGATTCAAGTTGCAGCCAGGGATCATCAGCGAAGCAGATGAAGAAGAAGATAGGGTTTCGGCCCTTTTTTTTTTTTTTTTTTTGAAGAAAATGAAGCAGGGAGGGATTGTCGAAGAGAGAAAGGGTTTAGACAGGGTTCGGGTAGATGCTAGAGAGAGAGAGGGAACCTTGCTCTGCTACCATATTGTAAAATAAATTGTATTGATTTCATTGATGTAACGAATGGTACACAAGTGTTTATATAGCCCAACACTCTTGGCCAACAAGTAAATACAAGAGAAATAAAGGATAAATTATTATTTATCTAAACTATCTTCAACAAGTTCCCACTAAACATTTTCTTTATCTTTAAAAAAGCTGGGTCAAAGCAAAGCAAACCCCAAGTCCGGGAAGTTCTTGCATACACCGTACCTACGTGCGAATAGCCTCCGTGGCACACCACACACCAAACGATTTCATTCTGCACTTAAACTGTGTGGTTCTGATCGTTTCACCCGTCACATCAACTCAAAATCTCTACACCACACAAGTATTTCCCCCCAAGTCCCAACATATTATCCACCATAATGATAAGTCTATGAATCTGAGCCATTGGATTCCTGATTAATATCTTCAGTCATCTCGTGAAACAGAGAAAACGGAGATCTTTACCACAATAATTAGTCTTGCAATACCTTGTTGCAGGCCACAAAAAAATAAAAAATAGATGTAATCTTTTCGTTTTTTTTTTTTCTCTTCAATTTCTTGAAATAGTCTGTGTTTCTTGGTCATCTTCATTTTGGTAGATTCCGTGTAAGGAAAAAAAAACATTTATATGCTTCACTTGGGTTATTTCAATAGTTTATGTTGAAATATTCCCATTATATGCTTATGTACATTACGCATGACCTTCCGTTGAGACGGCAGATGCATAACAATATAACATGCAACTGATTTTCTAATCACACATACAAACTCATCAACTACACAGGCTTCGTTTGAATTACTGGTTACATGATTCGTTTAACAAAGCATTTAGCCTAGCATTGATTCGGATAAAAAGTGATAAAACATACTCTCAAAAAATGACTAACCTTAAGCTAAAAAGTAACAGGGTTCATCCAAAAAATAACAGTCATTTTTTCTTTAAATGTGATGATATGATAGGTGGGGCCGTTGTGGCTGCGATGTTTGGTGGCCGATCTCTTTGCTTTGCTTCATTGAGGTGTTATTGTGTCAGCATTTTCAGTCGGGGCGTTGGTGGTTGTTGCCGATTTTAATCTCGGTGCATTTTTCGTTGCTTGATCATCCTTGTCTCGTTGATGCTTGGCTAGCGTTCAACGTCTACAGTCTAAGGAAACGTGTCTCTCCTCTTTGGGATGTTTGGTGTCAGATTGTTTGAATTTGGCTCGGGCTTTCATGACTTGTTCTTTTTCTTTTGTTCATCGTACGGCTAATAAGCCTACACATTGTTTAGCTCAAGCAAGGTTGTCTGACTTAGGTTTGATTTCTTGGGGTGCTTCCTCGCCCCCTGATGTACTTGAAGCTTGCGAGTTGGATACGACATAATAAATGTGTTTATACGACGTAATAAAAGTGTTTTTCTTTATAAAAAAAAACACTTCGTGTTACAAATAAGCCACCGAATATATATATCCTTTCATTTCTTCCATCTTAATTAATTGCTTCAACAATTTTTGTTTTGTACAGGATGCCATGATTTGGTGCTTTTACCGCCTTCATACGATACATAAATAAGAGTGATGATACATTCACCACATATTTTATACACAACCAGTTCGATATTTTCTCATAAATAAATATTTTGATTATCGTTTGTATACGAGTTGTCGTACGAATTAATGTTATCGCAACGAAACGGGGTTTTCCGAAGGGTTTCATGCATTTTTCGGATTCATGCACCCTCAGACTGTAGTTTTCTGAACTGATGCACCTCTGCATGCGAATGGTGATGACCCTTACCAATTTGTGTAGGAATACATCATTTTGTTTATGGGGTTCCTTCAGTCTATAAAAGGAACACGATGCAAACGAATTTCATACAGAAAAACCGCATAAGGAGAACCAAATTTTCGAGTTTCCTCGGGTTTGATTCAAACAAGTCACTGTTTGAATCAAACACTTCCATTGTATCCTGAGAGAGATTTTCGTTTGATCTCTTAGTGACAAATCGTGTGGGACGAAACATCTCTTAAAAGACAACGTCTTTACGTGCCTTCGAGTTTCTTCAAGTCTGTCAAATTCTTAAGTTTCAATTTTTTCCAACACAACCTACTCCACAACACTATCAACACCATTCATTGTGTTGTGACCCATGACAATACATGGACACCGAAATTGGACACCGAAATTGGACAGGTGATCTCAACCTAGAAATCACATAATATTGTCTAACATATTTCCCTTTAATACAAAAATACAAAATATAACTAAGTCCTCTATGCACCCAAGTCCATTCAGATTTTTCTCTTTTTTTTTTTACAATTTCTCGGGAAATTTTTTTTCGGTGTCTGTACAAAGTGTGTACGAAGACGTCAAAAAACAATGTTTTTTTTTAGAAGTCAAAATACAATGTTAACCAGTTGAACTTAGGAATTCATCAAGGTTGACGTGTCGAATTCGAACATTTTAAAACTCAACATTTTCCCGGGCAACACGAGCTAAATTCGAGCTTGAAAGTGCTCAAAATTCTATCAAGCATAATCGAACCAAACTCAAGCATCATCAATTCTTAATCGAAACAATTTCGAGCAAATATTCCTATGCTCGAATAGATTGATCAAGCCGAGGTCACGTATCATTGTTTTGAAGTGATGCTCGACTCGATACATAAATGTTTGATTCAATATCACCGCATACGTATACGTACCTCATGTCGCTTTGTTTCCGGTGAATAAAACAAGTATTTTGGCAACTGCATCAGCTGCCAATTCCCGTCTACCAAACACAGCGGGAATGATAATGAAGTATGATCTATTTATTGATATGAGTTTTGTTATGATCAATGATGTTATAGACAAACAACTTCCATAATAAGTTAATAACCTACTTATATTAATTACTCATCATTATTGATTCTAAATAATTCTCTCCCTTTTGATTATTAAAAAAATTGAAGTAGAAAATTCAAAAGATAACACCTGCAACTTGGCAGTAATGGAGAAGTTGGTCCACAAAATATATATCTACTCATTTTCTTCGATCCTAATTAATGCAATGCCTTAAACAATATTTTATTGTTTGTATAACATGCATTGATTTGATACATAAGTAAATTTGACGCTTTTACACCATCGATCATTAATAATGATCGATGATATGACTCTCGTTATGATTAAAGGTGTTACAGCCTAAATAGACAACTTTCATATTGAACTATTTTTATAAAGTATTTATTGTTATCGATTCTTTATAAGGGCGCGCAGTGTTGTTGGCTCCACGATGAATCTTATGGGACACCAGATGCACTTCCGGAAAAATTCGACTTCACAAGATGAGGAATTTTACGGACCTTTCCATAATATAAATTTGAATCTAAATATGTCGATTTTCATTGTTATGCCCCGAAAATATATTCGATATGGTGCCAGAAGTCTTTGTGTTTGTTTTGGGTTGGAGTTTTTTTTTGGGTTTTTTTAGATAAAGTGATTGAAGTAATGATTAGAAAGTTAAGATGTTTTTTTGAAATTTGTGTAGATTATGAAATTATTGGTGAAATAAAGTAGAATAATGAATAAAATAATGGTAAAAAAAGGTAATAAAGTTGATAAAATGAAATAATGAGAGATGATTTAATATTTTTTTATGTGTAGTTGAAGATTTGATTGGTGGGAGAATTGTAAGAAATGATTGGTGTTGTGATGTAAAAAAAAACTCCCAAAAAAACTCTTTGCAAAACAAACGGATAGGCAACTATGCAAAATAAATAAGTGATCTAAATTTCTAACGAAGGGGGGTTTCGAAGAAGATTCAAAGTCCAGAGACGGCAAATGCAATATAAATAGCGGATACATCTTATAATTTCTAACCACTTCAATCAGCATATTTTCTTACAATTTTCCAAAAAAAAAAAAAATGATGCATCAAAGGTTTATTTTTGCGGTTTTCATATTTCTGAGTGTTCAAATTGTTGTTCAGACTAGAGAAATAACATGGGAAACAGAAGTTGAAGCCTTGAAAGAATTCAAGCTTTCAATAACTAATGACCCTTTTGGTTCATTAAAAGAATGGACTAATGCAATTCACCATTGCAGTTGGTCTGGAATTACATGTGATTCTTCATTCCATGTAATCTCCATTTCTCTTGTTGAAAGAAATCTGCAGGGATCAATCTCACCGTTCATTGGTAATCTTACAAATCTCCAACTTCTTAATCTTACGTCGAATTTGTTTTTCGGAAACATTCCATCACAGCTTCAACAATGTTCAAACCTCACTCAACTTGATCTTTATGACAACTCATTTTCTGGTGAGATCCCAGGTGAGCTTGGAAACCTCAAAAACCTCAATACTCTTGATTTAGGAAAGAATTTTTTCGACGGAAGCATCCCGGATAGCATTTGCAACTGTACTTCGTTGGAACAGGTAGGCCTAGATTACAACAATCTTACCGGTGTTTTGCCTTTTGATCTTGGTAATTTAATCAATCTTCAAGTATTTGTAGCCAATGCAAACAATTTGGAGGGAAACATACCGCGTTCCATTGGGAACTTGAAAGCACTTCAAGATCTTGAACTTGAGTTTAATTCGTTTTACGGAAACATTCCATCACAGCTTCAACAATGTTCATACCTCACTGTACTTGCACTTTCTCACAACTCATTTTCTTGTGAGATCCCAGGTGAGCTTGGAAACCTCAAAAACATCAATTTTCTTGATTTGGGAAATAATTTTTTTGAAGGAAGCATCCCGGATAGCATTTGCAACTGTACTTCATTGGAACAGGTAGGCCTAGCTTTCAACAATCTTACTGGTGTTTTGCCTTTTAATCTTGGTAATTTGATCAATCTTCAAGTATTTGTAGCCAATGGAAACGATTTGGAGGGAAACATACCGCGTTCCATTGGGAACTTGAAAGCACTTCAAGATCTTGAACTTGCCTTAAACCAATTATCTGGTGCTATACCTTCTGAAATCAGAGGTTTAGCAAGCTTAAAAATTCTTCAGCTTTTTTCTAATTCGTTGTCCGGTTCGATCCCAGCTGAATTAGGCCAATGTGAAAATCTTGTACAATTAAACCTTTATAGGAATCAATTCAGCGGTAAGATTCCTCCTGAACTCGGAAACTTGACTCGGTTAGAGTGGCTACTAGTTTACAAGAACAAGTTGAATTCCTCCATTCCCAAGTCCTTGTTTCAGCTGAAATCATTAACACATCTTGATCTCTCAGAAAATGAATTGGTAGGAGAGATCCCTTATGAAGTGGGCTTTTTGAGATCATTAACTTCTCTTTCTTTGGAAACAAATCGATTCACCGGGCATATCCCATCATCTATAACAAACTTGATCAGTCTTACGCATTTGGATTTGAGCTTCAATTCATTATCAGGTCCAATACCAAAGGATATTGGATCATTGTATAACTTGAAAAACATAAGCCTAAATGACAATCTTCTAGAAGAATCCATCCCATCTAGCGTTACAAATTGTACCGGTCTTCTTTCCATATATGTTGATTACAATAGATTAGCAGGAAATCTACCTAAGAGGCTAGGACAATTGAAGAATCTGACAGATTTAACAATAGGCAAAAATTCTCTTTCAGGGTCAGTTCCTGAAGACCTTTTCAATTGCTCTATGCTCGAGACTCTTGACTTATCCATCAACAACTTCAATGGAGGACTCAGTCCAAACATTGGCTATCTACTGAACCTCCAAACCTTTTATATTAATGATAATTCATTTTCTGGAAAAATTCCACGAGAAATCGGGAATCTTATCCAATTGAGAGAATTAGCTCTTGGCAAGAATAATTTCTCAGGCTCAATTCCTCCGGAATTTTCAAAACTTAGCATCCTTCAAGCTCTAGGTCTCAAAGGAAATTCACTTGAAGGGACTATTCCAAGTGAGCTATTTGAAATGAGACACCTCACTCTTCTTGAACTCAATCAAAACAAATTAGTAGGTCCAATCTCAGATGCTATTTCAAATCTTCAGCTTCTTTCTGTGTTATATCTGAGTGAAAACATGCTAAACGGAACGATCCCGAAAAGCATGGAGCAAATCAAGACACTAACGAACTTGGATTTGTCCAAGAACCATCTGAGTGGACCTATTCCAACTTCTTTAATTGCAAGCACATACCTCAATCTTTCATACAATGTCTTTGAGGGAACATTACCGAAAGAGATAGGGAAGTTGAATATGGTTCAGGTGATGGACATATCGAACAATAAATTGTCAGGAAGCATCCCTGAAACATTAAAAGGATGTCTAAATCTAAATGCACTAGACGTTTCTGGAAACAATTTATCAGGAAATCTCTCAGGTCAAATCTTTGCTCAAATGACAGAACTCGTTAACTTAAATCTTTCAAGAAATGTATTAGATGGTGAAATTCCTGTGAGTTTATCAGGCCTAAGGCATCTTTACTCACTTGATCTTTCAAGTAACAAGTTCACCGGTCGCATTCCTGAAAGCATTGGTAATATCTCTAGCTTAAAAAGTCTAAACCTTTCTTTCAATCAACTTGAAGGTCATGTTCCAGATAAAGGGATTTTCAGAAACATAAGTAATTCAAGTTTGATTGGGAACCCAGATCTCTGTGGATATCCACTTTCCAAAGCATGCAATCCTGGAATTCCCAATCATTTCCGAATGAAAATATCGTCATTTTGATAGTAATGGCATTTTCTTTGGTACTTGCTTTCGTGGTTTTGGTGATTTATTTCTTCCGGAGATTCAAAATGCAAAAACATACAGAAACAGGGAACTCAGAACCACACTTTGTTGCGACTTATCCATTTATAAGATACTCTATGAAGGATTTGGAACAAATGACTGATTTCTTCAGCGAGAATAACATCATTGGCTCTAGCAGTTTGAGCACGGTGTACAAGGGTAAAATGGGAGATGATGGGCAGATTGTAGCTATAAAAAGATTGAATCTATCCCAATTTTCAACAAAATCAGAGAAATCTTTCGATAGGGAAGCCAAGACATTGAGCCAGTTGAGACACAGGAATCTAGTTAAGGTTCTTGGATATGCATATGAGAGTCGAAAATTGTACGCATTGATTTTACAGTACATGGATACCGGGAACTTGGAAAACATTATACATGGATCAGTTCTTGAACAAGATAAGTGGACAGTGACAGAAAGAATCGATGTTCTGATTTTTATTGCAAGCGGGTTGATTTATCTTCATTCAGGGTATGATATCCCCATCGTTCATTGCGATCTGAAACCATCGAATGTTCTTCTGGATGCAGAGTTGGTAGCTCATGTGAGTGATTTTGGAACAGCTAGGATGTTAGGTATTCATTTGGACAGTGGGAGTAATATAGCTTCATCAGCATTTGAAGGAACAATTGGCTACTTAGCACCAGGTAAATCCCACTATTTTGTCATTGATTTGATTTTCCATATTATTTGTAATGTTGTCATAAATTCCTAATGAACATGAACCTATGATGTATGGATATTTTTATAAGACAAATGTTTAAAACGACAATATATACATAGGATAGGGATTTACTCCGGTATATATTTTTTTAACGCAAAAAAGGACAAAATTCTATTCTCCTAAACAAAATTCTATTCCCCTCGACAAATACTTTCTCTCCAACTCAATTACAATAACGAATATAAATTTTGTTCTAAACTTTAAAAAATCATAATTCCTTCACCATATTTTTTTTATTTTTTCGTCTTTTTCTATGTTGACATCTATCTGATATATTTTCAACATCATTTTGCAATAACAACGAATTAGTGGATTTGTGTAGTGGAATTCGTGGTTGAAGGGGTGTTAGCGAAATATTGGATTTGTGTTCGATTTCACTGTTTCACATGTAGCGAATGCTGCGAATAATGAATTTGTGTTGATTCCACTATTTTTTTTCCTTTGTGCTCAAGTGTTATTCCACAATCTTGTTTACTATTTTGCTACCTATTGTGTTTTTTATTCCCACCCAACCTATTTTTATTTGGTAGAGAGTTGTGCATCTGATACGTACGAATATGTAATCATGCTAAAAATAAATAAACATGGAAATAATGAAAAGCAGGACGGACAAAAAAAAGCATTCGAAATGATGAAAATTCACTAAGAAATTGCTTTCATCTGTGATGCTTAATATTTGTAGTTCGATCCTCATATTTTTATTATGCACACATGGGTTCTAATTTTCATTTTGATACAATTACCCCTACATTCGTTTTGTATACTTTACAAAAATCTTGCATCCGTGTAACCTAGTTGTAAGCTTCTAGCTACAATTTGCTCGTCTTTTCCGACTCTTGAAAATACAAATTAAAATATAACTTGCATATTTATGCTAATTTGAGATCGTATATTTTAATAACAATAATGTTATATATACTGTGACAGAGTTTGCATATATGAGGACAGTCACGACAAAAGTGGATGTATTCAGTTTCGGTGTCCTAATAATGGAACTCATCACAAAGATAAGGCCAACTGGTCTTACAGATGAAGAAGGGGCACCAATAACTTTATCTCAGCTTGTGCAAAAATCCCTTGAAAATGGCATCGATGGCTTACAACAAGTTGTTGATCCTCAATTGGCTCCTGATGTATTCAAGAAGCAAGAGGCAATCGAAGGCCTGCTTAATTTAGCCTTGACCTGCACGAACACGAATCCGAAGGACCGACCTGACATGGAAGAAGTGTTGAGTTCCATCACAAAGCTAAAGATGATATTGTCACGTACAGAAAGAGATTCAGAAACACGACCGATGATTTCGCGTAGATAGAGTGAATGTGTTGGGTGAATTCAGGTGGTTAAGAAGAACATGATGATGCTATTTATGTTACTGTTTTGTATAAATAAAGTGCATACATTGCACTATTGTTGGACATAGGTTTCAAGAAACTCTAAGTACATTTTGATTGCATTTGCAATGGAATCACATTTTATATATATATTTGTCATATAGAGGCTTTAATCTCTACTTTGATTTAAATTAGAACTACTCATGTTGCTGTAAATTGATCTAATTATACCTAGTTGCTGCTATAGACCTACTAAGGACCAACACTTCAACGTAAATGTCGTGCACAGTATCGGAATTTGCATTTATGTCCCCGAATTGTTTCATTTTTTGTGAATTTCGTTAAAGAAAAGGGACCGAAAAAGTCTTTTTAAGTGTACGACTTAACGGTAAGGTTGCTTAAATCAGCCCCAAAGAACAGAGTGTTTATGCATCCCTGCAACACACAAACAGTTCAAACATTTAACACGAGGTCGTTTTTGGCAATGCAGAATAAATCATTATCATTATTATTATTATTATTATTATTATTATTATTATTATTATTATTATAAAAGAGCCGGTGTGTTTCTCCCTCAAGTGTTTCCCTTCTTAAAATTGTTTCTTTCCTTAATAATTTATAAAATCTTTCCTTCATAAATTTATAAAATTAAATGTATTTTAAAATCCAAAAAAAGTTCAATCTTCCCAACAAAAATCATTCCAAAAAAAAGAAACACGTTCAATCATCAATCAAAAACAATTTAAAACATTTAAAGGATAATAATTGGGGGAAGGGGCCACAAGGAAAAAAAAAATTAATAAATGGGCCTGGAAGGACAAAAGTAATATTTTCATGATTATAAAGGACAAAAATCACAATTGTTACTTTAAAATTGTTACTTCACGTGTTAATGTTACTTTGTGTTTCACAATTGTTACTTCATATTTACTCTATTCCACATTTGTTACATCATATTTGTTACTTCATAATTGTTACTTTTGTCCATATTAAATTACAATTTCCTTCTATCCCGATTTTTTGATAATTTTGTCCTTCTGGACAAAAATCTAATAATAATTAACTCATTAGAACAAATATTTAACCCAATAAAAAACACGTTAAAAGATTTATTAGAAACAAAATGTCAATGCTACCAAAAAAAAAAAAATACACTAAAGAAACATGTGAATCCTACCCAAAAAAAAGCGCTAAATCCTTAACAAAACTAAAAAAACCATCATCAAATAAAATTATAATACAACCCAAATAAAATACTTTCACCCAAAAAAAAAAAAAAAAAAAAAAAAAAAAAAAAAAAAAAAAAAACAGTGTGTTTCCTCTTTCAAGTGTTTCCCCTCCTTAAGAGCCGGTGTTTTCTCCAATTAATAATTTGTTTTTATTAAATATAATGAATATTTTTAGATATTAAATAACATAGATAAAAATGGTGTTCATATAGATGAAAAACGTGGTGATTATTATTCACTTAATGCATTAGTCATTATCCAACTTATTAATGAATACTAATCTTTCTCAAAAAAAATTGAATACTAATCAGTTTACACCCGAAGATGTATATAAAGTTTATTCTCAACATCATATTGTGGTTGTGAGTGATTGTGTGTTTATATTTTTTAATATTTTTTATTAATAAATAATGTGTGGTGAGATGATGTTGAATGTTGAAATCATATAGAGCTTTGAGTGTAAACGGAAGCAAGTGTGTTTCCCTAAAAAATGTTTCTCCCGATTAATTTATTTTATTTAATATAATAATCATTGGTAGCTATTGGTCTTTCTCCCAACTAGTTTATTTATTTAATATAATAATCATTGGTAGGTATCAACATAAATAATTGATCTAGATGAAAAATGTATTAATCATTATCTAACTTGTTGAAGTAGAAATATAATTGATGTGCGAGTGTGTTTCTTCTCTATAAATTTTCCACAAAAATTTGTTTATCCCTAATATGTTTTCTCATTAGATATAACACTCACGGTTAAATATTAGTAAATAACAAAGATAAAAGGTGTGGTTACAAAGATAAGATGAAGATGACGTCTCTAAGAAAAAACATTGTGATCATAGGGTGGTTTGATGAGTTATAACTTATAGAGCCAGATAAATTTTTGAGGCTATATATTCGCCGTCTGTACCAGTATAATTCTAATAGTAGTATCAATGAATTATTTAAACAAGAGCCTTAAAAAGTATAAAAACACCACCACGTCATATTTATGAATAAATGGATATAACCATGTATCCTTGGTAAAATTATCAACAAAATTAGGTAATATTTGAAACCATCAGACGACACAATTGAGGATGCCCAAATGTTGGTGAAATAATCTCTAATGGATGGGAATAACATAAAATAGAAGTAGAAAAAGAAGCACAACAATAGAAAGAAACAATCGTAGTGGAAACTTCTATATCATTTGACAAAGAATATCTTGAAGAATGGGAGTAAATGGGTGACAAAAATGATGATGCTCAACACTTTTTGATGTTGTATTCACTGTGAAAAGCTAGAAGAGAAGCGTTTGACCATTCATACAATCCATTTTTAACCGGTCAGTGTATCATAGGAGTACTGGTCAAAAATTCCATCAAATAAATTTAGAGGGTAAGATTTCAAAGAAACATTATGGATTTGAAAAAGCTAAGAGATGGATAGTAAATTATGAGGCATGCTGGGAACACAACGAACATTGACATAGGTGAGATCGATCACCGTACACGGGACACTCATCAGGACACAGATAGAGTGATAAAAACCATATCAACATATGGGACGACATGAGCTCAGCTCGATATCGGGCCTCAACCAACAAGATCCGTCTTTAGTACAACGCATGCCATCTCTCTATCATCAAAACCGACGTGATGCATCATCCTCTGTCCGATATGGTGTAGGTCGCATTATGTCCCTTATAACCGACAAGCCGTAACACGTCTATGGTCTCTCATTACTGATGTCGTGCAGGTCAGCTCGGTTGTTTATGCTCAATACAATACAATTTATCCTTGACCTTAAGCAACCGTTACATTCTCTTCAATAAGCATTCAGGGCTTCACGCATACATTACTCCGTGATAGTAATTGTTGTAGTGATGGCTTTGAAATTTACGTTCCATGATAGCGTGAGCCCTAACTGCTCCATAACAGGCTTCATTACATCAATACATGGTAAACTCCCTTGACCATGAATTCAGTGCATCATAATTCACCCCCCACGAGGGAGATTTATATAAAGTATTATCATCCTCAACTACAAGGTATGCACATAATACAATTGCAATACATTCCCGATTACTGTCTAAATAGAAATTCCTCTATTCAAATACCGATTTGAGCGTCGGAGTGTCCTCCCGGAGGCATAGATTCGGGACCCCTAACATTTTTGTGTGTTTTGCAGGCCCACTCTCAAATCTACTCAAAATTTAATTTGGATCATCACCCAAAGGTCCATTTATCAGAATATCAACTCCACTGTAACCCAGACTATTTCAGACATTGTCAAACATAATATATTTTGAAGGAGTAGGGAGAAAAATAGAATCCACAAAAGTTTAAGTTGATGGGGTTGTAGATAATCAACATTATATCTCAATACTCCCCCTCAAGTGTGAGCCTATATAAGGGGGAGAGAGGGCCCAACACTTGATTATATTTATAGGGAAAACTATGCTTGGAGCGGGCTTAAACTCATGACCTCCCTCTCTGATACCATATGTTGAACTTACCATCTATCCCAAAAGCTTATATTGATGGGGAGGTAGATAATTAACATTATATCCCAATAGTGTGATGGAAATATTATTACCATCACCAACTATGATGTCTTCATTGCCATAATAGGGCATGTGTAATGCCAAATTACTAAGATTAGTGGTAACATGTGCGTAGCACTACTATCAAGAAGCCATGGAGAAGAAGACGAAGCATCCACATGTGCTTGTAGAGGACACAATGTTGGAGGGTTGGACCGAATGAGAAAAATTTGTAAGAGGTTGAACCTGGTAAGATGCACCATTTCTCTGAATGTCCTTGCATTTTTCACACTGGAAATACTCAAGTAGGACTTTTAAGGCAAAAACTCGAGCCTACTAAATGAGAAAGTATTTTGTGCATGTTTCCATGAATTAGGAATAGTAAAACGCGGAAACGTACTAGCACTAGGGAGGGATGTCGTACACCTGAATGAGTTGTAGCAAGACCAGAAAAGCGACCGGCTTCATCTTAAACGGAAGAGTCTCATAATTAAGTAGCTTTTCATGGAACTCTTCAAAATCAATAGGAGAGACATGTGCTTGAACAACCTTAGCCAACTCTTTATAGTCATCTCCTAAATTGTCCGAAATAAGATTCACAAGATCATTCGGATCCGTCGACTAATTCATCAACCTTTTCACAACTTGTAGAGAGATTGTGTGAGAACCTTTTGCATAGATTTGAGGAATTGTTTAATTTGTTTGATTCGGCCACATGGAGGGCTTTGCATGTGTATCATATAAAGTAGTCCATGCCTCACAAGAAGTCTTTTCCTAAGTGATTTACGGAATGATATTTTGAGAATGAGAAAAAATAAGGGCATTTAGGATTAGTTGATCATATCTAATCCAATGATATTATAAGAATTGGGAGATATGTTGGATTGATATGCAAGGTTTTGGCAACTTCGTCAGCTAAATATGAGCGATGAAAGTATAACCGAGTGATAGTTATAGTGACTAAGGTATATGTCTAACCTTTTACAACCCACAATAAAATTCTATTGTTTCACCATTCTTCCTATCATCCTACAAAATAAATTGAATTTTAAGTTCATACATCAAATGTTTAAAAATACTGATCATTATCTCAGATATTACTTTGTTTAATAAGTGTTACTTTACAATTACTAAAATATATTAATAGCTAAGATATGTGTACATGAAACCCACATTCTATACTTTTTGCATGAACTTATCAATATGAGTTGTTTAGAGTAAGAATTTCACAAAAGTTTCTTAATTATTTTTTTGTAATTCCATAGGTTTATTAGATAATTACGAAAAACATGTTATCAATATATATTACAGATATATACATTCAAAATACTTATTATCGTTAAATGAGTGATAAATGTATTGAGTACATGGATAAAGTCAAAATACTAATAATAAATATTTTTTTATAATTATTGATAATAGAATATTTATATTTTACAAGGATTAAATACTTAATAAATTATGTATTAATTAATATTGTTATATTTAAAATTTTAAAAGTTATATTTCAGTAAAAACACGTGCGGATGCACGTGCATTTTACTAGTAATAATAAGAAGATTCAGCAACTTATTGAATCAAAGGTAGCGTGGTTTCGAATCTTAAGAAGAAATGTATTTGTCTAGTCACGAATTCATTCACTTCGTTCAAGTAACATTGTCTAGCCCCTCGAAATAAATCTTCCATGAAATAGAGAACTTTGAGCTTTCAAATCTATAATGAATGAATATACCTGCAAATCTGTTAGAAACTCGAGGCATTCAAGACTTCAAGTCATCGTAACTTGAGCCCCTTATGAGGCCTCGATGTGGAAGCCATTTGTACCTACCTGTTAAGTAAGGGGTCAAGATCCGAACATATGGCTTAGCTTCGAGGGCGGCCTCAAACGTCTCATTAAGGCCACCCTTAAAGTGAACTAGTGAAGGGTCCTATAGACCTGTTGCAACTTACCTTTCACGATTGAGCCCTCCGAAGGCAATCGAAGAAGGCCTCAAGTCTGTAGATAGTTGTTTCGGACATGCGCCTTGTTTTTGACGTATCAATCCCCAAATAGATTCAAATGTCATCTAAACTAGGGGTGTAAACAAGTCAACCGCCCATGAGCGGTTCGATGCTCGGCTGGCGAATTGCTCGCTCATTATTAGATTTAACTGAACTCAAGCCGAATTCGAGTAGTTCGTCAAATTTAACAAGATGAACTTGGACCTTTTAAAGCTTGACTCATAATTCTCACAAGTTTTATCGAGCATTGTTATATTAAATTAAAAATATACAGTAAAACCTCTATAAATTAATACTCTTTAAATTAATAACCTCTCTAAAATAATATTTTTCTCCGGTCCCGACTTGGGCCAATTCAAAAAATGACCAATTTCGATAAGATAATAATTTTTAGAAAATCCCTGTATAGATATACAGTCCCAATAATATCATAAATTAATAATTCTCCATAATCACAAAAATATATATGTTACAATTTTGTAAAATATGATTCTATTGTTGTCTGTTTTTTCTTAAAGTTTAAATCTGCTTGAAGCTCATCTCTAATCTTCCTTATTGCATCCAAAAGTTCGGGTGTGGTGCTTTCAAGCTGCATCAAAAAGTTGTTAAGTGCCTTTGATGCGTTGAGTGCTTCTTTACGTGTAACAGGTTCCAAAGGTGTTGTATCGTCTTCAACATCATCTTCAGCATTATTTTCAAGAATGGTATTTGCAATTTCTTCTAAAGTTTGGACCTCTGAACATGCTATCTTGTTTTTTATCTTGTTTATATACACGGTAGTACATGCTATCACTATTATACACTGAATATTTTTGCTGTAAAAATACAATGAATCAAATTAATGTATGTACACTGAATCTTGTATGTACAGTACATTGAATTTGTAACTAATATACATTGAATTAAGTATAATACATAAATTAGTACAGTTCATTCTATTTAAATTTATATAATTAAAATTTAATTTTGTTTGATATCAAAAACTCTATATAAATTAATAATTATTAATTTATCGATAAATTAATACCTCTCTAAATTAATAAAATCTTCTGGTCCCAACTATATTAATTTATAGAGGTTTTAATGTATGTTCTTTTGTATTTCTAACGAGCCGAACTACAACACTTTACAGCTCAATTATTTTTTCAAGTTTCTCTAGCTTGAGTTCGATCTTGAAAGTGCCAAACATTATATTAAATGTTCGATTCAGCTCAAATCGTGTAATTTGGCACCCTGCCCCAACCAGAGTAAGCATACAGTAACTCATAATTTACCAATTCAACACTCTTCCAAAATTTGATATAAAAACAAAAATATAGATGATTTGCCCTCCTCCAAAAAATAAAAATAACAATAAAATAAAACCAACAATTTTGCAGTTCAAGTAATGGCTACAATTTCTGGGTCAGGTGGACTTCAACCAAACATATTTAGAATAAAAAAACCTTGAAACTTAATCATCAGTCTTTGCAAAATCTTGGAAATGGAAATGTTTTCCATGTCACTGGTTGTGCGGCGATACAGATGCAACTTTTTCCGGTTGCTCAACTGTGCAACCGCCAACTGTTTCCTCCACAGCAATCGCAATGTCATTCGAACCCGAGACCGGATTGAAGTTTGAGCTCCTTACTGGAATTGGTGCTACTTTTTCCGGTTGCTCAACCGTGCAACCACCAACAGTTTCCTCTGCCGCAATCACATTATCATTCGAACCCGAGACCGAATTGGAGTTTGAGATCCTTTCTAGATATGGTGGACCGTTGACATCAACGACGAATTCAACTTCACAAACCGGAGACTTTCTTGGGAACTTACATATATCTTTAAGGACGTCTAACTTTACGTCGTCAAAGAATAGATCAGGATTTATCTTCACATATTCAAGAACACTTCCATGCTTTAACATATAACGTATAGTCTCACGCTCATCTTCAAAACCCAAAAAAAAACATCTAGTACAACCTTCTTCAAGGTGTTTGACAAGCATCTTGGAACTTCTAAAGGAGCTATCCAGTTTATCGCATCATGAACTCGATCCGGAAAATTTGCACGCTGGCATTACAGAAAATGCATCATCAATTACTCTAGTCAATGTTTAATTACCAAAAACTGTACACACACACACTATTGCTTACCAGATGCCTTTGACTAACCTGATAAATCGTAAGATCTTCTAAATTGTCTGAGCTTTGAATGAATTGACGTAATGTGTTACAATGAAAACAATAAATGTAAGTCTCCAATTTCACCAATCGCTTAAACTCGGTCGACAAGCTGATAGTGGCCCAACTAAGAGCCTGGTAATATCAAATGTTAGTGATCCGGTCTAATATTGATATAAAACTCATTAATGCTCCTAGAAAATAGAGTAGCTTACCCACATAGCATCGCTTGATAAAGTTAAGATTTTCACGCAATCAAATGCATGAACTGCCTCAACGTATAAATTGCAATCATCGGGTGAAGGGAAATCAAATTTACGTAATTTAATTCTGAAGTCAGCTTCAACCAGAGAGTTTAGACATTTTCCCACAAAGATCTCGTGTATAAAACCACCTACCTTGAAGTACTCGAGTGAGGAAGCCTCTAAGATCAGACTATAATAAAAAATATCCTCAGGTTGTTTTAATCCATACTCGAAACATATCTCAAGACGTTTCAAGGAAGTTGAATGTATTATATACATGAAATGATCCTGTCTTCCGAAATATTTCAAAATGTAGTCAACATCCATATAAAGGTTCAGATAATTCAACATTGGACATCCGCTTATAAGTTTTGCAAAAGCTATTTCAGACCGGAAATTAACCGAAATAAGTTCAAGCTTTTCAAGTCTTGGAAGCCAAACCGCATGTGAGGCGGTAACAGAAACGCCGGTGACGATACAGGGTTTCACCCCTCCACGTGTCGTCTATCGGTTGGTCCTCACATTACGAATAATCATCAAGGTACACATGTCGATGCCCAGACTCGAGGCTACGACGGTCGACAATCAAGCAGTGTAGGACAATGAGTCCCCGAGTCGAGTAACGTAGGTCAGCAGTATCGACATCGAGGACAGAGTCCGCACCAGCTGTTCAGGCCCATTAACAGTATGATAACTTGGGCAAGGTCAAGGCCCATTAAGGGTAATTATGACAATAACTCAAACCGACTTAACATTAGGGTTAGGGCATGTGTTGTCATTATAAATACCACACTCTATGAACTACGTAAGGCTTGATTTCTGGAACCGAACAGGATACGTAGGCAATCTAAGATAAATTCTTAGACTCAGCCGCAATCACCAAAACGACACCATCTCACTCTTTAGGCATTAGGGTTTTGGGTGTGTTCATCACTAGATACAATCAAGGCCCGGATTATTAAGGTGACACAATTTGTCATCGTCTGCCGGCATTCAACTCCAAAGATCGGAGCGAGGCACAGGTGAAAACACTAATAGGGATTTCAATCGGTTCAGAAAAACCATCAGGCCCAACACGATTCTCAAAACGTAGAATAAGCTCATGGACATTCCTTGTAATTGCAGTCCTGATCCATGAATTGACATGAACCGAAAGACACTTAAGCTTCCAGAACAAACGAAACCGGTTTAGCAATGTAGCATCTGTAAAAGCAAAACACGGTTAACGAATTCGACGAATCTCATATCTTCACCTTCATACAGTTCTTGCAATAAACCTCAATGATAGAAATCAAGATTATGGACCGTCCTCCACATGGATTTCCATCTTTTCAAAAGAATGGAGGTAGCTACATCATTCTTCGTGGGAAGACAAGACAGAATTAGGCACAAAGCAGAGTCCGGTAAAGCGCTGATCCTATCAACCGAAAAGTCTGGTAACACGTTTGTCCAATCAACCGAATCAAGACTCTCATTTTCTTGACTCTCAGGAGAATCAGGGTGATTGCTACTGGTTTTTCTTCGCTTCATCGCTACCTACTGGTCAATACTTTCGGATTCAGCTGATTTGAATAACTTAAACTAGCTATAATCAGGCACCAAGAGGGAAAATCACTGAACCCAACAGTCACAAATGGAAACAGAAGGTGAAATTAAGGATAAATTAGCTGTATAAACAATGGAACCAGGCTCTGTTCTGCTGCATTTCTATCAATTTCATCCCCAAATTTTCTCTGTGACCTAATAATCGAGCAATCTGTGATAAGAATAAATAAACTTGAAGGATTAACAAGCCATTGGTTTCGAATTACATAAAAATCGTACCTGTAAATCCAGAAAAGATGAAGAATCACAGCAGTAGATTCAACAATTACCTTGACAAATGCAAGCTCCACAACAGTGTTAATAGCATATCCAACTCCCGTAAAAGATCATATTAGCTGTAGAGAAACGGTGAGGAGTAATCAAACAACCATTTCTGAGAAGAAAAATTTAAAGGCTCCGAAAGGGGGAATTTTTAGGTTTTGGCTTCACATTTGGGGGATAGCACTTGAAATAAGAACGAGTATATTTTACACTGTAAATGCACGATAGAGGTGGCGGGAATAGGATAAGGAGCGTAAACAACACGAGCAGCCAGAAGATCGGTTAGTGAAATTCACATTCATATAATTTTTTATTTTTTATTTTTTGCTTAAAGCCTTCGGTATCCGGAACACACTGGTCCGACTAATTTGGAGTTCGGTATGTGTCGTGCCTGCAGAGTCTCACTCTTACTCAGGGGTAAGGCCTGGCCAAAAGCTCATTTAACATGGCGCCTCAGAGGAGAATCGAACCGGTGACCTCCCTAGGCATTCTCAAGTCACTTACCACTTAAGTCAAGCTACTTGGTTCACATTCATATAATTTAATTGAAGGTTGAAGAAACAAACACGGGCACTTTAAAATTTGATTCAAAATGTTTACGGATTTTATCGAAAATTATTGTATTGTATGTAACTTTTTATATTTTTTAACGAGATACACATGAACACTTTAAAGTTTGATTCAAAATGTTCACGTGTTTTAACGAGAATTATTGTAACGTATATATTGTTTTGTATTTTTTTAACGAGCTAAACCTGAACACTTTAAAATTCAACTCAAAATGTTAACTGATATGGTCGAAATATCAGGTTTGCGGTATACGGATTTTGAGGTGGATATCTAGCGCATGTAGGTGATTTCTCCGGTGAGGAGCGGTGGAGCTCAAGAAAGAAGATGGAGCTTTTGTAGAATAAGAGGAGGAGGATGGTGCTTCTGATTATAAGCTGTGCCTGAAAGGCTGCCTACGTACCCTTCATAAGGGATCAAGCCAATGTGTAGTTCTTAGAAGAATAAATCAGAGAGAGTTGTAATGGAGGTGAATGTGATATTTATAGAGGCATGGAGCTGGCTAGCAGGCGAGAGCAGGACAGCTGGCAGACTACGAGCTTGAGGGGGCTGAAAGTCCTTGGCGGGCAGAGAGTCTTGACAGACAGAGAGCCCTGGCGGACTCGTTGAAGGCTTTGTGGTGCCAAGAAAGACATTGAACGAGCGGGCAAGCAGGAAAACTAAGAAGGTGCCGAGCTGAGGTCGGCCTTGGAGTGCCGAGCTGAGGTCGGACTTAGAGTGCCGAGCTGAGGTTGGACTTAAGGTGCCGAGCTGGAGGGACGAGCAGGTCGGCCCCCAATGCTTTGTAACGAGCCAGTTGTTAGCTGCTTTATTCTCGTTGCCTTGGCTAATGATGAGGATCGTGATAACATGAGGCGGAGCTAGGCCGAGGACCCTATATGATACTGGGTTTAGCAGGGCTTTGCCGATTTTGGCATATCATTAACGAGTTTTCTCGAGCATTTTTATATTATATTTTATATATATATATGTATATATATATATATATTCTTTTGTGTATTATAACGAGCTGAACTCAAACACTTCAAAATTTCATTCGTATTGTATACGAGTTTTATCGAGCATTAATGTATTATATTAAAAATATACACTATTTTGTATTTTATAACAGACTGATCTTGAGCACTATAAAGGTTGATTCGATATATTCACGGGTTTTATCTTCTTCTTTTTTTAGGATGCACGGGTTTTATTAAGCATTATTATATTATATTAATATACATTTTTTTTTGAAGGAGTAATATACATTCTTTTATATTTTTTTAACGAATTGGACTCGAGGACCTTTAACCTTAACATTTTTTTGAGCTACTCGAGTTCGAGCATGAAAATGCTCAAAATTTCATCGAGCATACTCAAGTCGAACTCAAGCATAATCAAAACATGATTGAACCGATCTCGAGCAATTACTCAAACAACTTGATATGAGTTTGAGTATCATTGTTTTAGTGTGGGCTGCTAGACTCACTAAAAGAAATAAAATAATAAAAGGTTTGAACACCATTACATAAGTAAAGCAACAAGGAAATTCTTCCAAAAAAAATTTTGCACATGTAACAAAGAGAGCAAAGGTAAAATTAGAAAAGCAGCAAAACCAAGTTAATATTGCAGATCAAAACAGAGACCGATTGCTGAGTTTTAGGTCGATACAACTGGACTCGGACGGAACTAATCAACAACAAATTCGATTTTACAAGCCGGAGACTTTCTTGGAAGCATACTTATCTCTTGAAGCAACTCAAATTTCGCGTTCTCTCGATAACTATCGAGAGATATCTTCATAATTTCAAGAACACTCCCATGCTTCAACAAATAACTTAACATTTCAAGCTCATCGCCAAAACCATACTAAACATCAATTACGACTTTCTTCAAGCTGTTTGACAAGCATTTCGGAACTTCTATAGGAGCTCTCCAGGTTGAGTGATTATGACGATCGTTTCAATCTTGATAATTTGGATGCTGGCATCACAGAAAACGCATTAGCATTTATACTTGTCAATTTGATTACTAGAAACCGTATACACACACATTCTCTCCTCTCTCTTACCAGATGCCTTTAACTAACCTGATATAAAACCACTAGCTTGAGGTACTCGAGTGAGGAAGCCTTTAACTCCAGGGATCAATAAAGGGTATACTCCTGTGGTTCTAAGTTATAATAGAAACACACCTCAAGATGTCTCAAGGAAGTTGACGATATTAAATACGTAAAAAAGTTCTCTCTTCCAAAATAGTTTACCATGTACTCAATGTCCATATGCAAGTGCAGGTAATATAGCATCGGGCATCCACTTATAAATTTTTCAAAAGCTCCTTCAGACTGGAAATTAACTGAAACAAGTTTTATACTTGATAGTCTCGGAAGACAAACCATGTCTGCGTTAGAAACAGAAATGCCGCCAGTCAACTCCAAAGATCGTAGCGAGTCACAACTGAAACACTTATGGGCAATTCAATCGGTTGAGGACTATTATTTGCACCGCCACGAGTCTCAACATCTAGAAAAAACGCATGGACATTTCTTGTAATTGCAGTTCTAATCCATGAACTGAGATGAAAGAGATTACACCTATGTTTCCATACCAATCCAAAGGCAATTAGCAATCTCGGATCATGGAGAAGCAAAACACGGTTGACGAATTCTACGAATTGCATATCGTGACCTTCACTGTAACCATAATGCCAGAAAAACAAGATTATGGACCGTCCTCCACACGAATTTCCATCTTTTTGAAAGAACGGAGGTGGCTACAACATTCTTTGTGAAAAGAAAAGACAGAATGATACCAAGAATGGAGTCTGGTAAATCACTGATCCTATCAACCGAATCAAGACTGACGTTTTCTTGAATCCCGGGAGAATCATGGACATTTATACTGGATTTTCTTCACTTCATGGTTAATATTTAGCTGGTTTGAAGCTGTTATCAGAAACCAGTAGAAAAGAACTGACCTGCTGCAAACACCTATCAGAAACCAGTAGAAAAGCTCTTGCGAATGAAAATCAAAGCGAAATAGAGACAGATTAACGAAATATGGGGAAAAAATTATCTATACAAACACTATAATAATAGGCTCTGCTCTGCTGCATTTCTATCCATTTGAGCCCCAATTTTCTGGGGGCCCTAATTCTCGAGCAATCTGAGTTAAAGATTAAACTTGAACAATTAACAAGCAATTACAATAGAATCTTACAAATAGACAGGATATCATAGCAGTAGAATCAGCGATTTACCTTGACAAATTGAAGCTCCTCAACGCTGATAATTGCATATTTTCAAGACCTACAGCTCTGCTGAACAAAAATCTGGGAATGCAAGCAGAGACCGTCAAATTAAAAAGGAAATACTATCAAATTAGTTGCAGAGACTGTGAGGAGTAATCAAACAACCACCATTTGATGAGAAGACTTGGAAAGTAGATTTTTTTTAGGTTTTGGCTTCACAGTTTAAAGGCGGATACCAGTTTTGGATGATAGAGGTGGTATCATGTTTCATAACATTTTTGAGAGTTTTTAAGTGGGAGTTATTATTTACACAACACCGATTCTACCGGTGTATCACTCTACTTGTGCTTGAGCATCACGGTAAGATTGACATTATAAAAGTCGGTTTTGATGCAAAAAACTGACTTCTCGTAGATGCATTGTGATAATCGACTTTTGGAAAGCCGGTTTTTGCTTCCAGAACCTACGAAAAGTTGGTTCTTGCTTCCAAAACTTACTTTCATAAAATCGATTCTACTATGGTGTACCAGTAGAATGAATATGGTGCAAATAAATGTATCTTTTAATAATATTATATACTTCTAGCGTTTCACCGTACTTTTAATGTTTTTGTTTTTTCCACCGAAACGGAAAAAATTCATTAAACAACAAAGAACAAATCTACAACCGGACTGAAGCCACTAAATCGCCGCACAACCACCAGCCAAGTGTTGGAAACCGCTGAAATAACGAAGCAGAGGAAAAACACTATGAAGAACCTCAATTCCGACAAATTCTTTCTCATCATAGATAACTTGATTTGACAACTAAACTAAAAAGGGGACATCCACCATGATGTGTATGATGTATTGAGTCGTGCAATGATCAGTGTTGTAAAGTGTATTGTCCCTTTATTATGATAATATGATATCATTGACATTTATGAATGAAAACCATTTCAATGCGGTGTAACGCCCCGTTCCCGGATACCGAGTCCTTACCCGGAATTGAAACGTTCGGCACGTATAATATAAAATAAATTCTATATTATACGTAAGCCTCTACTACGTCGTATCGAGTTTCGCATTAAAACGGAAGCTAAAGAAACTCGGGTCTATATTTTTTTTGTACAAGATAAGAATAGAAATACAATTATACTATAGATAGAAAAGATAACTTACATCCACGAAATAAAACCTTACAACCAGTACGATGTCTAAAGAAAAGGAATCAATACAACAATGCCTTGTAGTGAAATTACAACATAAAACTTGAAGGAAAGCAACATAGTCTAATAAAAGAGATACGATAAACGCAATAAAAGTTGATAGCATCAAAGATCCTCTTCAAAGTCCTCGTCATACTACGTTCACTTTGTTCACCTTCTCAACCCCAAACACAACAAATATGCATTCGAGGTAAGTACAAAGGTACTTAGAAAGAAACAGAAGCTATTGCATTAACTAGATTTCACAAGAAAGATTACACAGTTATTACGTTATCTTGGTTTGACCGACTCAATTCTAGTGTTCACTTCATGCTCATCAACATGTTGTGACTAAACGTTGCTAACTTAACTTACCTTTGTTACAACCGCTCTCAAGGGCACTACGCGTATCCACCTTTGGGACACTCTTGGCAACATATTAGTGGATCACACCAATATCCACGGAGTCTAGAATAAGTAGACTCCGATAGTGCGCACGTTGCGGCGAAGTTCCTCCACTGCCATTTAGCCGTTTATAGGCCAGCAGCGTTGTTCGCTTTATCTGCTATCACACACATCGCGATATAGTCTGGTGCCTATCCAAGAGAGACATGTTGTTTAATCTTTTACTAGTCAAGTACGTTGTTTATTAGGTTGTTAACTAGCCGCCTAAGTGCTTTCAATTAGTCTCCCTCACACAAACTACTCTCTTCCTAGACCACTAGACACGGACAAAGCCTAACACATACACAGACCTTGACGAATACTAACTCATCAAAGCACAGGCCAATCATACCCTTCCGACGGTCCCGAACTTCAACTCCCTTGAAGAGTACATTCGGTGCCGGAACTAAACGCATCAGAAGCTTAGTCATGGCTTGTTCATGTTCATTAGTATCTTTACATCTAAGAGTAACATTTAGAACCCATCTCGAGGCTTAAAGACACATAAAGGGAAAACAGCACTTAAGAGCCCCATCCGGACGGACAGGAGAGGCTATCCGGACGGATAACTGTTCTGTCCGTACGGATAAAACACAGTACAACTTTCTTCCTGATTCAGTGAAATATCCGTACGGATAAGTGATACATCCGTACGGACAGACCCAGTCTGCACAAGGGAAAACAGTTTTCTGCACTCTTACGATTTCTACTCAATTCCAACCAAGCTTAACCCCATTCTAAGCCTCAAAACAGCAGAAAAAACAACACCTTATTTATCCCATATCATCTAACAAAAGTAAGATCACATCATAGTATAATTTCATCACCAAAACACCTCAAATCATAACTAATGCAATAAAGAAGATTTCCTTACCTTATCAAAGCACAAAAACTCCAAGAAGGCTTCAGACAAACTGCAGGATTTTTGCCTCACTCCAACAAAACCCTATTTAATCCATAGCCAATCCAAGAACCGATTAGGATTAAGGTTTCTAACACTCAAAGCTACGAATTTAACAACTCTCTACAACCAGGCGTGATCAAACGTGATGAAACCAAGATTAGGGTTAATGTCTTACCTTGACAAAACCTAGAAAACTTGGTATCAACACGATCCTTGAAATCTCACGATGCTCCTGCCGCAGACGAAACTGAAAACGGAGTAGAAACGGATCGTGAATTTGAAAAAGCCTCTTCTCCTTCTTCCTTGCTTTCAAAACTCAGACCTCTCTTATGTTTTAACGTAAAAAGCTTCTGATTAAATTCCTTTTGATTAGTGGGGAGGTTATTTCCCCAAATATAGCCTCCTCACTAATTAACTTGCCATTAACACCCCTAAAACACATAATTTACAAATCGCCCCCAATTAACATGTATATACATATTCGAGTTTTATATATATATATATATATATATATATATATATATATATATATATATATATTATATATATATATATATATAATTACATACTTTAATCCATAAAAGATAAATATAATATTTCGTTCTCGCAAATTGACACGTCTCGCTCTTTCCCGAGAATCGGAATATTACATTCCTCCCCCCTTAAGAGGAGTTTCGTCCTCGAAACTTGAACATACCTGGTAAGTTCAAAAAGTCAGGAAACTCTGTGATCATATCATCTTCCACTTCCCATGTTGCTTCGTTTTCTGTGTGGTTGCTCCACTGTACCAAAACCAAAGGGACCATTCTCCTTTTGATCATCTTTTCTTTCCTATCCAAAATCTTAACTGGCTTTTCATCGTATGCGAGGTTATCTTGAAGGATTTCCGGATCAATTGTGGCTTTCACATCCAACCTCGTTAAACACTTCTTCAACATCGAGACATGGAACACATTATGAACTCTTGACATTGAATCTGGTAACTTAAGCTTGTAAGCTAACGGTCCAACCCTCTCGAGGATTTCAAACGGTCCGACATACCTTGGACTTAGCTTTCCTTTTTGCCCAAAACGTTTAACTCCCTTCATCGGAGAAGCTCTCAAGTAAACTCTATCACCAACGTCGAACTCTAAAGGTCTTCTACGGACATCGGCCCAACTTTTCTGATGATCTTGTACTGCCTTCAAGTTCTTCTTAACCAACAGAACTCTTTCCTTAGCTTGTTCTACCAATTCTGGCCCGGTAAGCTGCTTCTCTCCCACTTCATCCCAAAACAGCGGCGTTCGACATCTTCTACCATACAGGGCTTCAAACGGTGGCATTCCCAAACTTGCATGATAACTGTTATTGTAAGCGAACTCAGCCACAGGTAGGTAATCATCCCATGATCCACCTACTTCCAAAACACATGCTCTTAACATATCTTCTAGTGTTTGGATTGTTCTTTCCGATTGTCCATCTGTTTGAGGATGGAACGCTGTACTCAAATCCAACGTTGTGCCTAAGGCTTTCTGCAAGCTCTTCTAAAACCGACTAATAAACCGGCTGTCACGATCTGATACGATTGAGATAGGCACTCCATGCAACTTCACAATATTGTCCAAATAAAGTGTAGTCATCTTCTTTAACGACATATCAACCTTGGTTGGTAAGAAATGAGCCGACTTTGTTAGTCTATCCACAATAACCCAAATCATATCATGTCCGCTCTTAGTCCTTGGCAAACCGGTGATAAAATCCATTGTAATCTTATCCCACTTCCACTCGGGGATGTCCAATGGTTTAAGCATACCTCTTGGTTTCCTATGCTCAGCTTTGACTTTCTGACACGTATCACATTCAGCCACAAACTTAGCTATTTCCAATTTCATTGAAGGCCACCGAAAACGTTCCTTCAAATCTCTATACATCTTTGTAGCTCCTGGGTGGACTGCAAAGGCTATCCTATGTGCTTCATCCATGACTCTCCTTCTTAAGTCTCCAACATTAGGCACACAAAGCCGATCTTGGTACCAAAGATTCCCACTCTTATCTAACACATAACCGACTGTAGGCTTTTCCTTAGCAACTCGCTTCAAGTCTACCAAGGCTGGATCTTCATCTTGTTTACCCCGGATGTCATCCATCAACTCTGACCTAGCCAACAACGGTGCCACAAACTGTCGATTCCCACACTGGACAAAACTCCGGATTTCCAGCCCATCTAACTGTTCTGCCACTTCTTCAACCCCTGAAACCGCAAACACTAGCTTCCTACTCAACGCATCTGCTACCATATTCGCTTTACCCGGATGGTACTGTATATCCAAGTCATAATCCTTCACGAACTCCAACCATCTTCGCTGCCTCATATTCAGATTCTCTTGAGTGAAGAAATACTTTAAACTCTTATGGTCCGTGAAGATTCTTGCCTTGACCCCGTACAAGTAGTGCCTCCAAGTCTTTAAGGCAAACACTACTGCTGCCAACTCTAAGTCATGAGTCGGGTAATTCTTCTCGTGTACCTTTAATTGTCTAGATGCATAGGCTATTAACTTGCCCTCTTGCATCAACACGCAACCCAAACCTTGTCCCGAAGCGTCGGTATACACATCATAATTATCAAAGATCTCCGGAACTGCCAAAACTGGTGCGGTAGTCAATCTATCCTTCAGAGTCTGAAAGGCTGTTTCACACTCACTAGTCCATTCAAACTTCACATTCTTTTGTGTGAGTTTGGTGAGTGGTGTGGCTATCTTCGAAAAGTCTTGGACAAACTACCTGTAGTATCCGGCTAACCCCAGAAAACTCCTTACTTCTGAAACTGTAGTAGGTCTTGGCCAATTCTCAACTGCTTCTATCTTTGCAGGGTCTACTTGTATACCATCCCCAGATATCACATGTCCCAGAAAGCTGACTTGCTTCAACCAAAACTCACATTTCGAAAACTTAGCAAACAACCGTTTCTCTTTCAAGGTCTTCAACACTATCCTTAAGTGTTCCTCGTGTTCTTTTTCATCCTTTGAGTAGATAAGGATATCATCTATGAACACTATCACAAACTTATCCAAATAAGGCATGAAAACGCATTGCATCAAATCCATGAATGCTGAAGGAGCATTGGTGAGTCCGAAAGGCATAACCAAGAACTCATAATGTCCATACCTCGTACTAAAAGCCGTCTTAGGTATGTCTGCTACCTTAATCTTCAGCTGATGATATCCGGACCTAAGATCAATCTTAGAAAACACTCTTTTTCCTTGCAACTGATTAAACAAGTCGTCAATCCTTGGTAGTGGATACTTGTTCTTGATAGTGAGATTGTTCAAGGCTCTATAATCTATACACATTCTCATACTACCGTCCTTCTTCTTTACAAACAACACAGAGGCTCCCCACGGTGAGGTACTTGGTTGAATTACGTTCCTTTCCAACATATCTTTTAACTGAGCTTTCAATTCTTTTAATTCAGCCGGTGCCATCCTATATGGTGCTTTAGCCACTGGTGCTGCCCCCGGTGTTAACTTGATCTCAAACTCAATCTCCCTGTCCGGCATATTCCCTGGTAACTCATCCGGAAAGACCTCGGGATATTCTCTTGCTATAGGTGTTTCTTATAACTTAGGCTTGACTTGTTCTACATCCATAGCATACAACAAGTAGCCTTCACACCCTTTCTGACATGCTCTTATAGCCTTAACTGCTGAGATTATCGGATGTCGCTTCTTACTTGGCTTGTACACGTTACCTTGAAAGGTCTTAAAAGATTTTCCGGGCACCTTACAGGTTACTCTCTTTTCTCTATAGTCCAAGTGCACATAGTTCTCGGACAACCAATCAATTCCCAAGATAACATCAAAGTCCGTAAAGTCTAGCACTGTTAGGTCACTCTTGCAACGGTAAGATCCTACACATACGTCTACCTGAGGTATGAAATTTGTCACTTTAGTAACCTTTCCTAATGGTGTAGTTATTTCCAACGTATTTCTTAAAGGTTCCGAGGGTAAGTTCAATTTCTTAGCGACCTTGGTTGACACAAAATTGTTAGACGCTCCCGTATCGAACAAAGCCCTGACCACTAGATTGCCTAACATTATCGTACCTAAGATGCATATTCATTTATTTAAGTACGATACAACATGAATAGTCACGCTATAAAATATCTTAATAAAAGAATAGAACGACAACATGGTACCTGAGATAACATCGTCCTCTGGCTCTGCATCTCTAGCATCAACGGCAAACACGCGAACTGGCCGGCTTGGACCGCTCTTCCCGCTCCCTTGGTTCGAACCACCTTTGTTCCCTCTATTCGGACACGATCTAGAGAAGTGCCCTGGCTCACCACAAATATAGCAACTGTTACTGTTCTGCCTGCACTTTCCTGAATGGTTTTTGTTGCACTTGGGGCAAAGTGGTGCACTGTTTGGGGCCTTAGTTTCCGAGGGAGCTGTTGTCTTCTTGACGTTTTTCTGTGGTGCTCCTCGGTAACTGCCCTGACTAGTCCCAAAACTCCTCTTATTTCCCACAACCACTGTAGTCTTCTTCCTGAAAGTTTCGATCTCCAAAGCTTTATTTAACAACTCTGCCATACTCTTCGCTGTAAAACCCAGCATACCAGACTGAATCTCGTAGGCCAAACCATCCTTGTAAAGAGCCATTTTTCTTTCTTCCACTCCCATCAACTCGGGGTAGAACCGTCCCAATTCGTTAAACTTATTGGTGTACTGGGACACCGTCTGATGAATACCTTGCTTAAATCTCAGAAATTGACTTGCCTTGTCGACCGCACCGTAGGTGGGAAGTACTCATTGTAAAACATAGCTTTGAAAGCTTCCCAGTCTGTTACCTTTCCATTGCTGCTCTGTATAGCATCTATCCACGCTTCAGCTGCGCCCAGAAGGAAACTAACTGCCAGTTGTGCCATCTCTGTCTCAGGAACATGTATATTCCTGCAAGACTTCTCAAAACCTCTCAACCATTCCTCAGCTTTCGAATGCTCCACATTTCCAAAGAAATCCTGAACTCGATTCCTCCTCAATCTTATATACCAATCCACTGGTGGTGCCTGATCAACCGCTGGTCTCACTGGAGGATAAACAGGTGGATAAACTGGAGGATAAGCGGGTGGATAACCAAAGGGTACATGGGGTACCTGAGGTGGATAAGGTGGTGGATAAGGCTGCTGAGGTTGTTGTGGTTGTATCACAGGCGGTGCTTGTTGATAAGGATGGTATCCTGGATGAGGTTGTGGAGTGTGGTACGGCTGATGTAGTCCATAAGGTGGGTATCCAAAACCGTGATGGTGATCAAACCGTGGTGATGGAGGGATAGCAGGTTGAGGTTGGAAACTTGTAGGTGGAAGGTCGAAGGTTTGCTGGTAAGGAGGGTAAGCTGTGGTTGGCGGATAGCTTACTGGTGGTGGTGGAGGATAAACCTCAGTCACTGGTGGTATAAAGCCTGCTGGTATGTCACTTACCATGGTAAACTGAACTGAACTCCCCACATGCCATTGTGGAGGTTGATCCTGATGAGACCGTGGTGTGGGGGTCGCGGTATGAGGGGGTGGTGAAAGGCTCGGGTGGGGTGAGGGATTCTGCCTCACAAAACCTCTTCCCACAACTGGTGTAGCATTATCTGCCCCTGGTCTAACCCCTGAACTCCCAGCTTCATGAGCACCTCTCATTGTTGTCACCATTCTGAAAGATCAAGAAGATCAGAATGTTACTAAGGGATCTAAAGAAACTTATCTCAAGAAAGGAAGTCTAAAGGACGCATCTCTCTGATACCAACTGTAACGCCCTGTTCCCGGATACCGAGTCCTTACCCGGAATTGGAACGTTCGGCACGTATAATATAAAATAAATTCTATATTATACGTAAGCCTCTACTACGTCGTATCGAGTTTCGCATTAAAACGGAAGCTAAAGAGACTCGGGTCTATATTTTTTTTTTTTTGTACAAGATAAGAATAGAAATACAAATATACTATAAATAGAAAAGATAACTTACATCCACGAAATAAAACCTTACAACCAGTACGATGTCTAAAGAAAAGGAATCAATACAACAATGCCTTGTAGTGAAATTACAACATAAAACTTGAAGGAAAGCAACATAGTCTAATAAAAGAGATACGATAAACGCAATAAAAGTTGATAGCATCAAAGATCCTCTTCAAAGTCCTCGTCATACTCTGGTTCAACCTGTTCACCTTCTCAACCCCAAACACAACAAATATGCATTCGAGGTAAGTACAAAGGTACTTAGCAAGAAACAGAAGCTATTGCATTAACTAGATTTCACAAGAAAGATTACACAGTTATTACGTTATCTTGGTTTGACCGACTCAATTCTAGTGTTCACTTCATGCTCATCAACATGTTGTGACTAAACGTTGCTAACTTAACTTACCTTTGTTACAACCGCTCTCAAGGGCACTACGCGTATCCACCTTTGGGACACTCTTGGCAACATATTAGTGGATCACACCAATATCCACGGAGTCTAGAATAGGTAGACTCCGATAGTGCGCACGTTGCGGCGAAGTTCCTCCACTGCCATTTAGCCGTTTATAGGCCAGCAGCGTTGTTCGCTTTATCTGCTATCACACACATCGCGATATAGTCTGGTGCCTATCCAAGAGAGACATGTTGTTTAATCTTTTACTAGTCAAGTACGTTGTTTATTAGGTTGTTAACTAGCCGCCTAAGTGCTTTCAATTAGTCTCCCTCACACAAACTACTCTCTTCCTAGACCACTAGACACGGACAAAGCCTAACACATACACAGACCTTGACGAATAGTAACTCATCAAAGCACAGGCCAATCATACCCTTCCGACGGTCCCGAACTTCAACTCCCTTGAAGAGTACATTCGGTGCCGGAACTAAACGCATCAGAAGCTTAGTCATGGCTTGTTCATGTTCATTTAGTATCTTTACATCTAAGAGTAACATTTAGAACCCATCTCGAGGCTTAAAGACACATAAAGGGAAAACAGCACTTAAGAGCCCCATCCGGACGGACAGGAGAGGCTATCCGGACGGATAACTGTTCTGTCCGTACGGATAAAACACAGTACAACTTTCTTCCTGATTCAGTGAAATATCCGTACGGATAAGTGATACATCCGTACGGACAGACCCAGTCTGCACAAGGGAAAACAATTTTCTGCACTCTTACAGTTTCTACTCAATTCCAACCAAGCTTAACCCCATTCTAAGCCTCAAAACAACAGAAAAAACAACACCTTATTTATCCCATATCATCTAACAAAAGTAAGATCACATCATAGTATAATTTCATCACCAAAACACCTCAAATCATAACTAATGCAATAAAGAAGATTTCCTTACCTTATCAAAGCACAAAAACTCCAAGAAGGCTTCAGACAAACTGCAGGATTTTTGCCTCACTCCAACAAAACCCTATTTAATCCATAGCCAATCCAAGAACCGATTAGGATTAAGGTTTCTAACACTCAAAGCTACGAATTTAACAACTCTCTACAACCAGACGTGATCAAACGTGATGAAACCAAGATTAGGGTTAATTTCTTACCTTGACAAAACCTAGAAAACTTGGTATCAACACGATCCTTGAAATCTCACGATGCTCCTGCCGCAGACGAAACTGAAAACGGAGTAGAAACGAATCGTGAATTTGAAAAAGCCTCTTCTCCTTCTTCCTTGCTTTCAAAACTCAGACCTCTCTTATGTTTTAACGTAAAAAGCTTCTGATTAAATTCCCTTTTGATTAGTGGGGAGGTTATTTCCCCAAATATAGCCTCCTCACTAATTAACTTGCCATTAACACCCCTAAAACACATAATTTACAAATCAGCCCCCAATTAACATGTATATACATATTCGAGTTATATATATATATATAATTACATATTTTAATCCATAAAAGATAAATATAATATTTCGTTCTCGCAAATTGACACGTCTGCCCTTTCTCGAGAATCGGAATATTACATGCGGTCTACTACTTCAATTCAAACTAGTCATAACCATTTTATCACACCATATAGGTTGATAACACGTGTTGGTTATAAACCAGGAAATCGTGCAATGCAGATTCATGGTGAAGCGTGGTACTATATGTTTCGTGAAAACTCTTCTTTTAGGATTTAGACGTGGATAAACAAGATTTATTCATAATGTAGATATCGAGAGACCACTTTTTTAAGTTTTTCTCTCAAACACAGTGAACAGAGCTCGTGAACTTCGTCTAGCTCGTGCTTGATATATGCATTCTAGTCCAATTTCGCTTGGTTTGGCTTTTCTAGTCCAATTTCGCTTGGTTTAGCTTTTCTGCGGTTTGTTTACATGCGTAAATGCTTTTGGTAAAAAAAACCGACTTTTTTCTTCAGAAGGAATAGTGTTCACATCTTTTGGCATAAGAAGAAACTCAGGATAATGGATTGTACGAACCTTATCTTCATCGTTAATAAACATACAATTGTCCCCTATATCATTAAACAAATTAATCAATGGTGTTTGGAAACATGGTGAGTCCAACTTTTTAACATATTTAACCAGAAGGAGCCATTATTTGCACCTATTCAAATGTACTATACACCACACTATATATACACCACACTCGAACTGAATTTTTGAAGTGAATTCTTGCATCAAGAATCGACTTTTCAAAGGTCGAAGATGATAACCCACATTCAGAAAGTCGATTTTTGAAACAAGCATCGACTTCTAATATGTCGACTCAGTGTGGTGCACTAGTAAAATCAATGTGAATCAATATGGTGTAAATAAAGGCAACCCCATGTTCCAAACATGCATAAGTTTAACTCTTTTCATGCCAAGATGCCCAATACCATAAAACATTATTGCCTCATAATTGCAAAATCAATTCTGTTAGGAACCAGAATAAAGAAATACAGTACAATCTATCACAGCCAAGAATTCTGATTTTTTCAGTTTGCAGTTCAAGTAATGGATCCGATTTCTGGGTTCTTGATCCAACTATTCAACTGTTTCCTCTGTGGTCACATTGACCTGATCATACCGGTTTGAACTCAAGACAAATTCAACTTCACAACCCAGAGACTTTCTCGGGAACTTACATATCTCCTGAAGAAACTCAAACTTTGAGCTATCCCTGAAACAATCGAGAGATATCTTCATAACTTCAAGAACACTTCCATGCTTTAACATATATTGTATCATTTCACGTTCATCGCCAAAACCACAATAAACATCAAGTACAAATTTCTTTAAGCTGTTTGACAAACATCTCGGAACTTCTAGAGGAACAGTCCAGTTTGTGTGATTATGATCTCTATCTTGATAATTTGGACTCTGTAATCACAGAAAACACATCTATCAATCATACTAGCCAATGTTAACTTAATAGAAACTATACTCTCATTCACAAACACACTTTGCAGATGTCTTCTAACCTGATTAATGGTGAGTACTTTTAAATTGTCTGCGTTTTGAATAAAATCTCGTAAAGGGCTACAATCACAACAATAAACTTCTGCCTCCAATCTCACCAATCTCTTAAACTCGGTCGATAAGCTGATTGAGGCACAATTAAGAGCCTAATAATATCAAATGTTAGTGATCCATTGTAGGCATTCACATACATAATAGTATACAAATCATTAATGCTCATAGAGAAAAGATTAGCTTACCCACATAACGTCGCCGGATAAAATAAGAGTTTTAGCACAATCGAATTCACGAACCAATTCAACAAACGGGTCACAAAATTCGGGTTCAGTGAAATCATAGCCACGGATATTAATCCCGATGTCAGCTTCAACCAGAGAGCTTAAACTTTCTTCCACAGAAATATGATCTATGAAACCATATATCGTGAGGTACTCAAGTGAAGAAGCTCTCAATATTAGTCTGTAACGAAAAGTATCCAAAGATGGTTCTGTTTTGTAATGGATACACAACTCAAAACGTCTCAAGGAAGTTGAAGATACTACAAACGTAAAATCAGAGTAACTATCTCTTCCAAAATATTCCATCACGTAGTCTACGTCCATACATAGGCACAAAAAATTTAACATCGGGCATCCGTTTATTAGTTCTTCAAAAGCATTCATAGACTTGAATTCAACCGAAAGAATCTTTAGAGTTTCGAGTCTTGGAAGAAAAACCGCATCTGAGTCACAAAGACAAACGCCCTCACACAATTCCAATGATCGTAGTGACTCGCAACTGAAAACACTTATAGGCATTTCAATCGGTTGAGGACTATTATTTAGCCCAATTCGATTCTCGACACATAGAAAAATCTCTTGGACATTTCTTGAAATTGCAGTTCTGATCAACGAATGTACACGAAATAAAACACAACTAGGTTTCCACAACAAACGAAACTTTTGTAGCGATCTAGCATCATGGAGAAGCAAAACACGGTTGACGTCTTCTACGAATTTCATATCTCCAACTTCACTCTTACCCCAATGGCTAAAAGAAAGATTATCGACTGTTCTCCACAGAAATTTCCATCTTTTTGAAAGAATGGAAGTAGCTACAGCATACTTTGTGAACAGAAAAGACAGAACAATACCTAAAATGTGGTCAGGTAAAGCGCTGATCCTATCAACCGAATCAAGATAGTTGTTTTCTTGAATCCCAGAAGAATCATGGTGATTTATACTGGAATTTCTTCGCTTCATCGTTAGCTACCGATTATTTTCCTACCCGATTCAGCTGAATTGAAAATTTAAACAGAGCTCTCTTGCATATGAAAATTAAGGCGAGGTATAGATATGGATGGAATACCGAGAAATCGGAGAGCAATAAATCTGTATAATCAGTTAATACGGGAAAAGTATGGAATTTGATTTCGCTCTGCAACATTTTACTCCATTAAAGTGGAGCCCCAAATCCTCTGGTTGCCCTAATTCCCTCCATGTCTGTTGTGCCCGCCATTTTCTTTGGGGTTGTCCCCGCCATTTTCTTTTCCTAACTAATCTGTTTTTGTTTTTATTTTGTGATAGTGTATCTATTAAAATTTACGCAGTTGTTAATCCATGTCACAACGGATATACATACCGGAAAATCATACGGGTATTCGACTTCTTAAAAATCGAATGTATGTTCAACTCTGCAGACAGTGAACTGACCGTAAGGTAGGTAAGCTCAATGTAAGCTCCAAACCGATATTCGATTTCTGAAATATTGAATTTAACCCAACTTTACAGAAGATCAGGGCCGGCCCTCATGTGAAGCCGGAGAGACGGCCGTCTTAAACCCAACAGTGTCGAAAGGGCCCAACGGTACATGTTTCGCTAAAAAAATAAAAAATTCCGTGTAGATTCAATCTGATACAACCTAATATAATATGTTAATTTTTTTTTATAAAGGCCCACATTTTTTTTTACTCTAATCAATAAAGATCCCAATAAAAAATTTTACTTGGCCAAAAACAAAATGGGTTAGCCGTGATATCAATTGAGAAAAATATGGTTAATACATTTACAATTCTACTTTGATTAGTGATTTCGCCTCTAAATGTGTTGCAAGAGCGAACTTGAAATAGTAATATGTAAGTATGTAAGATTACGCTTTGGTTGACAACATAGAAATTGGATAATCTTAGTACATGGGTTCGGAAATGGTCTAACCATGGTTGGGCGAGTTCAATTGAGCTACGGCTCGATTGACTCCCCTCCACGTGTGACGTTTGCACGGGGGTTCGACAAAACTTAGCATATCCGATAAGCCTTCGGGCTAAACGGGGCTTCTCTTGCCGGATCCGACCGACAGTCACATATGTTCCAACGAATGAGACGGCGTAGGCTTGCCTACTTAACCGACCCTGTTCGGAGTACTTTGATTTATTGTTTCTTATTGTCAAGACCGAAACCGTAATTAGTAAACCCACCACTTTTCAAATTATTGAGTGGGAGCGGGGAAGGCGACAGCCAACCCCACGGCCTCTACTATAGATGCAAGCACGTGAGAGAAGGGTGACGCCTCGAGCCGCTTTGATTTCGGCCCCCTACGGATGGTGTTCACCCCTATCAAAATTCAAGGCTTGGTCTCCGAAAGGATAGGATTTTGGGTACTCGTTGAGTCACTGACCGACCCTACGGCGGCATACTCGGGGCGTACTTTGAGATTTGATATAGTAGGTCACACTCTTTATGGACATTTTCGAAATGTCTAGGCTAGAAAAAGGAAGGTAATCGATGATTAAGGTCCGGGATGTCTGATTCCCGTGAGATGTTCGATTCTCGAAGCTTAATCATTGAGAGAGATTGTCTCAGTTTAACCGTCACCTCTTTGACCTACCCTATGGCGGCACTGAGGTGCGAGGTTAAATCCTTGGAATGGTAGGATAGACTTTAAACAAGTTTATTATTTCTAAAATAAAAATCTAGTAGTGAAATTTTAATTTTGAATTTAACTTTCTGTCATGTTTATTCACAACTTTAATCTCTAGGCTACTAAACTGTTAGTAATAGGACTTCATTAAAAATGTGGAAAGTAACAAGTACGTTGTAATTATCAATAAATGCAGTTAATTTTCGGAAAAGATTTTCTCTTGAGCCTTTAAAAACTTAAGTGACATAGTATAGGTATGTCACGGATGTCACTCGAGTTGAACGAGAGACGACCGTACTTAGTTTACAAAAGATGATATAGGACTATCAGATAAATTCATTTAGTGAATTTTAAAAGTGTAATTACACATCAAATTTCTAATTGAAAAATCGGAAAATCATACATAAGGCGTTGCTAGTTAGACGGTATTTGAAACCGATAAACTAGTGGGAGCCTTAGTCTTATAATTTGTTGTTTTTCTGAATCATTAGAAATGTGTAATAGACTGGACATGAGTTTCTTCATTCATTGGAAAAACAAGAATAAAGCGTTTGCTAGTTAGACAGTATTTGGAACTGATAAACTAGTGGGAGCTTAGTTCTGGAATTTTTCCAATCTTTGAAACATTATGAACAAAGCATTGCTAGTTAGACAATATTTGGAACTGATAAACTAGTGGGAGCTTAGTTCTGGGTGATTTTCTAATCTTTGAAAAATCATAAATACAAATTGTTGCTAGTTAGACGGTATTTGGAACCGATAAACTAGTGGAAGCTTTATTATGATTTTTAAACCATTTGAACAAAGTGTTGCTAGTTAGACGGTATTTGGAACCGATAAACTAGTGGGAGCTTTGGTCTTATGATTTGACGATTAAAAAAATCGAATAGTCCAAGCTAGTAACACTATCATTAGACATCCCACAGTTCAAGAGTAGCGTCTACTCAAACGAACTCGCTAGTTCAAGACTGTTTCCATCTAAGGAAAGTCGAGAATGGGAAAGAATGTTTATACGTGTTAGTCATCACCTAAGTAGTTTTAAGGCTAAACCGGAAAGTTAATAAAGTGGAAATTAGAGGATAAGGAAAGTGATTTCAGATCACTGACCTATGCATCCTTAGCAATTTTCTCAAAAGCTAAGTTCTTTGGAAGAACTAGGTAGCTTTGCATTTAACGATAAATAGAATAGACAACGGGCATTTATTTCAGATAGACTAGTGGGAGTGATATAAGGAAATCAATCTCGGATTCAATTCTTGAGTATCACAGAAAATTCATTTTCTGTTTTCGGATTCGTTGGAACGAACGTATTCATTTTCAATAGGATAATTTGTTTGTCTTATTGACGATAAATATAACATTCGTAGCACGAACCCAAGACTCGGACTTTTGTTTGATAAAGTCAGAACCACTAAGAAATGCTGAATAGGTATATGGAACACATCTTAAACAATATAAATGCAAATGGTTTCCGTATTTAGATAAACACTTCTTTATATACTATTAATTAGTGCATTTTCCCTAAACGACAGGATCTGCAGACTGGCTTAGGTTGATTCCTATCTCCCAGTCAAAGGAACCCTATCTCAAATGAACAATGCCTAAGTTTCCTTTCACTCGGGAAAGGGTAACAGATTTAAAGACGTTACATAGCTTGTTCATATCGACCTTCGGGGTCATATGAAAGATACATCTTGTCTAACAACTATTCAAGACTCCGGTAAGTTTATCCAAAATATTTGGAGGAAATCTCTGATTTCATCAGAGATAGAGTGTTCCATACTCAGAAAAAGATTATTGCGCAGTCTTCGGGACTGATGCTCGGCCTGCCTCTCAGTGAAATGTTTTCACTAAGGGATACACCATATATTTGCCTTATATAGTTATTGATGTGCTACGATACGCTGCTGAACTCATTTAAGATATTGGTTGCAAAATAACGGTTTACGTTGTAATGAAAAACCGAGAAGTCTATCTAGAAAATGCCTACACATTTGTGGATACAGAGTGAATTCGGTTCACCCCACTTCCGCAAATATAGACATTTAGCATTTAGTGCTTGAAGGTAGGACTAGAAATTTTGCGTACACGTTCAGGTCGTGAAATATCTTAATGCATTGAGTAAAGGTTGGTTATAAAACTCGTAAAATCAGAGAATGACGGTTATACTGTCAAACCCGGTCTGATAGAGTCTATAAATAACAACCTTAGATCTTGAAGTATTTGTACTCAAGATGTTACTAACTGATTTGTTCAGTCCACATCCAACACCGGCAGTTGGTGATAACACTAATAAAAACTACTAAACTAGATCAGTATATCAATCCACCCCGAACGCAGTGGGAGTATAGTTTGTCCACTACCCATTGCAGGACCTTATGGTCTATAGAGTAGATTGATGACCTATAGTCCTTCGTGGGCTGTATAGGATCCTGATCATAGAGGTTGGTTTAAAAAGCCATAACCCTGTGAATGGAGTTTGATACTCCAGCTCTGTTGAAACTCTTGTAGAACCACCTGGGTATCTCAGGCCCAGTTGGAGTAATTGGAACTACATGGAGAAGATTCGAATGAATAGGAAAGTTTAACTTTCAACGCAAAGCTGAGTAATTTAGGGGTGATTCCCTAAAAGATAGAGAGTTAACCAGACCGTGATCTCTCTTACCACTCAGTCTTGCTTGATTTCGTCCGAAAGCGGGAAATAGGGGTGATTCCCTAAGACTTCCTTGCCGAACAACAGAATCTGAATTCATTCAGAACATAAGGGTTTTAGCTAAGAACAAATAACGGATTCGTTACAAAGCAGAAAATATGGGTGATTCCTTAAGACCTTTTTGCGAGACTAACGGTATCTTAATTTATTCAGAAAGAACCTTTGGCAGGATGCCTGCCATAGCTTATATCCTTTAGGAATTCAAGAAAACCTCTAGGTCATTTCAAAGTCATATATTTTAATATGTGGACTTGACCAGAATATTGATAAGTCTTTCGTAGACTGGGCATCAATATTAGTAAAGTAGTATGTAGATTAGTGTTTGTGAATGGTAACACTGAAACAGTTGGAAACAACATGGATGTGTTATCTGAAGTCAGAGTCTGAAATGCCATCGGGATTCATTCTAAAGGATTTGATTCGCTCAAATTCTCGAGAATCGATCATTGGCAATCCCATCCATACACTTAGTTAAGATATTCTTGCATTTATGCAACATTCAACGATGTAGTCTACCCTACCTCTCAGGAATGATTATCTAAACCTGTGGATGAATAGTAAATGGGATGTTTAGTGAGTCCTCAAGTCTCTTCGGGAGAATGAGGAATAAATGCTAGTATAGTCAGGTGCAAACTAGAATATAAGTGATAACACTGATTCTGGCTTTAGGTCAGATTGAGGATGATTGTTAAATCGATCTCGGTATCAGTGTTTACTCATGTGATAAAGTATCATCCAGTAAGCCAATACCACCTCATTGGAGAGGTAGCTCATAAGGATTTTGCAATCACTAGAGGTTATAAGCATATTGAAATCGTACCACCGGATTAGATGGAAGGGCGACGTTTCGATCCCAAAGATTGACTCAAGCCGCCAACCTACATAATCAGTGTACCAAGTCACATGGTATTCAGATTCTAAGTACGCGTCGGGTCACTGACCTACCCTGCAGCGGCACACTCCGGTCGTGCTTGGAAGGATGAATTACTAAGATGCGCTTGGAGGGTACAGATTTGAGGGATCCGTCTTACTTGTTTTGAGCAAGTGGGAGAATGTTGTAGATATAGATATAAAGGGTGTGCTCTAAAACAATTAATCCACTTGACATTCGTGCAAGTGGGAGATTGTTAGGTGTAGTGCCCGAAAGACAATTATAAAATTGTTTTTAGGACATAATTAATAATTCATCTTATTATATGCATGTATGCTTATAATTAAGACACTACTGAAAACCCTAAGTACCTCGTTTATGTAATCACATAACTCAGTGTATGACTATACACAAGAGGATTGAGTTAGTGAGATGTACCTTCCACCTCCTTTCTCCGGTCATCTCTTCCAGATCCACCGCCGTTTCTGCAAACAAGCTTAGCCGATGTACCTTCCTCTCACCATGCATCTCCAACACCAGAGCTCAACCAGACCACCACCACTCTTACACCGTTCAGTACAAACCTCAATCAAATCTGCACCATCAAACTTGATAGATCCAACTACCTATTGTGGAAGTCAACAATCCTGCCAATCGTTCGTGGCCACAAGCCGGATGCTCACCTTTTTGGAACAAAATCTCCACCACCGAGGTCTTAACAACCTACAATCCGACCACCGGATTTCCTTGCGACGTCCCAAACCCAAAGATTTGAAGAATGGACCACAAAGGATCAACTCCTAGTTGGGTGGCTTATGAGCTCAATGAAGGAAGAAACCCTAATTGAGGTAATTGGGTGTACAACGGCTAATGAAATCTGGACTTGTTTGGAGGTTCTCTACAACAACAAGTCTGAAGCACGAATGCTGGAATACAAAACAGCCCTTACAAAAACCGAAAAAGGGTCCAAATCAATGATGGATTACCTTGCATTGATGAAGTCATATTCTGATGGTTTAGCTGTAGCAGGGTACCCAATCACCAAGGGTGAGCTTATCCTTGCCACTCTTGGAGGTCTGAGCAAAGAATATGAATCAGTCATAGTTAATATGACCTCAAGAATTGGGTCCCTATCTTGGCAAGAGGTGCAGTCACAACTAGTCATCCATGAGAGGCTTATAGCCTGATTTAATCCAACTGCATCCCTGGAAATAGGACAAGCTGCTGCAAATTTAGCAACCAGGTCTGGGAATAATAGGTCCTACAATAGGAACACTGGTACTCAAGAAACTGGAAGAGGAAGAGGCAATAGAGGTGGTAGGATTTCCAGAGGAAGAGGGGGTAGAGGAACAAGCAACAATAGCAACAATGGAACTCCAAGACCTGTATGTCAAGTGTGTGGAAAATCTGGTCATATTGCTGTGGATTGCTGGCACAGGTTTGATTCTAATGTTGGAATCCCAAGCACTGGAGGGAACTCTAATCAGCACAGGAACAATAACGGTGATTATATAGCTTCTTCAGACACTATGAGTGATGCAAGCTGGTACATGGATAGTGGAGCAACGAGCCATGTCACTTCTGATCTTAACAATCCCCACATCAACTCTGGATATGAAGAATCAGACACCTTAACAGTAGGTAATGGTGAGCATCTTTCCATCCTTCATGTAGGTAATTCCACACTTTGTGGCACACACTCAGCACTCACACTCAAAAATATACTTCATGTACCTGACATCACAAAGAACTTACTTAGTGTCTCCAAATTGACTGTTGACAATCCTGTTCTAGTTGAATTTTACTCTTCTGGCTGTTTTGTGAAGGACAAAACCACAGGGATGGTGCTGCTGGAAGGGGAACTTAAGGATGGTCTGTATCAGTTAAAGTTGCCTAAGGAGTCTAGCCAGAGCTCACCTCACTCCAAGAATGCCTCTCTTATTGTTATTCAGTCTAAGTCTAAGTTGAATGAGTCTGTAAGCCAATGTGGCCCCATAGAGTCCTTTGTTTGTTCTGTGAACTCTCAAGAAAAAGCCATTCTGTGGCACAGGAGATTTGGACATGCTTCTAGTAAGTTCATAGACCAAGTTTCTAAGCTGTGTAATCATCCTATTAATAAAATGTCTGTGTTTTGTGAGGCTAGCCAGTATGGAAAACACCATAACTTGCCCTACACTGTGTCTGAAACTAAAACCACTCATCCTTTGGATCTCATACACTCTGATCTATGGGGACCTTCCCCAGTCAGGTCCACTAATGGATACACCTACTGCATTCACTTTATTGATGACTTCTCCAGATTTACTTGGATATATCCATTGAAAATAAAATCTGATGCATTAAAGGCCTTTCTTGATTTTAAATCCCTGGTTGAGAAACAATTTGGCACCACCAAAAAAACTCTGCAATCTGACTGTGGGGGAATACAGGACCTTTGAACCAATTCTGAAACAACATGGCATTATTTTCAGACACCCCTGTCCTTATGCACATGCCCAAAATGGCAAGGCTGAACGCAAACACAGACATAGTTGAATTAGGTCTCACTCTTCTTGCTCAGGCTGCCATGCCACTTAAATTTTGGTGGGAGAGTTTCAGACAGGCTGTGTCCATTATTAATACTCTTCCTACCCCTGTTCTATCTCAGAAGTCTCCCATTGAAGTCCTTAGTGGCAAATCACCCAACTATGACACCTTTAGAGTATTTGGATGTGCTTGCTATCCCTACTTGAGACCATATCAAAATCATAAGTTCCAGTTCCATACCAAACTGTGTGTCTACCTAGGAACCAGTCATGATCACAAAGGTTGTGTGTGTTTAGAGCCATCTGGAAGACTTCATGTTTCCAGAGATGTGGTATTTAATGAGAACCACTTTCCCTACAAAACATGATTTCCTAGCAAAATCTTTACTCCTGTTTTTGTGTCCAATGAAAGTTAGAATCAAGAACCTATTGTGTCTGTTTCTAGTATTCCAGGTCAACATTTCTCTGTGAGCAATATTGATACAGGCCATCATATAGTAGCACCTCCTGAGGTTCCCAACACACCTCCAAGATCACATTAGTCTGTTGAATCACCATTTCAACCTCAAAATTCTCCTACAAACACACCTTCATGTGGTCACTCACAGTCATCATCTCCACCAACAATGCAACAATTACCATCTAGTTCACCAATACAATCACCATCACCATCAACAACAACAATGTCCACCTCATCATCATCTCCACTGACCTCTCCATCACCTTCACCTTTATCTATGCCTTCTCCACCACCCCAACCCGTTCCACAACATCACATGCAAACCAGATCAAAAAGTGGTATATATAAACCCTGAACTTTTTACTTTCTAGCCACACATGATGCTCACCCTTATCTTGCTGAACCTACCAAGGTGTCTGATGCTTTACAACAGGTTGAATGGAAGAAGGCAATGTAGGATGGATATAGAGCTTTAATTCAGAATCAGACCTGGGAACTTGTCCCTCCAAACTCAAACTACAAACTAGTTGGCAACAAGTGGATCTTTAAATTAAAGTTAAATGGTGATGGTACAATTCAAAAGCACAAGGCCAGATTAGTTGCTAAAGGCTTTCTTCAGACCACAGGGGTAGACTACACAGAAACATTTAGCACTGTTGCAAAAGCCAGCACCATCAGGGTTATTCTAGCCCTTGCTGTAGCATGTCAGTGGCAGATCAATCAAGTAGATATCAATAATGCCTTCCTCAATGGCACCCTGAAAGAAGCTGTATATATGCCTCAGCCTGAAGGCTTTGTTGATCCAAGCAAGCCACATCATGTTTGCTGCCTTAAAAAGGCATTATATAGCCTCAAGCAGGCCCCTAGGGCATGGTTTGAAGAGTTAAGACAACAGCTTCTCAAGTGGGGATTTCATCAGTCCAAATCTGATGTTTCTCTGTTCATCTTCGAAAGAGACACTTCCTTACTCTATGTTCTTGTGTATGTGGATAACATTCTGGTCACTGGCAACATGTCTGCTCTCATTCATAAGTTTATTCAGATGTTGCACAACATGTTTGCTCTAAAATACCTTGGTCCTGTCAGTCATTTCCTAGGCATGCAGGTTTACAGAGATACCACTGGCTTGTATCTTAGCCAGCACATGTATGCATCTCAGTTGTTACAAAAACTTGGGTTCACCAACCTTAAACCCTGCCCTACACCAATGGCAGTTGGCATTGACATGACCAGGACTGATAGTCCATTCATGGACAACCCAACATGGTATAGAAGTGTTATTGGGGCTCTCCAGTACATGACTTTCACCAGACCAGACCTGGCCTTTTCTGTAAATTCCTTGAGTCGGATATGCGGCAACCTAGAGTATATCACCGGCGGTTGCTCAAGAGACTCCTCAGATATGTTCAGGGCACCATAGACTGTGCCCTACACTTTGTTCCAGATCAGGGAATTCATATTGTTGGATATTCAGATGCTGATTAGGCCTGTGACAAAGCTGAAAGAAGATCAATTGCAGGTTACTGTGTGTATCTATGTGGCTCCCTAGTCTCCTGGAGTTCTAAAAAGCAAGGAGTTGTCTCCCGGTCTAGCACTGAGTCTGAATATCGATCCTTGGCAAATACTGCTGCTGAAATACAGTGGCTCACCTCTCTGCTATCTGAGCTGTCCACTCCTCTTCCAAAAACAGCTACAATATGGTGTGACAATCTTAGTGCTCAAGCTCTCGCCTACAACCCTGTCTTCCACAATCGCACTAAGCATGTGGAAATTGATATTCATTTCATCAGAGATAAAGTATTGAAAGGGGACCTGCAGATCAAACACATTCCATCCACTGAGCAAACTGCTGACTGTCTTACTAAACCACTATCCATCACCAAGTTCAGCCAAATCAGAGACAATCTTCAAGTGGTTAAGAACCCCGTTCGATTGAGGGGGGATGTTAGAGGATAAGATCAATAAGGGTATTATTGTATTTACTTTATGTATGTGAGGTGGCATAACTGTCTTGTATTGCAAGATAGGGTTTAGCCTAGATTGAGTATATGTTAATGTAATGTTTTTGCAATTAATGACAAGAAAGAATTATTCTAGAATCTAACTGCGATTTTCATCATTTTTTTTTTGTTCGTTGGCTTTTGTCATTATCTGATTTTGAGGGTGATTTGTTGATGGTTCATCTATCACATTTGATAGAAGCATTTATTTGCACCACTATGAATCACACTTCTTCTTGTGCACTCGAATTTCAGAAAGTCGATTATCGATTTAAGAATCGAGACCGACTTTCCGAAGTCGATTTAAGTGGATTTAATTATTGTTTTCCTTGCAAAGATATGGCGCAGAATTATTAAGTCATTTTTTAATTTGCAACAAAGTCATGACAAAAGGAAGAAATAGAGTTATGTTGGCTGCATATTCTGTATAAATGAAAGTATTTGAAGACTGGAAGGACAATTTGTTGCTGGGCCGAAGGGCCTAATAAAAAAGCATGAATGCGTAAGGGTTATTATTCAATGTTTGCGTTCCTTAGGTTATACTAAGTCTGCAACATGTCTGGAATTAGTGTCTAGAATTTCATATACATCTGGTGAATTCTAAACCCTGGAACCTTGTATACTTGAACTGCAATGTTTAAGTGAAGAATCGAGAGCAACTCCGGGTTTTGCCGGAAAAAAAACAGCAAATATGTGACGCCCATGTCCCGGATACCGAGTCGCTATCCGGAAAAGAACGCCCGGTACGCATATAATTAAATTTTAATCTAATTATACACATAAGCCTTACGTAAGAAAACATCAGAAAACAAACGGAAGGTAAAACGACTGACTCGGATACTTAAAACAACCACTAAAAACGATCGAAAGTAACACATGCTGCATCTATTACATCATCAAAGACTTATTATAATCGTCAAATACAAATGTATCCATTAAAAAACGTTAACCATGAAGTCAAACCATTGATCTCCATCAGTACAAGGACAAGAGAATCGATCTATACCCCAAAAGTAAACAGAAAGTAAAGACAGTAGTCGTCATTTGCATCATCTCCGGGTCACTCCTCAGTGGCCTCAAAACAACCTACAAAAACACCACCTTCTCGGGGTGGGGACAAGAGAGAAGAGGGGGTAAGTACATACGTACTTAGTAAGGGTAGAAGAAACGGTAATAATAAATAGCAGTACATACATACATAGCATGAACATTTTCTACAATCACTACCACATAAGTTGTAATAGTAGAGCTCACTCACCCTCTACTAGCTCCGTAGTATACCTTGCACAAGTAAGGTTTGTTACATCAATACCAAAGGACACTACGCATGGTGAAAATACACCACAACATGGTTTGCACCGCTCTGGGGGCATGGACTTATGTTCCATGTGGGAGTTACACATTGTCCCGTAGGAGTAGTAAGTGTCCCATGCTTCGATATAAAAAATGTGCCTCACCAATGATATTGACGTTTTAGCTTTTAGACTCCCACATATGTATTTACGAGTTAAGTTCTAATCACCCGATTTATTCACATAAAGGCTTCCTAGGAACTTCTAGTCCTAGACGTCTAGTTACTCTACCTAGCACATTGTAAAAGGATCAATGACTACTAAGTCAAAGTCCCATAAGGCCTAAACAACGCCTTCCGGTGCTCCCACCTTCTCCCTGCAGAGGGTCTCAGTTGTGGTGCGATTTGATACCAAGGCTACCAGAAGTCGATGTTAGACATTTTCAATTAACGTATAATGCCCTCAAGGGCATACATACCAATCAATAACATGTTGTACACAAAGCAATAACTAAACAAGGTGAACAGACACCTTTGGCGCCTACAAACATTGTCCAGAACTTTACATACCATTCTGCCCCACTCTTAGCGCCCACCAAACCTCCTTGGCGTCCGCCAAGAGTGAACAGAGTCACACCGCTTGCTTTTGGCGCCCGCCAATACTTACACAATCATCCTGTTAACCTGCTGTAATTTCCTACTCAATGATCACCAACCTTATTCCAACCTCAAACCCTGTAAATTATCAGCATAAACAACAACAATTAACCTGTTTAAGAACACCCACTTACCTCGACTATGGCACTTTTACTTCTTTTTTTGATGAACTATTCGATAGTAGTATCTCGAGCCAGACTAATTCCCAGCGTTCCCGTAGTTTATTCGTGATTGCGATTACAGAACGGTGTACAAAACATCTTTCATTTATTTATTTACTTTTTCCCACGTACTATCTGCCGCATAGCTTATTCCTCCTTTCGTCTTGTTCCTCTGCTCATTTTTCCTTTGGCTCCTCACTGAACATATATTGCAACCATTATATAATATATACAAGTATCACTAATTAATCCCAAACTAAAAGTTGGTTCCTTTTTATCTTATTCTATTCTATTGATTTTTTTTTGAACCCATATTCACTAGTACTTCTCTTACGGTCACAAGCAAAGTATAAACATATATTGATTCCCTGCTACAGTGCCATACATAATTTCTTCTTTTTTTTTTTTTTAATAACCCACACAGCCTTCTGTATAACTAATAATATATACAATATATATAATACTATAGTTATTCCCAAGCATTACTGTAATATCCCGATTTTTCGGAAAGGGCATTTCCGTCTTTTAACGAAAAGTCGGAATATTATATTTATAATTTTTGGATTTAAAAAAAAATAAAAATAAAAAGGGAATTAATGGATTTGGAAATTATGGGAGTTAATGGGATTTAAGTAGGGGTTAAACTCCCATTATTCACATTAGTCAGTTTTAAAAAAAAAAAAAAGGGGAAACGGGTTCTTCATCAGAGAAGCAGCGCAGCATTGGGAAAGAAAGAGGGCTGGGAGAGGGTTTCAAAAATTGAAGCTAATCCGTCGCTCGTTTGTACGTACTCCTCAAGGGAAAAACGTTCTACGTAACGCAAGGGTCGTTTGGATACTAATTTCGCCCAAAGAAGGTTAGTCTTTATGGAGTTATGGTTTACGAGTTTCGGACGAGTTTGAAGGTTAGATTTCGTTTTGGCTTGAAACCGTCGAATTTCTACCCTTGATATCTCCCTCGTTTCTATTCCGTTTTCAGATCGTAGCATACCGTTGGAATCCTCGTGACGAGAGCTTCGCATCGGTACCAGGAACATCATCTAATTCGGAGTATTTAGGCAGAAAAGGTAAGGAGAAATCCTTACGTTTTCAGTTTCGAATTTGTAGCATTTGTGTTGTTTTCCTTGCTGTTTTAGTGATTCAATTGGCATTAAATTGATGTCTATGAGATGGTTGATATTTTGGTATGGCTGGTAGATTAATTGCGTAGGAATTGGTTGAGAGAGTTTGGTTTTTGGTTGAAAAATGGATGAAAACGATGAGGGTTCGCGATGCGCTTTCGGAAAATTCCCGTGTCGGACGGGCGTCCGGTCCTTCGTACGGGCGTTCACTCCGGAGCCGGTCTTTCACCTTGTTTATTGTGGCTTTCAACTATCGTTTAGGATTGTTTAATCAACCTTAAACCTTTGTAAACGTATTACTATTTTATTTTAAGACCTTTAAAACTTACTTAAGTTTAGAGTTGGTCTTTTGATCATGATGAGTGGTGTCGGTGAGGGAGTGTTATCTAAATGAACTAGGACGGCTAGTTAATCACTTATTACTACACAACTTGCTAGATAAAAGATTAAACACCATGTGGTCTTGGGTAGATCCCGAAGATCTATAGCGTGATGTGTGAACAGACAAAAAAGTGAAGGTCCTATCGGCCCGCAGCCTATAGGCATCGCCGTATGTTCATACTATCGGAACCGGTTATTGTATCCCGAAGATTTCAATACGTTCCGGGGTTATTGTATCCCGAAGATTTCAATATGTCACGTTCCACCTTGATAGCATGTTGTAACAAAGATAAGCTAAGTAGTTACGAGTTTAGGCATATTGGGAGATGTAACCTTTATGCGTAGAATCGAGTCGGTCTTGCCTTTTTAGTAGAAATCTAATAATAATGAACCTTATATATTCTAAGCTTAAACGTACTTCTCTTCCTTACTGTGTATTATATACTTACCCCTTGTGCATTTTTGTTATGTGCTTGGGGGTGAGAAGGCGAACAGGATTTCGAGTATTACGAGGAGTATGTTCCCGAGGAGGATCTCTGAGCTTGATATTTCATTTTATGCACTTTTATTTATATTTGAGTTGTTGTACTGTTTTATATACTTTTTCATAGTACCTTGGGATGACGTGTGTTCATCTCTATTTCTTATTTCATAGTATTTTCGTTGGACTGTTCGAGAGACTTCAGTTGTATTGATTTGATTCACTTTAAGCTTTTAGTACATTTTCTGATTTCTAGTATCTGTAAGGACATTTATTACCCGAGCTTTAATATTTTTCCGCGCACTTTGATTGTATTGATTGTAGGCTTACATATATAAATGAATTAAATTTTATTTATGTATGTGCCGAACGTCGTATTTCCGGATAAGGGCTCGGTGTCCGGGAGTGGGGCGTTACAGTTGGTATCAGAGATACGTGTTCCTTAGGCTTCTATTCTTTGAGTCTAACTCAATCTTATCTTTAGATCCTTAGTAACACTCGGTTCACTTGGTTGTCGTGGATGAGTAGAAACACAAGATCGAGGACTTTGGCTCTTGGTAATCGACATCCGAGAGGGGTGAAACCTCTGGGGTCGTCGCGGCTTGTCACCGCCGCCTCGCACGGCCTACACCGTCACCCGAGCCGGAGCAGTTTCGGATCGGATCCACCACCACCTCCTCCACCCGTGGTTAACCATGCAACGTCACTCGGCCTTCTTATCAACCCAGGTCGGGCAAGACGAGCGAGAGGACGGTTGTCTACCCACCACCGGTGACACAGCACCACAAGAGGCTATCCCTCGCATGGTTTTCGGCACCGCAGTACCCTCCGCGATCCTCGCCGCACCTAGATTATCCTCCTTACCAGGCTAAGCATCAGGCTCCGTATTACTGTCAGCAGCAGCCGCAGGTACCCCTTGGTTATCCCCCGGTCTATCAGCCTTTTAGGCCACCGGTTCAGCAGCAGCAGCAAATACCCTATGGCTACCCTCCGGTTTACCCACCAGTTAGGCCGGTTGTTGAGTCAACACCACCAGTAGATTGGCACACTAGGCTGAGAAGAAACCGTATGCAAGATTTTTATGGGAATGTGGAACATGCAAAGGCTGAGGAATGGATCAGAAGTTTTGAGAAATCGTGTAGGAATATAGGTGTCCCTGAGACAGAGATGGCCCAGTTAGCGGTCGGTTTTCTTTTAGGTTCGGCCGAGGCTTGGATAGATGCGGTTCAGAGTAGCAGCGGTAAGGTAACAGATTGGGCGGCTTTTAAAGCCATGTTTTACAACGAGTATTTTCCGGCAACGGTACAAGCGGAAAAGCCGCCGCTTTACGAAACTTGAACAAGGTAATCACACGACGTTGTCCCAAGACACAAATCGGTTCAATGAGTTAGGAAGATTTTATCCGGAGTTGATGCAAGTGGAAGAACGAAAAATGGCCCGTTACAAGGACGGTTTGGCATATGGGATTCGGTCGGGCATGCTAGGCTTTACAAAGAAGGAATATGGCGAGCTATCGAATAAAGCCTTGGAAGTCGAGACTTTCGGGAAGAGAGCTACAAGTGGTGGTTGGTAATAAAAGAAACTTTGAAACAAGTCGTGCGTGGCGGAGGGGCTCCGCAGCGGCCAGCTTAGGAGGTTGCCCGCACGGTCGGCCAGCTAGACCACCGGTTGGTGCCCCACCGCGCCGGGCCACCATTTGGCGCTCCACCGGCAAACCTAGACCACCGACTACCTCAGGTTGTTTCTTTTGTGGTGAACAGGGTCATTTCTCCAGGAATTGTCCACGCAAGGTAGCCAGTGCTCAGGCAGGTCAGCCTAGTAGAGCAGTCCGAGTAAGCGTGTGCGTATGTTTGCTTGTTGATGCCGCAGAGGTTGAGCCGAGAGAATGATGTGATCACAGTACCTTTTATGTTTGTTTTGTTCTTTTGAGTTATTTATAGCATGCTTGGAACATGTTGTAACTTTAGTTAACTGGACAAATGCATGATAGGTATGATAAGAGTAGGCAATCTAAGTAGTCGTGGCCTTATTTGATACATGAGCTTCAACCACCTTTGTGTCCTCTAGGATTGCTAAGAAACTAAATTTACCTATGGAGCCTTTGAGAGATACTATGGAGATTGTTACACCCCCAGGCAAGGTAAATAAGGTGGTTAAGATGATACCACAAGTGGATGTTCAGGTTGGACCTTATTAGTGTAAGAGTGACTTCACGGTTATGGATTTCTCAGACTTTGATGTGATCCTTGGGATAGACTGGCTATCCAAGAATTATGTTCACTTGGATTGCAGGGCCAAGAGAGTTATTTTCAGAGTCCCGGGGAAAGCATATAAGACTTATCAGGGGAACGTTTACAGGCCAGGCAAGAAGAGACATCCTATCATTTCAGCAGTCAAGGCCATCAGGGCATGTCAGAAAGGATGTGAGGGATACTTGTTGTACGCAGTGGATGTAGAACAAGTGAAACCTAAGTTGGAAGATACTATAGTAGTCAGAGATTATCCCGAGGTATTTCCAGATGAGTTGCTAGGAAACATGCCAGACAGGGTCATTGAGTTTGAGATACAGTTAGTCCCAGGGGCTGTACCAGTTGCCAAGGCACCGTACAGGATGGCACCGGCTGAATTGAAGGAGTTGAAGGCTCAACTCAAGGAGATGTTGGAAAGGAACATCATTCACCCCGACTTCACCCCGGGGAGCACCAGCTTTGTTTGTGAAGAAAAAGGACGGCGGATGCGGATGTGTATTGATTACGGGGCCTTGAACAATCGACCATCAAGAATAAGTACCCACTACCGAGGATAGATGATCCGTTCAATCGCCTTGCGGGGTCGGAAAGTGTTTTCAAAGATTGACTTGCGGTCGCTACCATCGCTAAAGGTTAAAGTGGCGTATATTCCGAAGACAAACTTTCGGTACTAGATATGGACATTACGAGTTCCTTGTCATGCCTTTTGGACTCACTAATGCTCCATCCGCATTTATGGATTTGATGCAAATGGGTCTTCATGCCTTACCTAGATAAGTTTGTGATTGTCTTCATTGATGATATTTTGGTATTCTCTAGGGATGAGGCGGAGCATGAAGAGCATCTACGGATTGTTTTGGAAACGTTGAAGAAGGAACGATTGTATGCAAAATTTTCCAAGTGTGACTTTTGGTTGGACCAAGTGAGCTTTTTGGGTCATGTCATTTCGTGTGATGGCATTCAAAGTTGATCCGGCCAAGGTTGAGGCGCTTAAGAGTTGGCCTACACCGACTACGGCTTCGAGGTCGAGCTTTCGGGTTTGGTGGTTATTACGTAAAGTTTGTGAAGAATTTTGCAAGGATAGCTACTCCACTCACCGGACTTACACGAAGAACACCAAGTTTGATTGGACACCCGAGTGTGAGTTAGCATTTGAGTTGTTAAAGGACAAAGTTGACTACAACACCGGTATTGGCGACTACCCGAGGTGTTCGATGATTATGATGTCTACACCGACGCTTCGGGCGGTGGTCCGGGTTGTGTGTTGATGCAGGGGGAAAGGTCATTGCCTATGCATCCAGGCAATTGAAAGTACATGAGAAGAACTATCCTACACATGACCTAGAGTTGGCGGCGAAGTGGTTTTCGCATTAAAGATTTGGAGGCACTATCTCGTATGGGGTCAAGGCTAGAATCTTCACCGACCACAAAAGTTTAAGGCATTTCTTCACTCGGAGAATTTGAATATGAGGCGGCGGAGATGGCTAGAGTTCGTGAAGGACTATGACTTGGACATTCGGTACCACCCGGGAAAGGCAAATGTAGTAGCGAGATGCCTTGAGCAGAAACCGAAGGTTTTAGAGCCCGAGTGTTGAGGCTATCACGGCAAGGGTTGATGACTTGCGGTTCAAAGAAATTTGATCGATTGAGGACCGTCGCTTGCGCACCGTTGTTGGCTAGATCGGAGTTGATGGATGAGATCGAGCAAAGCAAGACGAAGATGCGCTTTGGTTGATTTAAAGAGAGTTGCAAGAGAGAAGCCTACAGTGGGCTATGTGTTAGATCAGAGTGGAAATCTGTGGTATCAGGATCGTCTCTGTGTGCCTAATGTTGGAGATTTAAGACGGAGAGTTATGGAGGAGGCACATAAGATTGCTTTTGCAGTGCATCCGGGTTCTACCAAGATGTACAAGGATTTGAAAGAAAGATTTTGGTGGCCCTCAATGAAGCTAGAGATCGCTAAGTTTGTTTCTGAGTGTGACGTCTGTCAGAGAGTGAAAGCTGAACATAGGAAGCCAGGCGGGATGCTTAAGTCTTTGGATATCCCAGAATGGAAATGGGAAAAGATCACTATGGACTTTATTTCAGGTTTGCCTAAGACGAAGGGTGGACATGATGCTATTTGGGTAATCGTTGATAGATTAACCAAGTCGGCTCATTTCTTGCCTTTCAAGATGAATATGCCCTTGGCAAGGATGACGGAACTATATATGGACAATATAGTGAAGCTTCATGAGTCCCGCCTCCATTGTTTCGATCGGGATTCGAGGTTCGTCGGTCGGTTTTGGCGAGCTTACGGGAGGCATTTGGTACTCGGTTGGATTTGAGCACCGCATTCCATCCTCGGACGGATGGTCGGGCCCGAGAGGACTATCCGTACACTTGAGGATATGCTTAGAGCATGTGTCTTGGAGGTAGGCGGATCCCGGCGCATTATCTACCGCTTGCGTAGTTTGCTTACAACAACAGTTATCATGCGAGCATATGCCACCGTTTGAAGCTTTGTATGGTAGAAGATGCAGGACGCCATTGTTTTGGGATGACGTTGGGGAGAAACAGCTTACTGGGCCAGAGTTAGTTGAGCAAGCCAAAGAGAGGGTTCAGTTAGTGAAGAAGAATCGCAGATAGCTCAAGATAGGCGTGTCAGGGCGGATGTCGACGGAGACCGCTTGAGTTTGAGGTTGGTGATCGTGTTTACTTGAAGGCATCACCAATGAGAGGAGTAAAGCGTTTTGGTCGAAAGGAAAGTTGAGCCCGAGGTATGTTGGACCTTTTGTGATCCCGGGAGAGGATTGGACCGTTAGCCTATAGACTTCGCCTTGCCGAGTCAATGTCCGAGTTCACAACGTCTTCCATGTGTCGATGTTGAAGAAGTGTTTGACGAAGACAGAGGTTGAGTCTACAAAGTGGATCCGCAGAGATACTTCAGACAACCTCGCTTATGATGAAAAGCCGATTAAGATTCTCGAACAGAAGGAAAAGATGATTAAGAGGAAGATGGTTCAGTTGGTTCTTGTTCAATGGAGCAACCATACACCTGAAGAAGCAACTTGGGAAGTTGAAGGTGATATGATCAACGAATTCCCGGAATTTTTGGATTTACCAGGTACGTTCAAGTTTCGAGGACGAAACTCCTCTTAAGGGGGAAGGAATGTAATATCCCGATTTTTCGGAAAGGGCATTTCCGTCTTTTAACGAAAAGTCGGAATATTATATTTATAATTTTTGGATTTAAAAAAAATAAAAATAAAAAGGGAATTAATGGATTTGGAAATTATGGGAGTTAATGGGATTTAAGTAGGGGTTAAACTCCCATTATTCACATTAGTCAGTTTAAAAAAAAAAGGGGGAAACGGGTTCTTCATCAGAGAAGCAGCGCAGCATTGGGAAAGAAAGAGGGCTGGGAGAGGGTTTCAAAAATTGAAGCTAATCCGTCGCTCGTTTGTACAGACTCCTCAAGGGAAAAACGTTCTACGTAACGCAAGGGTCGTTTGGATACTAATTTCGCCCAGTGAAGGTTAGTCTTTATGGAGTTATGGTTTACGAGTTTCGGACGAGTTTGAAGGTTAGATTTCGTTTTGGCTTGAAACCGTCGAATTTCTACCCTTGATATCTCCCTCGTTTCTATTCCGTTTTCGATCGTAGCATACCGTTGGAATCCTCGTGATGAGAGCTTCGCATCGGTACCAGGAACAGCATCTAATTCGGAGTATTTAGGCAGAAAAGGTAAGGAGAAATCCTTACGTTTTCGCTTTAATTTGTAGCATTTGTGTTGTTTTCCTTGCTGTTTTAGTGATTCAATTGGCATTAAATTGATGTCTATGAGATGGTTGATATTTTGGTATGGCTGGTAGATTAATTGCGTAGGACTTGGTTGAGAGAGTTTGGTTTTTGGTTGAAAAATGGATGAAAACGATGAGGGTTCGCGATGCAGTTTCTGGAAAATTCCCAGGTCGGACGGGCGTCTGGTCCTTCAGACGGGCGTTCACCTGGAGCTGGTCTTTCAGCATTGTTTATTGTGGCTTTCAACTATCGTTTAGGATTGTTTAATCAACCTTAAACCTTTGTAAACGTATTACTATTTTATTTTAAGACCTTTAAAACTTACTTAAGTTTAGAGTTGGTCTTTTGATCATGATGAGTGGTGTCGGTGAGGGAGTGTTATCTAAATGAACTAGGACGGCTAGTTAATCACTTATTACTACACAACTTGCTAGATAAAAGATTAAACACCATGTGGTCTTGGGTAGATCCCGAAGATCTATAGCGTGATGTGTGAACGGACGGTCAAAGTGAAGGTCCTATCGGCTCCGGCCTATAGGCATCGCCGTATGTTCATACTATCGGAACCGGTTATTGTATCCCGAAGATTTCAATACGTTCCGGGGTTATTGTATCCCGAAGATTTCAATATGTCACGTTCCACCTTGATAGCATGTTGTAACAAAGATAAGCTAAGTAGTTACAAGCTTAGGCATATTGGGAGATGTAACCTTTATGCGTAGAATCGAGTCGGTCTTGCCTTTTTAGTAGAAATCTAATAATAATGAACCTTATATATTCTAAGCTTAAACGTACTTCTCTTCCTTACCGAGTATTATATACTTACCCCTTGTGCATTTTTGTTATGTGCTTGGGGTGAGAAGGCGAACAGATTTCGAGTATTACGAGGAGTATGTTCCTGAGGAGGATCTCTCGAGCTTGATATTTCATTTTATGCACTTTTATTTATATTTGAGTTGTTGTACTGTTTTATATACTTTTTCATAGTACCTTGGGATGACGTGTGTTCATCTCTATTTCTTATTTCATAGTATTTTCGTTGGACTGTTCGAGAGACTTCAGTTGTATTGATTTGATTCACTTTAAGCTTTTAGTACCTTTTCTGATTCTAGTATCTGTAAGGACATTTATTACCCGAGCTTTAATATTTTTCCGCGCACTTTGATTGTATTGATTGTAGGCTTACATATATAAATGAATTAAATTTTATTTATGTATGTGCCGAACGTCGTATTTCCGGATAAGGGCTCGGTGTCCGGGAGTGGGGCGTTACAATTACTTCATCTTCTTTCACGTTAAAACACAACCAAGTATTCATACAAGCAACTCATATATATACGTATATACATATCTCAACATGGTGGTTCAATTAAAGTCGTTAGTTCTTCCGTGCTGTAATCCAAATACCAATTTAGGGCTATAAATGAAAACTTACGGAATTGAAAACGATTGGTGTGGAAACGTTCGTCTTGATAAGACGATGATTTCCGTTCTTTGCGGTCTGCCCAAATTCCTGACGGATTAGCCGCGCGATTGAAGATTCCCTTCCTGCTTCTCCCTCCGTCCCTTGTATCGCCCTTCTCTATTTTTTATGGAAACTTTTCCGTGAAACATAACACAAATTTTATGTTGGACCCGGTGTAAATCCTAGTTGGTGCACCAAAACTAATAGGAATTCAACTTCCACCAATGGGCCCCTACATGTAAAAACTTTCCACCAATGTATCTCTTTGAAAGTGCTGACTTGGTGGTCCAAAACTTGCACCTGGACGATCCTAAAATTAGTGGAAACATAATATGGGGTTTAGGGAATTATTTCCTTTAAATACCCATTATTAAATCCATTAATTAAATCCTTTACTTCTTTTTTTTAAATTATTCTTTTAGGTCAAAATAAAAATAGGAAAATAATAGATAATTTCCGTTTTACGATTATACCCTTTCTTAAAAACTCGGGGTGTTACAAAATCGCGGAAAAAGCATCAAATCTTCTACCTCGCCGGAAAAAAACAGCAAATCGCGGTCAGAATCATCAATTTCTCCGGGAAACGCAGCCCGGTCGCATAAGGTGGAATGCTCGTCCATGGAAGCTCCTGTACATACTCTGCTTCTTATTTTAATTTTTTTTGGGAAATAAATTAATTATCCTGAAGGAAGTTGTTGTTTAAAAAAGTAGGGGTATAACGGGAATAAGATTAGAAAAAGAATATTCCGTTGGAATATTCCTTTGTATATGCTAGAATTTCTATCTGATGTTTTTTAAAAACCCCAGGGAGGTAAACAATATATTTTTAAACAACAGGGAGGCAAACCCTTCAATTAGCAAACCACGATGGGGCAAAATGTTTTTCCCCTCTATATTATATATACAATATTTATTTATGTATATATTAATTTAATTATCACTTAGATTGAGTCCCGAAGACTAAATCTAACATAAAAGATCATTTTGTCTTGTAGACAATTTTGATTAGAACATTTGATCACGTAAAGATGATAATTCATTTAAAGTATGTAGATGAACCAGAAGTTCATCGAAAGCACTTGTATGCTCATAAAAGTGAATCTGAAATTTACGTAAATAATTATGGACCTGAAATCCGTATAAAGGGACTTGATGTCCAACAAATGTCCTGAAGTCATGACACTTATTTAATCCTCGTATAAGGATTATATTTATCACTGCGATAATATGCTCTTGCCGTAGCAATATTGAAAGAAGTGGTTTATGTTCAACAAAATGATTATCACAGAATAATCATGAAACCCGATTTATTTTCTCTAGTCCATTCCCCGAAGTGATTGTGACTACATCCATTATACGAAATGGTTCAAAGACTCTGAGGAATAGTAGTAGTATAAATTACTTGTGTAGTTCCATTTTCCTTTTGTATAACATGCTACATAGCACATAAGGTAAATAATCTTACCTTTGTTGTTTAATTTACTTCATAAACATGTCCGAATTCATAGACAAAATCGAGGTAAATATATCCTTGACAGATATCACAAATCTTTGTCTTCTCGAATCGGAAGAATTGTCCACCAAAAGTGGAACGAAAATGAAACTAAATTCCAGAAGAATAATGAAAATCGATTTTCAGGATGTGGCGTTAAAGGGCCACTGGTCGCGTACTTGTCATACGGCGAATGTCTGGTTGAGAATAATGAAACTTCAAAATTATAGACAAGGCAATGTAATGAAACAAATACTATATGTTAAGGTCATTCTGAAGATGATCCAAATATGATTAAAAATTGTTTATCATTTTTCAATGTCTCAAACTTAGTAAGTTGTGCGGGAATCCCATGATGTGAATATTAAGTTGAGACATCGAGAATTAAAAAGATAAAAATCACTCGAAGAGATTTTATAATTCTCCCCGATTGAGTAAATGAATGTTTGTTGTGTTGAAATAGTGTCCTAAACCCAATCGGGTTGGATCGGATCCGACCGGGTCGGATCATTTCTACTATTTCTTTATGTTTATACATATATTAAATGGCTTTTATGTTGTCATATATTTGTTCTTTTAAAGAACAATTATGATAACGTCCTTGGTATTAAACCGTGATAGAGAAACCATGATAGGCGATTATGGTTGATGAAATCTCTAATCACTTTAATAAGTTTGATACTTAAATGTCTCTAGGCTGATGTACTATTAAATGGGGCATTGATAGTATGAACAAGCTAGCACGTATTAGATGTCTTCTGTCTTTAGGGCATGGATAGATCTCGTCTATCAAAGTGTAGAGACACTTGGACTATACGTGGACGTGTATTAGAGAATGCGTACGTTAGACTGACCCAATTCACGGATAAGTGTCATACTATGTGACGGTTGTGTAATTATCCTTTGGACCGGAGTCTACATGGCATCACGGTGTGGGTTGTCATGCTTAGACACTATTGAGGTTTCCCCTAGCCACGGGGCGGTCATGCGGTAGTGATTGGGTATGATACTGAAGCATGCGGAGTATACATGCATGGTCGTCTGGGAATCGCGTACCCTATCAATAGGGGTGAATATCCGAAAGGGCCTTCTTATAAGGAATATCTTAGTCTCGTGAATCTTTGTAAAGTGGAAGTAAATCAGTTACTTCGAGAGAGCTTGATATCCAGATTATAAGATACGGCCGTTAATGTTTGACACTCGACGTACGACCGTATGGATATTAATACAGCGATAGGATTGTAATTTACACGGTAACTGTTTCACATGAAAGGTAGTAGTCATTGCTTTTGACTCTTCCAATGATTGGGGGTCACGGTGTGTTGCTAGACGCAATCCCGTGATCGTTAGGCATGAAGGGCATTTTCATAATTTGCACTTTGTGTCTACGGCCAACATATTCGGAAGCCTATCGGGTCACACACGTATGAACATCTAGCCGGATTAAAATGTGGTTATAGTTGATAACCAAATAAGGAAAATTTATCTCGTACTATAAAGGTTATAGTGGTAAATTAATATGGTGGTATTTTTTTATTATGAATAAATTAAATACAAGATATTAATCATGTTGATTAATTAAATATACATATGTTAGATATGTATGTCAAAATTTATTGTGTATATTGATATACATGCATTTTGCAAATTAAATAATAATGGAATTATATTATCTAGTATTAATATAAGATATTAATATTTATATATATTTATACACACATGCGTGTGTGAGGTGCATTTGAGATGTACATGCGCACTAGGGTAGTGTGCACATATAAAATATATATATTTATATATGTGATAGATATACACATGTGTAAATTGATTTATGGTAATAAAATAAAGATAGTCAATATTAGATATTGACAATATCTTGGAAATATTCAATATAAGATATTGACAATATCCTAGATTTATTTAATATAAGATATTATAATAAATGAGATAAATCAATCAATTATATTTTTCTTATTTTATTGGGAAAATGTTTTCTCCTCCTCTACTCTATCTAGGGTGCCACATCCATTATAAAAGGAGGTGGGTGTCAAGCTCTTTGGTACATCACAATTCCAAGAGCTAATAACTCTTGTGTAAAATAGAGCATCCTATAGAGAGTTGGAGAGAGGGGAAAAGGGCCGGTCAAGCAACCGGAGTTTTCCAATAGCAATCCATGATGGGATTCCGGCGGGTTGTTCGTGTGGACTAGCGGTAGAGGCCGAACACTTGGGCGGCTCTGTGCAGAACTACTCTCCTTAGACGGTCAAAGCGTCGATCTTTTAGATCAACTAAGGTAACCACCGACTGCTAGCTTATATGTTTATTGCTTAAACGAAGTCGATCTTGGGTAAAAGGAAATCAAAATTTTGAATTCCGCTGCGTTCCCACGTAGATTTCCTAACAGTGGTATCGGAGCGAGCTTCGAGCTTAAGCAATAAGCATGTAATTTTGCGTAGTTAATTTTATCGTTTAAATCACGTAATTAAAAGATGAAATATTTTTGATTCGCGAAACGATACACGAAAAGAAAAAAGAAAAGGAAAAAAAGGGGGGCGGCTTTTGGGGTGCTCGGCCGATCGGCGACGGCACCCCCACCGGAAATTGCACCGGCGGCGGCGGCTCCCCCTTGGGGCGGTTGATGTCAGCTGGTGCATCTTTTTGGTGGATCCTTAAATTTTGTTTTGTGTATTTTGTGTTTCAATATGGTTCATAGTTGTGATTGATATCTTTTTGTTTAGTTATGTCATATGGCTAACCAATGGTTCAAATAGTTTGGGATGTTGGGATGCCACATGGCATTATAACAATATTGGCCTTTCCATTTCCAAATTTTGATTTGGAATAGGCTTAGGCCCTTTCCAAATATTTGATTTGGGAAAAGGCCTAGGCCACTTCTAAGATTTTGATTTTGGAAAGTGGTCAGACATATTAAAATAATATTGGTCTTTCCAAATATTTGATTTGGAATAGACTAGGCCCTTTTCAAATATTTGATTTGTAAAAGACCTAGGCCTAGGCCACTTCCAAAATTTTGATTTTGGAAAGTGACTAGGCCTAAACCAAAATTATTTGGTCATTCCAAATATTTGATTTCGAATAGGCATAGGCCTTTTCAAATATTTGATTTGTAAAAGGCTTAGGCCTAGGCCACTTCCAAAATTTTGACTTTGGAAAGTGGCCAGGCCTAAACCAAATTTGGTTTAGGAAGATGCCTTTTGGTTTAGGAAAACAAAGGCATCCCTTTTGATTAGGAATCAAAAGGAAAGAAACAAAAGAGACCTAATTTTAATTTTAATTTAATTTTGGAATAGTTCTAATTAATTAAAATTAAAATTAAAATCGTTTAAAATTAATCGTTAATTTTATTTTGATTAAAATCATGTAAATAATTAAATATTAATTAGTTAATTGATTGGATAAAATTATTTAATAGATTAAATGTTAATTGATTAATTAAGACGCAAGTAGTTAAAATTTTAATTTTATCTTTTTCATAAGATGTTATTGTATGGAATAGATATAGTAGATATAATATGATCATATGGACCCCGATTGATCATGGACTCAACCGATAGGATAGATGTGAATGATTTAATTTTTCTGTTGGTTTAAAAATTGTCCTAGGCCGTTATGAAGAACGTGACCTAGTTTATTTTCTGCATTTATCCCATTCCCGTTAGCTCCCCCGTTTGCGGTGGGTGTATTTATTTTATTAGATAGAATTAAATGTAACAAGAATGGAGCAGAAGATGGAGACCAAAGAAAGAAGAATAAAGATCCCATTGGAGATAGCGCATTAAAGATCCTATTGGCGGTTGCAGCTACCCTTAGATTGTGACCCGCGGTTTCGTCAGTTTGTATTCGAAACCACACCTAGGAAAAGTCCATGATCATACCGGTTACATTACGCATTTATTTATTTTGTGCTTGTATTTATTTTATATGATACGATAGATGCATGACTAGGCACGATCTAGATAAATGTGTAGGATGTATGTCTATAGAGATAGATATATTTGATGAGACCGTAATTAAAATTATTTAAGTGAATTAATTTACGTAAATACTTCCACAACAAAAATCAAGTCGAAATATTGTCTCCCAATATTATAGCGACGGTGAAGAGCCTTTGTTCGGATCCAACTGATTGGCCCTCATCGGGAGTTGACCTACCATGGGTATATCGTCGTTATTGATATATGATCGTATGAGATTTCGTGAATATTGGGTTATGACTTGACTAGAGTACTGCGGTGATTGGCCCTCGTCAGGACCGCCTTATTCTAGAGGCAAGGGGTTGACTACCACATGAAGATGTGAATTGTCAAATAGTTGACTAGTCAACCACCAAGAGTCACATAGAGATGTGATTGGTAAGTGTTACATACTGATAAGAGAATTTTTGCAACCCGGTTAATCAAGTAAAAACTCGAAACCTTAGCAAAATCTACTTTTTAACCGGCAGTGGACCGGATCGATTGTAGGTAGTGCTTGAGGAGTCCGAGGTCGAACCCACGGAGATTGGCTTTGAGTACCACTATTGACTTAGCACTCAGTTCAGGTCAACCAAGTTGGTGAAAAGATTACACTAATGCGTAAATTAAAGATTATACTAATCGGTTTCTTTTACGTTTAAAAGAGGTACAGCCGAACTACGATCCAGCGGATTTCTCTACCATCAAACAAACTACCCCGGGAGTGTGCTCTACCTTCCTTGACTAAACGATAAAAACCCTGTATTAGAATGGACTTAATGACTGGAGTGTCAATCTAGCGCACAGGTAGGTGTCAAACTACCTTTTAAGCCAAAACGTCTACGGTCCCGAAACCCCGGTTCCCACACTTAGCCCCAACATACATTTATAAGCTAGGTGTGTGTGATGATGAATGACTAGGTGATCAAGCTAGCATCGATTACGATTAAAACTGGTTTCGCGATATGAATTATTGATTAGAACATTTCATTACGTGCTACACTACCTCCCGGTTCATCTCCCTAATGGCGTTTCATCCGTTTTCACATAATTCGGCCGTACAAATGATTTAGCTATTCATTATCGGATTGAAACAATAATTGATAAAGAAATTCATGATATAAAAGACAAAAGAACAAGAAATCATACCCACTTTATTGAAGATTGATGAAATACCAAAGTGTGCTCACAAAAAAATCAAATCTTGACAATCGAGACGTAACAGATTGATGATGTAATGTATTTAGTGTAAGAGAGGATCGAAGGACGAGAACAACGGTATATGGAACTTAATTCTACGCTTCCGGACGAAGGAAATCGCCCAGAAGAGTCTACAACTAACTAAAACCGTAAAAGTCTGTCTAATAAAACGTTTGAGCTGCCCTTTTATAGGCTAGGGCAAAATTCAGCTTGTCCATACGGATAAAAGGATATCCGTACGGATGGTTCTTGATTCTCCAGGTTGTCCGTACGGCTGGAAGGTTGTCCGTACGGACATATCTCAGATTAAACCTTCTGTTTTGTATTCCCAGCGTCTGTTGTTCAGGGTCAATTTGTAGTGTTTTTAATGATATATTTTACATCAATTTCCCCCGTATATGGATGTTTTTCGTAGAATTCGAGCTTATAATCGATTATTTGAGTAAATAGTGTTTTTAATAGGTTAATTGCAAAATGTAACGATTTATGTGCTTAAATTGTGATTTTATGTTATTTTGGGATTGTGTTATGCTTTGGTATATTTTCCTATGTTATAGATACATATTTTGGCATGCAAGAGGATTAAATGATGAGGTTTTGCATGGAAGAGAAGTGAAATGGAAGGAAGATGGAGATAAAGCTTGGAATGAAGTTTTCAAGCAGCCGAACTTCCGATGCAGTTCTTGATATGATATACACTGATTTGACTCTCGACCTCAAGAGAAGATTTGTAGGGCTTGAAGAGAGGACTCTACAGGATTTTGAATCACTCCATTCTGACTTACGAGGCCTGAGATATGAGCGTTACAAGTTTGGATGCTGTTGCTGAAACTACTGGAAAATCCCGAAAACGACTCGTAATACGACGGGCTAGTCGAAAAGGCATTTTCTGAAGAAGAGTCCATAATGAAAGTTGTAGAGTTTTCCGAGAGCTTTTTTATGACATTCGGATCATAATTTTTGAAGGTCTACAACTCAAGATATGAATTTTAGAAGTTTGAGTTCGAATCGGTGAACCGGCGTCCGGGCAATCACCGTAGCAACCGACATACTCCAAATCCTAATTGGAAAAGGATTTAATAGCAGCCGCCTCTCTTTTCCAATATATATATATGAATGCAGCCGAACCCTAAGGATATTCATACAACAATTTATTCCAGCCGCCAAATATATCACAGCAGCGACAATTCTGAGGAGTTCCAAGGCCGGTCACCCGAGCCTTGTGCTCGGGTGATCCGAGGTTAGATTAGGATGTCGTTTTTCTTCCGTTTTTCGATTCATGGATTCAATCATGTACCAAACTACGTGAGTTTATTTATTTAATTTATTCAGTCCTTATTCGTTTTTTATGATCTTTAATTTATTTTGTATCGTTCTATGATTTTGATGCTATGATGTGAATTAGATCGAGAGATCATTTTGCTATTGATACGTTTACAACATACGGAAGTTGTGTAGACTAGATCACCATAGAAAGATAGGATTTTTAATCATTAATTATGTGACAAATTAATTGGTTAATTATCTAGGTTGTTAGATTCTAAAATATGAGAGTTAACCTGAATCTACACCGAGTTTTGTTTGGTAAATCGATCTCAACATTCGGAAGATGAGAGATTGATAAATTGGACTCACTAAGGAATTAGGAATCCATAGCTTGAGATTAAATTCACTAAGGAATTAGGGATTTGTATCTCGTGTAAAGGTGAAACCACAATTTGAATTAAAATCATGAGATGAACTAAGATTGAAATCACTTGGTTTGTGCACTGTTTGATCCCATGTATCTTTAGTTTAGTTTAGGTTGTGTTATTTTATTTCGTAGGTTAGATTTATTTTATTTGTTCTTTCGTTTATTCGTTTTTCCTAAGTAGCAATTGAAAGGAATTAGTGAAATTAGATTCAACATCCCAATTCCCTGTGGATCGACCCCTTACTCACTTCGCTCTACTATCAATTACCCGGTATTCGGCCGGTTAGGAGTTAGTTTTGCATGGTAGTTAGGGTTTATAAATTTTCTTTTGTTTAATGATGCAAAATCCCTCCAACATCTGTCCGTACGGATATATTTCCATCCGTCCGGATGGATCTCTACTGCATCCTTCTGTCCGTACGGATAAATGACCCATCCGTACGGCTAATTCTCTGTTGAAAATCTTGATTCTGGCTGAGCGTTGTCCGTACGGACATAGGTTTAGTCGTACGGATAGGTGCCTTGACTTCCAAAACTTCACTTTCTTCATACTCAGCCTTCGTTTCTCGCCTCGGACATGTCTAATCTCATAAATCATCGCTTTGCGGGCTCCCAACTCACCCAAATCCTGCATAAATAAGGAAACGACAGTCAAACGCATAACCCCGCAAACTATGGGTCCTCGGGAAATGAGTAAAAAGTGCTAAAAGTAGGCCGAGTTTACGGAAAAACCGACAGTTACTCGCCGTGCAAAGAAAACCTCATTAACACTCAATATAGGTTCTAAACTCACCCGAACCATGCTAGAAATATGATAACCGTGGGTTAAACTGTACAGAAATGTATAGTAAAGTTGGTTCCCATCACATACCTTTTGAATTATTCCGGTAGATCGGCCCTCGTCGGGAATCGGGGTAACCAGATGGGATCTTGGCCACCAAAGAATTTTGAAAAATTCTTGAAAGTCAATTGGGAGTAGTTGACTAGTGGGAGCAAAATCATAAATCAAAAGACCATTTTTGATTTTGCGTGTATAAACAACAACACTCTTTTATCTTTATTTTTATGTTGTAGTTTTAGCAAACTTTATATTTATGTTTTTATTCTCGATTAGTAAAACCAAATTATGACTGTTACCTTTTGAGAAACGTTCTCAAATATGGTTAAGTAATTTTAATCCTTTTAAAATAAGCAATGACACGAGCAATCCCGTTATAGTAGTTAGAGACAAGGAGACTACATATGTGATGCAGCTCTCCAAGACTTTAATCATTAATGAAAAGTGGAAGCTCATGACATTGGATACGATCCAATATGATCATTCAATCATATGATGACAATTAATTCAAACGTTGGATAAGAATGACCACATCTAATTTTGGAAAGGTTGTTTTCAAAATTATAAGATTTAAGTATCGACTTAATTCTACCATTGCTTAAAGGTTAATTAAATAGTTAATGTTTTAAATACGATTTAAAAGGTTAAATAAACTATTTATAAACTTTAGATTTTCTTTATGAAAGGAAATTAAAGACATAGCTCTTGTGATCTTTCTTAAGTCTTATGAAGACTACACTAAGAAATATTTACAAGTGCTTGAAGGATTAAAAAGGAAGTTAGGGTGTGTGCTTAAATAGAGAACTTATTGAAGTCTCTATTGTGGGCAAGTATGTTGAGATAAATCTATCCAAGTTAAAAGTCGACTCTAAGGTATATGATATCTTACGAGTGTGATTAAATTAGAAAGATTAAATACAGATACGGAAGGTGAAGCAAACGTTGTAACACTTACCATATTCTGGATCTAGTAGACGGATAAGGGAACTAAATAAATGTTATTATGTTCCGGTTCTTATGAAAAACATACTTCAGTTATTTGTTAGGATTTAGTAGACATATTCAATTGTAAAGAATAAATGTTATTCCGATAAAGTTGGAAGGTCACTGAATCTAACATACTAGATTGATGTCACAATATAGTTGATATGTGTGATGAAATCGCAGCTAAATATTTGTATGGCTGTTATCCTTGATATTTGTAGTTGTTCTTGTTGGACTTATTTCTTAGTTTTGATGATGAGTGCCAGACTAGCTGTTATAGTGCAAAGGCAAAAAGATGTCTAGATTAATTGTATAGGTTTATTAGAGTTTGATTCATAAATAGGTTTGATCAAACAAGCTCTGTAAAGGGCTGCTGGTTGATATCAGCAGACTAGTCTAGGTCAGTAGGGTAGATAGGTCAGTAGACTAGTCTTGAACCTGCTGAAGACTGAAGGCTGAGGGTTCAAACTCAGTAAATGAAGGCTAAGGGATCAAACTTAGTATTTAAAGTCAAGGATATGGAATCAGAATTTAGGCAAGTCTGTGATGACCTAAACTGATTGCATATACCTTGTGTAGAAGGTCTAAGTTCCATAAGTTGGATGATGTTTGGAACTTGGTTATAATTAAAATGGTGTAATCTAACTTCACAAATAAAAGTTAGATAAAAGAAATCAGATGCAGTATATTTTATACACAGAAATATGATGTTCAGCAGATTGATAGGTACTTCAGCAGACTGATGAACCTGCTGATATAATACCTCGATTAATTCAAGATTATTGGAAGGTTACATGGATAAGGACAGCCAACTACCTCTGACTTATCAAGGAAATCAAAGGCTGAGATTAAAAAGACGTTGGGATGATTTATATTTTTATCCATTGGATACAAGTCAAAGGGGTGGACAGACTGCACTGTCAAAAAGGAATTCTGACAGTGTCAGTCCTATGAATAGTGACAGACTGCAAATCAGATGGGACAAAAACAAGGAACGGTCACATTTGAATTTCAAATACAAGTCACATGCATTCCTACCTATAAATAGAGGACTTCCAACTCAGAAACAAGATGATGAATTTTGGATAAACTTTAAGTGATAACTCTGAGCTGAAAAACACCCTGCTGAACTTACTGAGCATAAAGCTGCTGATCTAGAGAATTTCTTCAAGTGCATTCTGTATTCAAGCTACATTAAGATTACACACTTGAAGACTGCAAGCTGCTGATTACATCATCCTAATCAAGCTGCTGCAACTGAATCATTTACTTGATTCAATCTTTATTTTATAAAGAACCTGCTGAAGACAGTGAAGCATCTGTTGGGTGTGAAAGACTGTTGTTTGTGGTGGAGCTGGTGAAGAGGCAATTCTACCCTTCAAGGACCAGTGGAAGACTCAGGAGCCGCAATCCTACCTGTTCCCAGTTTTCAGTTTGTGAAGCCATAGTTATTGGTGAAGGACAAACAACTTAGGAATCTTTGTAACAGCTACATCAAAGATCTCTAGTGAATTACCTCCAACATCACAGGAGAATAGTGGACTGACAGGATTACACCACCTGGAACCACTATAAAATCTGCCTATTTACTTTCAGCATTTAATTTTTGCACTTAGTTTAGTTTACACATCAACCAACTGAATCTAGCAACTGAAATCTCACACTTGCACTACTGAGTATCTAATACTTAGTATCATATTTAACAACAAGTATTAAGGCTTAATTTTGATATAATTCCGCTGCACAAATTCAAGAAACTCAACTATCGGTAGACTATCGTTTATCGAGGGCTTACGAAGTCTCAAAGCAGACTCTCCCCGAAGTATCGCAGACCGCCGAAGTTGCGTAAATTTGTTAACTCCAAAGTTTTAAGTGTTAAGTTTATTCACCCCCCCTCTAAACTTAACCAAAGCCTTTTCAAGGGACCAACAATTGGTATCGGAGCAAAGGCTTCGTTCGAAGGAATCCTACTTGTTGTGCTTGTGAAAATTCTTTAAAACTTTCTTTCAAGTTACCGATTTTCAAAGACTTGCATCATGGATAACACACAGTATGCTAGAACTATGTTGATGTGTTCTCTAGATAGATTTGATGAGTATAAACGTCGAATGCAGGCTTACCTTGCTGCAACTCATGATGAGATGATGGATGTACTAACTGATGGACCACTGGAGATTACCAAGGCAGTAACAGTGGGTGATACAACTGAGTACATTCCTAAACCAAAAAGAGAATGGAATGCAGAAGACAGAAAAAGAGCAAACCTCAACAACATTGCTATTGATATCATTTATAGAACTTTGGATAGCAATATGTACATGAAGGTTAAAGATTGCAAAACTGCTAAGGAACTTTGGGACAAAATACATCTGATCTGTGAAGGCACTGATGCAATAAAGAAGAACAAAATCAGTGTGGCCAGAAAGAGGTTTCAAAAGTTCAAGATGCTGCCAAATGAAACCATTGAGCAAATGGAGTCAAGATTCAATGCAATCCTGGATGAACTTACCCTGCTGAGTGTAAGTTATTCAAAAGAGGAAATAAACACCAAAATCTTGGAAGCTCTACCTGCAAAAGATGTTTGGAAAATGAAGGTGACTGCAATTGAAGAAATGTGAAAGTTGCATGAAGAAGACACCTTCAAGTTATTTTCAGATCTCAAGGCTTATGAATTTAGCAAAAATCTTGTACCTGAGACTGAAAAGGAAGAGCCAAAGACCACTGCATTGGCTGCTTCACATCATGAAGAAACATTAGGAGGACATGATGATATGCTGGATGAGATGCAAGAACAGATTGCCCTACTGAGCAAGAAAATCAGGATGATGAAGACTGGAAAGGCCCCTGCAAGAAATTTTACAAAGAGGTCTACTGAAAGAAGGAAAGAAGAACCAAAGAAAGATAATGACTATCTGTGCTTTCATTGCAAGAAACCAGGACACTTCAAACCTGACTGTCCTGAGCTAAAACAAGGCAAGGAACCTGATTATCTTTGCTTCAATTGCAAGAAGCCTGGACATTTTAGACCTGATTGTCCAGACTTGCTGAAGACCAAGAGTCAGCAAAGAAGACATGGCAAGAAGGCTATGGTTGCTAAAGATGAATCAGGGTATGAAGTGGAATCTGAAAAGGGAAATGAATCAGATGACACTGCACTGGTTGCTGATATGGAGGATTATGCTTTGATGGCCAATATGGATGAAACTGAGGAGGTATACAACACTGTATCTATCAACACTCCTGCTGGAAGTGATTGTGAATCAACTTGTGGTTCAAATCCTAGAAATTCTGACAACAATGAGACTTTGGATGCCATCCTTAATCAACTGAGGATAATACAATCTGGTTATGAGATTGTGAAGGCTGAAAAAGAAGCTCTTGAGTTAGAAGTTGGAAGATTGAAAGCTGAATTAATGGTTCTCAAAGGTAAGGGAAAATATGTTGGACAGAATCAGTGTAAGCTCGTCGATCATCCAACGACCTCGAATCTATTTGAACCATCTTGTTCCAATACTGCATACAAATCAGGAAAGCCTTATGGGGATAGAATAGGGCTTGAATTTGGAACTCAGCAATCTAACAATAGTGGATCCAGTAAGGTTACTGAACCTAGTACCAGAATTGGTCCTAAGTTTGTACCTGCACTAGATCCAACTCCCGTAAGGTTGCTGAAGCAGTAAAACCCAATGAGAATGCTTCAAGGAAGCAAAATCAGAGGTCAAAGAAGTCAACAACTCCTAATAAAAAGAATAAATCTAAAAATAGGACTGTTGTGCCTTCTAAGCCTGCTGATAGCAGACCTGCTACTAAGTCTGCTGAACCACAGAAAGGTAAGAAACAGAAATATTCCAAGGATAAGAATCCTAAACCCAAAAATGTTAATCATTCAAGGGATACTTATCTCAGGGGGAAAGGTAGACTGTTTCCCACTGATGATGATTGGAACATTCCTGCATCTACTGTTAGAAACAACTAGTATAACCATGCAGCTAGGGTAAAACCTAGGCAATGGGATCAGCAGAGGACTTACACAAGACCTCAGCAGACTCCATATTACAGGGCTGTTCCTAACAGACAGCAAACAAATGGTTATACTAATGCCTCTAACATCAAGAATCACTTTAAACAGAATTATAAACCAAAAGGCTAGAAAACATATGTGATTCCTACACAACCTACTGTTAGAACTTATGGATGTGTGGAATACATGTATGAACCAAAGTATGAACCAAAGTATGACACATTCAGAAGAAGACCTTATGGAAACATACCAAGGGTCATGCTTGCCACTGACCACTATGGACCCAAACAGGTTTGGGTACCTAAAATACATTAACTTTGTTTTGTAGGGTGTCTGGTACTTTGACAGTGGATGTTCCAAACACATGACAAAGAATAAGCACTGTCTGTCAAACTATGTGGCAAAAGATGGACCAAGGGTGAATTTTGGCAACAAGAATACACCTGGATATACAAGAGGATATGGCACACTTATCAGAAATGGACTTACAATCAAGAATGTTGCATATGTGGAAGGACTGGACTACAACTTGCTGAGCACTGGACTACAACTTGCTGAGCACTGGACAATTCTGTGACATGGGATACAAGGTCACTTTTGACAAACACAACTGTATTGTCATTAGTGAAAGAGGTGATCAAGTTGTACTTGTCGGTAGAAGACAACGGAACATGTATGTTGTGGATTGGTCTACTTGCAGTTCCGAAACTCGCCCGATTGTGCATACCAAATCGAACTCAATTGGTTATGGCACAAGAAGTTAAATCACTTAAACTTTGATGACATCAATCGGTTGGTGAAGAAGAAGGCGGTGATTGGTTTACCCGAGATCACATTCAAAAAGGATGCTATATGTGATGCATGTCAGCAGGGTAAACAGATAAAGTCTAGTTTCAAATCAAAGACCAAACAATCAACTAATAGAGTGTTGGAGCTGATGCACATGGATCTTTTTGGACCAATAACTCCAACAAGTGTAACAGGAAAGAAGTACACTTTAGTGGTTGTGGATGATTATTCAAGGTATACTTGGGTGATATTTATGAACAAGAAAAGTGAAACACTTCAAAGCATGCCTAATCTTTTGAAAAGATTACAAAATGAGAAAAGTTTAACAGTAATAAAGAAAAGATCAGATCAGGGTACTGAATTTCTCAACAAAGTTATAAGAGAATATTGTGAACAGAATGGTGTACTATATCAACTTGCTGCTGCTGGTACACTTCAGCCAAATGGGGTTGCTGAAATAAGAAACAGAACTTTAAAGGAAGCAGGAAGAACAATGATTTGTGAAGCATTGCTACCTGAAAGATATTGGGTCAAGCAAGAATACAAGATGCTATACACAAAACAAACATCGGAAACAAGAAGCCGCCGAAGACACCTTATGAGGTTTGGAATGGAAGGAAACCTAACATATCTTATTTCCATCCATTTGGAAGCAAATGTTTTATTCTAAATCATAAAGTTCATTTGAAAACATTCCAACCAAAATCAGATGAAGGCATATTCTTGGGATATTCTTCAGTCAGCAGAGCATTCAGGGTACTGAACAAGAGGTCACTGAAACATGAAGAAACAATCCATGTTGTGTTTGATGAACCTAAGTTTACTGGTATGGAAGATGAAGATTGTGGACCTGCTGAGAATCAACAAGTCACTGATCTAGAGTGTGTTGAAGTTTTGGAAAGACTCAATGACTTGAAAGTTTCGATACTGCCCCTGCTGAACACCCTGCTGATAATGTTACTGATGCAACAACTGAAGCAGTTCAAGGATCTGCTGACCCCCCTGTAGAAGAAGTTACAGTAGACCCTACTGAAGATGATGTTCCTGAAAATCAAAATAACCAAAACCCACAATGGTTAAGGAATCACCCTGCTGAACAAGTTATTGGCAATGTACAGCAAGGTGTTAAGACTAGAAGACAACTGGAAGCTATGTTTACTTGTTTTCTATCTCAAATGGAACCTAAAGTTGTTGAAGAAGCAATTTCAGATCCAGATTGGATAATCGCTATGCAAGAAGAATTAAATGAATTTGAAATAAATCGAGTTTGGACACTTGTTGAAAGGCCAAGTCATGCAAATATCATTGGTACTAAATGGGTATACAGAAATCAGTGTTCTAAAAATCGCAAAACACGGTCGCCTGGGCGCTAAGCGCACCCCAAGCGATTCGACTTGGCTCTAGGCGATCTCAGCTAGGCGACCTGGGTGCTAGGTGATTTTCTGGGCGCTCCTAGGCCCTTCTAGGCGCTCCTGGGCGACCTGGGCGCCGCCTAGGCGACCCTAGGATATTTGGGTTCCATCTAGGAAAAAGCTTTGTAAACTAGAATTCTTCGGATCAAGTCATCCAAAGTAAAGATATTACACTCTAGTTTTCCCCCAAACTCGTAAAAAGCTATTACTTTGAATGTTGGAACTCAAGAGACTTGTACTCGCTTAGTGTAAGGCGCCTAAAACCCTAAAACCCCTTAAAACCCTAGAACCGCCTGGGCGCCGCCTAGGCGCCCCTGCAGCGTACCGACCTCGCCTAGCGATTTTTAGAACACTGACAGAAATAAACTTGATGAATCTGGTACCATTGTAAGGAATAAGGCCAGACTAGTTGCAAAAGGCTATTCTCAAGCATAAGGAATAGATTTTGATGAAACTTATGCACCTGTTGCAAGATTGGAAGTCATCAGATTATTCTTGGCACATGCTGCATATAAGAACTTCAAGGTATATCAAATGGATGTCAAAAGTGCATTTTTGAATGGCATTTTAGAGGAGGAAGTGTATGTACAGCAACCTCCTGGATTTGAAGTCAAAGATCAAGAAGATAAAGTGTATAGACTCAACAAAGCACTTTATGGATTAAAACAAGCACCAAGAGCTTGGTATGAGACTCTATCTCAATTCTTGGTGGACAATGGATTCACAAAAGGCACCATTGACAAGACACTTTTCAGAATCATTGAAGGAGACAAAGACCTGGCCGGTACGATTTATGTGGATGACATAATTTTTGGTTCTGAAAATGATTTACTTTGTGAAAAGTTTGCAAATCTAATGAAGAGCAAATTCCAAATGAGTATGATGGGAGAAATGAACTACTTTTTGGGATTGCAAGTTAAACAGATGAAAGATGGAATCTTCATTCATCAAACCAAGTACACCAAGGAGTTGCTGTAGAAGTTTGGTATGGAAAACAGTACTAAGAATTCAACTCCTATGAGTACAAATATCAGACTGGATGAGGATAAAGAAGGCAAAGATGTTGATCAGACCTTATATAGAAGGATGATAGGCAGTCTGCTGTACCTAACTGCCAGCAGACCTGATATATCCTTTGCTGTAGGTGTTTGTGCAAGATTTCAATCTAAACCTAAAGAAAGTCATTTAGGTGCAGTCAAAAGAGTTCTCAAGTACTTAAAAGAAACTTTGGGATTGGGGATATGGTATTCCAAGGAAGGAAGCTTCAAAGTCATATCCTACTCAGATTCTGATTATGCTGGTTGCAAGATTGATAGAAAAAGCACCTCAGGAACCTGTCAGTTAATGGTAAATAGACTGGTTTCCTGGTTTAGCAAGAAACAGAATTCTATATCAACTTCCACTGCTGAAGCTGAATACATTGCTGCTGGAAGTTGCTGTGCACAAGTACTATGGCTTAGACAACAATTAAGGGATTATGGAATTGAAGAAAAGGAAATTCCAATTATGTGTGATAACACAAGTGCAATTGCAATCACAGAAAATCATGTTTTGCACTCAAGAACCAAGCACATTGATGTGAGACATCACTTTATAAAAGATCATGTTGAAAAGAAAGATGTGGTGGTTCTATACATCCCTACTGAAGATCAAATTGCTGATATCTTTACTAAACCACTTGATAATGAAAGATTTGCTAAACTAAGGACTGAACTTGGAATTATAAAAGTTGACTGACATTCAGCAAAGTACTGGAATTCACCAAGGGGATTAGTCTTTGCTATGTTGGGTGAGCTCACTTAGCAGATTAGTCATTGGTATCAACAATTCCATGTACTTATGTTTGGACAATTGAGCAAATGAGGTTGCCAAGGGGATTGGTCTTTGTCATTTTGGGTGAGCTCACTTGACAGATCAGTCATTGGTATTAAACTTCATATTGTATTATCAATTGAACAAAACAAGAAGAAAACAAGGATCAACAGAGTACTTATGTCGCAGGCTACTGAAGCCTATTTATCAGCAGACTGCTGAGCCCACCCTGCTGAGGTTCACCCTGCTGGATGGAACGTTACACAGTCAAAGTTATTAAAGTCAAAAAGCATATTGGCGGGATATTTATTTTATCTTTATAACCGCAGTTAACACGATCTAACGGTTATCAGACGTTATGGAACACGTGTCAAGCCAGCATTTATTCAGATTAATCATGGTTGACATGGATGTACGTGCACTGACAGTTACAACTACTCACTGTACCACACTTGGATGTATGTGCACTGAAAGTTACAACTACTCACTCTCTATTTATACGGGCTATCACACAGCAGTTTCCCTACTTGCAAATCTGCTTTATCACTGCGATTTCTACACTATGTGAACACAGATTTGAGAATCAATCTTCTTCATCTTTTTCTTCTCATACAAATGGCGGAAAAGGTTGATGTCCAAATTGAATCAAGCCAAAGTGTTAACATTGGTCGAAGAATAAGGAGGTATGCCGGTCTGGAGAATGTGTTGAATTTAAGACTGGAGACAATTTCTTATACAAATGTTGTCAGCTTCTGGAGAAACATTCAAATACAGGAAGGAACTGAGGCATTTAAGACTGCTATGAATGGACAAGAGATAGAAATTTCCTCAAGTCTGCTGAGGGAAGTTTTTGGATTTGTTGAAGTGGTGGATGGCTCACTCAATCCTGAAGCAATGGGATTGGACAAAATGGCGTTTGTTGATCAGATTAAAACAAATGCAGCCACCAAATCCGTTCCAGCATCAACCGCAAACATATTGGAAGTGAATACGACCGCCGAGCAACCGATTGCTAAAAACATACCGGGACTAGTTGGAAGTATGGATACTCTATCGGACCCAAGATAGAGTTGATGATTATCATCTCAGGAGCATGAAGTTTGATTGGGCTAGATACTTCATCCATTATATGAAGAAGGTCTTCAAGGAAGACAAAGAGGGAAAGAGGAAGTCCAAGGCCCCGCCTTAGGATTGATGGTTCGACCCCGCCGAATCATTTGGAAATCCCTGATGTAGCACCTGAAAAGATCAATCGCCTAGATACAAGAAGGAAATTGATTATGCTATTCCCGGTCTAGATGATGATGAAGAGGTTGCTTTGAGAGAGGTCGCTCATGATGATAATGATGGAGATGATGGTGATGCCGGTGGTGGTGAGCGGGTCAAACAATCAAAAAGGATAACTATTAAACCTGCTGCACCCAAGAAAGCTGCTGAGAAAAGAAAGGGTGGAGATACAAAGAAAATAACCGAGGTATCAAACCTTCAAAGAAAACAAGGAAGCAAACAAAGACAGATCGTCGAGTCCGCCGAGGGTCCAAAGGAGGTTACCGACCCCGCAGCTTGCTTTTAAGAAAAATTGTTGTTGATATATTGAGAGAACAACGAAAGAAGCCGAGAGAAAGAGGAAGTCTACCGTGGATCGAAAAGAATGATGAACCCATTTCCAAGAGGAGAAAAGAGATTGTCCATAAACAGAAACATGGAAAAGGGAAAGAACTCAAAAACTTGGAGGCTCAAAGAATTCAAGAGGAAGCATCAGTAGAAGAAGAAGAAGAAGAAGAGGCTGTTGAGGCTGAGCCCTTGACCATAATCAGGCCTGTGGAGATTACTGACTCCTCACCTGAAGAGGTAGTCAAGTCTACTGATGATGGACAGGTTGTTGTTGAACAATCTATTAAAGATATACAGCAGTCTACTGACCCTGAGCCTGCTGTAGCATCTACTGAAGAACCACAGCAAACCACTGAACCTGAGCCTGCTGTGGTAGTTGAAGAGGTAATTGAAGACTTGGTTGAAGACCCCGCAAGTGTGGCAAGAACTCGGGGGAAGAGCGATCCGTCGCTAACCCCGTTGATGAGCATGTAAGTCGGGGGAACCAAGTGTGGTACGGATGGAAGTAGTAGGCACAAATGTACAACCTCGGAACCTACCGACTTTCAAACATCCGTTGAAGAATCCATGAACTTACTTGTGGAAGCTTTTGGAGGTCAACAAGCCGCTCGAACCTCGCCATTAGAAAGCCATCTATGCCATATGAGAAGGCATCTAAAAAGGGCAAAGTATATCCTAACTTCAAAAAGGTGCAAAACTACTTTCGGTGGAAGTTTGGATTTTACAAAAGACGAAAACCAAATTCCGATCCAATGAGTGGATTTGAAGAATGGGCATTTGAGCAGCTAGGTGTGGACAGCCTGTTGGATTTGATAGACACTAGCTTGTTGCAATCCAGGCTGATGGATCTTTTGGATGAAGGGAAGAAAAGTGGAGCTATTATGTTCAGAGATCCAAAGTTCACACCAGACAGTGACTCATCAGATTCTGATGATGATACCCCTATGTTTCCTGGGGAGACCAGTGGAGTGGCTAGAGAAACAACAACTGAAGCCACTGGTCAACAAGCCACTGATATTATAGAAGCAGAACCCACTGAGACTGGTAAGTCTGCTGAGGGCCAGCAGACTGGAGAGATGGATGAGGATCTACAGGATCTCACCATGGATGATCTGAAAGCATTGATCAATGAAGGAATCAATCTGAGTGCTGGTAGGCTAGCTGATGAATCTTCTACATTCCATGTTGTAGCGCCTACTGCACAAAATGTAGCTGAACTGAGTGAGGATGTAGATGGAGAAAAGGTTACTGATTTCAATGAACCTAGTGCCAGCTCAGAAGAGTCCATTGAATATCAAGATGGATTTGACTTTGAGGGCATTCTTACTAAAGCTGCCATCATCCTGCACAAGATTGGTCATGCGAAGGATTCCAAGTGGATAATGAGGCTATATTCAATCCACAGAGAATTGAAGAGGAGGTACGGAAAGTTGTTTGGGCTACAAACAAGACTCCGCACAAAGGTTGGAACAGGGAGGTACAGCCGCCGAGTCTCAAACAAAGACTCCGGACAAAGGTTGGAACAAACTTTGGGTTTGGAGGAAACCCCCGTTCTTTGAAGAGGATGCCGTAGTGGAGCCTACTAGAGACAAGACCACTGAAGGGAAAGATGGTCAGCAGACTGCTGTAAATGAGAATGAGCAGCTGCTGGACTATGACTTCAGTGATGAAGAATTTCAGATACCTGAAGAAGAAAATATTGATGTTAATCCCCCTCAGGCATTTGTCCCTATTTTTGAGGAGCCTGCCATTGATCCTATTCTGGAGGAATATGCAGGACCTAACCCTGCTGGTCTAGATAGAAGTTGGGCAATGGTTGTGAGCAATCAGAGGCCACAATACAATGTGGAGGAGCCTGCTGATGAAGCCACTGGTGGAAGAATGACCAGTGAAGTGCCAGTTGAAGTGTTAAATGAGTTGAGGACTGTAAGGCATGATATGCAACAGTTAAGGACACAACTGGATAGACAGGAAGAGAGATTTGAAAAACTGATGAAGATGGTAAATGAAAACAGACAATCTACTGCCACAGTTGCTTCAAACTTCACATCTACTCAAAATGCTGTGAATAATCTGATACTAGATGTGAGGGGAATCAAGGTTGGAAATACTGCCAAAGATCAGTTTCTGAAAGACCAACTTTCTTCCATCCATCAGAAACTTGACAACCTTGCTGCTCCACCTGAGCCTACTGAGCCTGCTGCTGCACCACAACCTGCTGTGCCTGATCCTAAAATTACTGAGAGGATGACCCTGCTGGAGCAAACAATGCAAGAAAGGATCACAGCAATTGATACTAGGATTGAAATCATTGAAGGCCGCCTAAGCAACCTAGTTATCACACAGAAAGTGTGCATGGCCTCGCTATCCCGGTTTGTTGATGATGTCAATAAGGGGAAGAGGCAATAGCGAAAGCAAAAGAAGTGCTAGAGTCTTTGCAAAGAAGAGATGGGAAGCGAGATACAAATGCTTTTAGACAACCAAAGACTGCGTACTTCCACTCTCTGATGAGCTTCTCCAACAATACAAGAAGGTATACAATAACAGACATAGATCCTATCATGACAAGGGATTTCATGAAGGTCTGAACTTATTTTTGGGAATTAAGTTTTGGGAAGCAAGAATCAAATCCATGAGGGCCAAACACAGAGGTGGTAGAAGTGGCATTGGTATACCTACCACAAAGGCAAAGGATTCAGTGAATGAATTTAAAGAAGTATATATGAGGTTAGGCTTCAGGGTAAATCAAATATCCCTTACTCTACCTGAAGCATGGCATTGGTGAAAACATGTAAACCCTCATATTGACTTCTCTCTGATTGAAAATGATTGGATGAGAGATATGGTGAAATAAATCAGAGAATACCAAGAACAAGCTGAGAAGGCCAGACAAGAGAGAGAAAGAAGACAGTAGATCAGCACACTTTAACTGCTTTATGTTTTTGCTGATTCTAGACTGTAATATTTTTGAACAAATGATTATAATGAAAGATGACTATATTTGTTCTGTTTTTGTTTCATTTTGCTTTGCTGTTAGGTGAGGGTATTGGCATCATCACCAAAAAGGGGGAAATTGTTGGACTTATTTCTTAGTTTTGATGATGAGTGCCAGACTAGCTGTTATAGTGCAAAGGCAAAAAGATGTCTAGATTAATTGTATAGGTTTATTAGAGTTTGATTCATAAATAGGTTTGATCAAACAAGCACTGTAAAGGGCTGCTGGTTGATATCAGCAGACTAGTCTAGGTTAGTAGGGTAGATATGTCAGTAGACTAGTCTTGAACCTGCTGAAGACTGAAGGTTGAGGGTTCAAACTCAGTAAATGAAGGCTAAGGGATCAAACTTATTATTTAAATTCAAGGATATGGAATCAGAATTTAGGCAAGTTTGTGATGACCTAAACTGATTGCATATACCTTGTGTAGAAGGTCTAAGTTCCATAAGTTGGATGATGTTTGGAACTTGGTTATAATTAAAATGGTGTAATCTAACTTCACAAATAAAAGTTAGATAAAAAAATCAGCTGCAGTATATTTTATACACAGAAATATGATGTTCAGCAGACTGATAGGTACTTCAGCATACTAATGAACCTGCTGATATAATACCTCGATTAATTCAAGATTATTGGAAGGTTACATGGATAAGGACAGCCAACTACCTCTGACTTATCAAGGAAATCAAAGGCTGAGATTAAAAAGACGTTGGGATGATTTATATTTTTATCCATTGGATACAAGTCAAAGGGGTGGACGACTGCACTGTCAAAAAGGAATTCGACGAAGTCGGTCCCATGAATAGTGACAGACTGCAAATCAGATGGGACAAAAACAAGGAACGGTCACAATTGAATTTCAAATACAAGTCACATACATTCCTACCTATAAATAGAGGACTTCCAACTCAGAAACAAGATGATGAATTTTGGATAAACTTTAAGTGATAACTCTGAGCTGAAAAACACCCTGCTGAACTTACCGAGCATAAAGTCGCCGATCTAGAGAATTTCTTCAAGTGCATTCGTATTCAAGCTACATTAAGATTACACACTTGAAGACGCAAGCCGCCGATTACATCATCCTAATCAAGTCGTAACCGAATCATTTACTTGATTCAATCTTTATTTTATAAAGAACCCGCCGAAGACAAGTGAAGCATCCGTTGGGTGTGAAAGATCGTTGTTTGTGGTGGAGCCGGTGAAGAGGCAATTCTACCCTTCAAGGACCAAGTGGAAGACTCGGGGGCGCAATCCTACCGTTCCCGCTTTTCGGTTTGTGAAGCCATAGTTATTGGTGAAGGACAAACAACTTAGGAATCTTTGTAACAAACTACATCAAAGATCTCTAGTGAATTACCTCCAACATCACAGAGAAGAGTGGACCGACAGGATTACACCACCCGGAACCACTATAAAATCTGCCTATTTACTTTCGCATTTAATTTCGCACTTAGTTTAGTTTACACATCAACCAACCGAATCTAGCAACCGAAATCTCACACTTGCACTACCGAGTATCTAATACTTAGTATCATATTTAACAACAAGTATTAAGGCTTAATTTTGATATAATTCCGCCGCACAAATTCAAAACTCAACTATCGCAGACTATCGTTTATCGGCAGGCTACCGAAGTCTCAACAGTTATCGAAGTCTCGGCGGACTCTGAAGTATCGCGACGCGTACGGCTGAAGTTGCAGAATTTGTTAACTCCAAAGTTTTAAGTGTTAAGTTTATTCACCTCCCCCCCTCTAAACTTAACCAAAGCCTTTTCAAGGGACCAACAGTTCTAGATGTCGATGTTAGGTGTAGTGCCCGAAAGACAATTTGTGTAATTGTTTTTAATAATGGATGACAGAATTTATCTCATTTTAGTTACTTGCTTTGTGCTTGTAAAGTAATACACTGCGGCAAACCCTAAGTATATCTGTATGTAACCACTTAACTCAGCGTATGGATTGCACGTGAGGATTGAGTTAGTGGAGATATACTTAAACAAGCTAGTCCGTGGTGAACTTAATCGAGTTTAGGGTCTCTTGATTAAAACACCAATAATGCGCCCGAACACCTTAGGGTGTGATAGTCTTATCCGGACTTGTCGGTAGATGGTACCTACGTGGGGCATTTATATATGATGGCATTCATATAGGACTGGACCGATTTAATCTGAATTTCTCGATATAATTCCGTAATCGAGGAATCTTATTAAATAATTAGATGATCATATATGGATCAACCTTAATCCTGAGGTGATCACAGGGTGCTGCTTGTCCCGGGGTAGTGTTTGATGTGTTAGTTACGGTTCACTTAAATATGTGTTCCAAGTCACTTCTCATTGGCACTATCTCCAAATGAGTGAGTAGTTCTGATTTTCACAGACATGGAATCCATTCCTTCTTGCGGGAAGTAGAGAGACAGTCCCCTTATTTGTTAGCCTTAAGAAAGTGATCGATCCCGGGAGTTCATATTAGACTAATTGATCACTAGTCAGATATGTGAACTAATTGATCATCAGGGGGTTAATGGTAAATAAGGATAAGATATTCGAGTCGGGTTCACGGAGACTTCCCACTCGTAATGGACAACATGGAGGGTTAATCCGTATGTAGTGATTATATCAATGGACGCTTATTCACTCTATGGGTTGAGTATAAGTATACATCTATAATCGGTAGAGTTCAGTTTCGGGTTTATGGTGGCGTAATCCCGGAATTAATAATTAATGTACTTATTCTGTTCGATGAATAATTAATTATTGGAGCTACTGGTTATAGGTCCATGGTCCCCGATGTGGCTTCTGTAATTCGGACTAATAATCTTGTTATTTGGGCCTCAGTGATAATTAATTGATATGCATGAATATTATTTAGTTGGGCTAAATAATATAATACACATAAAAGACATTTTATGTGGGCTTTTAAACCCTAATGGTGGCGCCAATTAGTGTCTCTTTTATCACAAGAATTAATTTTCTTGTGTTATGGAAAATATTCTTGTTATATGATTGGTTGGATGACTTGTTATTTGATTTCCTATTGGTCAATACATGTCACAATTAGTCATTAAGGAAAATATCCTTTTATTTTGTTTAATTAATTATTTATTTAATTAATTAAAACTTGGAGACCAAGGATTTACTCTCCTATAAAAGGAGAGTTATTCCAAGTGTATTGGGAGATTGCAAATTTCGCATATACCACCAAAATAAGAGAAAAAAAATTAGTTTTCTTGTCTTGGGTTTTTAGAAGAAGAAAAACTCTAAGTTTTTCTTGGTGTTGCATATCAAGGAGGTTCGTGTATCAAGAAGGGTGTCCACCAACCGCCGTTTGGAGAACACATCGGAAGATCTTGGCTTCTCTTCCTACTATTGGTAACATGATCTTAACCCCCTTGTAGTAGTTTAAGTCCTTTAATTATGTATTGTGATATATAAGTCGTGATCCATCCGCTGCGCGTAGATCTAACTCGTTTAGATCTAAGAACCTGCATCCTTCATGTGGTATCAGAGAAAAGGTTCCACGATTTATATAGTCATAAATCATAATTAAACGATTTAAAGGAGTGGAATTGCATGTAGGTAAATTTTTATTTATTGTTTTATGCGTTGATAATGATTAATTGCTATGGTTGAAGAGATGGATTGGAGGTTGGCACTGTTTACCCGTTTAGATCTATTGTAAACTCATATAAACGATGAAAATTCGTTCATATGAGTATAGGAAATTATGTAATTTATTTTTATTGCAAATTTAATTTGCAGAAAATAGATCTGTTTAGTAGCTGTTTAGTTATTCTTTTTTTCCCGTTGATCGAGCCGTTGAAACGACGATCCCTCCGGCCAGAATCAAGATTGGAAGATGGTGAACAATTCCACAAAACTTGGCGTCGATCGGAGTCCATTTTGATATCCGTTCGTTGCTGCAAAGAAGCTGCTGTAACAGAAAAACGCAGGATTCACAGAAACCCTACCTGTGACTTCCTCGAATTTCTGGGAGAGTTTAGCCCCTTGAAACGCAAATCCAACCAGTCAGATCGAAAACTATGGAGTTTTGGACGAGGGATAAAAATTTCAGGTCGATCGGGATTCATCTTGATTCCCAATCGGCCTCGGGAAGTCTTTGAGGCGCTGCTGTAAAAGTCAGATCCAGCAGCAAGTTGGGCGGCCCACTGGAGAAAATTGACAAGTCAAAACTCCGATCCAACCGCCCATATTGAAGCCCAAGGAGTGAAAAACAGATCTGGAAAGTTTCGCCGCGATCCGAGTTCGTTTGGTTACCCAATCTTTGAAGAATTTGAACAGCTGCAGATTATGTTAGAAAGTAGTAAACCCTAGTTAGGGTTTAGTTAATTTATTTTCTAATAGGTTAGATACGGGGGTGCCAACGGTCCATCTCGGTGTTTATTTTCCGCACTAGAATACATGTTTAGATTGTATGTGTAGAACCGGAAAATTGCCATGACATGCATCATATCATGAATTCCACTCCATATGCATACATGTAGAAATTAATTCGAGGAATTAGTTAGGCATGTATAAAACACGCAATTAGTTTTAATTAATTGTTTGATATTAATTAGAAACTAATTAGGGTAAACACCGAGGAACATGGGTTTTTTCAATCGTCGAGGTTGGGTGATGGATTCTCGGTGAATCCCACTCTGCGAAAGCATAAGGAGTAAAATCCCGAAACCTCGTGGTTAAGGTGTTGGATTCTCGGTGAATTCCACCTTACCTAGACGAGATTACGTTTTTGTTCCGTAGTGTCTACGTGAAAGTTTGATGTTTAAGGATTGGATAATCACGGGCAAACATGGTTCGAAAGTGGTTTAACCACGGTTGGGTGGTCAACAGTAGCTACGGCTCGATCGACTTCACCCTCCACGTGTGGCGTTTGCACGGGGGTCTGGCAATACTGAGCCATCCGAAGAGCCACTACGGCTCAACGGAGCTCTCCTAGCCTTGACCCGTCCGACGGCCACATATGTTCTAACGAATAGGTCGGGTGGGCTAGCCCACATAACCGACAACATTCGGGCCTATGATTTATTGTTCCTTAATGTAACATCAAGTCCAAAAACGTGATCAGTAAACCCACCACTTTTTCAAAATATTGAGTGGGAGCGGGAGAGGCGACAGCCGACCCCACAGCCTCTACTGTTGACACAAGCAACATGAGAGAATGGTGACGCCTCGTGCCGGCTTTGATTTCGGCCCCCTAAGGAAGGCCTTCAACGCTATCAAAATTCAAGGCTTGGTCTCCGAAAGGATAGGATTTTGGGTACTCGTCGGGTCACTGATCGACCCTAAGGCGGCACACTCGGGGTCTACCTAAAAATCTGAGACAGTATGTCACACTCATAAATGGTATTTTTGGTAGTACCTTGGCTGAAAAAGGAAAGGTGATTGAGGATCACAAATGAGATGTTCGATTCTCAATCTGATCTTCAATATTAATCGAAACCTCTTTGACCTACCCTAAGGCGGCACTGAGGCATTAGATTAAATCCTTGGACGGTAGGATAGACTACAAGTACTTAGTTTATGTTCCTAAAATTTATTAGTAGTGTATGATTTGGATTTATTTTCTGTCAATTTTATTTACAACTTTTATACATATCTCTCTAGGGTGCTAGACTGCTAGTGTAAAATTGACTAGTAATGACTTCGTTAAAAAAGTGGCAAGTAACTAGAACGTTGTACTTATTGATCTTACATGCGATTAATTTTTCGGAAGAGATATTTCTCTTGAGCCTTCAAGACTTAAGTGACGTAAATAAGTATGTCACTGCTGTCACTCGTGTTGAACGAGAGACAACCAGAGTTAGTTTGAAAGATGATTCGGACGATAAAATTCTTCTAGTGAATTTTAATTGTGTAGTGTCTACACGAGAAATTTTCTAATAGAAAAATTAGAGAATCATAAATTAAAGTGTCGCTAGTTAGACGGTATTTGGAACCGATAAACTAGTGGGAGCTTTTGTCGTATGTTTTTCTAATTTATTAGAAAATTAGTCCCACTGGGTAACGCTTTCATTAGACATCCCACAGTTCACGAGTAGTGTCTACTCATACGAACTGCTAGTTCAAGACTATTTCCTTTTAAGGAAAGTTGAGAATGGGAAAGGATGTTTATAAGTGTTAATCATCTTGACTAAAGTTTTGAGGCTTAACCGAAAAATTAATTATAGAAAGTATAGGATAAGGAAAGTGATTTCGGATCACTTAACCAATGAATCCTTAGCGACTTTCTTAAGTCGAGTAACTTGACTCGGTAGCTTAGTTCTTTGAAAGAACAAGGAAGCTGTGCATTAACAATTAATAAAGTAGACAATGCGGCGCGCTTATTTCAAATATAATAGTGGGAGTGATATAAGGAAATGAATTTCGGATTCTATCTTTGAATATCACGAAAAAATTTATTTTTTCGTTTACGATTCGTTGAAACAAATGGATTCACTTTCATCCCGATACTACAGCTTGCCTTAAACAAAGTGAATATGACATTTGTAGTACGAATCTGTGACTCGGACTTTTGTTTGATAAAGACAGAACCACTAAGAAAAGCTGAATAGGTATGTGTAACACATCTAAAACTATTAAAGGTAAAAGGTTTCCGTATTAAGATAACCGACCCTTCAATGTCTATTAATTAGTGCATATATCCTAGAGATAAGACCTGACGACTGGCTAAGGGTGATTCCTATCTCCCAGTCTAGGAACACTATCTCAAAGGAACAATGACTAAGTTTCCTTTCAATCGAGAGAGGGTAATAGATTTGAAGGGGTAACATAGCTTGTTCATCATGACCTTCGGGGTCTATGATGACGGTTAAAATATACCTATTTATGTCATCAATTCTAACCTTAAATCAGAGTTAAATTGTATATATTTCATATTTAATCACGTGTTTATATTTATTATTTAATGATAAGTGATTACTAAAATGATAATTGGTATTTAGCTGTTTTTTATAAAAAGAGCAATTTATTTGTGTGATAAATGCTGATTTTGCAGATCATGATAAATCGGGAGGATAAATATCATTTAATTCGAAATCTCAAGATAATAAGGAAGAAAATCGGAGCATTAATCAAGAGACAAATCAGATCAGCACGGAAGAATGCAGTGGGGAACAAGTTAGACAAGAAACGCGTTTAAAATGTGCAAAAAGGAGGCTCGGTCGACCGAGCAAAAACTTGATGGAGGTCAAGTTAAACTATTAACTCGATGCCTACTAACTCACTAGCAAGAGAACTATGTTCAATTGTAGTACAGCCAGATAGAGTCGAGGTCGATCCCACAGAGACTCGGCACAAATAAAATACAACTTTATTCTATTAGAACTAAATTGAAAAGGCGGTCTACGACCAACTACGTGCAATAAATAAAATAGTGACAACCACAAGACACAAAAGACCACAAAGACAAACGAAAGACTACGAAGCACGGATAATACGGTTGATATTATCTAAACAAATAGTATTGATTACGCTAGTAGATTATAACTCCCCCATGTGAATTAGGATGATAACGAGACAAAACAAACGTTAAAGATTAATTATTATGACTACGGGAGTCATCCCCTAAGGTAGATTTAGTTCCAATTAGGCCCTCTAAATCATCGTGCCTCCATCACGTGACTTCGCTTTTTAAGGCCTCCATCTCATGTAACTTCTGACACAATTACGAGACTAGGGATGCCGGTATAAACCGTAACCTCATCTAAGCAACATTCCTAGGGTAAGGCGTACTTCTTAGATGCCGATTCAATCTATATCCTAAGTAACAATCACTTTTTGAGTTTCATGTTAAATTATGATGACGAATAACTAAGTTGATCGGGTTTAATTACTCGTTTTAATTCCAAATCGAGAATCGACGTAGTCGAAGCCGATCATAATATTGCCCTACACATCACCACGCTCGGTCGACCGGACGACAAGACTCGGGCGACCGAATGACATGCCTCGGTCGACCGAACACAGCTTCCGTGTCGGAACAAATCATGATTACTTCTTAACGTTTCTAACCTAAACACATGGGTTCGTAAATAAATCTACATCACGCAATCAATACAAATAAAACTACTCCATAGTAAAATACATCGATCTACAAATAAAGATTGCATAATTGAATAGTCATACCCTCGAAGACGAGAGTGACTCCCACTCTGTAATGCGCTCCCTAACCGGAGAATCCGACGAATCCACAATGAAAGAACATAAAGAAAATAAAACTAAAACTTAAAAGCTAAAATTGTATGAATTGTTTTTGTGTTGTAGTGGTGTGTCTTCTCAATTTCGTAGCCGCTTATATAGAGGATTTTGCCGACATAGGATGGATCTAGAAGATATGCACGCGTTTTCGGTTTGGATAGCCTCGGGTGACCGAACCTCCTGCCTCGGTCGACCGAATGAAGCGGCTCGGTCGACCGAGCCTCCTTTTTGCACATTTTAAACGTGTTTCTTGTCTAACTTGTTCCCCACTGCATTCTTCCGTGCTGATCTGATTTGTCTCTTGATTAATGCTCCGATTTTCTTCCTTATTATCTTGAGATTTCAAATTAAATGATATTTATCCTCCCGATTTATCATGATCTGCAAAATCAGCATTTATCACACAAATAAATTGCTCTTTTTATAAAAAACAGCTAAATACCAATTATCATTTTAGTAATCACTTATCATTAAATAATAAATATAAACACGTGATTAAATATGAAATATATACAATTTAACTCTGATTTAAGGTTAGAATTGATGACATAAATAGGTATATTTTAACCGTCATCAGTCTAGTGAGAGACACAAGCTAGTGGGAGTTTTTGAGTGGTGACATTTTGTCTGATAACTACTCGAAACGCGATTTAGTTTATCAAAAGAATACGAGGAGGAGTCTCTGATTTTAGCAGAGAATAGAGTATTCCATGCTCATAAATAGGCTATAGCATAGTCTTGGGACTGATGCTCAGCCTGCCTCCTAGTGGAATGTTTCTCACTGAGGAAGAAACCATAGACTTGCCCTATATAGTTATTGATGTGCTACAATACACTGCTAAACTCGATTAAGATAATTGGTTGCGAATAACGGTTAACATTATTATGTAAACCGAGAAGTCTGCCTAGAAGATGCTAGTGAATTTATGGATAAGGAGTGACTTCGGTTCACACCACTTCCGTAAATGTAGGCATTTAGCATTTAATGCTTGAAGGTAGGACTGGAGATTTTGCGCATACGTTCAGATTGTGAATGTTTATATCTTAATAATACGAGTGAAGGTTGGTTATACGATTCTTGAGATCAGAAAGTGACGGTTAAACTGTCACAAGCCTTCTGATAGAATCTATAAGAAACAGACTTAAACCTTGGAGTACGGTTACCCAAATGTAGTTACTATCTGATTTAATCAGACCACGTCCAACATCGGTTGTTGGTGATTACACTGATAAATACTACTAGATCAGAATCTCAATCCACCCAAGACGCAGTGGGAGTATGGTTCAACCGTTGACCCATTGTGGTTGTGTGGACTTTATAGTCTGCTGGGGTGATTGATAACCTGTGGCTCTTTATGGGCTGTATAGGATTCTGATCAGAGAGGTTGGTTCGAAAACCTTATCCCTGTGAATGGAGTTTTGGTACTCCAGTTCTGTTCAGCGTCTTGTAGAACCACCTGAGTGTCTCAGGCCCAGTGGGAGTAATTGGTTCTATGCCGAAAAGAGTCGAATGAATAGGAAAGTTTAACTTTCAGCACAAAGCTGAGTGGTCTAGGGGTGATTCCCTAAAAAGTAGAGAGTTAACCGGACCTTGAACTCTCTCACCACTCGCCTTGATTTCGTTAGAAAGCAGAAAATAGGGGTGATTCCCTGAGACTTTCTTGCCGTAAAACGGAGTCTGGATTCATTCGGAACAGAAGGGTCTTGGTTAGAACAAATGGCAGGTTGACTGCCGGGACTTATGTCTTTTGTGGATGTAAGAGAGCCTCTCGGTCATTAAAAGTCGCATGTTTTAAAATATGTGGACTTGACCAGAATATTGATAAGTCTTTTGTAGACTGGGTATCAATATTGGTAAAATAGTAGTATTAGTGTTCACGAAAGGTAACACTGAAACAATTGGAAACAGCATGAGTGTTATCTGAAGTCGGAAACTGACACGCCAAGATTCTCTGGATGAGAGAATTGGACTATATTCTAAGAATCTGATTTGGTCAAATTCACGAGAATGAGTCATTGGCTATCCCATCCGTCTTATTGGTTAAGATAATATTGCATATACGGATGCAATATTCAACGAGAGTAGTCCTACCCTACCTCTCAGGAATGATTCTCCAAATCTTCGGATAAAGAGAAAATAGGATAGAGTCTATCTTGGATAATGGCAAGTCAGGTTATCACAAGTCAATAGTAGTCAAATCTCGGATTCAAGCATTGAATAGCGGTTTAGTACGTCCTCAAGTATCTTTAAATAACGAGGAATCATATGCTTGTATATTCAGGTGCAAACTTGAATATGGTTGACTACACTGATTCTGACTTGTAGTCAGATTAAGGATGATCATTAAGTTGATCTCGGGCTCAGTGTTTACTCATAGTGCTTAGAATTTCCTTTTTGGTCTGGGAGTAATTCCAGGTCTGATAAGCCGATATCACTTCATTGTGACAACAATGAAGAGATAGCTTAGAAGGATATTCTCAGTCATAAGAAGTCAAAAGCATATTGAGAGAGAGTACCGCCTGATTGGAAGGACCGGCAACGTTTCAATCCTAAAGATCGTCTCGAGTCGGCAACCTAACTAATCAGTGTACCAAGTCGAGTGCTTGGAGGGTACGGCATTGATGGATATGTCTCATCTGTTTTTAGAGCAAGTGGGAGAGTGTTGTGAATAAGATGAGAAAGGGTGTGCTCTAAAAACAATCGTTGCTTGTCATTTCGTGCAAGTGGGAGATTGTTAGGTGTAGTGCCCGAAAGACAATTTGTGTAATTGTTTTTAATAATGGATGACAAAATTTATCTCATTTTAGTTACTTGCTTTGTGCTTGTAAAGTAATACACTGCTGCAAACCCTAAGTATATCTGTATGTAACCACTTAACTCAGTGTATGGATTGCACGTGAGGATTGAGTTAGTTGAGATATACTTAAACAGTTAGTCCGTGGTGAACTTAATCAGAGTTTAGGGTCTCTTGATTAAAACACCAATAATGCGCCCGTAACACCTTAGGGTGTGATAGTCTTATCCGGACCGTCGGTAGAGGGTACCTACGTGGGGCATTTATATATGATGACATTCATATAGGACTGGACCGATTTAATCTGAATTTCTCGATATAATTCCGTAATCGAGGAATCTTATTAAATAATTAGACGATCATATATGGATCAACCTTAATCCTGAGGTGATCACAGGGTGCTGCTTGTCCCGGGGTAGTGTTTGATGTGTTAGTTACGGTTCACTTAAATATGTGTTCCAAGTCACTTCTCATTGGCACTATCTCCAGATGAGTGAGTAGTTCTGATTTTCACCGACATGGAATCCATTCCTTCCTGGACAGTCCCCTTATTTGTTAGCCTTAAGAAAGTGATCGATCCCGGGAGTTCATATTAGACTAATTGATCACTAGTCGGATATGTGAATAATTGATCATCAGGGGGTTAATGGTAAATAAGGATAAGATATTCGAGTCGGGTTCACGGAGACTTCCCACTCGAATGGACAATGCTATGGAGGGTTAATCCGTATGTAGTAATTATATCAATGGACACTTATTCACTCTATGGGTTGAGTATAAGTATACATCTATAATCGGTAGAGTTCAGTTTCGGGTTTATGGTGGCGTAATCCCGGAATTAATAATTAATGTACTTATTCTGTTCGATGAATAATTAATTATTGGAGCTACTGGTTATAGGTCCATGGTCCCCGATGTGGCTTCTGTAATTCGGACTAATAATCTTGTTATTTGGGCCTCAGTGATAATTAATTAGCTGGGCTAATTAATTGATATTGATGAATATTATTTAGTTGGGCTAAATAATATAATACACATAAAAGACATTTTATGTGGGCTTTTAAACCCTAATGGTGGTGCCAATTAGTGTCTCTTTTATCACAAGAATTAATTTTCTTGTGTTTTGGAAAATAAAAGATATTCTTGTTATATGATTGGTTGGATGACTTGTTATTTGATTTCCTATTGGTCAATACATGTCACAATTAGTCATTAAGGAAAATATCCTTTTATTTTGTTTAATTAATTATTTATTTATTTAATTAAAACTTGGAGACCAAGGATTTACTCTCCTATAAAAGGAGAGTTATTCCAAGTGTATTGGGAGATTGCAAATTTCGCATATACCACCAAAATAAGAGAAAAAAATTAGTTTTCTTGTCTTGGGTTTTTAGAAGAAGAAAAACTCTAAGTTTTTCTTGGTGTTGCATATCAAGGAGGTTCGTGTATCAAGAAGGGTGTCCACCAACCGCCGTTTGGAGAACACATCGGAAGATCTTGGCTTCTCTTCCTACTATTGGTAACATGATCTTAACCCCCTTGTAGTAGTTTGAGTCCTTTAATTATGTATTGTGATATATAAGTCGTGATCCATCCGCTGCGCGTAGATCTAACTCGTTTAGATCTAAGAACCTGCATCCTTCAGTCGACTCTCTCGAAGAGAAACGTATAATCAAATGTCATTAAGATGATGTCTGAACCATATGATTATGAATCATGTGGGTGATATGTATCTTATCTAAAGATGTCTAAAATACCCTTTTATGAAAAGGTTGTAAATTCTAGAAAAAATTTGTCTAAAACCTAAACATACCGATGTTTGTTGGCTTGTCAACAATTAATGCCACAAATAATTGTTTATTAATCTCTATGACTAATTTTAGAAATAGTTGAATGTACTTATTGAAGTACTACGATTCAGAAAGCCTGAAAAGTTCGAGCTAGTACGAGTAAGAGATTGATGAGCTATTTAGGAATTAATCTTCAATTGGATTGAAGTAATTAATACCTGAAGGGTGTTTCAGAAGTCGTCTGAAAAGGAATAAGATTCTCCCTTGAAGGATACCATTTTTGGGATACACTACTGGATTGTGTTTTTGAAATGGAAACAACACTTTATATGATAAAGATGTGATGCAAGCCATGCGAAGTATCCCTTACCCGTTTCGAGATAGTGCCATTATACTTAACCGAGTTCCAAAGAATAAAGGTTGAATAAATTCCATATTAGATATGGAAGAGGATAATGTCGAATCTATCTTAACCGATGATTTGAAGTTGTCATAGGAAAAGTCAGAAAGGCTTGGAGCCTAGTATGACATATGCAACTTTGTGGAATATCTTAGTGTCTCGGATTTTATCTAATGAAAAATAAACAAGTAATAAAAATAAATCCGGTTTACCCCAAGTGCAGGGATCGTAGTATAGAGGTTAATACCGGAGTCGAGTCCACAGGGAATCGAGGTTGTTTACCTAGTTTTTATCTAACTAACCTAAAGATGTCACAACTACTATTACTAAAATTATAAGAAAATAAAAACGATTAACACGTAACAAACTAAAAACGAAAATAACAAAAGTAAACTGGACAGAAGATTAGAAATCTAAAGCCAGGAAACGTGATTACGAACCAAATTATCTAAAATAATCTATTCTAAAACCTAAACATGTAGTAAAAATTTCTAACTTAGCTAAGCAATTCAAGTTCAAGCGATTTTAATCAATGAATTTAAAAAACGAACAAGCAATGATCCACCAATTCTACAACACTCAATTTCTTCTCTAGATTATCTGGTGATGATTTAACAAAAGTTGTGACTCACCTATCGTAGGTATGAATTTCTAATCTCTTAGATAATTCCTTTATTAATCTCTTTCGTCTATCGATACAAAAGGATTAACTCTTTAATAACAAATGTGTGAAATTTCTCAATCTCTTAACCTAGATTTCAATCTAACAACTATCGTTACTTAGATTAAAGATCTAATCTTGACTATGGTGATCTAGGTTTAACAATGAACTCTCATCAACCATTAAAATCAAGCATGCAAAACATCCATCGATAAAATTTCATAATAACAATGAATTAAACATAGAAAAGATACAACTTTTATAAAAAAAACTCACAAGATAATCCAAAGAGAAATCAAGATGTTGCTAGAACGGCTTCACAAAGCTTGTTCCAATGAGCTCTAGCCTCTATTCATCGTTTGATTACTTGAATTTGCTACTAGAAAGTACATATAATTGGAGAAATTTATCTAGGAAATCAAAAGCATAAAAGTTGTATATTAAGGGTGGAGAAAACAGAAAAATCGCCCTTAAGGGTTTTGTGGCCGCCTAATGTTAATTAGCTTCCTTTTTAGGGTTGAAAAAAATGCGCCTATTTATAGAGTTTTAAGTCGGTTTCTGCTAGGTCGGCGTATGGACGCTCGTCTAGAGTCTTGAACGCCCGTCCATTCTGCATAAAATCTTCGAGTCGGGCCGAGTCATGTCAGACGCCCGTCCTATGTAAATTTGCACGCTCGTTCAGCAAAAATCTCAATACTCTGAATCCACTATTTCTTCCTGGACGCCCGTTCGATTCCTCAAACGCCCGTCCATCTGGACGGGGCTTCAGACGCTCGTTCAGTTTACTTCAAATCCGGTTTTCATCTCTATCTTTATCCGACTTCATCTTTATCCTTTTTCTTCCATGTAAATCATCACTTGAACATCTTTTAAACCTCTTTTGAGCCAAATTCGCGTATCTACAAGATATCAAAAACATTGCAAAGTGTAAAATCATTCAAATCGATAGAAAATCAACAATAAAACCTCATAATTCAACCAACTTTGCGATTAAACCATTCCAAACATCACTTGCTTAATAAATCAAATAAACGTTCACTTTCTATGCAAAACATCAGAGTATAGAGGAAAATTGTTACGAAATAGAACGATATAAATCATAGAAAGTCACCCTAAACACTTAGCAAGTAAGCTAGATATTATTTACTTGTCCGCGGAGCAAAAGGTGTTTGTCTCCAAACATGCTGTCATCTAGAGGAAGTGTTTCTTCCAAATAAAACAGTGGGAGTAAATTAGATCTCAAAAGAGTTTGAGAACCACAAAGATATATTCAACTAAAGGAACGTGAGCAGACGCCGCATAGAGATGAGGTGTAGAATACTGCTTAGTGCACACAAAATTTCTGTAAGTCTTTGGATAACCTTAAAGCCTGAAAGGGCTACTGGTATGTTCATCTTGAAAAATGAATATCTCACGACTTATGAAAGAATGTTTGAAAGGAAAGATTGAGAGCTATGGCCAAGAGCCATGATATCTGAATTAGATTCCATCAGTGACAACCAGGTTATGAACCTAGTCTGTTTTACCTAGAGGGAATGTCCCTGTAAGGCTGAGCCCAGTTCTATTCAGACTATGCTTGTTGTAACTTCGTATCATGGCTATATGATAGTGTTGAAGACGTTGGGCAGATAGCTCGATGTTCATAGACGATAACATGATATGTAAGCCCACGAGATCCATTTATGGATTCAAACAAGTTTCTCTAGACGATTTCTTTATTTGATAATCAAAGGAGTTTGATTTAGTCAAAAGAAGGATATGTGATCGGCCTTTTCTAAGTGTCCAATCTCACCGGCAGTGTACCGGGTCAACTGTAGCCTAGAATTGGTGAGTCAAGGTCGTATCCCACAGGGAATCTGGTCGAGTACCAAAGTCGGTCTCGTTCCTAGTTTAGGTCAACACAAATATTGAACGTGGTGATTTGTCAGATCACCGGTTCTACAAACTAAATATACACAAAACAAAGAATTAAAACTATATAAAAGAGATAGCCGAGTTACGATCCAATCGACTACTATCGAGCCTTAACTCGTATCTGGAAATGATTTCAATCTACTATAATGTTCTTGGTATCGTTAAAGGGTGTCGTCTCCTAAATCTGAAACTAAGCGCCAATTTCAACAACCTAGTTTCCTATGTCGAATTCAACAGTCCGCTGACCGGATTTAACTGACCCGACACGGTCTACGCTCTATGAGACGCTCGTTAACAACGATATAAACCTCACACACAAAACCGAATCCGAACAACTCGCCGGTTTTACACGGTGATCCTAGAACCCCTTTTCCCGTACCCTCTCGCAAAATACATTTATAAAGACGATACGTGTGACACGATTATTGAGTGATCAGTTCAACAAAAGTCATTAGGCATAAGTTCTAGAACAAAAACAACATCGAGAATCTAACAATCAACACATCAAAACAGTTCAATCAACGAGCTAAGGATTCGATTTCGAAGGCTATCACATATCTCGGCTATAAACGGATTAGCTACTCATCATAACAAGAAAAACAACAAGAAATCAACAATCAAAGCTAACAAAAGCAAGATTAAAAGCAAGAACAAAAGATGAAAACAAAATACCAAATATATTATGCCGTAGAAAATCGATCCACCGAACGAAATCCCGTCAACAACGCGTCAAGCTATCTTCGAGATCCTCCGGATTACAACAATCTACAACTAATCTAAGCTAATATACATCTACACCTAATCTAAGCTAAAAATATGAAGAAAAACGCAGAAAACTGCAGAAAAACGAGTTGGGGAAGATGATAGATCGAAATGAGGGTGTATATATGGTGTTTTTTCAGATCTGGACTCACAGGCGGGCGCCTGTACTGACAGGCGCCCGCCTGTCAGATTTTTTTCTTCACAAATTCTATCAGCAACTGGCCTAGCTGACGCACCTTCAGTAAATCAGTCACAACTTTGCGTGTAGACCTCCGAATTAAGTGATTCAAGTTGCGTTGGAAATCTGATTCAATTTTCTACAACTTTCATGAAGATGTCCAGCCCAGAATATGCCTCTAAGGTGGATCAAAATGCAGATCAGGGGAAAGTATGGTTGTAGTACCACCGCGTTTTGATCCGTTTGAACGTTTAAGCTCCGGGCACACGTTCCAATCCTCGTAACTCGCCTTCCGGTCATCTCAAACACCTAAGTCATGTACAAAATCATAACAAAAACCACACGTAATCCCTACAGGACACTAGGGTGACCGAGAGTATAGTAAATTACACCGAAAAAGACCGAGAATCCCGGACTTTACGTCCTAGGTCCCGAAATGATAACCAAGGTGTAAATACATCAAAATACAACCAAATGTCTCCGGAAACATATAAAACGAGGTATAAACGGGGTATAATCACATAGTAAATGATAGTCAATTTGACTCCCATCAACTACCCCCTACTTTGCGTTTGCTCGCCCTCGAGCAAAAATAAGCGATTCAAAAATAAAGATGGAGTCAACATTGTAATTATACATCTAGTCTATAGTATCGAAATGGTAAAACACAAGTAATTGACACAAATGCATAAAACTCGAGCTCTAGCTTGTATCGAGAAAAGAATGTGTGTGTGTGTGTGTGTATAAAGCTTCTTCGACATTTATCACCAACGACCGGTTTAGATTATAGACGTATAATGTACCGAGGTTACACCATAGGCTTATACTTCATAAACATCTCCACTAATCGAGGTCAATCAAAGTCTAGTAGGGTCAGGCAGGACTTGAAGGGTTATAACGTTAGGCTAGGGTTGGGGCTAACGAAAGGGATATTTACGATAAAATAGAAAGTAGAAAGTGCAAGTGAGCTTAATCGTACATCAAACACTAAAACCGAAGCTCTTCCCTTCGTAGCAACGGAAGACTCAACTCCTCATAAGGATGCTCGTTCGAATAGTACAAACCATCAAACGAATTTCAACCTATAATTCATCCAACCTTCCACCTCTCCACATCATTCCACAAGCTGGAGACATACGTCGTATCCAAGTCTAGTTCATACCTAAGCTCTTCAACCAGGAACAAACCACTTCAGAACACAACAACATCTCCTTCTCCGTACTAGATTAGAAGAAGTTCCCATCGCTAACATTACAACTACAAAACACAAGGCCATTTATGGCAATTTCTGAACTCATATTTATATATACATGTACAACCTTTTTTTTTTTTTTCTTCTCATCTTTTTTTTTTCTTTTTTCAACACCACAAAAACGATCAAAGGCTGAAACGCCACATAATTCCACCTCCTCCGGGATATACTCATTTTTACCGACACCACTCGAAAGATACGCCACTCCACCACCCCACACCATATCAGAAAATGTGAAAACAATAAGCTCAATCTTGCAAGGTGGTCAAGGAAACGTAGACCGTAATAAAAGCTAAGGGCATTGGTAATTATGAGTTAGTAGCACAAAAGGTTAGTTCGGGTGGCGGTCTAACCACCCTACAAAGGCTTAGAGGGGGAACTGTGGATTAACATTAAGGATGGCATTTGGCTCTGATCGGGTCAAAAGAAATGCCAAAACCGTCATCCCGTACCTAACCAAGACCGACCTTTCTATTTCGCCTCGAAGTTACTAATATAAGTTCTAGGTAACCGGATCATACAACAACTATAATCGTCCACTAATCATGGTGATAAATGACGTCGAAGCTAACGTGATAGAACTATTCGATTCTCAATACAAGATCTCAACTCGAATGAAATGCATATATACAATAACTAGATGTTTACCAAAAGAATACCGAAGGCTCGATGTATCAAAACCAATGTCAAAACCATCAAAATTCTTAGAATCTGACTCATTTAGACTAAAGGGAAAAAAATCGCTAAGTATAACTCGTTCAACATGAATACGGGACATTTAAGCTAAACTAACCACCCCTACTTTAAAACGAAACACGAAGGATAAGCGGTAGAAAAGTTAGCTTACAACCGGAAAATGGTGCGAGTACGATCATGTGGCATCCGTAGAAAGTCCTCCCAGGGTACCTGTGCTAATATCAACAGAAACAACAACTACACGAGATACACATGTATGGAGATAACGAAATGAAACTAGACGGAAAACCACGATTCATCAAAAACCAAAAACACCACACTAATCCCCATAATACACACTATACCGGGTTATATCACAACAAAATTTACCCGAATACACACTAAAGAAACACAATGACACACTAAGGGAAGAAAAACGATAAAAATACATTCTGAGTTTATAGTCCTCAGTTAGACTCTCTACCCCGATATATATCAAGGATAGCTATACCAAAGGAGAGCAAACCGTCGCGTCTCCTTCACAAAATCATAGGAATTGAGCACCCCCGGAAAATAAAACAATATCAAAACGGGGCTCAATCCCCACCACCATGAATGGTTCGATGAATCCGTTGCACAGAACAACGAATTCACTTTCCCCGAACTAAAACATATCCCAAACAACACTGACTCAACCCCTAAGTAATAACATTTAGGCTCAATATCAACAACATACTCAATAGGATGCACCCACGAAGATATAACATTAGGGCTAAGTGAAGACGGAACAGGTGACTCAATAGACACAAAAGTCATACCGTCCTCATAGTGTTCCTCCGGGGTGATTTCAATGATTCTTTCACGCTCTCTCCTCTCAGCCTCCTTCCTCTCGATCAGTTGATCTAGTAGAATTTCTATTCTCCGTAAAGAAGCTAGAATTTCCGTAGTGCTATTACGGATCTCTCTAGTATCATCTTGGATCATTTCCTCTGTGTGAGTCTCCGATACTTGAGGCGGAGGTGGAAGAGTATCGAGTTGTTGATCATAGTAACTTGGGGCATTATCCCACGCATTCCCGTATGATGTGGCGTATGGGTTGAACAGATAAAATGGTTGTGTTTGGTAACCCATAGCACCATAATTGTAATATCCGAATGGGTAAGGATAGGAGCCGTAATTGTAGTATGGATTCATTATCTCGCAAACAAAGGGAAACAACACGAACACAATCACGGTATCTAATCACTACCACTACCGGAGTACGTGGTGTGATCACAACAACAACATCCAATAAAACAAACTATACATAAGAAAACAAATAAGAAAAAAATGACCTAATCCTAAAAACTCAACTAACATACAAGATATCAACCCGATTCCCCGGCAACGGCGCCAGAAAACTTGATCGGCCTTTTCTAAGTGCCCAATCTCACCGGCAGTGTACCGGGTCAACTGTAGCCTAGAATTGGTGAGTCAATGTCGTATCCCACAGGGAATCTGGTCGAGTACCAAAGTCGGTCTCGTTCCTAGTTTAGGTCAACACAAATATTGAACGTGGTGATTTGTCAGATCACCGGTTGTACAAACTAAATATACACAAAACAAAGATTTAAAACTATATAAAAGAGATAGCCGAGTTACGATCCAATCGACTACTATCGAGCCTTAACTCGTATCTGGAAATGATTTCAATCTACTATAATGTTCTTGGTATCGTTAAAGGGTGTCGTCTCCTAAATCTGAAACTAAGCGCCAATTTCAACAACCTAGTTTCCTATGTCGAATTCAACAGTCCGCTGACCGGATTTAACTGACCCGACACGGTCTACGCTCTATGAGACGCTCGTTAACAACGATATAAACCTCACACACGAAACCGAATCTGAACAACTCAGTCGGTTTTACACGGTGATCCTAGAACCCCTTTTCCCGTACCCTCTCGCAAAATACATTTATAAAGACGATACGTGTGACACGATTATTGAGTGATCAGTTCAACAAAAGTCATTAGGCATAAGTTCTAGAACAAAAACAACATCGAGAATCTAACAATCAACACATCAAAACAGTTCAATCAACGAGCTAAGGATTCGATTTCGAAGGCTATCACATATCTCGGCTATAAACGGATTAGCTACTCATCATAACAAGAAAAACAACAAGAAATCAACAATCAAAGCTAACAAAAGCAAGATTAAAAGCAAGAACAAAAGATGAAAACAAAATACCAAATATATTATGCCGTAGAAAATCGATCCACCGAACGAAATCCCGTCAACAACGCGTCAAGCTATCTTCGAGATCCTCCGGATTACAACAATCTACAACTAATCTAAGCTAATATACATCTACACCTAATCTAAGCTAAAAATATGAAGAAAAACGCAGAAAACTGCAGAAAAACGAGTTGGGGAAGATGATAGATCGAAATGAGGGTGTATATATGGTGTTTTTTCAGATCTGGAATCACAGGCGGGCGCCTGTACTTACAGGCGCCCGCCTGTCAGATTTTTTTCTTCACAAATTCTATCAGCAACTGGCCTAGCTGACGCACCTTCAGTAAATCAGTCACAACTTTGCGTGTAGACCTCCGAATTGAGTGATTCAAGTTGCGTTGGAAAGCTGATTCAATTTTCTACAACTTTCATGAAGATGTACAGCCCAGAATATGCCTCTAAGGTGGATCAAAATGCAGATCAGTGGAAAGTATGGTTGTAGTACCACCGCGTTTTGATCCGTTTGAACGTTTAAGCTTCGGGCACACGTTCCAATCCTCGTAACTCGCATTCCGGTCATCTCAAACACCTAAGTCCTGTACAAAATCATAACAAAAACCACACGTAATCCCTACAGGACACTAGGGTGACCGAGAGTATAGTAAATTACACCGAAAAAGACCGAGAATCCCGGACTTTACGTCCTGGGTCCCGAAATGATAACCAAGGTGTAAATACATCAAAATACAACCAAATGTCTCCGGAAATATATAAAACGAGGTATAAACGGGGTATAATCACATAGTAAATGATAGTCAATTTGACTCCCATCAATATGCCCAATGTGCAAGATGGATAGTGGGAGCGTGTTACGAATTTTGAGTAAGTATTGGATATCTCTCTCTCGAGAATTTATACCCCATGTCACAGTCAATTAATGTTTGGTAGTTCAAGGTCTTTACGAAAGCACTTGGGTTAGCAGTTCTTATTTTAGAAATAAGAATCTATAGTGATAGATTTAACTGCTGTTGGATTATAGTTTACCTATATAGATGTGATGCTAAAATAGTTTAGCATAGATCACGACAGGGGATACTGATAGCTGGTGTTCTCAAGATCTATCTATGTTAGGACGTTAGTCCTAAAGATATGATGCTTATGAAAGGTTTCCTTCGCTACTGCGATAGGAACCATCATAAAGGTAATGCGCGCCGGATGTTCATAGTCCATGAAGAGTCATGAGAAAGTATGAAAGTAAATCTGTTGAATATCGAGAATATCCTTAAACGAGTTAAGGAAGAGTTCCTAGTTTATAGAAAGTTTGAAATAAATAAATATAGTTATACGGACGTATATCCTAAGTCTTATGAAGGTGAGTGAGAGCTACGGTCTGGGTTTGCAATCACTTTGATTAAGTGATACAGTGAGCTGGAAATGTTCTTAGCCTATGGGTCACTGTAAACTCTACAACCAGGCCAAAAGACAGTAGTGCCTTAGAGGCGCAGTGGGAACAGTACATGAGTCTAGAAGGTTCATTCATGAACCTTGTACGGTTCTTCCACCTTTTCTATATAGCTAATATAGTAAGTGGATTCATTGCTTAAAGCAAGGACCAGGGTCTCGTCGGAGATTCATGTGTGTGTTGAGGCGGTTCCTTTGACTTCGTCATTTGGAACATGATATGAAGATAGTCTGAGTCCCCACGGATAGTGATCCGTTTATGGCTAGGGTTGGCTCCGAGTATTGCATGAGATTCTTGTGTTTCAACTTGGTCTTGTGTGTGCGAGTGATTGGTTTTAGGCCAAGTGGAAGATTGTTGAAATAGTGTCCTAAACCCAATCGGGTTGGACCGGATCCGACCGGGTCGGATCATTTCTACTATTTCTTTATGTTTATACATGTATTAAATGGCATTTCTGTTGTCATATATTTGTTCTTTTAAAGAACCAATTGTGAATAGTTATATGATAACGTCCTTGGTATTAAACTGTGATAGAGAAACCATGATAGGCGATTAAGGTTGATGAAATCTCTAATCACTTTAATGAGTTTGATACTTAAATGTCTCTAGGCTGATGTACTATTAAACATGGCATTGATAGTATGAACAGGCTAGCACGTATTAGATGTCTTCGGCTTTAGAGCAGGGATAGATCTCGTCTATCGAAGTGTAGAGACACTTGGACTGTACGTGGACGTGTATTAGAGAATATGTACGTTAGACTGACCCACTTCCCGGATAAGTGTCACACTATGTGACAGTTGTGTAATTATCCTTTGGACCGGAGTCTACATGGCATCACGGTGTGGATTGTCATGCTTTGACACTATTGAGGTTTCCCCTAGCCATGGGGCAATCATGCGGTAGTGATTGGGTATGATACTGAAGCATGCGGAGTATACATGTATGGTCGTCTGGGAATCGCGTACCCTATCAATAGGGGTGAATATCCGAAAGGGCCTTCTTATAAGGAATGTCTTACTCTCGTGAATCTTTGAAAGTGGAAGTAAATCAGTTACTTCGAGAGAGCTTGATATCCAGATTATAAGATACGGTCGTTAATGTTTGACACTCGACGTAAGACCGTATGGATATTATTACAGCGATAGGATTGTAATTTGCACGGTAACTGTTTCACATGAAAGGTAGTAGTCATTGAATTTGACTCTTCCGATGATTGGGGGTCACGCTGTGTTGCTAGACGTTATCCCGTGATCGTTAGGCATGAAGGGCATTTTCATAATTTGCACTTTGTGTCTACGGCCAACATATTCGGAAACATATCGGGTCACACATATATGAACATCTAGCCGGATTAAAATGTGGTTATAGTTGATAACCAAATAAGGAAAGTTTATCTCGTACTATAAAGGTTATAGTCGTAAATTAATATGGTCGTTTTTTTTATTATGAATAAATTAAATAAAATATATTAATTATGTTGATTAATTAAATATACATATGTTAGATATGTATGTTGAAATTTATTGTGTATATTGATACACATGGATTTTTTATGGGAGTCAACTTTACGTGATTCCGGTGCATTTTCCACCCCCGTTTATCCCACTTTTAGCACATTCTCGGTGTTTTTATACCATTTTCGGGTAATATCGTGAGTTTATAGCACGGGGAGTAAATCTGTCGCTTTGATGGTTTACTACCTCTTTTTAGTGATATTAACTCATTCCCGAGCACTTTTACCCTCCGGAATCAGGGGCGGATGTACCCTATCCCTAGGGGGGGCAAGCGCCCCCCCTTAGATCCGGAAAATACACTATTATGTATGTTGTGTATTTTTTTCGCCCCCCTAAAAATTTACACTCGCCCTTAGTATCGCCCCCCTCACCCGGGATCCTGCGTCCGCCCCTGTCCGGAATCGTTTGTGTGTGTTGTTCGTTCATGAGATTGTAGGGTCTAGGTGTAACGAGAACCCAGAAGGCGAAGATTTATGATGAGAAGTATGATCAAGGTGCAAGAATGAGCCAAGGAAGAAGAAAAATGAAGAAAAGGAAGAAAAATAGTTGGTATGTTCACGCTACGTTCTGTTCAGAAGAAATTTGAGCTATGATGAAGGCATTTTCTGGTCATGGTCTCTTCATGAAAGTTGTAGATAATTGAAAGATCTTTCCAACGCACTTTGAATCACTCAAATCGGAGTTCTACACGCAAAGATATCAAGGTTTTACTGCAGCCAGAAAACTGTCAAATCTCAAACGCGCGTTTGGAGGTTTCAAACGTGCGTTTGAACTGCTAATTTTTGAACCGCGAGTACATGAAGCGAAACGCACCTTTGGGGACCTCTCAAACGTGCGTTTGGGGCCATTTTCTGCAGATTTTTGCCGCTATAAACACCCACTTCCATTGAATTTCATCATATTATTCTCCCCTCTCTTAACTAAACTATACCCACTCTTTGCTCGAAATTTGTAATGGATTATTCCACTTTCTCTTAGCTTAGATTAGCATAAACATAGCTTAATTATTTCATTTCCAAGCTCAAATTCTCATTCCAACTTCTAAGTCACCATCTTTTAATTAGTTCTTCAAAGTGTACTTTTTGGATCTCAAATTCGAAATTCTTGTTTCTATGGTAAATTTCTCTTCTCTTTTACTTATTATGGCTTTCATTTACTGTTTTGTGTATGCTTTGATTAGTATAATGAGTAGCTAATCCCTTTTCATAGTCGAATCATGTGAAATTTGGTGAAATCACCCTTTGGGTGATGAAATTGGGAGTGGGTAGTGCTTTTTATTGTTGTATCTTGCATATTTCGCGTCTTAGAACTTGTAATAACGGATTTGAGCTAGATTAGCTACCTAGGTCAAAGTCACACACCTCAATCTAAAGAGTTGTTCAGATAGAGAGATGTGGGAAAAGGGGTTCTAGGATCGCGGCGTAGACCCGGCTTAGTTGTTAAGCCCGGGCCCAAAGTGAGGTTACTCGTTTTGACGTTTAAGCGGCTCTAGTGCATAATATGTCTTGTTAGTGAATCTTCGTTAGGGAAAGGTTGTTAACTTGGCATAAGGTGTTAGGAGAGAGTTGTTCAGACCTTAGCACCGGGATTAGGAGCGCGCACCCGTGAAATTGAATGCGAGAGTTCGTTTGTTATAATGCACACTCCCGGTTTTGTCTATTCTTGGGGTTGAAACTAGCTATTTTGATCATGGTTCGGCTATGTCCTTTAATCTATCTTTAAAAACCGAGTAGTTAATCTTCTTTCTTCCTATTTTTATCTTTACACTCGTTAGTAAAAATCACCTTAGTGTCGTTGTAATACACAAGCACTTTAAAAAGATTGATCACCTAGACTAAGTAGCTGATGTATACCTTGGACCCCTAACAATGAAATTGTTAAGAACCCTAAGTAATACAATGAATATCCCGAAATAAAAAGGAAAAAAGAATTAGATGAAGGAAAAGACTTGAGCAAAAGTAGTTTAACTCAAGGATGAGACTAGAAGAACCAATGGCTATGAAGAAGCCAAGACCCTTCTAATGATCCTTAAACCAAAGACTACAATGAAACACTTTAAGCTATGCTCACAAACTTAAAATGCACTTAATAAAAGTTGTAAAAACTCCAAGAGAAAACTCTCAATATAATTATAATTCAAGGTGTCAAATACATATGGTGTGCCCCTCCTTTTATAGGCTAAGGATGTTGGCATATTATTTCCTAGAAAATAAAAATAAAATAAGAATATGTAAAATAAAAAATAGATTTTTGTCCAGAAGGACAAAATTATCTAAAAATCGGGATAGAATGAAACTGTAATTTAATAAGGGCAAAAGTAACAATTATGAAGTAACAAATATGAAGTAACAAATGTGGAATAAGTAAATATGAAGTAACAATTGTGAAACACAAAGTAACATTAACACGTGAAGTAACAATTTTAAAGTAACAATTGTGATTTTTGTCCTTTATAATCATGAAAATGTAACTTTTGTCCTTCCAGACCCATTTATTAATTTTTTTGTCCTTGTGGCCCCTTCCCCCAATAAAAAATGAACCTAGTCACCTTTTATGTCTAGGTTAAAAAGAAATAAAAATAATTCCTAAAATAAAAGAAATCTTCAAATCAATCATTAGTAAATAATCCCCCAATCAGATTGATTGATTATCTACCAAAATTAGGTGAAGATTTGATGAAATCAATCATCATAAGACTACTAATTTCGTGCTATATGGCCTTGGTAGGCTTTATTGGACACCAATATTAATAATAAGACTTCAAATAAATAGAACATAGCCAAAAGTCCATCTTCGTTTCTCTTGATTTCTTGATCCATGCTCTTTGGCCCAAATGTGTTAAAATAATCAAAGTAAGAAATCATTCTCTTCATTTGTACATGTACTTCATCACATTGGGCTTCTCTTAGATGATAATAGTCAACATGGTGACAAGTGGATCGTTGAAAATGTGCAAGTCCGCCAGAATATGCAAACTTGCCGAATTTAGCCCGAATAAAGGACAACTTGTATCCGCTAATGAACCGACCCTTGATACTTATGAGTAACCTTAAAATTATCAAAATAAATGATAAATTAAAGTTCCATAAGTTTTCCACATTTAATGGAATGCAGATCTCATGCAAATCACTTGATATAAGTCTTAGACGGTTAACGATCATCAATGTGAAATCGTGGACCATAAGAGCTGTGTAGAAAATGATGATGGCTTGATGGTCCTCCATCATATCCTCCCCCTTTGAAAAGATTCGTCCTCGAATCCAAAACATCATCGATAATCTGACTACATCATCATGATCCTGCCATCCACAACTAACAATAACAACAATGCTAGAACAACAGATTAGTGGATTAGTCCTTCTAACTTTGTGTTTAGTATTCCTCTCCAATAAATTTATTCCACTGAAATAATTTCCTCTATTATTCACAAAGAAATGAAGTAAATTTACTATCTTTTCCTTTGCAAAAATTCCATCCAGACAAACTTTCAAAAACCTTTTCCTTTTAAACAAACTTACTCTCATTTTCTTATCAAAAACTCCACACATGCTTAAGTTATCTTGGCAAAAGGATAAAGCATAAGAGTTCTGCAAAATTTTGAGTTCACTAAGCACAACATTTTTATATAGTGGACAACTAAAATAACAATGATATGCTTCAACTTTCACTTTCTTTCTCTCAAAATCAACTAAATCATTATTGCCAAATTTACCCTCATTTCCATCACATTTATTTCTCTCAAAACAAGAAAAATGATTGGAAAACTGAGATACATGCAAATCGCTATCACCAAAATGATGAGAATTAAAGATAATTTCATTATCACTTAGAAACGGATCTAAATAATTATGGAAAAATCTTAAGTATTTTATTTTCATAAAATTCTCATCTTCATCTCGACAAACACCAACAAGAGGTGGAGATTCTTCAATCTGCATAAGACATGATTTACCAACAAAAGGCTGCATTTCAATCACATCAAGACTTTCACTCACATAAACATCTTCCAATTGAATCCTTTCACGAAAATCAGAATTAAGTGCTTCATGTTCCATTTGAAAAAATTCATTATTATAAATATGAAAATTATTTTTGCCAATGGAATCATTTACACTCGATTCTTCCACATCAAACAAAGGATTGTCATACCACTTAATTTCAAGATTTTCAACATTTAATTCCGAACACACATTAGATCCATTCTCAACCATATAATTTGTTGGATCCATTTCCAAATCATGGTCGCAATTTTCATTCAAGGCATTAAAATTAGATTTAGATTCATTCACATTGCATCCCATATCATTATCATGCACCATTGGTTCAACAAATTCATTTGTTTGGCTTAAACATTTCAAAGATGATTCTTTTCTTGAGTTAGCCATTTTTAATTGAGTTTCAAGAACTTGTTGATTATTCAAGGAAGTTAGTATAATGGTTTTATTACTTTGCTTAAATCGAAACCTGTTAAGTTTACCATCATACTTAGCTCGCTTTTCCTTTGACCAAGGTTTTCCCAAAATTATATGACAATTAAACATAGGGATGACATCAAATAAGATCTGATCATGGTAAGTCCTAAGAGAAAATGAAATCACAACTTGCTTTGAAACCTTAATTTCCTCAAACTCATTAAGCCCTTGTAGACTATATGGGTTTGGATGATCAAAAGTTTTCAAATTAAGCTTTTCTACAGTTTCTTGGCTTACCACATTAGATTCACAAGTATTATCAATCCTTACCAAACAGATTCGGTCCATCACCATGAATCTTGTATAGAACTCCTCAGTTTGCAAGGAATCATAAGACTCCAGTTCTTTAACTTTATTCGCAACCACTTGCTCATGATTCAAGTGTTGCTTGCTTTCTCCAACCTGCTCACAATAAACCAAAGAGGAAGCATTTTTAAAATTAGAAATCCTCACATCCTCACAAGAATTTTCTTTTTCGACTAAATTTTCTCCCTCAAAATCTCTCGGATTTTCAACTTTATTTTCTCCCTCCTCATTATTCTTTTCAATTTCTTTTTTGACCATTTTTTTAATTTTATTTTTCTCAACCAATTTAACCCATGCCTTTTCCAAATCAAGATTTTGTACATCATCTTTTTGTGCCAAATTTGTAGATCTAGAACAAGAAGAATCATGACAATTACAATAAAGAATTTTGGCATTTCTTATATGCTTATGATCAATAATTGGATCACTATATTGTTTCCTCAAAGTAGGACATTTACGATCGTAATGCCCATAATCATTACAAATTAAACAATATAAATCTCTAGTTTTAAATGAACAGGAATAAGGATATTTACAAGTTGTTCCCTTTCTGGTCTTAAAATCTTGATCATAAGTATTAGGAGTTTTAGATCTCCCTTTACTAATATCAAAAGATTTTATAGAATTGTAATTAGGATTTCCCCAAGAAAAGGAAAGATAATGTGACATTAATTTTAATTATAATATTTTTTTTTACAAGAAAGAAAGAAAAAAATATATATATATATATATATATATATATATATATATATATATATATATATATATATATATATATATATAGACAAAAAGAGAATAAAAATCCTCACTTTCACTCTTTATTTGGGTGATTGATGATTCTCTCTGGCTTTTCTCTCCCCTCTTATAGACTCACCACACAATTGCCTTTTACCGCTCTTTCTCAGTTAGAGTAATAAACGATTGGAAAGTGTACAATAATATGCTTGCAATGCTCTGTGAATCACTATATCCTTAGTCCTCAAATCACAAGAAGAGAAGGCTAGGATGGATTCAAATTTGAAAAGAAAAGACAAATGAATGGAGTAGATGTGGAGGAGATCAAAGATGTAACAAACTTGGGGCACCTTTTGAGTGACTGACCCTTTATATGACTTTTTTTTTTTTGTGTTTTTTTTTTACTCTAAAAAACTCTGAAGAACTTGGATTAGATCAGGTTATCACCTTTTAATCAGTGCCTAAACGATTAGCACTTCAACTGGAGTTCGGTGACAACTTCCTGATTTTGTCCAGAAATTTAGCCATGCACTTATTGGCACGTGCAGCCCAAACAAAAACGAATTTCAACTGGACGCAAAAAGGAAATTTGTAGAATAATGAGTTATGTAGATGATACCCAAAATTCAGATTTTTTGGACTTTCATAGGTTGAACAAACAATCGTTTCTTGTCAACTAACTCAATCTGTCAAAATTTTCCAGAGTTGTAGCAGTGACTTATTTTACCGATTGTGATCAAACTATAACGAATATGGAAAAACTCAAAAGATTAAAGTTGTAGAACAAGAAATTTCCTATCACACCACCAATTTTCAATGAATTTGGAATCTTATAACCCACTCAAACGAAATTCGAAAGAAGATCTACTGCTGCAGAATTTCAGAACAGAGTACTCAGTATTGCCATGCAGTTTTCAGTATGATCTGATTCGAATTTTGAGATACAATAAAAAGAGAAAATCAAGATCAATTGGTGATTTATATGTGATAAAAATTACAGATTTTTTTTAGTTTTCATGAGTACAAAACGAATTGGAATAAAAACGGGTGTCAAATCAGCAACACCAAAACAAATGGATTGAACCACTCGCTCTGATACCAACTGATGTATACCTTGGACCCCTAACAATGAAATTGTTAAGAAACCTAAGTAATACAATGAATATCCCGAAATAAAAAGGAAAATAGAATTAGATGAAGGAAAAGACTTGAGCAAAAGTAGTTTAACTCAAGGATGAGACTAGAAGAACCAATGGCTATGAAGAAGCCAAGACCCTTCTAATGATCCTTAAACCAAAGACTACAATGAAACACTTTAAGCTATGCTCACAAACTTAAAATGCACTTAATAAAAGTTGTAAAAACTCCAAGAGAAAACTCTCAATATAATTATAATTCAAGGTGTCAAATACATATGGTGTGCCCTCCTTTTATAGGCTAAGGATGTTGGCATTTTATTTCCTAGAAAATAAAAATAAAATAAGAAAATGTAAAATAAAAAATGAACCTAGTCACCTTTTATGTCTAGGTTAAAAAGAAATAAAAATAATTCCTAAAATAAAAGAAATCTTCAAATCAATCATTAGTAAATAATCCCCCAATCAGATTGATTGATTATCTACCAAAATTAGGTGAAGATTTGATTAAATCAATCATCATAAGACTACTAATTTCGTGCTATATGGCCTTGGTAGGCTTTATTGGACACCAATATTAATAATAAGACTTCAAATAAATAGAAAATAGCCAAAAGTCCATCTTCGTTTCTCTTGAATTCTTGATCCATGCTCTTTGGCCCAAATGTGTTAAAATAATCAAAGTAAGAAATTATTCTCTTCATTTGTACATGTACTTCATCACATTGGGCTTCTCTTAGATGATAATAGTCAACATGGTGACAAGTGGATCGTTGAAAATGTGCAAGTCCACCAGAATATGCGAACTTGCCGAATTTAGCCCGAATAAAGGACAACTTGTATCCGCTAATGAACCGACCCTTGATACTTATGAGTAACCTTAAAATTATCAAAATAAATGATAAATTAAAGTTCCATAAGTTTTCCACATTTAATGGAATGCAGATCTCATGCAAATCACTTGATATAAGTCTTAGACGGTTAACGATCATCAATGTGAAATCGTGGACCATAAGAGCTGTGTAGAAAATGATGATGGCTTGATGGTCCTCCATTAGTAGCACGTTCGCTTTGGTACTCATAAACATTTTTCCTTTGGGTTCGACCTCGTACTCCTGTAGCTATGCTAGCAATCGACCCGGTACACTGCCGGTTAGAGAGTTAGTTTGCCCACGGTTTCGAGTCTTTATAAATTGTTTTTGAAGGGTGAATTTTAGCCTCAATCAATTTTGCAAATTAATTAATCATGGTATTATATTATCTAGTATTAATATAAAATATTAATATTTAAATATATTTATACACACATGCGTGTGTGAGGTGCATTTGAGATGTACATGCGCACTAGTGTAGTGTGCACATATAAAAAATATATATAGATTTATATATGTGATAGATATATACATGTGTAAATTAATTTATAATAATAAAATAAAGATAGTCAATATTAGATATTGACATTATCTTGGAAATATTCAATATAAAATATTGACAATATCCTAGATTTATTTAATATAAGATATTATAATAAATGAGATAAATCAATCAATTATATTTTCCTTATTTTATTGGGAAAAAGGTTTTCTTCTCCTCTACTCTATCTGGGGCGCCACATCCATTATAAAAGGAGGTGGGTGTCAAGCTCTTTGGTACATCACAATTCCAAGAGCTAATAGCTCTTGTGTAAAATAGAGCATCCTATAGAGAGTTGGAGAGAGGGGAAAAGGGCCGGTCTAGCAACCGGAGTTTTCCAGTAGCAATCAATGATGGGATTCCGGCGGGCTGTTCGTGTGGACTAGCGGTAGAGGCCGAACACTTGAGCGGCTCTATGCAGAACTACTCTCCTTAGACGGTCAAAGCGTCGATCCTTTAGATCAACTAAGGTAACCACCGTCTACTAGCTTATTTGTTTATTGCTTAAATGAAGTCGATCTTGGGTAAAAGGAATCAAAATTTTTAATTCCGCTGCGTTCTCGCGTAGATTTCCTAACATGTTGATACTCATATAAATAGATACACATTGAAATGTTGAATCCTGCAAAGGGTTATTGTAGACTTACGTAGATATGGCTTATGATGAAACGTTTTTCTAAGAGTCGGGAGAGGAATGTAAACTTGATGTTTATAAATCTCGTGGAAAAACATTATATAACGCACATTTGATCACCTGATGTTTTTAATTACTCTTGAAATGTGAGCAGCTGCAAATGCTCTGGTTAGAATAAATGTCACAGAACGGTTTATCCTATGAGGATAATGTTTGTCCCAGAAGGGAAAGTGCAAGAAGGATAGAAAATTATACTATCAAATTAATGAAAATAACACTAAGCGTTAAATGTCCAATTGGCTCAATAATTTAAAAATTCCTGAAAAGAGGTTATGACTATATTATTTATAAGAACTCCGGAAGAGTTAGCATATGCTCGGACAGAAAATAATATAATCTAAGAAGCTCCGGAAGAGCAATGATATACTCCATATGAGTAATGAAATCAGAAACCCTCGAAGAGGTCAATGTTAGAAAATGTCAACAAAGTGTTGATATATATGTTCTACAAATCAATACTAAAATTTTCATACACACATGAGTGGGATAAATGAACCTGGAGTTCATTCCATCGATTTGTTTTCTTGCGACCCGAAGAAAATGCGAAGATTAATGAAGAATCTGAAATTGAATATTGCTATAATATGTTAAACGCTTGAAGCGTGAGGAACATATTAGTTCCAACAAATATAAATCTCATGGTATTGAGATAATGGATTAATGAGATAGATAACAAATGTAACACTTGGTTCATAAACGATGTTCATAAAAGGGATTTTGACACTTTTGGTTATTCATGTTTTAGCTTTGTTTCAAAAATAACCCTTATGTTTCTGAATGATACTTTTGGCCCCTTATGTCAATTTTAGGACACCGTATATTTCTGAATGACACTTTTGGTCCTGTATGTTTGTATTTTGTTTCAATTTTAGGACAATTACCTAATTTCCATCAAAGTTAACGTCGAATAAATGTTCGATGATGCAACCTTAATTTTAGCCAGCCATGTATGCTTTCATAACGATTAAACATTGACATTCCCTTCATTCCTCTTTCAAATCCTTCATTTATTTCCCTCAATTTGACACAACTACACAACAACAAAATCTCTAAAAGGTATTTAATTTTTCTTAATATCGATGTTTAATCGTTTAAGATAGGATATGAAAGCATGCGTGGCTGCCAGGGTGGATCAAACATTTAGTCGACGTTAAGGTAATTAGGTAATTGTCCTAAAATTGAAACGTGATACAAACTTAGGGGACCAAAAGTGTCATTCAGAAATATAAGGGTTATTTTTGAAACAAAGCTAAAACACGATGAACAAAAAGTGTCAAAATCCCTTCACAAAAATAGCCAAGCATGTTTCGAAATGACGAAGTCTCCTGAAGCAAATATAGTGCCTGAAGCGCATAAGATGCTAGAAGCATTTCAATGCCTGAAGCATACAAAGTATGTGAAATACACAATATATATTGCATAAAGTATCCCATAAGGAGGATAAATGGTTTTGATCTGAGAAAGTTTGGATCTGTAATTAAACTCTGGCAGAGTTACAAACGATGATAAAGTATGAGTATTTGGCTTAAACTATTAAGATCGACTAAATGCACATGAAAGATGTCATTTGGTCCCGAAGACCAATGATTGTACTCTTTTTCCTTTAACAAGTTTTCCCACTGGGTTTTCTTAGTTGAAGGTTTTCAACGAGGCAATCAGTGTACAAGAGCGCGTATGTCATTAATCTTTTTCCTCTTGACTTGTTTTTTTCCCACCGGGTTTTTTCCAATCAAAGTTTTTGGTACATACCATATACGTTATACAACTCAGATCAAACGAAAAGCAAGTCGAGGACTTGTTGGTTACACAAATGATGGATATTTATTGAACCTCGACAAAGCAAGGCCTCCAATTGGTTGTTCATTCACCAATGGTGGTACATCGATTTCATGGTGTTGAAATATCAAAATTTTGGTCGTGATTTATTCAAATCATTCAGAGATTATTGCTTTATATGAAGCCTCACGAGAATATGTATGGCTAAGGTCATTGATACAACACATTCATAGTACGTGTGGCATTGTGTCAGAGAATTCATCCCCCACGATCCTTTACAAGGACAATGCAACATGTGTTACACAAATGAGCAATGGATATGTTAAGGGAAACTTGACTAAGCATATTGCACCAAAATTCTTTTATCCGCATGAGCTCCAGAAGAGCGGTGAGATTGACATTGAGAAAGTTCGCTCTAGTGAAAATCTAGTAGATTTATTCACCAAGTCTTTTCCTACATCTACTTTCGAGAAACTTGTTCATAAGATTGGAATGCGTAGGATTGGAAGATTGTCATCTTCAGGGGGAGCGAGAAATTCAATACAATATTGAAGAACAGGTTTTGAAAACCAACGATTGTACTATTTTTCCCTTTTGTTAGTTTTTTTTCCGCAGGTTTTTTTCTTAACAAAAGGTTTTTAATGAGGCAATCGTTGTACGTGTATGTCGTGTACTCTTTTCCAAGACTAGTTTTTTTCCACAGGGTTTTATAGCGAGGTTTTTAACGAGTCATGAACATCACACAAGTAATATATGTCCAAGGAGGTGTGTTGTAAATAGACTTTTAATGTGGCAATTAATTATTTGTAAATAGGCTTTAATGTAGCCATTACTTATGGCTATTCAATTGATAGTCTCTTGGTTTCCTAAGCCTTTTAATTTTCCCATTGTAACTATACTTATATGTGTGTATGAAGATAAATGGAATGGTGAAATATGAAAACCACTTTTCTTCCACTTTTGTGCTTGCTATATTATATTATACTTCATCCGTTCCAATTTATCTGAGGCAGTTGCCAAAATCACACATATTATGGAGGTGAGTTAATGCATTAACTTTTACAATAAAATGACTAGAATGCCCTTTGATATAATTAATGTGACCTTCTTTTTTATATCTCCTAGTGTAATAATTAAGGGTAAATCAAGTAAAAACACAATAAATGTTGCATTGTAAATTGTATTGTCTCACATAAAATGAAACAAAACTTTTTGACAACTGCCTCAGTTATTGTGGAACGGAGAGAGTATTGCTTACTTACAAGTCTTAGTGATCTCAATAGTCGGGTGTGGTTTTCAAGGATACATTAAATTACATCCATCCTCACAAATTTTTGGGATAATGGACAAAAATATATTAGAAAATTAGCTAATAGGACATATTTCAAAATATTTTTAAATAATATAACTATAATAAATGTTTTTACAAAAAAAATCATAAAATATGTATTATAGTTGAGAATCACTTATTTTCATAATTTATAGGACATCTACTCCACACACACACACAAAACAAAAAAAAAAAACAAACGCCTATTTTTTTCTCTCCATATTTTAAAGAAAATAATCCAATTAGAGTACCTATCTTGGCGATCCAATCAAATCTCTCGAGCAGTTTTGATCCACACGACACTCTGTCTTATATCTAGTATGATATATTTCAATATCCAAGCCATGACAAAAGTATTACATTGACTCCAAAGTCCATACTCTAGACAATGGATCAACATAAATTTGCCTTTGAATGGTTCCATCCTAATTTGTGCTTGGACTTTAACATCATAGACATTGATCCAGACCAAAAATAATAGTTATTTTCTTCAGGAGGAGGAGTCACTAGAATCAAGGGCGTCCCTGTCTAAATTTAGGCTCGGGGCACAAAAAAGTTCAGGCCCTTTTGAAGAAAAGTAAAAAAAAAAAAAAAAAAACTTCATACTACAAGACTCAAACCATGGTTACTTGCTAGGTTATACCATATTGCTCATCACTAGAGTGATACCTTATTGATTATTAGGTTATTGAAACTCAATATAAAAATACAGACTATGTATGCTATTGGGTAAAAAATTGATGGGTCCCTTAAATACGTCGATTTGGGGGAGGCGTGGGCCATTGCCCCGTTGCCCCCCCCCCCCCCACCCCCCACCCACCCACCCCCCAAGGGGCGCCCCTGGCTAGAATAAGATTGGGATTTTCGTTTGGATGAAGGTGGTATGGGCTAGTTGAACTGTTATTTGGTCCTTTGATCCTCGAGATTTTAGCCACATTCCTAGAATATATGTACAATTTCTCTGATTGCCATTGGAACTTGCCATTTCAGAAAACAAAGAAAAAATTGATGAATTCATTGCCTTTTTTTTATATACCAGAAACAAAAGATTTTATTAGAAACTAAAAAACATATTACAACTGGATCAACGCCGGAAAATAGTCAAACGAATTCCAGATCACCGCCAGCTTAGAACTGGACCAACCAAAAGGAAACGAAAAGAAAAAAGACATGACAAATCCATGTCGACCGAATTCTACCTCGTTAGAGAGGATTTGATTCGGTAACATAATAAAAGAGCCAATCTTGACCATTGCATAAACCGACTTAAATAAAGTTACGAGGATAAACAACAACCCTGAAAACCCAGCTAATATCAACCCGATCCGCAGCACGTTGAACTAACAAATAATACACCAAACAACAGGTAAAAAACAATACACCAAAAGCCTTCAATAAAGAAGACATGCACGTACAACACCGAGACCGCTGCCACCGCCACCGCCAACGCCAACGCCGCTCATCAGAAAGCCAAAATTGTTCTGCCATCTCCATCATCAATCAAGAACAGAGGCCAAGAGATGAAGAACCCGGATGACGATGACAAATTATGTCACCTTAATGATTTGAGCCCTAATTTAATCTAGTGATGAACACACAAGAATCCTAATGCCAAAAAGAGGAATGAGGGGGTGGATTTTATGTATGCGGCTGAGTCCAAGACTGTATCTTGGATTGCCTACTGACGATGACAAATTATGTCACCTTAATGATTTGAGCCCTAATTTAATCTAGTGATGAACACACAAGAATCCTAATGCCAAAAAGAGGAATGAGGGGGTGGATTTTATGTATGCGGCTGAGTCCAAGACTGTATCTTGGATTGCCTACGTATCCTGTTAGGTTCCAGGAATCAAGCCTTACGTAGTTCCTGGAATGGGGGTATTTATAATGACAATACTTGCCTAAACCCTAAGGTTAAGTCGGCTTGTGTTATTGTCATCTTTACCCTTAAATGGGCCTTAAACCCTTGCCCAAGCTATCGCTGTGGGTGGGCCTGGACAGATACCGGCGCGGACTCGTCCTCGATGTCGATGCTACCGACTTGCGGTGATCGACCCTAGACTCATTGTCCTACACTTTCGCTAGGGCGGTGTGGACTCTATCCTTATGGACTTGTCATCTCACACTGCTCGGTAGTCGATAGTCGATAGTCGTAGCCTGGCTTTTATATGATGGCCTTGGCCTCGAGCCTGGGCATCGACATGAATACACTGACGTTATTTATAGTGTGATGACCAACCGATAGATGACACGTGGAGGGAGTGAAACCCTGTATCGTCACCGGAATCCGACGACGAGAGCTCAGCAAACTGATCATGAAAAATAAAAAGCCCCAAGCATTCCTCCGTAGACATGGAAAGCAATCCACCGACTGTAGCCGATATCAATTTTCACAAGCCACCAAACCAACATAAAAGCACTATCTCCGGCCACCGACCGGCAAATCGACATGAAATCACCACCGGAAAAGGATCCCCTACCTAAGCACCATCTATCCATAACAAAACCGAGGGGTAGCCATTTTCCGGGGGAGAACACCAACAACCCGGTTGGAGGAGCTAGAGGCACGACTCTAGATCTGGGAAAAAGGTGGAGGAAAAAGGACAGCAAAAAACGAAAAAAGAGCAACATAAACGAAAATAGAATAAAAGAAACGAAAAGGATAGCCAGCACCGGCGCCAGAAGAGGGAGGCGCAAGAGAAAGGGGGAGTAGGATTTTATTCATTTATTTAGAGAGAGCAGAGCAAAGAAAATAGAGAGAGGGGGACATAAAGATAGGGAATACCGATGAATTCATTGCATGATGTCCAAGAAACTTAATCTATTAATCAACAAAAATTAACGCAACGGTTGAACGAGATTCCTTTGATACCATGTATAAATTCAACGGAATTGATAAAAAATTCTCAAGTTCATGAACAAACTAATCAATCTGAATTGATTAACTCTTTAGAAACTGGAAAAACTGAAAATCGAGACAATGAGAACAACAAGACTAATTAAAGATTCACTTCGAAAGCTTAATTAGGCGGGAACTTGTAACAAAAAGTGATTTAGGCATTTTGAGTGAGTACTTGTAACAAAGAGGCCCAACCCAAGCTGAGCTCAAACAAACTGAACTAGACTCAAACTAGAGTGAAGTGGACTGGAAAGACTGTCCTTGCAGCAGAGTTTGAACTTGTGACATCCTGCTCTGATACTATATTGAATTACAATATTTTTCTAAAAAAACTAAACTGATGTAAAGTTAGATAATTAAATTTAATATTTTTCACAAGACCCGGCAACCATTACATTTTATATGCACTCTTCTTGGTCACATCAAGACTTTAAAATTTAATTAGAACAACTTAATTATAATAATTTCATGTAATCGAAGTTGCTACATCTCATACAATTTCATATAAAGACTTATGCCCATATCATTCAAATATAATTGCAAATTCATTTCATAGAAAAACTTATACACGTATAGTTCACAATACATTATTCAAATTTGTCTTGATAAAAAAACTCCCTTCATTCCGTGGCTGCAGGTTCGATCTCTAAGAGAAATTCTCTTTCGAATCCCATGAAAGGACGCGATATGGAGCCTTCGTCTTCTCTTATTTTCCAGTTAAAATTCAAGACAAAATGATGTAGAAACAAAGCAACAGAAAGTTTAGCAATTTCAGCACCGGGGCAAATCCTTATCCCACCACCAAACGGCGTAACTTTTCTCCTGGTTTCTTCGTTATCCCATCTCCATGGATTGAATTCAGAGGGATTTTCATGGAGAGACGGATTCAAATGTGTACCTGTAAAGAATGGAATAACTTGCCAACCCGAAGGAATAACGAACCCTTTATATTTAACGTCCGTCAGAGCTTTTCTGAACACGTACCTCGCCACATTGCCGCATCTCAGAGTCTCGTTTATTACTTTTAAGGTGAAATCCATTTTCTTGTAATCCTCTAAACTCAAGGGCTCTCCTTTCTTTTTATTTATTCGCAATGATTTATGCTCTTCCCTCAGTTCTTGAAACGCGTGTGGTGAATTCGCGAGAAAGTATACGGATACAGCCAATAGTTCAGCTGCGGTTTCGTGGCCTAACAAACAGCTTAACGCCCCGCTCACTATATCTTCTTCACTCAACTCAGCTTTTACTACTACAATCTGCTTCCTTTTTTCACTAATAATCTTTTTAAGATTAGACAATATCCGGGCTCGTGCCTTTACAGACCAGGCGTGTTTGTGTTTTGGAATATAAGAAAACCGCTTTTCCATAATTGTGAATACATCTTCTTGAATATTGGCTACATTTTCGTCTCCTCTATCGATGTCCAACGCTCTCTTTAAGATCGCGTAAAACGTGAAAAGTTGAGTTTCTCTGAGGAAGGAGGATATTTCCTTTCGGCCGTCTTTTTTCCATGATTCCATCGTTTCGAGTGATAGTTTTTCAAGGTAGGGAATGAAATCCGGGTTTATTTGGGACGTGTTAACGAAGCTGACTACGACGCTTCTAAGCCTTTTGTGAAGTTGTCCAGACACAAAAAGAATGGATTGTTCTCCAAGTGTTTTTTGTACTTGTTTTGGGTAACTTGTAGAGAAAATTTTACCTTCATTTTGTAGAATGAAGGAATTTAACTCCATATCGCAAGAAACTATAGTGGGAGCCCCAAATGGACGGCACTTGAACACTAGGCCATATCTGGATTAAAGCACGATAAAAAAGTAATGTGTTATTTGTTTCTAAAAAATAAAAAAAAAAAAAACATTACTACTGAATAATAAAGGTTTTTCTTTTACCAGATTTTATGAACATGTTTTTGAATTTTAAAAAAAAATAAAGTTTGATTTTTGCATAGAAATCGTAGAATTTGTTGTTGAATTTGGATGTAGTAGGATGAAATCCTTAAATAATGTCAAGTTGCAGGACGAATTTCGCAAATTTGCACTTTTTTTTTTCTTTCTTTTTATTGCATTGTAACACTACAACTACAAGAAAACATTTTCCAATTAAATCAACTTTTCTCCAAATTCTGCCTCCTACCTGTGATATGATTCAATGGGACAAGAGACTTGGGAGATAAGGTTGAAACAAAACATCATTGGATAAAAGACTAAGTGTCTTTATTTGCACCACAAAGATTTCATGAGTGTATCACACTATATACATGTGCAGCACAGTAAAATTACCTCAGTGAAATTCGATTCTTGAGCCAATAATCGATTTTCCCAAAATCGATATTGAGTTGACTCTGCGGGAATTCGATTTTTGGCTCTAGAATCTACTTTTACAGGGTTGATTCTATGAAAACATTGTGGTGCATGCAGCGGGTATACATACAACAAGTATGAATACCTTGAACAACGTTGTTGCAAATACTTGCTCAAGTAGTTTGAGTTTCGAGCCATTAAAAATGACAGGGTATCCCCTATCAAGGGCCATCCCATGCTTCCTGGAGGAACATTTGAGGGAATTTTGCTCCCAAATGCAAATTTAACTAAACCATATCCAAGAATTGCAAGCAGTAGATAGATTACAGCTTCAATGAATATTGTCATTTTGGAGCTAAACTTTCTGGAGTTCTACTTGGTTGACTGTAAAACAATGATTACAATGATTGGCATAGCATTTTTATATTGAACTTCCACTTAATGCTGTCATATAAACTTTTCCATTAATTTTTTGGCTTATTAATTAACTACTGTTGAATTACCATTTGTTCCAAAAACTTTAGCTATACTTCAGTACGCCCCTTTAAGTGTGGCATAACAAGTCTAAGCGTAAGCTGATGGAAGACAAATAATTCAACATGCTACACAAGTATGTCCTAACATTTTAAACACTTCAACAGACACCCCTTTTAAGTGTGGACTATAACAAGTCTACGCATATTGTCAGATCAAATCAAGGGAGTGATAACTCTACATAATTCTAGAATATTATGTAATAATATTGTAATAAATTCCTGATTACATTACTCCCTGATTGTAGCTAGCAAATAATGGTGTATCAACTATTTATAGTATACTCTTGTAATACTCCAAAAAGGTATGAATATCAATTCAATAATATTCTTCTTATGGTATCAGAGCTAGAACTTGACTTCTCCCTCACCCTCCACTCTCCTCTCTCGCCTTCTTCTTCCTCACCATGACTTCCGATTCCTCGGCGGAAAGCACCTTGCCCACCATTAACACCACCTCCCAATATCCTTCTTTTACCCGCCATCCTCTATCAATATCACCAAACTCACCAGAAATATTTTCCCTCTATGGAAGGCACAAATTCTTCCCTACCTTTGTGGCCAAGGTGTATTCGGGTATGTTGATGGCACAATCTTTCCTTCTCCTCCCTCCATAACCACCAACGGAAAAACCACCCCAACCCTGACTACGCCATATGGTCCAAAAACGATAATCTCATACTCAGTACTCTCACTTCTAGCTTATCAGAGGATGTTTTGGCACATGTCTTTCAAGCCTCCTCATCGGTGGCAATGTGGGAAGCCCTCCACACCTGCTTCGCTTCTCAATCACGGGCAAAACTCGTTCAATTACGTACACAGTTGGCAGCATCTAAGAAAGGAACAATGACCGCTTCAGAATATCAAATGAGTGTTAAACGAATTGCTGATGGACTCGCAATGGCCGGTCACCCGATTCAGATCGATGACCTCCTTGCTTACCTTCTCACCGGATTAGGACCCGATTACGTCTCCCTAGTCACCATGGTCTCTACCGGAACCTCCATCTCACTCGAAGAATTCTATGCCCTCCTCCTTACTACTGAGGCCCATATTCTCCACCATCAGCCACCAACCGCACCCACCACCCTCCCATCCAAATCCTCCATTCTTTATAATCCGGCCGCAAATTACACCATAGCCAACAATTCCAACCATGGCCGGTCATCTAACTCCAGCAGAGGCCGGGGGCGCAACTCCAGAAGGCGTGGTCAAGGCCGCAATTCCTCCCTTCTTCCCACTTGTCAAATCTGTAATAAAGTCGGTCATGTTGCCTGGAAAGTTGGTGTCGATTTGAAGAGAACTATCAGCCAAAACCCTCCACGCCACTTAATGCATTTATTGCGTCCACCTCTCACAGCAACTCCACTGATTGGGTCAGGGATTCATGAGCCACTCACCACATGACAAACAGTGTTTATAATCTCTCTCTTTAGTCTGAGCCATTTGACGGCCCTGACAGAATTAATATTGGTGACGGCTCAAGCTTGCAAATTACGCATCATGGCTCTTCTATTATTGATACTTCTCGTCATACATTTACTCTAAATAATATTCTTGCTGCTCCGGCGCTACACAAAAATTTACTTTCTCTTCATCAATTTGCAAAGGATAATAATGTCTATTTTGAGTTTCATGCCAGTTATTTCATTGTGAAGGATTACTCGGGCCACCTCATGCATAGAGGTTATGTCAACAATGGGCTTTACTATTTTTCTCAATCTTTCAATAAATATCCTGCTCAAGATCTTACCAACAGTTTATCTTCTACTGATCGATGGAATCAACGTCTTGGCCACTGTTCCCAAGACACTGTGGCTCGCATCCTCAAGACATCTCAAATAAAAGCTCATGTGCCTCGTCTGCAAACTATGTGTTTTGCATGTCAAATGGCTAAAAGTCATCGCCAGCCGTTATATTTATCTGATTTTACTTCATCTGCACCACTAGATTTAATATTTTCTGATGCCCTGTTCTGAATAATCAATTTATGGTTCGCAGTGTTATGTCAGTTTTGTGGATGACTATTCTAAGTATATTTGGCTTTATCTGATTAAATTTAAATCTGATGTTGAAAAGTTTTTCATTACGTTCCAATCATTTGTAGAGCGCCAATTCAACAAGAAAATAAAATCAATTCAAACTGATTGGGGTGGCGAATATCGTAAACTTCATAATTATTTTCGCTCAATTGGCATCTAACACCGAGTCTCCTGCCCGCATACTCATGAACAAGTAGGGGCCGTTGAACGACATCATCGCCATATTGTTGAAGTTGGCATCGCTCTCTTGGAACAGTCAAATTTACCCCTTCCATATTGGGAAGATGCATTCATCACAACGACATATATCATCAACAGGCTACCAACCCGTGTCCTACAATTAAATCTCCTTACGAACTCGTCCACCATCGTTAACCCGATTATTCCTTTCTTCGGGTTTTTGGTTGTGCATGTTGGCCTAATCTCCGCCCTTACAATAACCACAAAACTGATTTCCATTCCAAATCATGCATCTTCCTCGTCACAGCCCCTCCCACCATGGCTACAAATGCCTAGACCTTCAAACCAATCGTATCTATATTTATCGCCATGTCGTCTTTGACAAAAGTACCTTTCCCTACACTTCCCCATTAACCACTGACCAATATGACTTTATCCAACTTGTTTCCTTACAAACCACCATCCATCCTCCTGAACAATCCACTCCTCAACCGAACCCACCTCCTCCCCAACCTCTTCCCGCACCACCAACACCTAACTCTACGTCGTCTTCCCCATCATCCCCTCAAAACCCCACCGATCATACTAACTCCTCTTCCTCCATCCAAGAACCGAAAAACCACATCCCATGACCAACCGGTCTCGAACAAATACTTTCAAACCAAAAACGTTTTACCCAATTTTGTTGCCCTCCTTGCTGACACTCAAACTGAGCCCACCACCTTTACCGAAACTTTTAAATACAAATCCTAGCGTGATGCCATGAGGGATGGGTCAATGCTTTAGTCTCTAAAGATACTTGGGAACTAGTTCCTCCATCACCACACATGAATATTGTTGGCAACAATTGAGTATACAAGATTACATGTCATGTTGATGTGCCTATTGAACGTTATACAGCTCGCTTAGTCGCTAAGGTTTTTCATCAACATGCAGGTGTAGACTACTTTGGCACGTTCGGCCGGTTGTCAAACCGGTCACCATTCAGTTACTTCTCTCTCTTGCCATTGCCAAATAATTGGCCTATCTGCCAAATCGATATTCATAATGCTTTTCTTCACGGTTTTCTCAATGAGTCTGTCTATATGCAACAACCTCAAGGATTTCATCATCCGGATTTTCCCTCTCATGTCTGCAAACTCAAAAAAGTCTTTATGGCCTCAAACCAGGCCCCCGAGCATGGTTTTCTTGCTTCACAACAGTTCTCCAGTCTTATGGTTTCCAAGCTTCCCGGGCCGACACCTCCCTCTATTTTATCCATACCGGTTCTCATCATTTATATATTTTGATTTATGTTGATGACATTATTATTACTACAGGTTCCTCATCTACTCTTGTCGATCGTCTCATCAGCCTACTTCAATGTCACTTCTCCGTCAAAGATCTTGGCACCATAAATTATTTCCTAGGCATTGAGGCTCTGCATGCCCTTGAAGGTCTCTTACTCATACAACATAAATACATTGCTCAACTTCTTCATCGTGCCGACAAGGCTAATGCCAAACCTTTCCAAACTCCCATGGCCTCCACTGTCGTCTATCTAAGCTTGATGGTAATCTTTTCTCGGATGTCTCTCTCTATCGAAGCATTGTTGGTGGTCTCCAGTACCTCAGCTCGCCCCGATATTGCATTCGCAGTAATGCCCCACAAGAATTTCACTGGGTCACAGTTAAATGCATTCTCCGCCACCTTAAATATACGCTCTCTGAAGGACTCCTTCTCTCGGCCTCATCTCTTCTCACGCTTCAGGCTTTGCTGATTGGGGCGCTGACATTGATGATCGTCGCTTGAATGGTGCCTACTGTATTTTCCTTGGCACTAATCTCATTAGTTGACGTAGCAAACAACAACAAACTATTGCAATATGTATCACTGAGGCAGAATATAAGGTTCTTTCTCATACAACGGCTCAAACAACACTTAAAGGAATTGGCCATCCCTACTCATGAAGCCCCTATGCTCTGGTGTGACAATATTGGTGCAACCTATCTCTCTGCTAACCCTGTATTTCATTCTCACACAAAACACATAGAAATCGACTTTCATCATGTCCGTGAGCTTGTTGCCTCTCGTCAAGTCCAAATACCATTTCTTCTGTCCAAAGATCAAGTTGCCGACATTCTTACCAAGCCCCACGGTCATGTCCGCTTTGCTGAATTAAAGGCCAATCTCCATGTCCATGCTATTCTCATGGGATTGCGGGAGGGGGGCGGTGCGTATTGACGGAGCAAATCAATGGAGTGATAGCTCCACATAATTCTAGAGTATTCTGTAATAATATTGTTATAAATTCCTGATTACATTACTCCTTGATTGTAGCTAGCAAATAATGGTGTATCAACTATTTATAGTATACTCTTGTAATACTCCAAAATGAATGAAAATCAATTCAATAATATTGTTCTTAACGCAAACATGGTATACAAAGGACGAGGTGATAATTATCATTTTAAACAATTTAACACACACCTTCAAGTGTTGGCCTATAACAAGTTTGAGTCAATTAACATGACCCACAAAGAAACGTATTAAGGCAAACTTTCACAGTATAAATAGGAAGAACAATTTTTGCAACAAGGTCGGCTCTAATGACTTCTCGTTATGATCATTTTGAATTATCATATCTCTAACAAACTTAAACTGATGTCGTTTGAGGTGGATAATTAACATTTTAATCACTTCAACGACTATAATATTGTCATTAATAATGAATCATGATTTTTTTTTTTTGGGATTTCTATTATTGTCGTTGAAGTCATCTAAACTTTGTTTTATTGTTTTTGACTTTTTAAAACTCCAAAAAGGGCTTATAATATTTGTTTACATCCCTATCAAATTGTACGTTCTAAACATTTTTATAAATAGGAAGAACAATTTTTGCAACAAGGTCGGCTCTAATGACTTCTCGTTATGATATCATTTTGAATTATCATATCTCTAACAAGCTTAAATTGATGTTGTTTGAGGTGGATAATTAACATTTTAATCACTTCAACGACTATAATATTGTCATTAATAATGAATCATGATTTTTTTTTTTTGGGATTTCTATTATTGTCGTTGAAGTCATCTAAACTTTGTTTTATTGTTTTTTACTTTTTAAAACTCTAAAAAGGGCTTATAATATTTGTTTACATCCCTATCAAATTGTACGTTCTAAACATTTTTATAAACTCAAGCGAAGACTTTGACAAACTCAGGCGTAGACATCTTACCAACTCAGGCGTAGACTAATAATTATTTGTATTTTTTTCTTTTTAAGGATAGACTATTTTCATTGAATCGGTTAACACCTGGATTCCGTTTGTTTTGCCTTGATTTTATTTATCAATGGATAAAAAATATGATAAAAATGATTGAAATAATAATTAAAAATTAAAAATGTTTTTTTGAAATCTGAGTAGATAAATAAATGATTGGTGAGAAATTGGAATAAAGTAGTATTATGAATAAAATAATGGTAAAAATAGTAATAAAGTAAATAAAATAAAACGGTGACAGATGATTTAATATTTTTTTATATGTAGTTGAAGAAATTATTGGGAAAGAAATTGTAAGAAATTATTGGTGAATTGATATAAAATAAACCCAATCCAAATAAACGGAGGCCTATTCTATGTGAAAGAAGACGGTTGAGGGGTGGTGGTGGTTCGTGTACATTACACTAACTAACCACCATCTAAACGAATTTATTTATGTTTGATCAGGATTTGAAAGACGTTAGTCCGATAGCTCTGATACCATATTAGAATAATTGGTGAAAAGTGTTTTCCATGATTTTGTGTATCTGAAATATTCTCAACGGTAAATGTTAAGTAATCAGTTTAATTGAAATTGATCTAAGTACCATGATGCAGTCCATATGTAGGGTTGAGATTTAATCTTGATCTTAGCTAGTCATATATATTATAGATATTTATGATGTATATGTTGTGGATGCTCTTGGGTGCAAAGGCGATATCCTGCGCCCACCCTTTCCACCCCGACCCGACAGAACGGTGAGGAGATTAATCATGATGACTCAGCGGACCTTTAGGTGGGAGGACTAGGATTGAATTTCCACAAGGAGCCACCCTGAATTCAAAGATAACTCCCACACTGCGGTTGCCGGGATTCGATCATGTATCCCTTGGTGCAATCTCCCACCTGGGAACCAACTAAGTTACCCATGCGGGTGTATTGTGGATGCTCTTGATACTACTATAGATGGTAAAATCACTCCGGCAAAATCTGAGCTGAGCAAACATAATTTTGTTGCATATTTTTATTCATTTTCTTGGTATCAGAGCCTTATGGGTCTGGCTTCCGGTATCATAACCGATGGCGTTCTACCACCGCTTGTAACAACAGAGCTTCCTATTTCCATAATGCATGCTCCGAGTCCGACCACCACCCAAACAAGACCTTTGGACAAGCAGCTATTAGTTCTCCTCTGTTTACCAGAGCCACCATCCCTTCGCCTTCGTCTTTTCTCACTTCTTCACCAGCTCCAACTCTGTTTGGAGAACATCAATCTCAGACTAGCGTTGTCAAGCTTGACAGATCCAATTATCTACTATAGAAGTCTACGATTCTTCCGATTGTTTATGGTCATAGACTTGATTCTCACATCTTTTGCTCCCAACTTCGGCCTTCATAGTATGTTGTTAGCTATAGCTCCGAAGTAGTCAAAAACCCAACACTGGATGAATGGGTGACCAAGGATCAATTGTTGTTGGGATGGTTGATGAGTAAAATGACGGAACAAGCTCTAGTGGGGTGATCAATTGTAAATGAAGCTTGGAAAGTGCTTGAATCACCCTTCAACAACAAATTTGAAGCTCATATGTTGGTGTATAAGGTGGCCTTTCTATGAAATAAAAAAAATGGTCAAGCATGTCATTTTGATAAACAACACTCTCTATCTTATACATCTTCAGTTGCAAAATGCAACAGTGTTATTCACTTGAATCTGGACATAAATATATGCATAGGGTAGTTGTCGGGTATTTGTGGCTCAGGAAACAGACCTGACAGCTTGGTCAGGTTGGTTTCCTTAGCGCAACGGTCGTGAAACCGACCTAGTCAATCTCTAAAATATGATTTCTGGTTGTTTGTATGATCTACACATTAATATTCAAGTAATTGTATGTTTTATTTTATAATTTTTTTGCAAATTTTTCAGGCAATGTGTTTCATTACGAGTAGTGAGATAGGTTGGTAGTGAGGTGTTGCTATGGACCTTGTATGATCACATATATAGGTTCGAATATGAACTTAAAAAAGAACATATGTTCTCTTTACATTCTCTTACATCCTTGATGTGACTACCCAGATATTTATGGTAAGGTACATTTATTTACCCAACAACGTATTGAACGGAGTACCTTGATTAAATATCATGTCGGACTTATGACAAGGTATATTCCCCGTGTTGTATTAAACGATTTATCGAAAGGGGTACCGTGATTTTACATGTCACGTTGGATGTATGGCTAGTCATATTCCTCATGTTGCAACGTGCCATCATGCTAGGTGCATGGTATTATGTGTTGTACTCTTGAATATTTGATAATATGTGTTGAAATATGAAACATGAACATGATTCATGAATCAAGAACATGAATATGTTAGGTACTAGTTAATGAAATGGAACAAGTACGTACGTGTAAGATGTCTTATGTAGTTAATAGGACATGTATTCTATACATGGTTCAACTTATGCATTTGAAGTAGTTATCATTATGTATCAAGGCTATGCTTGTAAATTGTTTTGTAAACCGGCCGGCTGACAAATTTAGATGCAAATTAGCTATTCATGCTTAATTTCACAACATCAAGATAGATAATAATTACCTAATTCATATTTGCTTATTTTGAAATTCAGTTTATTTGAAATCAAATCACAGAAATTCCTCTTATTAAAAACGGTTAAACCCTAACCGTGAGGGCCCCCTCGCTCCCGATCCCCCAGGAATGTGAGGAGATGTTAATCAGGTAACCTAGTAGCTCCAACATGGGCTGCCTGGTCAACCACTGCACTGAAGGGTGTTATCAATCGGAAATCAACCCCATTACGGGAATCGAACCGCTGACCTCCAGCTTCCATGGCTGCAGGCTCTATCTCTAGGATCAACTCTTTTTCCGATCCTAAGAAAGGTCGCGATACGGGACATTCATCATCTCTTATTTTCCAGTTAAAATTCAGGACAAAATGATGAAGAAACAAAGCAACAGAGTGCTTAGCAAATTCTGCCCCAGGGCATATCTTTTGCCCTCCACCAAACGGTATAACTTTTCTCTTGGTTTCTTTATAATCCCATCTCCAAGGATTAAACTCAAACGGATTTTCGTGGAGAGACGGATTCAAATGTGTACCCATAAGGAAGGGAATAACTCGCCATCCCGAAGGAATAAGAAATCCGTTATATTTCACGTCTTTTAGAGCTTTCCTGTACACGTACTTACTCACATTCCCGCATCTCAATGTTTCGTTTATTACTTTCATGGTGAACTCCATTCCCCTATAATCATCTAAACTCAATAATGGCTCTCTCGTTTTTTCGTGCTCTATCTTCAATTCAAGAATGGCACGGGGCGAACGTGCAAGAAAGTACACGACTAGCGTCATTAGTGAGGAGTTGGGTTCGAGGATGCTTAGTAAAAGGCTTAACACGACGTTCACTATATCTTCATCATTCCATTCCGCTTTCAACAGAAACCTGTTCTGCTTTCTTCTTTCGCGAATAATTCCAATCAGATTTTCACGTATCCTCGTTCTTGCTTTCTTAACCCTGGCCTTTGTTCGTCCTGGAATATAAGAAAACCGCTTTTCCAAGATTGTAAACATATCTTCATGTATCTTTGCTGCTTTTTCATCTCCTATGTCAATGTCCAACACTCTCTTTAAAATGTAATAAAGCATGAAAACTTGGGATTCCTTGTAGAAAACTATTTCCTTCTTCTTGCCCTCTTTTTTTCTCCAAGTGTCCATGATTATGGTTGACAACTTCTCTAAATAGGAAATAAAATCCGGGCTTACGTGAGAATTGCTAATGAAGTTCACTGCAATGCTTCGAAGCGTTTTATGGAGTTGTCCAGATGAAAAAAGAACGGATTCTTCTCCCAATGCTTCTCGAATCGGTTTCGGGTAATCATTAGAGAACAATATTCCTTCATTTTGTAGAATGAAGTTATTCAACTCTAAATCACACGAGACTATGGTAGGAGTCCCAAATGGAGAGCACTTGAACACAGGGCCATATCTGTAATGAAGTAAATAATTGAAAATGTTGTCAAAACTCATTATTGAAGGGAAAATTACTTTGGTGCCCCTATTTTTCTTCGTTTTCTCATAAATAGCCCTTATCTTTTATAATGACATTAGCTCATATCTTTTATAACGACATTTTTTATCCCTTAACTATGTATTTTCTACACTTTTTATACACTTAACAGATTCAATGTTGGTACTTCCGTTAAACGTCTAAAAGTACGTGAAACAAAAATTTACAGTTCAGGGATTAAAAATGTCACTATGAAAAAGATGAGAGCTAGTTCTAAAACAATAAGAAAATATAAAGGACCAAAATTGTGTTAATTATTTCTCGACCAAAAATAATGTCACACGTAACACATGTAGAATGAATGATTTAACCTAAGACGTTATGTTTCCGTTAAGTGTTCTAAAAGTGTTAAAAAAAATTTAGTTGGAGAACAAAAAATGTCGAGATGAAAGATAGGGGCTAGTTTTGTGAAAAATGAAAAAACATAGAGGACTAAAATCGTATTTATCCGGGAAAAAAAAAACAATTAATACCTGGAGCAACGTTCTAGGAAATACTTGCTCATGTAGTGTGTTTTTTGAGGCAGTAAAAATGACAGAGAATCCCCTATGAAGGGCCATCCAAAGCTTCCTGGAGGAACATCCGAAGGAAATTGACCAGAAATTGACCATTTGAATTTTACTGCAAAATATCCAAGAAATGCAAGCAAAGGATAGATTAATATTGCTGTAATAAACATTGTTTTGGGAGGCTAAAATTTCTGGATTTCGACTTGGTTGATTATAGTACCCTGTTATGAACATAGATTGCATAAATAAGTGGATAAATATTTGGATAAGAATATAGTTTAATAATTTTGTCTTAACTACTTCTGCCTGCCTTTATTATAATTATTCATAAAAGGCCAACCACTTCATTATTTATCAAGCATCAGGAACGTGAGCTGGAGCAAACGTGAAGAACGTGAAGTTTCCGGGTGGTACATCCGCACGGTGTGGATACCCTTATTTTCACTTAAAAACACCCGTATGTGTTTTTTTTCCTTTCGCAATGTATCATTAGACAATTGTCTGAGACTAATTCTTCGAGCTACTGTCGGGCATAAAAAATGGGACATCTCCCAACAAGGTTTGGAGTATCGACAAGGGCTCGAACCCGAGACTTCTTGCTTAAGCGACCGGAATCCCTTCTACTCCAGACCAATGCGTTTTTTAAGTGTTTTATGTTAGGTCCGTACTACGGTATGGGCAAAAAAAAGATGCACCAAATAAAAAGATACAACAATTTTATTCATATTATTCAATAGATAGTGCAATTACAATAATACAAAATTAAAACGAAAATGAAAGATTCAACCGAGGCATGTGAAACCACTATGTCCTTAAGACAATTTGCTCTGGTATAATGCCAACGGTAATAGTAATTGTCTCTTGCGATACAACGGTTTATTTGTTCAATATGGTGGTACTTCGAACATTGAACGGTGGCGAACTCTATGGTGTTCCGATCTTGCTAATTTGTGTGTAATACTTGCTAATATATCTCACTTGTTTTTATTTAATTGTGCTGGAAACGGAGTTTGAACTCAGGACATTATGCTCCGATACCATGTTGAATTACCATCTCTTCCAAAAACTTAGACTGATGAGGAGATAGACAATTAACATTATATATCTCAATTAAAAGTTGGGGCCTGACTTGTGCTATTCAGATTAGGTCAATCTCATTAGATTTCTAATGAACTGGGCTTAACAAAATGGACCCCTGGGCCAAAATCGATACGTTTACACCTCCTATTTTGAGTATGAATTCCTCATTCATCTTAATTCCAAACCAAGTGATTCGAAAGGCCGTCGGTATCTATTTAAAGAGTTGGGCATCTCAATTGTTGGGTAAGTGTCTCGTGTGTGAAGTGATTTACGAAACTGATCCGTAATTAACGGACTTAATTACGCATTATTAAACTATAAAATAAATAATGCGAAAGATACATTTGTATTATCTTACAGATCTAAAAAAATCAATATTACGTACTGATTTAACTCGAACAACAAATACGAAAATTACGATGCATAAAATAAAGGACTAGAGATCAAACCGAGGGAAGTAGATACTCTTTCCTTAAGACAAATTGCTCCGATATGGTGCCCACGGTAGTAGCAACTGTCTCCCAAGATACAACGGCTTACATCTCGGATTTAGAGGCACTTTAAAAATCCGAGCTCCGGCGAACTTACAGAGTGCCCCGACTTCTCTTCGACTCAAAACTAGATCTACATGACACATGAGAAAAATTGAATACTCTAACCTTCATCCATGGGATTCTTTATATAGTGGAGAGGATGAGCCAATACTCAATTCTTATTGGCTGGATGACACAGTCGGCCGACTTTTCCCTCAAGAAATGTCATTGGGGCGTGAACACCTTGGTGGCCGACCCATCCCTCAATTTTGATTGGTCGGTTGACGTGTCGTCTGAATTTTGATTGGTCGGATGACTTAATGAATTCTGATTGGTCAGATGACACAATCACATGCCAAAAATAAAAATTAATGTTTTGGTTGATTTCATAAAGAAATTTTATCCAAACAATTAATAGAAACACCCGAGCTGAGCCGGCTGGACAGACGGCAGCGGCGCACGCACGCGCGTGTGGAATAATCTAAGCCCTCCCTCCTGCACAAAAATTCTTTGCCCCTTGGGGTACATCCATAAGAGTCTCACTAGCTCTTATTTACGGAGATCAAGTCTCCCATCTTTCCAATGTGGGAGAGTTTGAGTTGATCACACCTTCAACTCCTCTCCCACACATGTATTACACCAACTTTACGCATTAATTTCTCATTCACCCGATATCTGAATCGAGTGATTCAAAAGCCCATCATCAACTACTCCGTATGAAGTATTTAATGATATCATTAACTCTCAATGACATACATCGGAGTCTATCTGTAATTAGCGCTAAAGTTGACTATTCAACCCTTCAATCGGGATTTTTCTCCAACAATCCCCCACATGAATAAAAATTAATGCACATGCAAATTCTGACTCTAAAGAGAGGTCAGACGGAAAAATATTGCATCAGGAGAGGTAGCTTCAGGCCTTGAACCTGCTTTAGTGAAGTACTATTGGATTTACTCGGCTAATCAATGAACTAGGTCTTGAACTGTTCAGCTTTTAGTGTAGACCAAAACAATAGCACTCATACAATATTTCCCTTAGCACCTTTCGGTTCTCATGGTTGTGTCCATCTTGGACCTAGACAACACTTGGTTTCAGAAAGTCCTTTAGAGAATTCAAGCCTCAAAATGTTCACAGAAAAACGGCCCCACTTCGCACTTACATAGGTGACCTCCTATCAAGGGTATTCTGCCCTACCCCAATCGAATATCGAGATAAAAGAATCATTAAAAACTTTGCTTAACCTCACACCCGTTACGTGAGAATTGCTAATGAAGTTCACTACAATGCTTCGAAGCGTTTTATGGAGTTGTCCAGATGAAAAAAGAACGGATTCTTCTCCCAATGCTTCTCGAATCTGTTTCGGGTAATCATTAGAGAAGAGTATTCCTTCATTTTGTAGATTGAAGTTATTCAACTCTAAATCACATGAGACTTTGGTAGGAGTCCCAAATGGAGAGCACTTGAACACAGGGCCATATCTGTAATAATGAAGCAAATAATTTGTTAAGATCAAGCGCTTAACAAATTGAAAATGTTTTCAAACTTCATCATTCAATGCAAAATTACTTTGGTCCCCCTATTTTTCTCATCTTCTCAGAAATAGCCCTTATCTTTATAATGACATTTTTAGTCTCTCAACTATTTTTTTTAATTTACAGTTTCGTAAACTTAAAGGATTCAACGTGGGGCATGGGCTCAATCCGTTAAGTGTTCTAAAAGTGAAACAAAAATATATAGTTCATTGACCAAGAATGTTATTGTGAAAAAAATAAAGAGCTAATTCTGAAACAATAAGAAAATAAGGGATCAAAATCGTCGTATTCTAATTATTTCTCTAGGAACAATAATATGGCACATGACAATGTAGGAGTATGATTTAGAGCTAATTGCATAACTGTTCCTCCATCTTTTCCGAAAAGATCTGACTTAGTCATCTGATGTCCAAACCAACTGATTCAAAAGGCCGTCGGTATCTATTTAAAGAGTTGGGCATCTCAATTTCTTCTACACCAGTGGTTTACTGTGATAATCTTGATGTCACTCAGTTTTATTCGAACCCGGTGTTCCACTCATGGATGAAAAATGTTGCCAGGGCTAGCCCTCCATTAAGGCGGAGGAGACGGTGGTCTTAGGCCCAACGGTGCCGGGGGCTCAAATTTATATGTTTCGCTAAAAGGAAAAAAAAATCGTGTAGATCCAATCCTATCCAACTTAATATAATGTGTTAAAAAAAATTATTTGAATTGATAAAGACCCAAAAAGAATTACTCGAATCGATAAAGTCCCAATTTGTTTTTATAAGTATGTATTTTCCAAACAAAAAAAAATCGACCTAAAAGACCTAATTCGACGACTTTGCCTTAAGCCCCAAAAAATGTCAGGGCCGGCCCTGCATGTTGCTATTGACTGTAATCTTTTAGAGACAATTATCCAAAATAACACATATTGGATTTAATTAGACAAAAAGGACACCAAAACAAACACTTAGTTATAAGGACAAAAATTAAATAGATAGACCCAAATACCTTTAATGAAGAAAATAAAAAAAATTTAATAAGGGTGGAACAGGCGCTGTGTTGTTGTTGTGTTTTGTTTTATTTTATTTTTTAATTTCTTTTTTCCTGGATGTTGAAAGAGAGGGGTTTTTTTTTTTTTTTTGTTTCTAGACGTTGAAAGAGTGTTTTTTTTTTCCTGGACCACCGCGATGGATTGACCACTCCAATGCAGTGACCATCGATATGCAGTGACCACCGGGACGCATTGACCACCGCGATGCAGTGACCACCCCGATGCATTGACCACCGCAATACAGTGACCACCGCGATGCATTGACCACCCCGATGTAGTGACATTTGATGATGTGACCACCGCGATGCATTGACCACCCGCGCTGCAGTGACCACCCCCGATGCGTTGACCACCGCGAGGCATTCCTCACCGCGTTGCATTAACCACCGCGATGCAATGACCACCCCAATGCATTGACCACCGTGATTCAATGACCACCCTAATGCATTGACCACCGCGATGTATTAACATCGGAAATCATATATGCAGTGACATCGGCAATCATATATGCATGACATCAACAATTTATGCAGTGACATCGGCAATCAGATGTGCAGTGACATCGGCAATCAGATATGCAGTGACCACCACGATGCAGTGACCACCCCCGATGCGGTGACATTTGATGATGCGACACCGAGATGAAGCGACACCACGATGTCATTTGATATTTTTCCGACTTAATTTCAGAAAATCGATTTTTTCTTTATAAATTTGACTTCAAACGGCTATGTTTTTTGATATAAAACTCCGATCAACATAATTATTTCACCATAATTCATATTTTTTCATCCTCTTTATTTTGATATATCATTTGATATTTTTTCGAATTAATTTCATAAAATCGATTTTGTTCTTTATAAATTTGACTTCAAACGGCTATATCTTTTGATATAAAACTCCGATCAACATAATTTTTTCACTATAATTCATATTTTTTTCATCCTCTTTATTCCGATATCTCATTTTATGAAATGACACCTTATGCAGTGACACACAATAACACCAACATTTTATGAAGTGACATCAACACCCAAATTGCAAAAACAATAACTTTGTAAATTGTATATACAGTGACATATGCAGTGACATCGATGTCACTGCATCAATTCTCTAACTGTAAATACAGTGACATCAATATCAGCGCATCAATTTTATTCCAAATCATACACAAACCCACCATCAACGTATAGCTTTTCTTTCTTTGTTTAAGTAGCAATTTAAACCGTTTAAAATTACCTGGAATTTAAATTGTATCAAGCTTAGATTGGTCTTTATTATATAACAATTTTTTTTTTGAGTTGAGTGTATAATGTATACATTGTTATCTCACAACTAATCATATGGTACTGTTTCATGTTCTTACGCTTTTCATCAAGCAATATGCATTTCTACAGGAATACATAACATATGGATGGGTTTCAAACAACCTTTTCTGTTATCTTCATACCTCACATAACATGATTTATCAAGATGGCCAATGATGCAGTATTAGACAATAGTTATTTTAATTATTTTGTATTTACGTTTATAGCCTTGTGGCTAGCTATATAAACTCCTTGTAATGGTTTGTGTTTACTCAATGACAATCAGTTTGTTGTTCAATATAATCTATCATGGTATCAGAGATTCTGATCCCTAAAAATTTTCCTCCTAGCCGCCGCTAGTTTTTTCTTTTTTCTTTCTCGCTGCCGGCCACTAAACAGCCGCTATGGCATCCTCTACCGCCACCCACTCATCCTCTACCGCCACATCAGGCGCTGCTGCGGCGGCTCCCTCTTCAGCCCCTATCGCTGCTATTTCTCTCAACCCGGCAGTCAATGCTCCTACGAAACTAGATGGCAAAAATTTTACGGCTTGGAAGCTTCAATTGACCACCTTGCTCATAGGTCATGGTCTTATGGGTTATGTGACTGGTGCTACGTCCAAGCCGCCACCAACTCTTACTTCTACAGCCGGTGATGTAGCAACAAATCCGGCCTACTTGCACTGGATACAACAAGATGCATTGATACACAATTTGATTTTGGGTTCGGTCGACAAGGAATTCATGGCTACGATTCAACACACAACCGATTCAAAACAAGCTTGGGACACTCTCCTTGATACCTATGGGAAACAGAGTAAGGGTCGTATCAGACATCTCAGACTACGTTTAAACTCTATTGTTAAAGGTACAATGTCAATCTCTCAATATTTCACTGCCATTAAAACTATTGCGGATGATCTGGCTTCTCTGGATGCTAAGGTACCTGATGATGAATTAGTTGAGATTATTTTAAAAAATCTTGGTAGTGAATATAAGGATCTTGTGAGTGCCATTCAGGCTCGTGATGATACTATTGCTATGCCTTTGTTACATGAAAAATTGTTAATGCATGAAGTGTCGCTTGCACAAGGTCAGTCTGTTACACCCCCTGCGTATACTGCTTTCCCTGCCTACCATCAAACCCGTCCTATGCATGTTTCTCCCAATACATCCTATTACCCCCATCCCCAACCACCTCGGCCCCCACAACCCCTCATGCCGCAACCCCCACCTCCCTACCCAAGACCCCAAAAGCCCTCCCCTTCCCCCACCCACTCCTCCAAGAGTACCCCTGCTCGTAATTCCAAAGGCTATCAAGGCTTCTGTCAACTCTGTGGTGTTCAAGGTCATGTTGCTACTCGCTGCACCACTTATCCCCTCTACAACAATCTTCCCCGTCCACCCCGCAATCCAGTCAGCTCACGGCCTCCTCAGCCTCCCCACGCTCATGTTGCTCAGCATGCTTCTTCCAGTTATCCTGTGCAATACTCTGATTCTTCTGCTCCTTGGATGCTTGATAGTGGTGCTTCTCACCACATGACACAGGAGCTCAGCCTGCTCTCTCTTCACTCCCCTTATCAAGGTACGGATCGTATAGTCATTGGTGATGGTAGCTCCTTGGCTATCACTCACATTGGCTCTACCTCTCTCTCTTCCTTTAAATTAAATCATGTTCTTTGTCTCCCTTATCTTTCTCGCAATCTGCTTTCGGTCCAAAAGTTTTGTACTGATAATTCTGTATCTATTGAATTCTTACCTGACTCGTTTTTGGTGAAGGATTTGAAGACGGGCAAATGCCTCCACCAGGGCCAAGTCAGTGATGGGGCCTATCTGTGGTCTTCAAAGGCTCTCTTCGCCTTCTCTACGTCCAAAGCCTCTGCTGCTACCTGGCATCGTCGCTGCGGCCATCCAGCTTTTCCTGTCATTCAAAATCTTGCAAAGAATAATTTTTTAGAATTATCTTCTGTCTCTTCTACTTATTGTGATTCATGTCTTTGTAATAAGAGCCACCGGCTCCCTTTTTTGATTCGACATTATGTACCGTTAAACCTTTGGAGGTCATTTATTCAGATGTTTGGACATCCCCAGTTTATTCAGTTGATGGTTTCAAGTATTACGTTTTATTTGTTGATCATTTTACTCGCTTCATGTGGATATATCCGTTAGCCTATAAATCTGATGTTTATTCCACCTTTGTCAAATTCAAAACATATGTCGAAAAATTGTTAGATACTCCTATCAAAACTCTTTACTCTGACAATGGAACCGAGTATATAAAACTGCGCCCCTTCCTTGCTGCCCACGGCATCTCCCACTTCACGTCTCCCACCTACACACCTCAGCACAATGGTATCTCTGAACGACGTCATCTGCACATCACTGAAACTGCCTTAACTCTTCTTTCTCATGCCTCCATGCCGATGACCTATTGGTCATATCTTTGTCGATCTGTTGTCTATCTCATCAATCGCATGCCTACCAAAAATCTTGACATGCTCTCCCCTCATCTTAAACTCTTCTCGATCGGATCCTCCTAATTATTCCAAACTTTGAGTCTTTGGGTGTCTGTGTTATCCATGGCTTAAACCCTATAATAATCACAAACTTGACTCCCCTTCTAAACCTTGCGTCTTCCTTGGCTACTCCCTCACTCAAAGTGCCTACCTTTGCTATGATCTATCTGCGTCCCGTATGTATACATCCCGCGATGTTCGCTTTGTGGAGGATATATTTCCATTTGCTACCATTCCTATAGACCCTTCCGTACCTCCTCTATCTGCCTTATTACCTCCTGAGTACTATGAACCCGCTGTTGTTCCAGTCCATCACCCTCCCCCCACGGCAACTCCCCCAACCGAGAGCACCAGTGCCCAACCCGAGAGCTCTACCCCTCCATCCGATAGCCCTTCTTTGTCTCCATCTCCTGTTCCCTCTTCCCATGCCTCCAGCAGTGATTCCACCTCTGCTCCTCCGCCTCCTCCCCCACCACCACAACACTCTATGACAACTCGCTCTCGAAACCAAATATACAAACCTCGTACCATATTCAACCTCCAAGCTCAGTTACAAAACCGCTACCTTGAAACCGAGCCCTCTACCCTTAAGCAGGCCTTGCAGTGTCCGCAGTGGTGTGTTGCGATGTCTGACGAGTATAGTGCGCTTCTTCGCAATGATACGTGGTCCTTAGTTCCCCCGTCGTCTGATTTGAATATTGTTGGCTGTACGTGGGTGTTCAGAATTAAGCGGAAACCGGATGGCTCGATTGACAAGTACAAGGCTCGACTGGTTGCCAAAGAGTTTACACAACGGCCTGGTTTGGATTACTTTGACACCTTTAGTCCTGTCGTTAAGCCCGTTACGATTTGCCTTGTCCTTAGTATTGCGGTTTCCATGGGTTGGTGCCTTCGCCAACTCGATGTCAATAATGACTTTCTGCAGGGGACACTAGCTGAAGATGTCTATATGAGTCAACCGCCTGGGTTTGAGGATGCTACAAAACCCACATTTGTGTGTAAGCTTCGTAAGGCAATTTATGGCCTTAAGCGGGCACCTCGTGCACAGTACCATGAGCTTAAAAATTTTCTTCTTACTATGGGTTTTGTTAATTCGGTTCTTTGATTCGTCGTTTGTTTGTTTGTCGCACGTCCACCAGTATTACTATGCTCTTGGTATATGTCGATGACATTATTGTTACAGGTAGCTCTGCTGAGCAGGTTCAGGGTATTATTGATCAGCTTGGCTCTAGGTTCTCTATTAAGGATCTCGGTCTCTTATCGTATTTCGTGGGGGTTGAGGTCACACATTCTGCCCTGGGCATGCTCCTCACGCAAACCAGGTATACTCGTGAGTTACTATCTTAGGTTTATATGGAGGAATCCAAGCCAGTCTCCACGCCTATGCCTGCTGATGCCTTTTCTGGTGATCTTGTTGTCTCTCCCGCTTTTTCAAACCCTACTAAGTATCGTCAAATCTTGGGGGCTTTACAGTATTTATGCTTTACACGGGTTGATATTCAGTTTGCCGTTAATAAGCTAGCTCAGTTTATGCATGCTCCGACTGAGTACCATTGGATGTTAGTCAAACGTGTGTTGCGTTACTTGTCTGGCACCGCCACTATGGGTCTGCAGTTATATCAGGATTCGCCGTTGGCTCTGCATGCTTTCTCTGATTCTGATTGGGGGGGGAATAGGGAAGCTGGTTATACTTCAACCTCTGCGTATATAGTCTTCTTGGGTAGGAATGTGATTTCCTGGAGCTCCAAGAAGCAAACCTCAGTCTCTCGTTCGTCCACCGAAGCTCAATACAGATGTGTTGCTGATACTGCGGCAGAGATTGCTTGGCTGACCTATCTGCTTGCAGATCTCGGTTTTTCGGTTCAGACTACACCAGTGATTTTTTGTGATAATTTAGGTGCTCTTCGACTAAGCGCCAATCCAGTGTTTCACTCGCGCATGAAACATGTTGCCAACGATTATCACTTCATTCGTGAGCATGTTGAGAGAGGACTTGTTCGCGTTGCTCGTGTAGCTACTGCTGATCAGTTGGCTGATGTTCTCACCAAGCCACTGCCACGTTTATCTTTTTCTACTTTCGTTTCCAAGCTTGGCCTTCGCACAGCGCCGTCAGCTTGAGGGAGCGTATTAGACAATAGTTATTTTAATTATTTTGTATTTACGTTTATAGCCTTGTGGCTAGCTATATAAACTCCTTGTAATGGTTTGTGTTTACTCAATGACAATCAGTTTGTTGTTCAATATAATCTATCATGCAGAAATAATTGAGATTCTCATATTTAAAATCAATCCATAATTCCTCACCTCCATCGTTGATTTTCGCCCCTCTAAGCAGAGGTTTTTCCATTTCCATTTCAGCTAAGCACCTGACATACCTTCCCGGCTTACTACCGGTTTCCGGAATAATCACTTGGAGAACCTTCCCTACGTGAGATGCTATTTTCTTTGCCACCTTATCTGATAGACGATGTATTGGTGAATTCCATAATTGAATCCAGCAAAGGGAACTTTTAATGGCTGTATCATCCTTCTCAATTCCAGGGAACCATCTTTTTAATAGAAGATAAAATCATCATTAGATAAATATTATTGGAGATCAAAGAAAGATAATGTTGTTATCTCAAGATAAAATTTGTTTAAATATTTGTGTTTTATTTTATTCAAATAAATTAGTTAGTATTATCTTATTTATTTATCTTAGTATTTGTCTCCTATATAAAGGAGGAACCATTGTATCAATTTCAATCAATTCAATAAACAAAAGTTTGAGTCTTCCGTATTGCGTATTCTGATTTTCTTCATGGTATCGGAGCCAAGGACGGGGGTTCGAGTGCCTTAACAATGGTACTACCCTCGCCCGGTCCTCTTCCGCTATTAATCAACACCATTATTTCAATTATTGATTCACAATTTCTATTCAGTTCATATTCCCCATTATAAATCCCTAATTGCCCAGATACTTACCACATCATGTCGTCCTTTTTTTTTTTTCTGTCAACCATGATCAATTCTTTTCCTTACTAAAGCATCAACATTTCGATCGATTAAATATATATATATGAAACCTGTCCGTCTGGACCCTCACCACATGTTTTTAATTTTTTATTATTATTATTATTATTATTATTATTATTATTATTATTATTATTATTATTATTATTATTATTATTATTATTATTATTATTATTATTATTATTATTTATCTCGGTTGATCTCAATAAATAAATAAACGATCTTCATTATATCATCATTTTTAATGCATTCACGTATTTCGGATCGATTTGTTTGAGTTTATTTTTTATGCTCATACTAGTTATATAAATAAAATTATCTTGAATACAATAATTATGCTTTTCTTTTGGCATCCATTTTACCGGGTTATTTAGATTCAATAATGAAAACAGATCCCTTCATCGGCCGTTGCAAATGATAAATCAACGTTGCGGTCATCAGAAGAAATTGAAAAGATTTTTCGACAAAAAAAGAAAGAGCCACGGGATCAAGCCAAGAGCCAGGAGCCAAAAGAGCCAAGAGCCAGGAGCTAAAAGCCGTGGGTGTCAAAAAGTTGTATCATCTTCTTCGTTGACAGGCAAACGTTGCCTCTAACCCGGCAACGTTTGAGGGAGGGTAATAGAAGATAAAATCATCATTAGATAAATATTATTGGAGATCAAAGAAAGATAATGTTGTTATCTCAAGATAAAATTTGTTTAAATTTTTGTGTTTTATTTTATTCAAATAAATTAGTTAGTATTATCTTATTTATTTATCTTAGTATTTGTCTCCTATATAAAGGAGGAACCATTGTATCAATTTCAATCAATTCAATAAACAAAAGTTTGAGTCTTCCGTATTGCGTATTCTGATTTTCTTCACTTTTAACCACCATGGTGTAATTGTCGAAGTACCACGGAGCTCCGGCCATCACTCTCGTAACTTGAGATTCATCAAATGAGTCACAATAAATGACACCAACCAAAGCATAGTAGCTACCTTAGGACAAACCTACCATCTAAAAATCATACAATAAGAATCGACATTATGCTCACCAAACCAAGTGAGTGTACCTCTACTGGCTAAGTTTCAGCTCACGACAAATATATATATATATATATATATATATATATATATATATATATATATATATATATATATATATATATATAAAAAACAATCACGATAATTTTCAGCTCAAGTTGATGCCTTATTGCTTCGAATCATCTGCTGCTAATTGCTCATACTCTGTGCTCGAATTCTTCTCATAATTTTCTATCAATATAGCTGCTCCAAATTACTCATGAACACAACTTGTTCTTGCTGCGTATTGTTGTCAAATTTTCAGCTTTAATCCATCTCATTTTACAGCTCACGACATATATATATATGTACTGGTTGTACTAAGTAAAAGAAAGACAATGAAGTTGTCTTAATAAGACTACCTGGCTGTACTAAGTTTCTATCCTCTGCACTTTTCATCCTAAGTATTCATTCTAGGGTTCGAGCACTACCTCTCAAGGCTCTGGTTTCTCTGCTTTACACTCCACCTTAACATTTGTCTCCAGAGGCAAATTACGGTCATCGTCATCATGCCCAGGGAAGTTATGAGAAATCGTGAATATGAACACAGTAAACAGGCCAAGAAAGCTTGTCTGATTTTATTGAAAGAGTTCAGTATATATACATCAAAACTATAAGATAAACTCATAATTCAAAACAAGTTTATCTTTAGAACTTAAACTTAAATAGGCTAGTTTATCTGAAGCTTGAATTTATCTATCAATATTTCAAACATATTTAGATAAATACGACTATAACATGAATTTATAACTCTTAACAGGCATTATCACTTCCACATGTCCATTTGTTTGAATTTAAACGCCTTATAACTCCTTAACCGACCTTATCTCTCCTTCATCTTCAATAATAAGCTGAGCCTTATCTTTAATATCCTCCCTCAAACTATGCTTGGGGTGAAGGCATAGTTTGGAGAGAAAGTCATGTAGGACATATCTGGTGACTGGTTTTGTGAAGATATCTGCTACTTGAAGATGAGATGGAACATGCTTGGTGACTAGCCTGCCTTGAGCTACTCTTTCACGTACATAGTGGTAATCTAACTCAATATGTTTGGACCTAGAGTGAAAAACATGGTTGACTGTCATGTATAGGGCACTGAGATTATCACAGTATAAAGTTGGTGGATACTGCAGTGGAAGGTGTAGGTCTTTTGCCAGGAACTGTAACCAAGTGAGTTCAGCAGCAGTGTGGGCAAGGGCCCGATATTCCGCTTCAGAACTTGATCTGGATATAGTTGGTTGCTTCTTGGAAAACCAGGAGATAATATTGGTGCCTAAGAAGGTGCAGTAACCGGTTGTGGATCGTCTGGTAGAAGGGCAGCCGGCCCAATCTGCATCTGAATATGCTTGTAGATGGAGATTTGAGTTTTTGGTGAACTGGAGACCAAGTGCTAGGGTCCCTTTGACATATCTTAAAAGTCTATGAGCTATCTTGAAGTGAGCCTGAGTGGGGGCTTGAAGAAATTGAGGTGCATAGTTGACAGCATAGGAAATATCTGGTCTAGTGAACGTGAGGTACTGCATGGCTCCAATTAACTGTCTGTATGGTGTAGGATCATCCAATATAGGAGTATCTGCATCGGGGGCAGGTCTGAGTTCCAGGGGAGTGGCCACAGGCTTGCAATCCACCATCTGGGCTCTTTCTAAGATTGTAAGGGCATAGTGAGTCTGTGACAGGTGCATGGAGGTACCTGCAAAAGAGATTTCCACTCCAAGGAAATGGTGAAGGGTACCTAAATCCTTCATTGCAAATTCTATATGTAGAAGATCAATGAATGAGCATATCATATCAGAATTAGAACCTGTAACAAGCATATCATCCACATAAAGCATATCATCCACATAAAGGAGTGGGAATATAGAATCAGTTGCAGAATGAAAAACAAACAAGGAGGGGTCGGACAGACTGCAATAAAAACCATGTTGAAGCAAATAGGAGCTAAACCTGTCGAACCATGCTCTGGGAGCTTGTTTGAGACCATAGAGTGCCTTTTTGAGTTTACACACATGAGTAGGAAGTTGGGGATCAATCATGCCAGGTGGTTGAGCCATGTAGATTTCTTCATGCACAAAGCCATGTAGGAAGGCATTTTTGACATCTAACTGCCTAATATCCCACTGATGACTAAGGGCGGTGGCTAGGACAAGTCTGATGGTGCCTGGCTTGATTACAGGAGAGAAGGTTTCAGTGTAATCCACCCCATCTACTTGAGTGTAGCCCTTTGCAACAAGTCTGGATTTGAGTCTGTCCAAAGTGCCATTAGGTTTCAGTTTGGCTTTAAAGATCCATTTTGATCCTATGATGTGCTTATGGGGTGGCTTAGGAACCAGGTCCCAGGTGTGGTTTTGATGGAGTGCCTGGAGTTCTTCTTGCATGGCTGCTTTCCAGCCAGTGTGTTTGAGGGCTTCTGTGATTGTCCTTGGTTCCCTGGGAATGTTTGGAAAGGCAGAGACAGTGAGGGCATATTTAGGATTAGGTTTAAGGATGCCCTTTTGAGCCCTGGTTACCATAGGGTGGGTAGGTGAGGTTGAGGGGATGGAAGAAGTACTTTGATTTGGTTGGGGTTGACCTGGATGGGGACTGTCTGTGTGTGACTGGTCTGTGGTGGAATTCTCTTGTTGTGGGATGTCATGAGCAGGTTCCTGGGTGTGTTGTGGAGAGGAATTAAGAGGTGTGGATGTAGCAGAGGTAAGGGTGGGGCTAGAAGGGTTGTGCAGATGGATGGAAGAAGTACTTTGATTTGGTTGGGGTTGACCTGGATGGGGAGTGTCTGTGTGTGACTGGTCTGTGGTGGAATTCTCTTGTTGTGGGATGTCATGAGCATGTACCTGGGTGTGTTGTGGAGAGGAATTAAGAGGTGTGGATGTAGCAGAGGTAGGGGTGGGACTAGGAGGGTTGTGCAGATGGTTTGTAGGTGGAGCATTAGGGTAGATAGGTGAGGCAGGGTTTAGAGGTTGGTTAGGAGAGGGGTCAGAGGCTTGATGCTGGTTGGTGACTGTGGTAGATTCAGAGTCCATAGGGGATATGGGAATGTCTATGATAGGGGTGATAGGAGAACTGGTGTTAGAATGTGTGAGAGTTGGGTGTGTATGCATAGTGTGGGGGTGTCAAGCCAATCTGAAAAAGTGGCTAAGGATGGTGGAGAGTGGGTGGATGGGGTAGGCATGATGGGGTGGTAAGGGAATATGGTTTCATCAAACACAACATGTCTAGATACTATGACTTTCCTAGTGCTAGGGTGATAGCACTTGTAGCCTTTGTGTTGCATGCTATAGCCTAGGAAGACACAGGGGACAGTTTTGGGGTCAAATTTGTTATGTTTGGAGTCCCAAGTGTAGGGGTAACATCTGGTTCCAAAAACTCTGAGCTGGGAATACTCAGGATCTTTGTGGAACAGTCTAAAGTAAGGGGAGTCATTTTTCAAGGCAGTGGAGGGTACTCTATTCAGGACATACACAGTAGTGGAAAAAGCCTCTATCCAAAGATACAATGGGACATGACTATTGATGACGGTTAAAATATACCTATTTATGTCATCAATTCTAACCTTAAATCGGAGTTAATTATATATATTTCATATTGAATCACTTGTTTATATTTATTATTTAATGTTAAGTGATTATTAATATGATTTTTGGTATTTAGCTGTTTTTATTATTAAAGACCAATTTATTGTGCGATAAATGCTGATTTTGTAGATCGTGATAAATCGGAGGATAAATGTCATTCAATCAGTGAATCTCAAGATAATAAGGAAGAAAATCGGAGCATTAATCAACGGATAAGTCAGAGAAATCAGATCAGCACGAAAGAATGCAGTGGGGAACAAGTTAGACAAGAAACGCATTTAACATGTGCAAAAAAAGAGGCTCGGTCGACCGAGCCACTTCATTCGGTCGACCGACGGTTGATATTCGGTCACCCGAAGCTTATCCAGAAGAAAACGCGTGTATATCTTCTAGATCCTTCCTAGGTCGGCTATAGCCTCTATATAAGCAGCAGCTACGAAATTGAAACAACCACCAATTTACAAGATACAATTTATACAATACCTTAAGTTTATAAAGTTTTAGTTTTTTTTTATGTTCGTTCATTGTGGAGTCGTCGGATTCTCCGGTTAGGGAGCGCATTAAAGAGTGGGAGTCATTCTCGTCTTCGAGGGTATGACTTTTCAATTATGCAATCTTTATTCGTAGATCTGATTTATTTTATTATGGAGTAGTTTTCTTGTATTGATTTCGCGATGTAGACTATTTACGAACCCATGTGTTTAGATTAGAAACGTTAAGAAGTAATCATAATTTGTACCTACGCAGACCTTCACTCGGTCAGCCGAGACATGTCACTCGGTCAACCGAGACATGTCATTCGGTCGACCGAGTGTGGTGAAGTTTAGGGCAGAATTATGACCGGCTTCGACTACGTCAGATTCTCTGATTTGGAATTAAAACGAGTAATTAAACCTGATCAACTTAATTATTTGTCATCATAATTTAACAATAAACCTAAAAAGTGATTGTTACTTAGGATCTAGATTGAATCGGCATCTAAGAAGTACGCCTTACCCTAGGAATGTTGCTTAGATGAGGTTACGGTTTACACCGGCATCCCTAGTTTCGTAATTGTGTCAGAAGTTATATGAGATGGAGGCATTAAAAGGCGAAGTCACGTAATTGAGGCACAATGATTTAGATGGCCTATTCGGAGCTAAATCTACCTTAGGGGATGACTCCCGTAGTCATAATAATTAATCTTTAACGTTTGTTTTGTCTCGTTGTCAATCTAGTTCACATGGGGGAGTTATTAGCTACTAGCGTAATCAATATTCTTAATATTCTTTGTTTAGATAATATCAACAATATTGTCCTGGTTTTAGTAGTTTTTAGTTGTCTTTGTGATATTCTGTGTCTTGGGGTTGTCACAATCTTATTTACTACGTTTAGTTGGTCGTAGACCGCCCTTTCAATTTAGTTCTAGTAGAATAGAGTTGTGTTTTGTTTGTGCCGAGTCTCTGTGGGATCGACCTCGACTCTATCTAGCTATACTACGATTGAACCTAGTTCTCTTGCTAGTGTGTTAGTTAGGTATCGAGTATTTTATTACTTGACCTGTACATCAAGTTTTTGGCACCGTTGCCGGGGACTCGAGTCATTAAATTAAAATATAGCTTATTTTGTTAGAACTGGATTCGTGGACATTCTGTGAATAAGAGTCTGTATATTAAACAGTGTCGTTATAAAAAATAAAATAAAAAAATGTTCGGTCGACCGAACCACAGTTCTCGGTCGTTCGAGAATTTATTTTTTTTCTGTTTCTGTTCTGTATTAGTTTTACGGTATTCTGCTTCTGTTTTATTTACGTTTTTTTTTCTCAAACTTGTTTCGAGTCTGTTTTAGTTTCGTTTTTATTATTTAGTCTAGCTAAAGGCCTAGCCTTTAAGTTTTTATTGTTTTATTGTTTTTTGTTATTTTATAGTACGCTACTCGGAAATCGAAGGAACCGCTTGAGCCATATAATCCTGAAATAGAGAAATTTGCGAGGCGAAATAGAAAGTTAGCTAAAGAACTGGCTAAGCGAGGAGAAGAGGATCCAAATCTTGAGGAAAGCGAGCACGAATCAGAAAAAGGACATACAACCGATCATTCTGAACATTCTGAATCTAAAACAGAAATGGAAGGCATTCCGGTCAATCCGAACCAGGTACTTAATCCTGAAGTTGTTAATAATGCCAATAATGTTAATAATGCGAACAATCTTAATGCTAATAATGGAAACCAAGCTGCGAGGCGCACTTTGCAAAGTTATGCAACGCCCACTATTGAGCAATTCATTCCCGCTATCGTAGCACCACAAGATGCTGTGGAAGTCTATCACCCTAGGCCTAATGTAATTCAAATGGTGACCAACTATTCCACCTTTCATGGAGTCCAGAACGAGGATCCTGGTGTTCATGTGACAAATTTCTTGGAAATCGTTAGCATTGTGAAACCAGAATTAATCCCGGAGGGGAACATTCGTCTTAAGCTTTTCCCTTTCACTTTGAAAGATAAAGCTAAGCAATGGCTTCTCTCATTAGAGGCTGGATCTATCACTACTTGGGAACAATTGTTGCAAATATTCATGAATAAGTATTTTTCCTTGGGAAAAACCTTTAAGTTACGCCCAGACATCTTAGGATTTAAGCAACAACCTGGGGAGAGTTTTGATCAAGCTTGGGAGCGTTTTAAGGAAGCTATGAGGAAGTGTCCTCATCATGATATCTCTCTTTGGCTTTTAATGCAAACTTTTTACCATGGATTAAGAGAGACTGAGAAAATTAGAGTAGACGCCTCTAGCAATGGAGCGTTTGTTCTTTTATCTCCTGAGGAGGCACAAGGAAAAATGGAGCAAATAGCGATGAATAGTCAATGGGGAGGCAATGACATAGCTACTGTGAAGATGGCGGCTGACATATTTGAGGATAGTGCATCTACCAAAATCTTAGAACAACTTTCTGTTATCAACAATAAGGTAGATGGAATGCAAGAGAGGATGGCAAGAGTAGAGAAAGGGACTGGAATCGAGGTAACCCCTCAAAATGAGAATGCTGGTACTGAAGAAGCCAACTATATTGGGAAACAAGGAAATCAATGGGGAGGATATAAGCCTAACCATAACCATCCTGGATTCCGATATAGTGACCCCAATGCAGGAGAATGGCCTAAACCGCCTACTACTTATGTACCCCAGCAAACTAAAACTTTTGGTTGGGAAGCTGCAATAGAAAAACTGAGTAATGTCGTTACTGACAATATGGGACAACTTTCAAAATCTATGGCTGATTTAGCCACTAACTTTAGCCAATATTGTCAGAAGACCGATGCTAAGGTTACCAACCAAGAAGCTCTAGTCCAAAATCTCACTCACCAGATAGGACAACTAGCTGAGCAAGTCTCAACTAGACCTCCTGGAGGTTTGCCAAGCAACGCTGAGAAGAACCCTAAGGATTTGAATGCGATCATGACAAGAAGTGGAAAAGTTGTAACTCCACCATCCCTGCAAGAGAAAGAGAAAGTCACAAAGAATAAGGATGGTGAGCCAAGAAATGAGACTAATACTTCCGAGACTTTGCCTGAGCAAAGAACTTATAAAGAACCTGCTGGCCCTAGAGTTGAACTTTACAATAACAAGTATCCAATTTTCACTGATGTCGATCCTTCAACTCTGCCTTATCCTCCACCAAAGCCGAAGCCTAAGTTTGATAATAAGAGGTATAAAAAGTTCGTGGATATATTCAGTAAGTTACAAATCAATATACCCCTAGTTGAAGCACTAGCTGAAATGCCTGAGTACACTAAGTTTTTAAAAGACGCCGTCTCAACTAAAAGGAAACTTCTAGATTTAGAGACCGTATGCCTTAATGAGGAGTGCTCAGCCATTCTTCAACATAAGTTACCCCCAAAATGCAAAGATCCGGGAAGCTTTCTCATTCCCTGCACCATAAGTAACGTATGTCTAAACAAAGCTTTGTGTGATCTAGGAGCAAGCGTGAATCTGATGCCACTATCTATTTTTCGGAAACTAGGTATGAAAGATCTTAAGAAGACCTCAATCACACTGCAATTGGCTGACCGTTCTGTCAAAGAACCTTGTGGAGTGGTTGAGGATGTGCTAGTAAGAGTTGAAAAGTTTGTATTCCCTGTCGACTTTGTGGTATTAGATATGGAAGCTAACTACGAAGTGCCCTTGATATTAGGGAGACCTTTCATGGCCACTAGTAGAACGCTAATTGATGTTTACAAAGGCGAGTTAGTATTAAGAGTGAACGAAGAGAGAGTTGCATTCAATGTCTTCGACACTATGAAGCAACCTGATGATGGAGAGGATGCATGTTTCATGTTGGATTCCATTGATAGGATCGTTCAAGAATTTCAACAACATGAAAGTATCAAGGATTTCTTGGATGCTGTCTTGGAAGAAGAAGATGAAGTCAAGTACGTGAGTAGTGAGGAGGAGAAGATGATATGGCCAGGATGTAGTAGAGGAACCCCTAGGCCTGTAGAGGAAGTAAGTGCTGCGGAGATTGAAAGATTCTATCATAGACCAACGTGGCATAAGTACTTCGAACTTAAACTCACTGGTCAAAAGTTGAAGACCTCTTTGGAAGAACCTCTCACTAATTTGACTTTAAAACCTCTTCCTGCAAATTTGAAGTATGTATTTCTTCAAGATGAGACTTTGCCACTAATTATATCTTCTTCCTTGACGGATCTACAAGAGGAGAAACTAATGAGAGTTTTAAGAGAGTACCGCGGAGCATTTGGATGGACCATAGGCGACGTTAAGGGCATTAGTCCTAGCGTATGTATGCACAAAATCTCCGTGGACCCCGAAAAGAAAGCGGTTGCACAACCTCGCAGGCGTCTAACCCCACAATTAAAGGACGTGGTTAGGGATGAGGTTATAAAAATGCTAGAAATGGGAATTATATTTCCAATTGCGATAGCGAATGGGTAAGCCCTATCCACGTAGTTCCCAAGAAGGGAGGATTGACGGTGCAAGCCAATGAGTTGAATGAGTTAATTCCCGTGAGGCTCATCACAGTCATCGAGTATGCATAGACTTTAGGAAACTAAATGATGCGACTCGTAAGGACCACTTTCCTCTTCCCTTCATCGATCAAATGCTCGAGAGACTGAGCGGGCATGCTTTCTATTGTTTTCTTGACGGGTATTCGGGATACTATCAAATCCACATCTCGCCCGAAGATCGTGAGAAAACAACATTTACATGCCCATATGGGACATTTGCGTATAATCGAATGCCATTTGGATTGTGTAACGCTCCCACGACATTTCAACGATGTATGATGTCATTATTTGCGGATATGGTGGAAGATTTCTTGGAAATCTTTATGGATGATTTCTCCGTATTTGGAGACGATTTCGATTCATGTCTCACACATCTAGCATGAGTGTTGAAGAGATGTGAGGAGACGAATCTTGTGCTTAACTGGGAGAAGTGTCATTTGATGGTTACGGAAGGTATAGTACTAGGCCACCGCATATCAAAGAACGGAATAGAGGTGGATAGAGCCAAAGTTGAGGTGATCGAGAAATTACCTCCACCTACCAATCTTAAAACTTTGCGAGGTTTTTTAGGCCACGCCGGATTTTATCGTAGGCTTATTAATGACTTCTCCCTAATCTCTAGACCTCTTACCGAATTATTGGCCAAGGATGTGCCATTTGTGTTTTCTAATGAGTGCATAAAAGCTTTCAACGAAATAAAAAGTAGGCTGATTACTGCACCCGTTCTGGTCGCACCGCATTGGGATCTTCCGTTTGAACCGATGTGTGATGCTAGTGATACCGCCGTTGGCGCCGCTTTGGGTCAAAGAAAAGATAAGATCTTTAGGCCTATTTATTATGCAAGCCAGACTTTGAATGCTGCCCAAAGAAATTACGCCACAACGGAGAAGGAGCTTTTGGCCGTTATCTTTGCTTTTGACAAGTTTAGATCTTACTTAGTGGGATCTAAAGTCACTGTGTGGACTGACCATGCGGCTCTTAAGTATCTCCTAGCAAAGCAAGATTCAAAGCCTAGATTGTTGAGATGGATTCTACTGCTGCAAGAATTTGACGTAGAAATCCGAGATAAGAAAGGAAGTGAGAATGTGGTGGCCGATCATCTGTCGCGCTTACAATTAGAGGATGGTGAGGAATTACCTAAGATAGGAGAATCTTTTCCTGATGAACAACTTTTCTCCATCACCACCATCGGGGGACATGATGATTGTGTTGCAGTTTCTTCGCGAATAGAGGTTGTGAAGGAGAAGAAACAACCATGGTTTAGTTTGTTTGTTAATTATCTATCCGCAAAGTACCTACCACCAAATCTCACTGTCCAAGAAAGGAAAAAATTCTTTAAAGATCTTAGACACTATTATTGGGATGAGCCTTATCTCTGTTTAAGCTAGGATCTGATAATGTTTTTCGAAGGTGTGTGCCCGAGGAAGAGTATAATGATATCCTGAAGCATTGTCATTCTTATGAAGTTGGAGGGCACTACGGGGGAGAAAAAACTGCGGCCAAGGTCCTCCAATGCTGTTTTTATTGGCCGACATTGTTCAAGGATGCACACCAATATGCACGAGCATGTCATCTTCCTGTGGAACTTGAGCACCGGGCCATGTGGGCAACAAGGATGCTAAATTTTGATGAGACGTTGGCCGGTGAGAAGAGGATGTTAGAATTAACTCGCCTGGAGGAGTTTCGTTTAGAGGCATACGAGAATGCCAAGATTTTCAAGGAGCACATAAAGTAGTTCCATGACAAAAAGATTCTGGAGAGGACCTTTCAAAATGGTGATCTGGTTCTCTTGTACAACTCGCGCTTAAGACTCTTCCCGGGTAAGTTAAAATCAAGATGGTATGGCCCATTTCGAGTACAACAAGTCTTTCCTTCTGGAGCGGTGGAGCTATTCAATTTCAAAGACGAGTCCAGGTTTGTGGTCAATGGACATCATGTGAAGCATTATCAAGGGCTTCCGCCTGGTGCTGAGGAGGAGGTTTTGTACCTCGAAGACCCTATCTATGAATAAGCCATCTTGAACTGAGTCGAGCTAGCGACTATAAATTTAGAACTATTTCCTTATAACTATCTTTTTCGTTTTTATTTTTTAATAATAAAGTAGAATGCGCCTATCACGGTTATTTTCATCTCGCCATGTTCCGAGTCTAAGTTCGGAATAAACGAGGTTTTTTCCTTGATAGCCGTCATGTGAGTTTTTATTTAGGTTTAAATCCCTTTTGGTATTGTTCATGGCAGTATAAAGTAAAGTGGCTTAAACTATTTTTAGATATTTATATCTAATTACTGCCACATTATTTTATAACTTCCATAGACATGGTATTTGACGATTTCGTGGAGCTTGTTTGCTTATACAGGATGTGTCTGTCTCTCCACGACGTGCTGATGTTTACTCCGATATTGTTCCTTTACTTGGGAGCCGTTTCCAGAGCTAAGTCTTTCTTCTTAAACTCTCATTTATTTTTGTCATTAAGGACAATGTCATGTTTAAGTGGGGGGCAAGGGACTTAGCTATATGTTGAAAAAGTAAAGAGGAACGGAATATTGAGGCAATATTGAGCCAAATTTAAAAATTTTCATGGATAAATGCCAAGTTGTTTAACTCGTACCCTTAAACTTGTGAAGTTCTTATACTTAGAATTGATAGGAAAGGAACCAAGTTGCGTGAGTACGTGGTCATATTATACTTTTGCGATAAATTGTTAGTAAACTTAAGGATATTCATGCCAACAATTGCAAGTAGTTAGGTATTGTTCAACTACTCAACATGTGAATCGCTTAGTACCGCATGAATTATGATAATTGAAAGAGGTATGTGTACATTGCATAGATGATTGGTTATGCTTACCTAGTGTCGTTATTTATCGACTGATGTATTCTGATCTTCTAGCCATCAAAGCGGAGTAATAAGCTTGAGACGTACCTGTGTTTTGACAATGTGTTAAAACACTGGGCTTGTAGTAATATTACCAAAGTAGCCCCGCGCTTGTGGTAATATTCGATACTATGCATGATCTAAGATAGGGGGGATACTCATAAAAAAAAAAGAGTTTTCTTCCTTGAGATTGGTAGTATTTGAAAAATATGAAGAATTGAAAAAGTTCAAATTTTTAGAGGGTTCGAGTAATACTCGGTCTCCAAGTCCAAAAGCCCTATAGATATGCTCTTGCTTATTGTTCTAGTGCTTTAACCATTGCGAGGCAAAAGAAGTATGAATGCTGATGTTGGTGAATTTTGATATGAAGTCTGCATAAACTCTAATCTTGCTACATTTATATAAAACCAATGCACATGCACACAATCACTTCGATTCATAGCGAGTAGTGAATAATGCTTATCTTATGAGCATGACTGGTATGAGTTGACTCGAGTTTCTTGTGTAAGTATGAGTTGACCAAGGAAAATGTGTCTTGGGGAATGACTTATTGATGCTTTGTTCGGGACGAAGCAAAGTTTAAGTGGGGGGGCATTTTGATGACGGTTAAAATATACCTATTTATGTCATCAATTCTAACCTTAAATCGGAGTTAATTATATATATATTTCATATTGAATCACTTGTTTATATTTATTATCTAATGTTAAGTGATTATTAATATGATTTTTGGTATTTAGCTATTTTTATTATTAAAGACCAATTTATTGTGCGATAAATGCTGATTTTGTAGATCGTGATAAATCGAAGGATAAATGTCATTCAATCAGTGAATCTCAAGATAATAAGGAAGAAAATCGGAGCATTAATCAAGGGATAAGTCAGAGAAATCAGATCAGCACGAAAGAATGCAGTGGGGAACAAGTTAGACAAGAAACGCATTTAACATGTGCAAAAAAAGAGGCTCGGTCGACCGAGCCACTTCATTCGGTCGACCGACGGTTGATATTCGGTCACCCGAAGCTTATCCAGAAGAATACGCGTGTATATCTTCTAGGTCCTTCCTAGGTCGGCTATAGCCTCTATATAAGCAGCAGCTACGAAATTGAAACAACCACCAATTTACAAGATACAATTTATACAATACCTTAAGTTTATAAAGTTTTAGTTTTTTTATGTTCGTTCATTGTGGAGTCGTCGGATTCTCCGGTTAGGGAGCGCATTAAAGAGTGGGAGTCATTCTCGTCTTCGAGGGTATGACTTTTCAATTATGCAATCTTTATTCGTAGATCTGATTTATTTTATTATGGAGTAGTTTTCTTGTATTGATTTCGCGATGTAGACTATTTACGAACCAATGTGTTTAGATTAGAAACGTTAAGAAGTAATCATAATTTGTACCTACGCAGACCTTCACTCGGTCGCCGAGACATGTCACTCGGTCAACCGAGACATGTCATTCGGTCGACCGAGTGTGGTGAAGTTTAGGCGAGTTATGACCGGCTTCGACTACGTCGATTCTCTCGATTTGGAATTAAAACGAGTAATTAAACCCGATCAACTTAATTATTTGTCATCATGATTTAACAAGAAACCTAAAAAGTGATTGTTACTTAAGATCTAGATTGAATCGGCATCTAAGCGGTACGCCTTACCCTAGGAATGTTGCTTAGATGAGGTTACGGTTTACACAGGCATCCCTAGTTTCGTAATTGTGTCAGAAGTTATATGAGATGGAGGCATTAAAAGGCGAAGTCACGTAATGGAGGCACAATGATTTAGATGGCCTAATCGGAGCTAAATCTACCTTAGGGGATGACGCCCGTAGTCATAATAATTAATCTTTAACGTTTGTTTTGTCTCGTTGTCAATCTAGTTCACATGGGGGAGTCATTAGCTACTAGCGTAATCAATATTCTTAATATTCTTTGTTTAGATAATATCAACAATATTGTCCTGGTTTTAGTAGTTTTTAGTTGTCTTTGTGATATTCTGTGTCTTGTGGTTGTCACTATCTTATTTACTACGTTTAGTTGGTCGTAGACCGCCCTTTCAATTTAGTTCTAGTAGAATAGAGTTGTGTTTTGTTTGTGCCGAGTCTCTGTGGGATCGACCTCGACTCTATCTAGCTATACTACGATTGAACCTAGTTCTATTGCTAGTGTGTTAGTTAGGTATCGAGTATTTTATTACTTGACCTGTACATCAACTATGAAACAGGAGTGTCATGCCTAGTTCTCTAATTGTTCTGTGTCTTCTTTCCACAGTGCCTACTTGTTGTGGTGTGTGTGGACAGGACATGTGATGAAGGATGCCCTGTGACATGAAGTGTTGTGTGAGTTTTTTGTTAACAAATTCTGATCCACAGACTGAGTGAAAGATTTTAATGTCTCTATCAAATTGCCTTTTGACATAGCTTTCAAAGTTCAAGTAAGCATCAAAAAAATCATATTTATGTACCAATGGTATTAACCAAACAAACATAGAATAGTCATCAACAATACTGGCATAATAAGAAAAAGATCCAATGGATTTAATGGGGGCTGGTCCCCATAGATCACAATGGACAAGTTCAAATGGTGAAATGCTAGCATGTTTAGAATCATAAAAAGGAAGCTTTGATTGTTTTCCTAACTGACAGCTCTCACAAATGTGGTCTGTCTTTATTTTGCCTAATACTTCAATAAGACCTTTATTTTTCAAATGTTGAACATTGCTCATTTGTGTATGAGCCAGTCTTTGATGCCACAGCTGGCTTGTAGCACTTCTGAATCTATTGGAGAAATGCAGCTCAAGAGTGCTATCAAGGACATATAAATCACCCTGTCTTCTCCCTATGGTCAAAGTTTGTCCTGTTTCCTGATCCTTAACAATAACAGAAGAATTAGTAAACTCACAAGTAACTGACTGGTCACTTGTGAGTTGACTGACTGATAATAGATTCTTTGTCAACTGGGGGACAAGTAGAACATCATGGAGAGGTATGACCTGCTGATGCTGTTTTACATCAGCTTGTCCTACCCCTGTGATTTGCAATGTGGCTCCATTGCCGAAAGAACAGACTCATTGCCTATAGGGGTGTGAATATTGTGCAGTAATTTAGGTGTACCTGTCATATGATGGCTTGCTCCAGTGTCCACTGTCCAGGCTGTGTCTGCAATGGATGTGTCCAATGTAAGGGCAGCAAGAGCCTGTGGTAGTTCCTGAGATTGTGTTTCCTTCTTTGGATTCCACCAGCAGATAGTGGCAGCATGTCCCATAACCCCACAGCACTGGCATTTTTCATTTCTAACCTGTCCCTTTCTTCAATGGTCATTCTTCTTTCCCCAGGTGGTGGTGGTCTTCTCTGATTATTGTTCTGATAGGGTTGGTTCTGAGGCTGTTGTGCTTGAAATCCCCTACCTGATGAGTCAAACCTGCTGTTTTGTGGAGCTGAAGGCCTGAAATTCTGTGATGTCCTCTGTTGATTTTGAGGAGCCCTATTCTGATTCTGACCATAGTAAGCCTGCCATAGTAGGCATGCTGTTGATTTTGACCATAGTAGGCCATCTGTTGAGGGGGTTGTGTATGGCTTGAAGGGTCAGAGGTTGCAAACCAAGTCCTCCTCTGATCCAGATTTTGCAGATGTGAAACCAATTCTGTGTAGGTAGGTCTTGGTGGTTTGAGCATGGTGGTGGTGAAGGTTTCATAGCTTGGTCCTAGGCTTGTCAGAAGGCAATATACTTTCTCTGCATCTTGAAGTGGTTTCCCAATAGCTGCTAGACTATCACATAACCCCTTGAAGCTTCTGATGTGGTCAGACACACTTTTGTCTTCATCCTTTTTGAGGTAGGTCAGCTGTTGCTTGAGTGTAAATTCCCTTTCTTGGGAATCTTGTGCATATTCATTCTTGAGGGCCTCCCAAACAGCAAGGGCAGTGTCTAGGCCTATAACCAGGCCCAGTGATTCTTCTGATAGTGAGCCTATGATCCAACCTCTGAGTAGTCTGTCTGATTTTTTCCATGCAGTGAACTCTGGATTGGTAGTGAGTGTAACTGCAGGATTGGGATCTGTGCTTGTGCTGTCAGTGGTTTTGATATGAGTTTCTGGTGCTGGAGTTTCATTGGTAAGGTGGCCAATTAGGTCCTGACTTTCTGCTAATACTAGGGCTTGTTCCCTCCACAAGGGATAATTGGCTTGTGTGAGTTTGATAGTGACAAAACTGCTTACATTCAGTGATAGAGTTGCCATTGGTGCTGTATGTCTAACTATTTGTGATTGATTTGGATTGACACACCACGTTTTGTGTGATGTGGTATGAAAGAGTAGGGATTTGCTGGTTTTGCAGATTTGTTTGATGTTTATGCTGGTATTTTGGCCGATTTTAGCTCTGCTACCATATGAGAAATCGTGAATATGAACACAGTAAACAGGCCAAGAAAGCTTGTCTGATTTTATTGAAAGAGTTCAGTATATATACATCAAAACTATAAGATAAACTCATAATTCAAAACAAGTTTATCTTTAGAACTTAAACTTAAATAGGCTAGTTTATCTGAAGCTTGAATTTATCTATCAATATTTCAAACATATTTAGATAAATACTACTATAACATGAATTTATAACTCTTAACAGGCATTATCACTTCAACATGTCCATTTGTTTGAATTTAAACGCCTTATAACTCCTTAACCGACCTTATCTCTCCTTCATCTTCAATAATAAGCTGAGTCTTATCTTTAATAGAAGTTGAGTATGGCATTAGGTCCATCATGGAGTGCCTTGGCGGCTCTATCATATGATCGAGCAGCTTCAATGGATATTCTAAATATGCCAAGCCAGAGGCGATTTATGATTCCATGCTGTTGGTTTGGTGGGAAGTATGGCTTCCGGCCTAAACGGAAGTTTGGAGAAGCGATGAGCTCCAAGATTCGGAGACGGAATCGTTGCAGCTGGTAGGACCTTTCCGGCCATGAATTAAGCCAGAAATGAATCATCCTCAGGATCATCATGGCAGAAAACGCCGTAATGGTGCCGCCGGAAAAAAGACTAGACGATGAAGAAATTGGGAGACGGCTTAAGGAAATGATAATAGGGTTAATTTTGTCCAAGAGGTGTATTTTTGTCCTTATAACCAATGATTTTTTTTGGGTGTCCTAAATGTCTAATTAAACATCATAACTAGTCCTTATAAATAAATAACTGTTATAAAACTAAGAAGATAATGGAGGAAGAACAAGAGGAAATACAATTATAGAAGAAAGGAAAATTGCTTGTGTATTATTCCAATGATATAAGGGGTATTTATAGTAGAGATTACAATGTGAACACAATAATCTGAATTAATCACAAATCTACTTAAATCAATCGAATAATAGATAATCCATCAATGATATTATTTCATAACACTCCCTTGGATATCTATTATTTAAACATACAACGATATGATATGCCTCATTAAAACCTTACTAAGAGAAAACCCAAATGGGAAAAAAAATCTTAGTTAAGGAAAAAGAGTACATATTTATCTGTTTGATTTACTCCCCTAAACCAAGCGTCAATTTAGATATTTCAATTGCTTGCTTCCCAATGCTCTTCACCGGTCTTAAATGTTGCGATCGACAATGTCTTGATAAATAATTATCGGTTGACCGGATCCGTAGCACATCAATCTCCTCATTCTTTTGCAAATCATGAGTAAAGAAGAACTTGGGTGAAATATGTTTTGTTCTATCCCCATTAATATAGCCCAATTCAATTGAGATATGCAAGATGCATTGTCTTCATATAGTGCTTAAATGATTTTCATTCTCATCTAGACAATGTCTCAATGAATAAATGGTAGAATTGATTGTCTCGATCGTAGTTGCATAACGTATATGTCATGTACTATTAACTTTGTTAGAAAAACCCGAAAGGGGAAAAAAACTAGACAAGGTAAATAGTTCATGACATATGCGTTTCTATGTGTTGCACCGATCGCCTCATTAAAAACCTTTAACTAAGAAAACCCTTTGGGAAAAACTTGGTTAAAGGGAAAAAGAGTACAATCATTGGTTTTAAGACCAAATCCACACAAAAGTTTTGAAGTTGTCGCTCTTCCTGACGACAACTATCTTTCAAATGTACGCATTCCATTATTATAAACACTTATTATCCAAAACCGATGTAGAATAATCTTAGTGAACAAATCTATGAGATTGTCACTAGAGCGTACTTTTGCATATCACTCTCTTTTAGAGTTTATTGGATAGTCAAATGTAGGGGCTAATAAGTGTCATTCCCACTACTCACTTGTGCAACACATGCAACACAATTAACACCGTAATCGCTAAATAATGGGGGAAGTAATATAATCGAAATTTGCATGCATATATTTTCACTATCATGCATCGTAATTCCTTTAAATTTATGACATTAACAATGCATTACTTACATATATTCCTTTCTCAATAGGAATCTTCTCAACTGGTCATACTACATCAACATGAATGTTAATGACCTTAACCATTTGCATGTTGCGATTGTCATATTAATTTATTTTTGAAATCCACCAAGGATTTTCATATCAATATTAATGTCCAACGACCCATAAATATACCGTCATGACATAAAGTTACCGCCGGATATATTAGTTAGCGGAACATTATATTATCTATAATGGGAGAATATATTTGATCATTAACAAACAAATATTTTCAATTCAAACTCAACCTCAATTGCTTATTTCATTTTTACCTAGTCCGAGTGTTTATGACACTCGCCGATGACTTAGTACGGATCCGTATATAATAATAACAATTAAAGAGGCAAATATGTCGTCGACGACTATTATATTTTATTATAAATTTCTCCCATAAAATTCATTGCTAATTTGATATTAGCATAAACCAATTCCTTATCAATGTATGGATTGGTTGTTCCGCAACCCCAATATTTAATCATCTCGTCGCACGTGCAATTTTTTGTTTTGGGGTTTTCGTCTACAAGACGAATCTCTTTAAGAGATTTCATGAGTGACTGAATATCAATAATAAATTGATCATTCTTCCGCGGATTTTTTATCTTTAACACCGATCGGTCTTCTACGCTTCTGGCGTAGAGAAATATCTTTAATCATACTGTTGGTGCATTTATAAATAATCACTCATTTAATTTCAATATAGGCATCTGGCATATTACTTGTTAAATACTACAAGTAAGATTATTTTCGCAGTTCAGTTAAACTGATGCGTGGAAGATCGTTTATCTTGTTAAAATTTCTCGGCATTCTAACATGAGATTTTCTTTATCTCCCCCTAATGCCGAGAATCGATCTTCATCGAACATGTAGCACCGAGCTATACATTGATGCTCTTTTATTCGCTTCATGCGATTTACTATATCACTATGTGATTTTAGATTCTTCAAGAATCGTTCGAAAAAATTCACGTTATATTTAGAGAAATCACTAGAATGAGACAACGAACTTTTGGTTCGTTTCTCCCTCTTTCTCGGAAAATATTTGATATATGCAAAATGTGCATAAAATCTACCCTTCATGGGTTTGATATCAATGAATGATATGTGAACTCATAGTTCATTTATGTCGAAGTTTGTCACGAGATATAATTCATATTGGGTTTTCCTCCCCTCATTCTCGGACAACATTTTCTCATAATTGATATGTCAAAAATTTGAAATAACCCGTGACGGATTCAACATTTTAATGTGAGATCCTCTTATGCGGGTATCAACAAACTTCTTTTATCTTTTTCGATTTGTGGAGAAATTTTGTCTCATATAGTAGATATTATATCCGTTCTCACAATTATGAATACAATGTATCGAGTTATACCAATTTTCTTGAATCACCATCCCAATTCTAGTGGATTCTCACATAAAGAATGTTTATAACCACAATATTCGAATCACTATATGCATCTTAAATACTTAATTTTGTCGCATTCATTTCACGGAATGATTGTGATGCATCACATGTAATATGATACATATATCATTGTTTTAAATGATGCATGTAGTATCAGTCACATTCTCTTCGTGGAATGGACATATCTCATTATTTTCAAACACATTATTTATACACATTTCATCGGGAAATAGTATATAAAGCAAATATTTCGATCTCGATATAACACCCATATTACTCAAAAAAATCGAGACTTGAGAGAGCATAGTGCTTTATTTCAAACAATTTTGTTTCAATATAGCACTTGCATGTTGCATTACCATATGCATCTCTCATTAATATTTTTGAGAACTTGTTTCTCAATATAATGTGCGTGTCGCACTATCGATGAGGCAATTTAATTGCTCTCATGCTCCGACTCCATTTCTTCCTTAGAACGAAATGAGCAATTAATTTTTCAAAATATAACAATTGTCACATAATATAAATGAATTACAATGATTAATTATTTTAAATAGAAAATTACATTATGTATCAATTCAAGCAAATTAAATTGATATTGTAAATGCTAGTGGATCCGAGTGACAATTATCCAAATATTACAATTCATGAATCAATCATTATGAATAATTTCACTCACCAATAAAGCACTATAATATGTTGTCATATTCATTCTTATCACAACTAGACAACAAATTTTGAATATAATAACAATATAGAGCGAATGCGCCTTACAATCAAAGACCATATACATGGTATTCATTTTTAAAAAAAAACCGCAGGTTGAATATTTTTCTCGTTGTAATAAACATGTGTATAGATAATCACATTAATGATGATCACTATTTTTATTGTCAATAAAATCTTTTCATTAAATTAACAAATATGATTTTGTTTATTGAAATTATTGCAAATGTAGTTGCCAAAAATACAACGAATGCATTAATTACCGCAATGATCATGCAAATATTGTAAAGTTATGTTTAATATCAATCCAATTAACTAAATGATATGGAAATATCATGTGTTCATATCATATCAACTTTATAGTGAAAAATATATTGATAAATTATAAAGCGGCGTATAAAACATTCTCACGTCGTATCAATATAAAGATCATATATGCGCACCATGTAAGTGATTAACACAACTACGTACACAATCATGTAAAATATAATCTATTTAATTTTAACTATTTAAAATGACTTTAATTAATATGAATATGATTGCAAAAGTAATATACATGTTGATTAATCCAAATATTGAGAATCATATATTATTATTGTGGTCAAATAACAAGATTTACTTACCAAAAATACATGATGATACAATTATTTTCCTTTTTCTTTTTGAAGAAAACTAGTCACACGTATCAATTATACACAATCGATAAAAAAAATTCCAAAGCTACTATATATATCACAAAATACTTTAGCCGTATCAAAATAAACCCAAGACAAGAAACAATTTATTTATTAATAAACGATGCTTAAGTTTAAATGCATCGTATAAACAATTTCGTAAATCGCCACTAACTCCGATATGTGGCGTAATCTTCTAAAAGATTACTTTGTTTCTTGTCATGATTATTGTTTTAATCATATAAAACAATTTTGTTAGGATCGTATCAATAATGTCCTCCTCCACGACCATAACCAAATATTTCAAATATTTATAAATTGAGTCACGTTCTTTATAAAGTATGAACTCTTATAATTTGGTCGGAACTCATTATTTATTTTCATAATTCCACATCCAGTGGATTATTATTTTTCATTCATGATACGAAATCATAATCAATTTCATATACATCATAAATTACTTTGATTGATATTGTCTTTCTTCAAGAGCATATCATCATGATGAAAATGATTTAATTATTTTCTCAACCGTGATCATGAAATCCCATGATATATTCGGTAGATTTCTTATCTCTCGAATTTCGATCACTCGTGGAACATGTCTTTCTCTATGGACATCGGGTCCTAATTTTTATTTATATGAATGACATGTTTGTACTTTTTTCTCTCGTGAATTTCAAATTCACCTTCACCAATTTTTTTTTTTTGGCACGTCTGAAATTCATCTATGTGAATTTAATATTCACTTTCATCGGTTTTTGACATGCCCATTTATGTGAATTTTATATTCACTTTTACGAGCTTTCTATTTTCATATGGATTTCTGATCCATTATATGCTCGTTTCAAACATTGATCAACTTCATGTGATCATACCTCATTTTTCAATTTGCACAAAAGACAAACTCTTTTGTCTAAGGAATATAGCCATCAAGGCTTCATATCACCGATGAGTATTACTCATATCTTTTGCTTACGTGGTATTGACTTGATCCATAATGATTTGATGATGTCAATACCACTAGCATCAATATTACATATATCTATAAAATAATAGAATTGATCACGATAAATAATTTAAATAAATCAAATTTTTACCTTAATGTTTACCTGTATCGAGATGTGTAGATATAAAATATATTAATTGATCGACTTGAGTCCTTCTGGCAATCTATGAATGGTGATTCTTGTAGGTCTTTTTTTTTTTGTTTTTGCGAAGGTTGCCAAACTTCATCAAAACAATTTTGATGATTTGAGACGTGGTTAGAGACTCGTGCTGATAACGTGTTATAAAACTAAGAAGATAATGGAGGAAGAACAAGAGGAAATACAATTATAGAAGAAAGGAAAATTGCTTGTGTATTATTCCAATGATATAAGGGGTATTTATAGTAGAGATTACAATGTGAACACAATAATCTGAATTAATCACAAATCTACTTAAATCAATCAGAATAATAGATAATCCATCAATGATATTATTTCATAACAATAACACATTTTTTTATATGAGATCAAGTTAATCATGGATTTCTTTGTGCTTTCTACTTTCTGCTCAAGATCAAATAGCCGACATACATACAAAATCTTTGCATCGGCCAACAATCTGCTCCTTGGCATGACAGGCTTTTTTTTTAACTCGAGGGGGGGGGGGGGGGGGCGGGGTATGTTCAATGCAGGGGGTGTGTATGGATGAAGTTGGTGGTACAACTTTCTGTAGGGGTGAACAAAAAAACCAGAAACCAAACCAACCGGCCGAACCAAATTGAACCAAACCGGAAAGGTATAAACCATGGTTTTTTGGTCGGTTTTTGTATTGTAAAAAACCAAACCGTAAAAACCAATTTGGTTCCAATTTAAAAAAATGAAAACCGTTTAAAACCGGACCAAACCGGAATTTATATGCACATATATATATATATATATATATATATATATATATATATATATATATATATATATATATATACACACACACACACACACATACCTACATCTATTAATACTTTAAAACATCAATGTGCTTTTTTCGGTCCAACTCAACTTGTTTAAACTTTGTAATTAATGTAATGCATTAATGATCAATTACTAATCTCATATCCTAAAGATTCATATTTTTTTGATCATTTCACGTACTTGTCTTTAATTTCCAATCATTTAAGAGATTCTCGAGTACATGTCAGTTCACAACTCACCACCGCTAACTCTTTCTTCTCTTTCTACTTCATCGGCACCAATATTTGAATTATGTGAATGCTTATTTGTATGACTTACGTCTTCTAATGATGTTGATGAACTTAATCATGGACATTTTCCGATTTGTTCATTTGTTAGGTTTGACATCTTATATAAATAAATGCATTTATATACATTAGTTTTATATAAGTTTGTCTTTTATTTGCTTATAATTAGATTATGTTGGACAATAACATTGTTGAGATAATCAAAATACGAGTTGGTGTTTTGGTGAAAATAAAATGACGAATATGTTCTAACAAAAAAATCCAAAACTATATCACATGTTTTTTTTCGTTTGAAATGTGTGAAAGTTAGCTATCTTTAATTTATCTCTCACTTACTTATGGAACAAACACGTTCCTCTTTCTTCCTTGACTATACTCAAAATATTATTTTGTCAAATGGATTTTGAGATTTATAAATGATATTCAATAATATAACGATTAGTTCATTATTAGTATTTTTTGAAATCGATGATTCATTGATGAATTGAAATGAGTAAGGGATGACTCTTTCATTATCTTGTTTGTCCCAAACTTTGGAATTCAATTGTAGGTGTCGATTTCGTTGTGTTGGATGGTGTTGAAATATGATTGGTTTTTGGATCTTTAAGATTCGCATGGGTAGATGTTAGTTAAATATAAAACATTTGTTAAATCATCTCATTGGATTTACTAGCATAATAGTACTAATGTATTACATATATTATCATTTTTGTTACTAGCAATTTGTGATTTCCTATCAATAATTTTAATTGTTAAAGAAAAACCGTAAAAAACCGGAACCAAAATTTCGAACCAAACCGGACCGAACAAATGGTTTACGTTTGCAAACCGTTCTAGTTTGGTTTCGAAAACTAAAAACCGTATAAAATGGTTCGGTTTTAAAAAACGAAAAAAACCTGGCCGAACCGGACCATGTTCACCCCTAACTTTCTGTGCCTATCATTTTTCTAATTTTCCATCCCATCTAATAATAATAAAATAAAATAAAATTATATTCTTTCTTTGCAGCTATGGTTTATCCTGTGCTAGCTGTTCTTGGATATGGTGTCTTAATCGGAGTAGTAATCTTCAAATTGTTTAGCTCTTTGTGGGGTAAAGTACCCCAAGAAGTCCCTCCAGGAAGCATGGGATGGCCCTTTCTAGGGGAAACTCTGTCTTTTATTCAACCACATAACTCTGGAATTTTTTTTCTGAACTGTCAATTTAACAGTATATACACATTCTTGATTTGCTTCTGTCACTCCACATATGGCAAAGTGTTCAGATCCCATCTACTTGGTACTCCCACAATAGTCTCTTGCGACACGGATTTGAATATATACCTTCATTCTGCAAAACGAAGGGAAGTTGTTCTCTAATCATCTCCCAAAAAACGTTCGAAAAATCCTTGGTGAACAATCTATTGTTGTTGTGTCTGGACAACCTCATAAAAGGCTTAGAAGCTAGCGTTGCAGTCAGCTTCATTAACGCCTTCAAAATAAGCCCGGATTTTCTTTCCTACGTCGAGAATTCCGTAATCACAATGATGGAGAATTGGAAAAAACAAGGACAGAAAGAGGTCGCCTTCCTCAAGGAAGCCAAACAACTCGTTTTTCAAGTAATTTTGAAAAGAGTGCTGGACATTGATAGTGGCGAGATGATACAAGAAGACTTATTTACAACCATGAAAGGAACTCGTATTACAAGGCTATGAAGGCAGAACGAGGTTACACTCGATGCTTACAGATATTATCAGTGCAAGAAAATTAAGCAGAGCTTGTAAAAGAGAAACCGATCAAAGACGAGTTGCATGAATGATGAAGAAAAAGCTGGGGTGGTAAGGATTTTACTTGGAGGGTCGGTACGAATCATCATCGGAATTGTTGGCGGTAGTAGTCTACTTTCTGCTTGCACCTTCGCCTTCGGCTTTCCAAGAATTAAAGGAAGAACACAAATCTTTGAAAAAAAGTACTAAAAAAGAAGGAGAGCCCTTAAGTTTAGAGGACTACAAGAAAATGGATTTCACTTTAAAAGCTATAAATGAAAGTCTTAGATGTGGGAATGTGTCTAAGGCTGTTCCTAGAAAAGCTCTACAAGATGTCAAATATAAAGGAACTATGATTCCTTCAGGATGGCAAGTATTTCCAATCTTTGCCGCCACACATATGGATCCGTCTCTCCATGAAAATCCGTCTGAATTCAATCCATGGAGATGGAATAACGAAGATACTTTAAGGAAAGTGACTCCCTTTGGTGGAGGCCCGAGACTTTGCCACGGGGCTGAATTCTTTAAACTTGTTACTGCGTTTGTTTTGGGAGTTTTTATTCACACCACAACAAACCTACCGCTATACCACTTTATAATGGGAGCCTTTATTCACACCACAACAAACCTACCGCTATACCACTTTATAATAGGGCATTCATGAGCCTTTAGTTGGAAAATAAGAGCTCATGAATGCCCTATGGCGCGTCTTTACCTGGAATTCAAAAGGGATTTGCTCATAAAGTTAGAACCGGCAGTAATTGAATAAAGCGAAATGGAATGATTATACAGGCTCTTATTGATTTTATGTATCACAAATGATTTGATTAATGAAATACTAAATGCTTCTTGAACAATATATGCAAAAATTCTAGCTACCCAAAATACGCTTCGGGAAATCCCTTCCGATGCTCAAGTCAATGTGAGTTGACATAGTATGTAATAGAATGCGTACCCGATAATGACTCATAACCATAGATTTATATAGGCAACGAGTTATCGTGGTATCAAAGACATTAATGGACAAGGTGACAATGCCAAAAATTGAACGTACCTACGTGGCCCCTGTTTAGTAGCCCAACATTAAGTATAGAGAGAGAAAGGTTGCTTAAAGAGCCAGAGCTCCTAGCAGCCGATCTGGAGTAGTTCGGGTACTCTCCCCATTTCCTCTAGGTCGGCCCATGCTTAGAGCCGACCTCTGAGCAATATAAGCACACACACTGTCCCAACCTCTGCTGGTCGGCCAATACTTGTACTCAAACTTACCAGCATCCGACCTGTAAGGACGGCCTAGACCCCGATCGGGCCAAAACCCTTGTACACGCTTTAAGTCAGATAATTATAGAAGGAATCCCTAGTCTTACAGACTCCAATCTTTATCACTTAATACAAATATTTGAATATCACAATTATCTCCTAAAATCAAGGAGATCAACTAGTCATAATATTCTTCCTTAGGGAACACGCCAATCAGTGTCCACCATGGACACGCCACACGCTAACTCTAGGTCACAAGCCCCTCTATATAAACGATCCCTAAGGAACTACGGAGACTTGATTCCAATCCCCGCATTGGATACGTAGGCAGCTTGATCACTATCAAGTGCAGTCTAAAAAATTACACAACCACCCCCTCTTTGTATTTTCGTTGTTCTTGAGGCTTTGAACAGGTCACGAGAGAAAGAACCCTAGATTTCATATAGACGATTTTTGGAATCGTCAATTGGCGCTAGAAGGAGTGTCTCTTATGTTGACAAACTGTTCTAAGAATATCACTGCAATGACAAGCCATCAGATGGAGAACGTGAACGTTATATCTGGAGGATACGGAAACCGGATTTCTTCAAGAAGAAGATGATCAACGTCCTGATCTCACAACATCTTACAAAAGACGAAGATTTCTCGAGGAAGTGGCCTACAGCACTGGAGATCATGTTCCCCCGGTAATTAACAGTGATGGCCTCACGATCGAGGCCATGGTGGGTCAGAATCTGGTAAAATGTATATGCATTGACACAGGGAGTGCGCTTAGTATCCTGTACCATTCTACTTTACAATTGATGTGCTTAGAGAGCTTTGAATTAACACCGGCAACAACTCCCCTAATCGGCTTTGCCGAGTCACCAGTCTATCCAGCAGGCACCCTTATCCTCCCTACCCCCTTCGGCCGACCTCCGTTAGGCCGAACTCTTTCAGTTGAGTACGTGGTGATTAAGGAACCGTCCCCCTATAATATGATTATAGGTCGACCTCCGTTAATCAACTTACGAGATGTCATCTCGCTCGTGCATAACAACTTATGATTCTAGGCTACCGGAGGCCTCGTGGAGATCGTAGGCAATGTGGATCAAGCGATAAGCAGCTATGCGTCTGACGTAAAAGAGACATCGAGTCCGCACCGGTCCCCGTTGAGGAGTTGCTACCCGAAAGTGAGAAAACCTGGTCCTCGAATGACAAAGCGGAGGAAGTCTGCCTGTCGAAATATCGGGATGACCGGGCCGTGAAAGTAGGATTGTGGATCCCTGATCTATACAAAGGACAGTTAATAGCCTTGTTGAAGGAATTCAAGGATGTGTTCGCCTGGACTACGGAAGATATGCCTGGTTCATCCCCAGCCTTAGCTATGCACAAGTTGAACGTCGACCCGAACCGGAAACCCGTTCGCCAAAAAAAAAGCCACTTCGCCCATGAACGAATGGATGCCATTAAGAAAGAAGTAACAAAGCTGCTCCAAGCCAACATCATCCGGGAAGTAAGCTACCCGGACTGGTTGGCGAACCCCGTCTTTGTGAAGAAGCCGGACGGTAGTTGGAGGATGTGTGTAGACTTTACCACCCTCAACCAAGCTTGCCCCGAGGACTGTTACCCCTTACCCAAAATTGATCGAATGGTGGATTCAACCATAAGCTTTGGAGTTTTCGGTTTCCTGGACGCCTACAGGGGTTATCATCAGATTTCCATGGACTTCCAGGACGCCGAAAAAACCTCATTCGTTACTGAGTTCGGCACGTACTGTTACAAAACTATGCCGTTTGGCCTCAAAAATGCTGGAGCAACCTACCAAAGGGCAGTCAATACAATATTTAAAGACCGGATAGGAAGGTGTATGGAAGTATACGTAGACGACCTCTTAATCAAGAGTAAATCCCTGGAACAATATTAGTTGACATGAGGGAAGTCTTCGAAGTACTCAGAGCCTCACAAATGAAACTTAATCCCAAGAAGTGTACTTTCGGAGTTCAGACCGGGAAATTCTCGGGGTATATGATATCTCAGGAAGGCATTAGAGCTAACCGGATAAAGTGCAAGCATTGAGAACTATGTCGCCGCCAAGGAGCATTAAGGAAGTCCAGAGGTTAACGGGATGAATGGCCGCGCTCGGCGTTTTTTGTCCAAATCGGCCCAACGAGCCCTCCCTTCTTCAGGATTCTAAACAAACCAACCCGGTCAGGTGGGACGAAGAATGCCATCGAGCCTTTGAAGACCTGAAAACTTACCTAGCCGAGCTACCCACACTAACTTCACACATAAGGGAAATACCCTGCTCGCCTATTTAGCAGTGTGTGACGAGGCCATAAGTGCAGTCCTCGTCAAGGAACAGGGCAATATGCAGAAGCCGATCTTCTACGTTAGTAAAGCACTTCACGGTCAAAAGTCAGATACTCAAACACCGAGAAGTTAGCACTAGCTTTAATACATGCCTCCCGAAAACTTAGACCTTCTTTTCAGGCTCATCCGATAGTTGTGGTTACTGATCAACCTCTTCGGCACATACTACCCCGACCAGAAACGTCAGGATGGCTGACAAAGTGGGTAGTGGAGTTAGCAGAGTATGACTTGGATTTTCATCCCCGAACATCGGTCAAAGCTCAAGCATTAGCAGATTTCCTGGTAGAAGAAATGGCTATAACCGCCGATCAGAGTCAACCAAGTTCCGAGGTCGAACAGTGGACGTTGTATGTCGATGGAGCCTCGTGCAAGGATGGAGCCGGAGCAGGTCTCCTACTCATCAGCCCAAGGTTGAAGAATTTTCTTACGCTCTCCAATTCATCTTCTCGGCCACCAATAATGAAGCCGAGTATGAAGCTCAGATCACCGGGCTTAACCAAGCAGCTAAGTTGGGGGCTAGGAACTTGTGGGCTTACAGCGATTCCCAGCTGATCGTCAATCATGTGAAAGGAGAATACGAAGCTAAAGAAGATCCTATGAAGAAGTACTTGGCCGTGGCACGTGATCAGCTGAAGGCCTTCCAAACTGTCCTTATCGAGCAGGTTCCCTAATCCCAAAATCGATGAGCCGATGCCCTTTCCAAGTTGGCATCTAATTTCGTCTCTAACAAAAAGGTACTGGTGGAATTGTTACAAGAAAGAAATTATGAGGCCCAGGAGGACCAACCCATTACACAAAAAGATACTTGGATGGACCCGTGTCCTACCTCTGCAACGGAATACTACCCGAAGACAAAACCTTGGCATGAAAGTTGAAATTTAGAGCGGCTCGGTATTCTTTCTTTGACAACTTACTATATAGGAAGTATTTCGTGGCACCCTGGCTCAGGTGCGCAACAGAGGATGAAGGAAACTATCTGCTCCGGGAAATCCATTTAGGAATTTGTAAAAATCATCCCGGAGCCCGGACGTTAGCGTGAAAGTGCCACCTATTAGGCTATTACTGGCCGACCATGCGACAAGATGCAGAAGATCTCGTCCGCAGGTGTAAATCATGTCAGGTACACGATAATATATCAAATCAAGCTTCTCAGCAGATGATTCCCCTAATCGCGGCATGGCCCTTCGACCAGTGGGGAGTCGATTTAGTCGGCCCTCTGCCCCGAGCGCCGGGAAACCTTAGATTTCTAGTGGTCACCGTGGATTACTTTACCAAGTGGGTAGAAACCGAGGCTCTCACTACAATTACGGCTAAGCCATCCAGAAGTTCCTCTGGAAAATCATTGTGTGTCGATACGGGATACTCAAAACATTGATATCAGATAACGGCATGCAGTTCGAAGACAAAGGAGTCCGATCCTGGTGCGCCGAGCTAGGGATATCCCAACATTTCACTTCAGTAGGTTATCCGCAAGCAAATGGGCAAGTCGAGCAGACAAATCGGCAGATTAAAGTCGGCCTAAAGAAAAGACTCGAAGAAGAAGGGGAAAATTGGGCAGAACATCTGTCAAACATTCTATGGGCGTACCGAACGACCCCAAGTTCGGCGACGGGAGAAACGCCTTTCTTCTTGGTGTACGGGAGCGAATCAGTTATACCTGTTGAAGTCGGATTACCCTCACCGAGACTCGAGATCTACACAAAAGCGGATAGGGAAGTCGAGCTCAAGCACTCCAAAGACGACTTAGAGGAAAACCGAGAGATAGCCTTCATCCGAATGGTTAGATACAAGCAAAAACTTTCTCAATACTACGACAGTAAAGTAAAAAATGTGTACTTTAGAGTAGGAGACATGGTGCTCCGCAAAAATAAAGTCAGTAGACAGGGTCCCAAAGGCAAACTCGACCCGAACTGGAGGGTCCATACAAAGTGGTCTAGGTGCACGAAAAGGGCGCCTATCAGTTGGCCGACTTTAGCGGAAAAACTATTCCTAGAAGTTGGCATGCTAACAACTTACAGAAATTCTATACCTAAAGCTGATTTTGTGAACAACCCCTGCTCAGCTATTATTACAATTTGAGTTCTTGTTTTACAATCTTGGTATTATGAATAAAACGTTATTTTCTTGTCATTAATTTATCAGTGCAACATTTTAATTAACAGCGATGCTATACTTCCACGCGAGAAGTCAGTCCAACCTGGCCTTGCTCGCCGTGCCATAAAACGAGAAGTCAGCACTAGCCTGGCCCTGCTCGTCAATACTTTAATGCGAGAAGTCAGTCCGACCTAGCCCTGCTCGCCGTGCCTTAAAACGAGAAGTCAGCACTAGCCTGGCCCTGTTCGTCAATACTTCCACACGAGAAGTCAGTCCGACCTGGCCCTGCTCGCCGTGCCTTAAAAAGAGAAGTCAGCACTAGTCTGGCCGTGCTCGTCAATACTTCCACGCGAGGAGTCAGTCCGATATGGCCCTGCTCGCCGTGCCTTAAAACGAGGAGTCAGCACTAGCCTGGCCCCGTTCGCGAGAAGCCGACTCGACATGGTCCTGCTCACGGTGTCTTAAACTTATTACGAAACTAACTTCATACAATTATGCCATCCCCCATAATCACAAGCATGACATACTAGGGGGCAGCGATGATGATCATACAAAACACAAAAATCTAAATTACAACCAAACAAAAAGCGGAAAGAAGACACTGAATTACAAGTTGCAAAAATTACATTAAAACCAGGATCCTATAAAGAACCAGGGGTCGGACCCGAGAGTTTGCTTCCCTTAGAAGGTCGGCCTTGTTCGCCAATCGTAGGGTATTTAGCCACTAAGTCTACTCCTGCTTGAAATTCCTTCACCTGAAGAGAGTAGATCGATTCGGCGCCAGGAGTGTACAAGTCTAGGTGAGCCAATCTGTCGATAATAATGTCCAGGTGGTGGGCCCTACAATCATCTACCCCCAGCACATATATAGCCCTCAAGGCGGGGCTCAGCAACCGCTTTAAAGAAATAGGAAAACACATTACTTACGCCAATACAAAGTATACAAGAGAGTAGCGGCACTGACCAATATCATGGCTATTGCTGTCTAAGGAAAGGTAAGGATCGGGGCCAGCCTCGAACATGCGAGCTGCAACAATCAGCTCGGAGGGTAGTTCACGCAGCCTTAGGATGACACCCACATTCTGAATATCATCTACTTGAGTAGAGTTCGGAAAGGTCGGACACTCGTCTTTTTGTAGGGAACTTGTTTTCCAACATCCCAGCCTAGAGTCCCCACCATCTCGAATGAAAAATAAATGCTCTCACCATGAGTTGTACTTAGGGCCTTCAAGCATCATTTCCCTTACTCCCGATCGACGGGAGAAGTGGTACCACCCTTTCAACCCCGGGCTCTGCGCTATAGGATGAAAAACCCGGAAGAGACCCACCGACAATCGCATTCCGATAGCTCGGCACAACACGGCAAAACCTATAACTGTCCTGACTCCAGAAGGAGCTATCTGAGCCACACCTAAACCGTAGTGTCGCAAAATAGACACAAAGGCAGGACACAACGGCTGCCGTGGGCCCGCCTTCACTGAGCTTCATAAATGGAAAAGTACCCGTCTAGAGGACGAGATGCGAACGGACAAGGATCCGCTGGGAGCAGAGGGACGAATTCTTCCGAGTTTCCCCTATACTCATGACAAATGTACTCCACACTGCCCTGAGTCAAAACCAAAACCATCCCATGACTCCCCATGATAACATGAGTAGCCTTTTGAATTTTGTACCTGAAAAGATGGTCAAAAGTGTTGGATGACGGGGCGGAAGAAGAAGCGACATAAATCAGTTGAGGAGGAGCCGAAAGGATCTCTACAAAAACCACAGGTTTGGTCCAGGACACCCTGATGAATGCTTCGGTTCTAAGGGTAAGCGGTTCCTCTTCAGATGAATCGGACATCTGGAAGGAAGCATAAGCATATAAAGGAGGAGAATGGTGGTAGGAAGCTGCCACAGAATGAGAATCAATAGGGTAACTATGAGCGAAATGACGTTTGATGTGTATCCCCCAAATAAACCTAAGGAACCGCTCCAGTGCTAACGTGCAGGTAGTGACGCCTCGAATTCCGGGACGACCATAACTGCGGCCCTTACTCATCACTTGGAAACCTACTGGGCTATGTTGCAATCCGAATAGATCCGAACCGACCTCCCAAGGCTCGGCTGGATCTGGGGGGGCTTATGATGATGCCAAAAACTAAATGTACATACGTGGCCCCTATTTAGTAGCCCAACATTAAGTATAGAGAGAGAAAGGTTGCTTAAAGAGCCAGAGCTCCTAGCAGCCGATCTGGAGTAGTTCGGGTACTCTCCCCAGTTCCTCTTGGTCGGCCTATGCTTAGAGCCGACCTCTGAGCAACATAAGCACACACAATCACACACTGTCCCGACCTCTGCAGGTCGGCCAATACTTGTACTCAAACTTACCGGTATCCGACCTGTAAGGACGGCCTAGGTCCCCCACGGGCCAAAAGCCTTGTACACGCTTTAAGTTAGATAATTATAGAAGGAATCCCGAGTCATACATGCTCCAATCTTTCTCACTTAATACGAATATTTGAATATCACAATTATCTCCTAAAATCAAGGAGATCAACTAGTCATAATCTTTTTCCTTAGGGAACACGTCAATCAGTGTCAACCATGGACGCGCCACACGCTAACTCTAGGGCACAAGCCCATATATATAAATGATCCCAAATTACAGAGACTTGATTCCAATCCCCGCATTGGATACTTAGGCAGCTTGATCAGTATCAAGTGCAGTCTAAAAAATTACACAACCACCCCCCCCTCTTTGTATTTTCGTTGTTCTTGAGGCTTTGAAAAGGTTATCACGAGAGAAAGAACCCTAGATTTCATATAGACGATTTTTGGAATCGTCACAAGGTTAATCCAAAAATTGAGACGATACCCGTGATTCTAGTCATGGTATAAATAGTACAGGATTGAGTCAATTTTAATACTGTAGTATTTGTCTACCCGGCCCTAACCAGAGACCCATTGGCAGATCCAGTGTACCTAGGGCGGTCACAGGACCCCACTCCAATTTAAAAATAAAAAAGAAATTGCGAAACAATGTCATTTTGGTAATAAAAAAAAAATCAAATTTGATCTAATTACCCGCCCATCCCGGTTCCGACCCGGAATTTTGACCTAATTACCCGCCCAACCCGGAAATTTTGACCTAATTACCACCCAATCCGACAATTTTGAATGTTACTACACTTTTATGATGGGTGACCTTACTGAAATTTTTTTATGGATTCGCCACTGCAGAGACCTACTCATGGCCCAAGGGTATGGTCCGGTCCATAACAACTATTAAACACACACCGAGCCTTAGACTTGTTTATGACCTCAAGAGAAACGCTAGATCGTTTGCTAATTATGGCGATTTTATTATTACATCATGATCAACGGTGTCGATACACGATCATTATTACATCATGATCAACGGTGTCGATACACGATGTGACACTCGTTGTGTCCGGATCATTACTCAAAAAAAAAGAAAGGAAAAAATAAAATATCATCCAAAGCCTTTCATAATCATACCAAAGCATCCAACTTTTATTTCTATTTTTTCACATCTCCAATACATTAGAATTTAGAAAGCTTTCCGGCATAAACAATGGAAAACCATTAAGGTTGGTCCTAAAGCAAATGATGTGCCTGAGATAAGGCCTGAACAACTAGTAGAAGCTGATGGTTTTATATTTGGTACACCTTCTCGGTTCGGAAAACCACAAATGGGCCAGGATCCTAAGTGAAAACCGTTAACTCAATAGCAACTACATCATCGTCAAAACTCGAAGAACAAACCAACTCATGTTCCATACAAATAGATGCCTCAAATTTAATGATGTAGTCCCCACCTTCCACTTTAAGCATGGGTTTTTGTGACTCTCTTGCCATTGCAAGGATGTGTTCCAACCGTGAACTCTTGGCTTTAAGATCTAGGAGAGTCGGTAGCTTCATGATAACCCCCAGCCATGCGTGCTGATCATCCCAAGCAGCCATGTACCCATATAAACACATATAAACCCAAGAAGCAAGGAACCAAGAAAAAGTACAAATACAGTAAACATAGACATGCTGATTCAAGGAAGTGATAGCTAGCATTCGTATTTTGTTAGTCTATCTTGGATCCTAATACATGGGAACAAGCAGATCCGTTCAATAAAAATCATCGAAACATACGTGAAACATTTTCACACGGACACAAGAAATTCATTGATGGGTTCGGATTTGGAAACTTCATATCTAATACTAAAAAAACGAAGAAAATCCATACCTTTACACCAATGCGCAACTCCGTGACATCCCCGGATTTACCAAAAGCTGAAATGTCTACTAACATTGTACTCGTTCAATTCTTCAACCACCTTCTTCATATCATCATCACTATTGTTATCATAAATGAACCACTTCTCAACTCCAAGCCAAGAATGGTACATGATCCAAAGTAGCTTCATATGTCAAATTCTCCCATGAATAAATAGACTGATTAAAATCCATCATCAATATTCGATATTGAGATCCTCCTCCGAAAATTCTGTTTCTTGAAAATCCTCCTACGAAAATTCGATTCAAATCATGTGGATTGATAAGAAGAGCATAAATACTCAGGAATTGGAGGTAGGTAAACGATTTTAAGAAAAAAGACGATGACAACGAGAGCAAAGTTTGGGGAAGAATTGGAAAACAAGATTTTGTGTGTTATGTGTGTGTTGATAGGAAGAAAAAGATGGAGAATTTGGCTAAGTGTTGGGTGAATTTTAGGGATTTTAGGGCTGTGGAGGTTGGGGCAATTTCGGGAACACAGGGAAATAAGGTTTTTCCTTTTGTTTTTAAATAGATATTTAGTCAAGGACTAAATAGACAATAACAAGTAAAAAAAAGGCTATATGAGCAATTCCCCCTATAGGAAAACCACCTAAATTTTGTCCTTATAACTAGTGATCTTTTATATGTATCCTAAGTGCCTAATTAAGTCTCAAAACACGTCATTATAAACAAATAACACTATTATTTATTATTATTTGGATAACGACGATTTTACTGATGCATTACACCTATACTGGAATGAATATTTTGGAAGCTGGTTTTGTAGCAAAACTGAGTTTAACCTATCATATACTTTCTCCGTTTTTTTTAAACTGTCAGAGAGTGAAAATCACACAGATTAAGAAAGTGATTAATGTGTCTGAAATAGAGTGTAGAATAATAAAAATACCCTTCATTCCTTGTGCATAGAAAATTGTATCAAAATTTGGGTTATTGAAATGAAGGGTAAAGAAGAAAAAAAATATAAATACTGCATCGGTAATGTAAAATGACAGATAAATATAACCAATAAATTCTGAAAAGTGATAGTTAAAAAAATGGGGAAGTATCTCACTTAATCAATTTTTTAAAAGTCGGTTCTGAAACAAAAAATCCGATTTTCTGAATGCCGATTCTTCAATTCACCTACAGGAGATCGGTTTTCGCTCCACAACCAACTTTTAAAAATTCGATTCTAATATGGTGCGTGGAAAGTGTGATTTATGGTAATATTGTGTGGTGCAAATAAGGTGGCATTTATTTATGGCGATTTTAAATCTGCGAGATGTTTGGCTTGGCGGCAATCCCCCATGAAATTTCGAACTAAATTTATGGTAATGAAGATGAGAAAGAAGAGAATGATTTATGCAACGATGATGAAAGGAGATCGGGTGAGGGTTCAACAACATTCTAGATTTCATTTCTCCACTACAATAGTTAATCCAAACAAAAGAAAAAACATAGACCGAAATACATACGTTAGTTTAATTATATGTAGTACGTTCCCTTTGGTACCACGCGTTGCTGCCTTCTCCAGCTCACTTATTTATTTATTTATTATTATCTCTGTTCAAAAATATAAGTCATCATACACTTTTTTTTGTCCTATAATATTAGTCATTCTACATTATAAATTCAATATTTATTATTCTTTTCTCTATCTTACCCATAATTTATTATCAGTCCAACAACTTTTTATTACTTAACAACTATTATTTTAATGATAGTCAAGGGCATTTTAGAGATTAACCATCAAATTTATGAAATTCAATCATTTTCTTAATCTGTATAAAAACACCTAAAATGACTTATATTTTAGAACGGAGACAATATTATTTTACAGAAAACAGCTCACGATTATGATGCTCAATAATATAATAGTATATAATAATAAAATAATAATAAAGTCATAATAAGTGGGTGGACGAAATTAATAGACTTTTTGCCTTTTTGTTTTGTTTTTTCTACCCCACTTGTTTAACATTTTGTGCCGGATACATTGAATAATAAGGCCAACAGAGGCTACACAAATATCATTGCAAAGGTTTTGAAAGAAATTTTCTAAACAAAGGTAGTTTAGTTTGGTTTTTAATAAAATCTTTCGTCCTATGGTGAAAAAAAAATTTCGTTTTGAGGAAAATTTCCTTCAGATGTTTCTCGAGGAAGCATGAGATGGCCCTTCAGTGGTGATACTCTCCAGGTATTATTACTAGAATTATTTTTTTCTGCTCATTGCAATCTTTATTTCCAATGAATTTTGACCATAGATACAGATAACACAGTTTTATTTATTTGCTTCAATCTGGATAAAAAAGATTAATCTGAACCAAAATGATGAAAATCGTAGTTACTTTATTAAAAATCACTATAAAATTGAGGGCTTAAAATGTTAAAATGACATTTGAATCTGAATTTAATCAACAATTGCCTAGTATTTTACCTACAGATATATGGCCTATCTTTTGAGATCTAGTATTTGCTTCATTACAGATATGTGTTCTAGTGCAGTTCATTTGGGGATCCCAAGTGCCACTTGGAGTTGAATGCATTCATTCTGCAAAATTACGCGCTTTTCTTGCATTCCTGCTCAATGGAATCTTCAGAAAAAGCGCGCTTTTCTTGCATTCTTGGCCCCCGTAAACACGCCAAGGTTTAGAAGGAAAGAACGAGGATATGCTCTAATATAGTTCTTGCATTCGTGGCCGTGTAGACACACCAAGGTTAAGAAGGCATGATCGAATGAGGATATGCTATAATCTTATTCTTGCATTCTTTATAGAAATTTCAGAGAATTGTGTCATCTTTGGGAGCGTCAACTCCAAAGAATCCGGAAATGGACCGGTTAGAAAATTCTGAATTTGAATTGAAGAGATATTGTAGATTTCAGCAGGAATAGAGCCTGATAACTTGTTTACGGCCAATCCCAGAAAACGAAGATTGAAGAGCTTACCAAGCTCACGTGGGATGTTCCCATTTAGATTGTTTTTCTGATAAAATCTTGTACTTAAGAGTAGAAATATTACCTAAAGATGGTGGGATATTTCCACTGAAATTGTTTTCGACTAATCCGTGTTCAGTTGAGTGCATTGTCCAACAAGTATGCACTTCGATTATCCGAAAATAATTTCACCGGAAATATCCCGCCATTTTTAGGTAATATTTCTACTCTTGAAGTACTAGATTTATCACAAAACAATCTAGGTGAAAACATGCACATGATCTTGGTAAGCTTTTCAATCTACGAATCTTAGGATTGGCGGTAAATAAGTTAGCGGGCTCTTTTCGTATTGAAGTCTACGATATCTCCTTAATTCAAATTCTTCCGATCTCAATTAATTTTCTTGTAGGTCAATTTTCAATTTTTTTGGAAACATGACACAATACAACACAAAGACGACTATATCGTGAGGAAAAAGTTTAGAATACCGTTGTTATATTAAGGTTGTATCAACTGACATAAAATACAAGTTTTTATTTTTACTCACTCAAACAAATGTGTAATGTGTGAAAAATAGTGATAACACAGGACTATAATATATGTCTTTTGTACAACCTTCATTAATGTGAGATGTAAACACGAAGTAAAGTTGTTATCTTTGAAATGTGATTCATTCGTGATGTGTTGTTCTTTCAGGAGATCGAAATATTGAGAAGAGTGGGTGGAATGAGTTATTAATTTATCCGTGTTGTGTTGTGTTGTTGAAGGTGAGTGGGTGGAAAGAGTTATGAATTTATTCTATGTTGTTCTTTTAAAAGATCAAATATTGAACATAAGTGGGTGGAATGATCATAGAAAGACGAACGTTTAGATATGAAATTAATGATGGATCATTAATATATTGCAAATACGATTCAAAACATAAATAGAGAGTTAAAATCGATGATTTATGCTTTTTCGATTTGATTTTATTGGATGCGCCGGATTGGTTATCACCCAAAACTTTTGTTCACCTCTAACAGCAAACATGGGTTCTAGGAGCTCCTTAAAGTGAAATGTATTTCTGGTAGGTGTTTTATTTCTCTTTCTTTTCATTAAATGTGGGTTTGAACTCCTTCAAAGCCTACTTTGAAACACCAACTTTAAACAATAATTTCTCAATTATAAATGGAGGATTGAGAGAAAATGACAAAAGAAAAATTTACAAAATAAATAAATAAGACACACTTCTTTTTTTAGTTACAAAAAAAGAATAAAAAAAATTCAAACGGACAAAATTGACCCCGCATGGCTGCATAGCGCGCGTCCTCAGGTACATTACATCAGGTTTGATCCTGCTTGTTTTTGTTTTTTTTTTTTTCAAACACCCGTAACTTTTGATTTATAACTCCGATTATCGAAATTTTTGCACCAAAATTCATATTTTTTTTGCTCTTTAATTTGAGCCCAAATACGAAATCCTTCCGACGTAAATTTTGAAAGCCGAAAAAATATTTGCACTAACCGGAGCGTTTTTCGTTTATAAGCGTTTTTCGTTTAAACGACCGTAATTTTTGATTTAAAACACCGATCATGAAAATTGTTTCACCAAAGTTCATATTTTTTTTATCTTCATTTTGAGACCTCATTTGATACCCATTCGACGTAATATTTGAAAGCCGGATTTTATCGCATCGTTTACCCTAACACAGTAACAGTAACAAGTTTTATTAACAGACAAAATATCACCATTAACATTGCGTAATACAACAATCTCTCAAAAAGTGCTTCATATCGTAATGAAACAATCTATCAAATCATTATGGAGATGCAACTCCCGGGGAAGCAACAGAATAAAAGCCTAATAATATAGGATATAATCAAAAAGCCTATCAAGAGAACTAAAACATTCTTCAAGTTGTTGAAGACCAAAGCAGTCTGTTTTACCATCTATTGACCTTTATCCTTCAAACCCGCACCACATCAAACTTCATGAAAGATGTATGAAGCATAAAATGCATTAAATAGCAGCAACTCGGCCTCATCAATAAAGAATCTAGGCTCCTCCATTTTTCTAAAGGCAAAAAACACAAACATTGCCTCACCATTTGAATGCAAGGAAAAATTAAACCAAATAAAGATACCATATGCCTGCAATAACACTTTTTACGAAGAATACTGCATCTTTGTTGGTCCCGTATAAGAGAAACAACATAAAACTATAGTCGAAACACTTGGTTTTCTGGATTTTCACCTTATTCTTGGGTATATATAGGAAAATCTCACAACACATAGTGCTATTAACAACGAACACACGTGAATGACTATAACAAGTGGAGTTTCAAAAACTTTTTTGTATTTAAAAGCTTTTGGGCGGCGGATAAGTCCTTTTCTTCTTTACTATGTTGTTTTTCAAAGTAGTTTGGACAATCACATATATAGATTATGATGTGGCAATTTAAATGAATGCGGTAAAGTAAATTGCGAGAAAGTAAATTGACACAAGGCTTATAGTGGTTCGGGGTGGTGTAATCCCTTAGTCCACTCTTCTCCCGTGTGATGATTGGAGGAATTCACTATTGTTTTTACGGATACAATAGTATGATTGTCCTTGGCTTCCCAAGCTTCACAATCTACAAGACTATCACTCCTTGACGCAACAACTTCGGTGATTCGATCTCTTTCATCGCTCTCCTTGAGATCAAATCCTTCGGCGGCTATCACAAGCACAACTCCTTCTCAGATGACTTCTGATTCAGTTGCTTCAGTTTATTGTGAATGAGATTCACAAACTTGATTGATCAATCTCAGTGATAAATATGAAATTGTAGTTCTGATGTCTGAGTTGATCTCTAGATAAATCCTTGTAAGTTCAGAGAGAAGGCTTTTCAAATTGACAGAGTTTCTGCTTCCTTTTTGCTTTTCTTAATCGTTGTTTTAACTATCTGTCAATGCTTTCTATTTATAGCCTTGAGTATCCTTGATTTGAAATTCCATCCGTTGGCTATATTTATGAAGGGAATAATCCTTGATTTTATTCTTGATTCCCCCTTAATTTTATCCTCCTTGATTTCAGTGATCGGATTTTTCCTTCAAATGTATAGCAGAAAATCCGTCCTTGATTGATCCTCTATTGATTGTGCATTAAATGCATGATCCTCTGAATCTTCATCATTTTTCAATTCTGTTCTGATAAGGATTACTTCGCCGTTCTTTGACCGGTTGAGTGATCCATCTGACTTTGCCGTTTTGATCTTCCTTCACCGTTATTGCCTTCACTTTGCCGAAAGTCAGTTTACTCTGCCGATTCACTGTTTCCTTCATTACTTCAGTTTTAAGGAGAATCTTTGTACTTCACTGATCATTGACTTGGGTGAGATCAGTGTACACCATATTTGAACATTGAATTTCATCACTTGAAATATACTTAGACTTATCCAAGGTCATCACAGACTTCCTTGGTTATAAGTCATACCATTAAGTCTTCACTACTTCTCTGCTGTGCTTGGCTAGCCTCACTTCGCCGAATGTCTGCTTTACTTTTCCGTCCTACCAACTAGTACAATACTTGTCTGACTTAACTTATACAATATGTCAGACTCTAAGTAAAGACTTATACAGAGAATTTCTAACTTATTTCAGGCTTGCTATAACAGCTAGTATGGCCATCATCAAAACATAATAAAATGTTCCTAACAATTTCCCTCTTTTTGATGATGCCAAAACCCTCATAAGCCTGAACATAAGTAAGCCAATTTTTCATAATAATTAACAAAAAAAGAAATCAATAATTTTATTCATCCATCATAGGGCAATAAGATATTGCATCTTTTTATTCAAAGTTCAAAGACAAAGGCAAGCAAATAGAAATAGTTCAAATATCAAGTCTACTTCTTCAACTTTTCTTCAAACCTGATGCCTTTGCCTTTCCTGCCCTTCATGCCCTTTTCTGTTGGGCTTGCCTTCTTTTCACTGGAGCTTTCAGGCTTTGAGTTTCATTCCCCCTTTTTGGCAGCACCAAAGAGTGCTTCAAGATTTGCCGTTGCTGCGTCAGACTCAGGGAGAGGACCATACCTTCTTTCCAGTATCTTGTTGTTTGCCTCACCAACTTTGAGTAGAAGATCAAGTTGTTTGCCAGAATGCTCAATTATCTCATCCAGATGTTGAATTTGATGAGTGTGAGCATTGAGAGTGTCCACCAGGGGCTTAAGATTGTTGTCAATAGTTTCAGCATGAAACTCAAGATTGGTTTGGACATGGTGAGGAATGAGTTGCTGTAAGTTGCACAGTAGGTTTCCTTGTCTTTCCATGACCTCATCTTGGATCTTGATATGATTGATGAGGGCCTCAATCTTGTGGTTGAAGGAGGTTGTTGCACTCCTTAAGGCATACTTCAGGTTTTGCCTGCTGTGATATTGCCTTTCCATGTCCACAATGAGAGGTTGAATGTCCAGGTTGAAGATTCTCTCTGGATTAATTTCCTCTGGTGCCACATTGACCTCCTCTTCATCTCCATCTTCCTTTTTCTCGTTGTTCTCCTCATCCTCAACCTCTTCCTTCTCTTCTTGTTCTCCTTCTGTCTCCTTTTCTCTTTCTTCCTCTTTTTTTTGTCCTTCCTTTTGTTCCTCTTCAACCTTAGTGTCATTGAGAGGTTGCGGAGGAGTGCTTGCTTTGTCATCTTCTTCTGTTGGTGTTCCCCCTTGTGCAATAGTGGGGGAGTTGACAGGTTCGGCTGAGTGAGCTTTATTAGCTGGCTCACTTAGCTGTTCGTCAACTTTGCCAATGCTTTTGAAAAGCACTTCTTGAAGTGTCAATTCATCATCAGAAATCTCCATGTTTTCTTGATTTGCTTCAAGATGGTCACTTTCTGAGTGTTCATCTTCTGACTCATCTTCTTCCTCAACTATCTCCTCTTCTTCAGATGAAGTGATTCTATATACTTCCTCACCTTCCTCTAGGTAGGTGATTTCCTCTTGCTGCTTTTCTTCTTCTGTTGCTGTGTCATCACTGATTGTCACAGGTTCTTCCAAGTTGCTGGTGCCAGTCATCGTGGTATTCTCTTATGCCTTCTGGGATCTGGTTCTTCGTCCCACACCTGATCTGCTGCTTTCTGGTTGTTTTCTTTTGTTCCCAGCAATGGGTTTGGGTTTCATGGATGCCTTGATGTAGGTAAACATTGTCTTAGACTTGTATGGGACCTGCAGATTTGTGGATTTCACTTTCAATGCGTCAAACAGGTGTTGAAGAGGGAACCCATATGATTTCCTCTCCCAGAAGTCACCTTTCTTCTGCAAGCCCTTGTCTGGTGCCGTAATTGATAGGTCAATCTCCTTTTGAATTTGATCCTTCAATCTATTGAATACAAATGTTGCCCAGTCGAATTTGATGCGTTCGTAGATGATGGCCATTAGTTTGATCCGTACCTCAGTTAGGTTTTCCATTGACCCCTTTCTGCCTTCGATATTCTTGGTGATGACCGGTGCAAATTCAAAAAACAGAAGTTTGAGCGTTGATCTAGGTAGATTGTATGTTTTGCTGTTTTTCCTTGGATTTTTGGCTATCTCAGCCCAGAATTTTGTGATGTCAGTCTTCACAAACTTGACATTGGATGTGCCTATAATCGGTAGGTGGAGGAACCTATTGAGAAGACCAGGCGTAATGACCACCTATTTCCCAAAGATTGAACTTTTTATGCAATCGATCTCAGTTTTCTTTGAGCTAGGCACAAACTTGGCATTTTTCCAAAATGCTATCAGATTTTCATAGCAGATGCCAGTGATTGGGGGATTTAGGAAGGTCATTAGCCCCAAGGTTGAACAGCAATCAACCAAGCGTTGAGCTTTTGCATCACTATCACAAAAAGAGAGATAATGTTCGGGTTTGAAGAATGACCCAGTGATGATTGATTTTTCATAGAATTTTTCAGTGGGAGAGATTGTATAAGATGAACCATGATAATTTTGGAGAAAAATACTTTGAGTTTTCAGAGAGAGTCAAAAGTAGGGCTTGTAATTTTGCAAAAGAGTGTAAAGATTTCTGAAAATTTCTAAGTGTAGTTTATATAGGATGATTTGGGTAGTGTGAACGTGGTTTGAATATGGAAGAATTTTATGACATAATGGCGTGATTTTGTGTATGTAAATCGTGATATTCGAGTGAAGTGGGGGAGTGGATTGTGGTAAGTAATGATAGAGCCCGGGAATCGAGGCGTTTGTAATTCGAAAAGAATAATATAATTACCTCCATAATTATAAATTGATCTCCACGTGTGTAATCATCCACATAATAATCTTCCATAACTCCCTTGTTCTCCACGTGTCTAAAAGTAGATTATGTTCACACTTTAATTTACTCATGATTCCAATCTTTATTTCGGTGAAGTGCCTTGGCTGGCCACTTAGCCGGTGTAGTGACTCTTTCACTGAGCTGCTTTATTTGACTGTTCATAACAATCGGTTAAGTCACTTTTCCGGATACCGTTGCCTTACTTGCTACATTTCCCATAACGACAAAGGTTTGAACAGCTGAAGAAGTTACTTAGCCGATTACTCCAGTTAGCCGCTCTTTTGTACTTAGTCGATTTCAATCATTCCTAACTCAGTTCTCAGCATGCTGAATCTTTCATGACTAAGTGGTTTAGTGAATATGTTAGCCAATTGATCTTCAGTGGGTATGTATTTTAGAATGACATCTCCTTTTTCGACATGATCTCTGATAAAGTGATGTCTCACATCGATGTGTTTTGTTCTTGAATGCAATACTGGATTTTCAGTAATAGATATTGCACTTGTGTTGTCACACATGATTGGAATTGTTTTCTCCTCCACTCCATAGTCCCTTAGCTGTTGTCTAATCCAAAGTACTTGTGCACAACAGCTGCCTGCTGCTATATATTCTGCTTCTGCTGTTGATGTGGAGATGGAGTTTTGCTTTTTTCTGAACCATGAAACTAGTCTGCTGCCTAGCATTTGACAAGTTCCAGATGTGCTTTTTCTATCTATTTTGCATCCAGCATAGTCAGAGTCTGAGTATGATATCAACTTGAATCCTCCATCTTTTGGATACCAAATTCCTACATTGATAGTGTTTTTCAAGTATTTGATTATTCTTTTGTCTGCTAGAAGATGTGATTCTTTTGGTTGAGCTTGAAATCTTGCACATACTCCAACTGCAAATGCTATATCAAGTCTACTTGCAGTTAAGTATAGTAGGGATCCAATGATTCCTCTATACATTTTCTGATCAACATCCTTCCTAGTTTCATCTTTTCCAAGAATGACTCTTGCACACATTGGTGTATCTGCTGTGCCACTTGTGTCCATCCCATACTTGTGTATCAAGTCTTTTGTATACTTGGCTTGATTAATGAAAATTCCATCTTTCATTTTCTTTACTTGAAGGCCAAGAAAATAATTCAGTTCTCCCATCATGCTTATCTGAAATTTGCTCTTCATCAGATTTGAAAATTTCTCACATAGCTTTTCATCCTCAGATCCAAAGATGATATCATCAACATAGATTTGTACTAGCAATGTGCTTGTTCCTTCCTCTAGTTTGAATAGAGTCTTATCTATAGTTCCCTTGTTGAATCCATTCTTGATCAGAAATTGTGATAGTGTTTCATACCAGGCTCTGGGTGCCTGTTTGAGTCCATAAATAGCTTTCTTTAGTTTGTATACTTTGTCTTCCTTTCCTTTGAGTTGGAAACCAGGGGGTTGTTCCACATATACTTCTTCTTCCAAAAGTCCATTCAGAAATGCACTCTTAACATCCATTTGATAGACTTTGAAATCTTTGTGTGCTGAAAAGCTAGAAAGAGTCTAATTGCTTCCAATCTTGCTACTGGTGCAAATATTTCATCATAATCTATTCCTTCTGCTTGAGAATAGCCTTTTGCAACTAGCCTTGCTTTGTTTCTGAAAACAATTCCTTGTTCATCCATCTTGTTTCTGAATACCCATTTTGTTCCAATGATGTTAGCCATATCTGGTCTGTCAACAAGTTCCCAGACTTCATTCCTTTCAAATTCATTTAGTTCTTCTTGCATAGCTGTGATCCAATCTGCATCTTGAATTGCATCATCTATTGTTTTGGGTTCCACTTGTGATAAAAGTCATGTTAGCAAATGTTCCAGTTGTCTTCTGGTTCTTACTCCTGTGTGAATATCTCCAATAACTTGTTCTTCAGGATGTTCTCTTAGCCAATTTAGGTCTGGTTGAAGTTTTTCTTCACTTGGTGCTTCTGTAGTTTCATGTTGTGTATAAGCTTCAAGTTCTGGTTCTTGTTCTGTTGTATTGACTTGTGGCTCATCTTGATTTCCAAAATTGTGATGCAGAATAGTTGCTGGTATTGTTGTATTCATATACACTTTTCTTTGTGCTTCTTCTTCTTCTTGTTCTTGAAGACTTTCTCCATTTGTATATGGTTCATCAAAGACTACATGTATTGATTATTCAATCACCAATGTTCTTTTGTTGAGTACTCTGAAAGCTTTGCTGGTGTCTGAGTATCCCATGAAGATTGCTTCATCAGCCTTTTCATCAAAAGCATGCAGCTGATTCCTGTTCAAAACAAAGCATTTTGATCCAAACATATGTAAATATGAGATATTAGGTTTTCTACCATTCCATATTTCATATGGAGTCTTTCCATGATGTTTGTTGATGATTGATCTGTTTTGTGTATGACATGCTGTGTTTGTTGCTTCAGCCCAAAATCTCTTTGGCAAGCATGCTTCTGCAATCATTGTTCTGACTGCTTCTTTGAGAGTTCTGTTTCTTCTTTCTGCTACACCATTTTGTTGTGGGGTTCCTGCTGCAGATAATTGATTCAGTAATCCATTTTCTTCACAATAGGTTCTGATAATTTCATTAAGAAATTCAGTGCCTCTATCTGATCTGATCTTGATGATTTTCAGTTCTTTCTCATTTTGGAGTCTTCTTAACAAATCTGGCAGCTTTTTGAGTGTTTCTTTCTTCTTGTTCATGAAGATGGTCCAGGTGTATTTTGAGTAGTCATCCACCACTACCAGGGTGTATTTCTTACCACTTACACTTACTGGTGTGACTGGTCCAAACAGATCCATAAGCAACAGATGTAGAATTCTTGTGGTTGATTGATAGGGTTTTGACTTGAAAGAGCTTTTGATTTGTTTCCCTTTCTGGCATGCATCACATAGACTTTCATTCTTGAATGTGATCTCTGGCAGGCCTTCAACTAACTTGTTCTTTGATAATTTGTTGATGGTCTTGAAATTCGTGTGATTTAGTCTTCTATGCCATAACCACTAGTTGATCGTTTGTTTTTGACAAACAAACATGTTTCTGCCTTGGCTGTTTTCCAGTCCACCACATACATGTTATCTTTTCTTCTTCCTGCAAGTACTACTGTGTTAGTTTGACTGTGAATGACTTTGCATCCTTCCATGTTGAAATGCACATTGTAGCCTTTGTCACAAAATTGACTGATGCTCATCAGATTGAAATTAAGTCCCTTGACATATGCCACATTTTGAATTTTCAGGTTGTTCTTGAGCATTGTGTCTTCCCCCTTAATCTTGCCAGGGTTTTCTTTGCCTCCAAATGTGACTTTGGGTCCATCAAAAGCTTTAAAGTCAATGAGCCATCTCTTGTTTCCTGTCATGTGTCTGGAACATCCATTGTCTATGTACCAGACACCCTGCAAAACAAATTAATTAAGTTTAGGTACCCAACATTGTTTGGGTCCATGCCTGCTAGTAGTCATGCCTCCTACTCCAAGTGTATATCCAAATGGTTTTCTTTTTCGATAATTAAAGTCATCAACTTCATATATATAAGGCATGGCAGAATAGCTTCTAGTATTTCTACTGAAGTTATTATGATACTTTTCTCTACTTTTTGGTGCATTTGCATCCTTCTTCACACTCCAATATGCAGTGGGAAACCTGACTTGCTTCATGTGTTTAGAAGTATACCTAGTTTGATTTTTCTTAAGCACATGATGCATATTATAGAATGGTTTCCTCTTGTATTTTGGAGGTGCAACATTCCAATCATCATCTGAAGGATAAAGTCTTCCATTACCTTTCAGAAAGTCTTTGCTTTTAATTGACTTGATTGAAGATTTAGTCTGCTGTTTTACTGCACTGGGTTTTGACTTCACCGGTACAGGATGAGTGGTTGAGACCATGGTCTGTCCCTTTCTGAATTTTGGTTCAATGTTGATCCTAGATTCAGAATTGTGTTGACCATTGTTTCTACTCTCATCCTGACTGTTGTAGCCAAGAACAGATCTGGATCCAAACCTTTTTGAGGGTTTGTAAACTGGTTCATTTGTTGTCTTAACTGGTAGGGGGATTTCCTCAACTGATCTGTCAACAACAGATGTATGAACTTTTGCTTTTTGTTGATCATTTGAGCAGATTTCCTTACTAGTTAGTTCAGCTTTTGCTTTATCCAGTTCTTTCTTTAATCTTTTATTTTCCTTTCTTAGATCCTTGCATTCCTTTTCCAGAATTTCGTGATTCATTTCAATTTCATCAAATTTAGTCATGAGATTTTGGATTAGGTCTGCTGGATCCAAAGGGAGAATAGAAGATTGTGCAGTGTTAGATGTGGATGCATTTGATGAAGAGTAAGAGCTAGATGTTACCTCAGTTTCATCTGATTCTTTTGCCATTAGACATAGTCTTGTTTTCTCAATATCTGAGCTATCACCTTCATCTTCATCTAATTCTTTGGTCATGAGGCATAGACATGCTTTTTCATTGTCTGAGTTGTCTTCTTCATCACTGTTATCTGAGTTATTATCAGATGATTCTTCATTCTTTTCACTGCTAGATTCAGCCTTGAGTGCTTTCTTGCATTTCCTCTTTTCAGATGTTTTATATTTCTTCTTTTCATCATCTTTATCATTGTCTTCAGGACAATCAGCCTTGAAGTGACCTTTCTTGTTGCAGTTGAAACATCTGTATTCATCATCTTTCTTCTTCATGTCTTTCTTTGAGCTTGACCTCTTGTTTGATGATGAGTAGTTTCCTTTGAATGGTTTCTTTTTGCTAAACATGTCAAAGCGTTTAACTAATAAAGCTACCTGTTCTTTAAGTTCATGCGTCTCTTTGCTGATGCAATCGGCAAAGTTACTTTGCTGGGGTGTAATCAGTGCAGTGACTTTTTGTGTCTCTGCCGGAGCACCATCTTCACCGTTCAGTTCGAATTCATGAGCCTTAAGTTGAGACATCAGTGTCGAGTGTCAGTGCTTGCAAGGTTTGTGGTTCCTCTGATTCCTGATGTTATGATCTTCCATCTTTCAGGTAAGCCTCTTAAGATCTTTAAGCATACTTCTTTCTGGGGATATGTGTGTCCAAGCTGTTGCAGTTCACTGATGATGCTAGAGGATCTGTTGTCCATTTGATCATTGGATTCACCAGTCTTCATTTTGAAATTTTTAAATTTCTGTTTTGCAACAAATAATTTGTTTTCTTTAACTGCTTCAGATCCTTCATTTATCAAAGCTAGCTTGTCCCACATTTCCTTTGCTATTTAGCAATCTTTGATTCTCATGAACATGTTGCTATCTAGAGTCTTCAAAATCATATCTTTTGCAACAAAGTCAAGATTTGCTCTTCTCCTGTCATCCTTGGTCCAATCTTTCTTAGGTTTGTCTATCTCCTTTCCTTGATCTGGTCCTATGGATACAACAGTCATGATCATGATTGGTCCATCATTGATTACGTCCAGCATCTCCTCATGAGTTGCTGCAAGATGAGACAACATTCTTATTTTATATTCATCAAAATTATTAACATTGAAAACAGGTACTTTTGACATAAAGTTTTGAGGAATCCATAAACACAAGTAATAGGTTTATATGTGAATGAATAGAAAACTCAGATTTGAAAACTACTTTGAAAATATGTGATCTCTTTGTTACCAGAAATTAGATCTGAACAAGTTTTGATACTAGGAACACTGCTCTGATACCAATTGTTGGTCCCAGAGAAGGGTAAAACTACAGTCGAGAGGGGGGTGATTTCTTGTACTTAAAAGCTTTTGGGCAGCGGATAAGTCCCTTCTTACTATGTTGTTTCAAAGTAGTTTGGACAATCACAGATATAGATTATGATGTGGCAATTTAAATGAATGCAGTAAAGTAAATTGCAGAAAGTAAATTGACACAAGGCTTATAGTGGTTCAGGGTTGTGTAATCCCTTAGTCCACTCTTCTCCTGTGATGATTGGAGGAATTCACTATTGTTTTTACAGATACAATAGTATGATTGTTTGGCTTCCCAAGCTTCACAATCTACAAGACTATCACTCCTTGACTGCAACAGCTTCAGTGATTCAGTCTCTTTCACTGCTCCTTGAGATCAAATCCTTCAGCAGCTATCACAAGCACAACTCCTTCTCAGATGACTTCTGATTCAGTTGCTTCAGTTTATTGTGAATGAGATTCACAAACTTGATTGATCAATCTCAGTAATAAATATGAAATTGTAGTTCTGATGTCTGAGTTGATCTCTAGATAAATCCTTATAAGTTCAGAGAGAAGGCTTTTCAAATTGACAAAGTTTATGCTTCCTTTTTGCTTTTCTTAATCGTTGTTTTATCTGTCTGTCAATGCCTTCTATTTATAGCCTTGAGTATCCTTGATTTGAAATTCCATCCGTTGGCTATATTTATGAGGGGAATAATCCTTGATTTTATAATTGATTCCCCCTTAATTTTATCCTCCTTGATTTCAGTGATCGGATTTTTCCTTCAAACGTGTAGCAGAAAATCCGTCCTTGATTGATCCTCTATTGATTGTGCATTAAATGCATGATCCTCTGAATCTTCATCAATTTTCAATTCCGTTCTGATAAGGATTACTTCGCCGTTCTTTGACCGGTTGAGTGATCCATCTGACTTTGCCGTTTTGATCTTCCTTCACCGTTATTGCCTTAACTTTGCCGAAAGTAAGTTTACTCTGCCGATTCACTGTTTCCTTCATTACTTCAGTTTTAAGGAGAATCTTTGTACTTCACTGATCATTGACTTGGGTGAGATCAGTGTACACCATATTTGAACATTGAATTTCATCACTTGAATTATACTTAGACTTATCCAAGGTCATCACAGACTTCCTTGGTTATAAGTCATACCATTAAGTCTTCACTACTTCTCTGCTGGTGCTTGGCTGGCCTCACTTCGCCGAATGTCTGCTTTACTTTGCCGTCCTACCAACTAGTACAATACTTGTCTGACTTAACTTATACAATATGTCAGACTCTAAGTAAAGTCTTATACAGAGAATTTCTAACTTATTTCAGGCTTGCTATAACAGCTAGTATGGACATCATCAAAACATAATAAAATGTTCCTAACACTTCCCATTATTTGTGTTCTCAACAGAACTATTAGTTTCTGCTCCATGGCAAAAGAGTTGACAATGGTAGCTTCAATATCTACCATTGCAGTTTCAATACCTGCCTTCAATTATATATATATATATATATGTATGTGTGTTTGTGTGTGTGTACAAATAGAAGTGTGAAATGCAAGAAGCTGCGAATTACCTCACATGTCGCTTGAACAATTTCAAACAAGCTTTAACGGATGAAGTTCAGAGATTCTAATGGTGATGCTATTAATCACGTGTTACCAAAAACACTGTAATTAGAGGAAATGCACACAGGTGATTAGTTCATGGTGCTGCTTAAACAAACACACAAAAACACAAATTTCAGAGCATACATTTGGATTCAAATTAATTATGCTTCAGAAGCTTAATTAAACACTCAAATGTCAAACCATAGTTCCTAATACCAAAAAAAAGTCTGACATCCCACACATACATATACATACAGCACATCCTTAGTTAAAAGAAGATAAAAATAAGAGAATATCCTTAATATCATTGGCGGAGGGGGTGGTGTTTCCTCCCAAAACGGCCAACAAATAAGCAGCGACCACCTTAATTTCTACAAAACAGTACAAAAAAGAAACCGTTCAAACAGAAAAATCAACAGGAATATAAACGAACTTAAGCAGGTAAGATTCCATACTTGAGAATGCAAATAAAGCAGCAAACAGGAATTGAGTAAGACAGTGATGCCGCAAATGGATTATGGGTAAGAAGATTGGCGGCAAATCTCTAAACAATCCTGTACAGATCTTCATCAACCACCTTGGGTGCTCTCTTCCACGGCGGCGATGGAGTCAGAGGGCTTGGTGCATCTTTCACTTCCATCTCACGATCACAAACCACTCATGCTTATTTTCCTCCTTTCCCTGCTTTCATCTATATAATCCATTCAATACATTTAAAATTACTCTCTTTTCATGTTGAGTAAGGGTATATGTGTCTTTTAGTATTATTGCTGAGGATGTTTTGAGTAAATGGTGGTTGTGCCATGTGGCACTTGGTTGTAACCGTTTACAACATTTATACTTGGTGTACTACAGAATCTAATCAATCATTACATTTTTATAATTATCTTCTCAAAATTATGTCTTGGTATCAAAGCCAAGTAGTGCCGGCGTAATGACCACCGGAGCTCCGACTTCCGCTGTCCCTGCAGCAACTGCTGCTCCGTCTACCGGAGGTGCTATCACAACAACAATCGCTGCATCATCCGTCGGAGAAGGAACCCATCTTACCACAGATGGAATTAACACTGTTCTTGGAAGCTCAGGTCTTACTGGTCTCACTGTCGGACTTTTCACTGGGTTTCCACCGATCACCATATCTCCGAGCTTGGCTGCACAGATCGGTCTTAACACTGGATCCTTCATGCCTTTCAGCTACATGCAAGCAAATCCTCTATCTACTGGTATGAACTTTGGCAATTTTAGTACTGTTCCCTTTACTGGTTTACCACCAACTGCGGTTGCCGGAAATCTGGGAAACTTGAATTCTTCTGTCTTGTCCCCAATGTCCTTCACTGGTAATATGAGTCAGACCTGTAGTGTGAAGCTAGACAGATCCAATTACCTTCTGTGGAAATCCATTGTGTTGCCTACTATTCGAGGACATAGATTGGAAGGGCACATTCTTGGAGATGGTACCCCCAACAGGTTGAACTCACCCTTCTCGATTTCACCTTCACCATATCAATGACCACAGACTACAGAAGAGTGGAATATCTCCGATCAACTCTTAATCGGTTGGTTGCTGGGTTCTGTGACAGAACAAGTCTTGCAGGAGCTAGTTGGATGCAACACATCCAGAGAAATATGGGTAACCCTCGAAACCTTGTTTAACAGCCAAGCTGAAGCCCGGATGCGGGAATACAAAAGTGCCTTGACTAGATCTACTAAGGGCTCAAAATCTATGGCAGATTATCTTTCACAAATGAAATCCTATGCTGACAATCTTGCTGCTGCAGGCTACCTTATACCCAAGTCTGAACTGATTTTGGCTACTCTAAGAGGCCTTGAGAGAGAGTATGAAGCTGCCATTGTGAATTTAACAGCCAGGGTTGGTGCCATGACTTGGCAAGAGGTTCAGTCCCAACTTTTAATACATGAGAGACTGCTGGCAAGGTTCAATAACCCCACTGGTGAATTTCTGAATGGTCCCTCTGCCCAATTTGCTAGTGGCTTCAATCAAAGACCTGCATCACCTGGACCAAGACCCTTTAGTCAACAAAGTTCTAATAGTAGAGGCAGAGGTGGCAGAAGCAATAGGGGTATAGGAGGTGGTAGAAACAACAACAATGGCAATAGACCTGTGTGGTAAAATAGGACACATTGTGACAGCTTGTTGGTGAACAGGACTTTGTTCCTCCCAGTGCTAGTAATGGATCAAAACAACAAGCCTCAGCCATGATTGCTGGACCTCAAACCCTTGCAGACCCTGCTTGGTACATGGACAGTGGGGCAACTAATCATGTGACCTCAGACATCAACAACTTGCACTTGACTGGTGACTACACTGGATCAGACAATCTTGTTGTTGGTAATGGTGAGCTTCTCCCTATTTCTAATTCTGGAACATGTGTCCTTCCCACTAATAGCACACCCTTACACTTGAAAAACTCTCTTCTTGTTCCTAGCATGACAAAAAACCTTGTTGGTGTTTCACAGTTGACTAATGCTTATCCTGTTGTCATAGAGTTTGATGATAAATGTGTTTATGTTAAGGACAAGGACACAAGGAAACTGCTGCAAATAGGAGTTCTTAGGCATGCATTGTATCAAATTCCAGTCATAGGAGCTCAAGCTGCATCCAAGACCTCCCTTCAATCCAAGACTCCCTACTCTTCCTCTAATAATCCTTGTACTGCCTTTGTTTGTTCTTCTAGTTCTGGGAAATACCTAAATATTTGGCATAGAAGGCTTGGACACCCTTCTCAAACTGTCTTGAAATCTGTTTTGGGTCATTGTAATGTCCCTTTTTCAAATGACAATGTTGATTTCTGTGAAGCTTGTAAGTTTGGAAAAATGCATGTGTTGCCATATACTAAATCCTCTTTTCATGCTGTATCTGTTTTGGATATTATCTATACTGATTTGTGGGGTCCTGCTCCTGTTGTCACCAATTCTGGTTATCAGTATTACATTCACTTTATTGATGATCACTCCAGGTACACCTAGATATTTCCTTTAAAACACAAATCTGAGGCCTTGTCTGCTTTTGTCACCTTCAAACAACTTGTTGAAAATCAATTTAAAACTACTATAAAGTGTGTGCAATCTGATTGGGGAGGTGAATATAGAGTTTTTGAGTCATATTTGAAGCAACATGGCATTGCATTTAGGCACCCCTATCCTCATGCACATGGTCAACATGGGAGGGCAGAAAGGAAACATAGGCACATAGTTGAGATGGGCCTCACTCTTCTTGCACAGGCTTCTATGCCTCTAAAATTCTGGTTTGATAGTTTTGAGCAAGCTGTCCAAATCATCAATGATTTACCCACTCATGTTCTCAATAACCTAACCCCATCTCAAACCATGTTCCATGTCCAACCTGACTATGCCAGGTACAAAGTGTTTGGATGCAGCTGCTACCCTAATCTTAGACCCTATCAGAGTCATAAGTTCAGCTTTCGCTCCACCAAATGTGTTAATTTGGGGTTTAGTACTCATCACAAAGGGTATAAATGTCTAGCCTCTAGTGGAAGAATCTATATAAGTAGAGATGTGGTCTTTAATGAAAAAGATTTCCCCTTCAAGGAAGGTTTCTTGCAAGGTAAGCATAGAGATGTTGTTCTTGATCCTGCTCTTACTGATGCCTTCTTGTTGCCTGTTCCCTTAACAAAGACTGATTCTTATGATCCTCCAGGCACCTCCTTTCAGGTCTCCCAAAATGTTAGTCATGTTCAATCCCATCTAAATGCTAGTTCACCTATTCCTATCTATAGTGATCCTGCTAGTCCTGCCTATGATTCTCCCAGACCTACTCCCCAATTGTCCTTAGCCGGCTCTCCATCCTCTTTTTGTCCAGAAATTCCTCACTCTCAACCAGAATCTGAGTCTGAATCCGACCCTGTCTCTCACTCTCCTACTCCTACACCACCAACTTCTGCGTGTCATCCTATTCAGACCAGATCCAAAAGTGGAATCTTCAAACCTAAATTCTATCATGCCTCCATCACTCATTCTAACATTCCACCTCACCTTACTGAACCAGTGAGAGTGTCTGATGCTTTGGAGTGTCCAGAAAGGAAAACAGCTATGGTTGAAGAATTTCAAGCCCTCCAACAAAACCACACCTGGACCTTAGTGCCACCTATTTCAGGGCAGCATTTTGTAGGAAACAGGTGGGTGTTCAAGTTGAAACTCAAACCAGATGGTACTATTCTGAAACATAAGGCTAGACTTGTGGCCAAGGGCTTTCATCAGACATATGGAGTTGATTATACAGACACCTTTAGTCCTGTGGCTAAAGCTGCTACCATCAGAGTTGTCCTTTCAGTGGCTGTGACCTTTAAATGGTCCATTAGGCAAGTTGACATAAACAATGCCTTTCTGAATGGTCCCATTAGTAAGGACATCTTTATGGCACAGCCAGAAGGATTCAAAGATCCTAGTAAACCTCAATTTGTCTGCAAGTTGAATAAGGCTCTATATGGCCTAAAAATGCTCCTAGAGCCTGGTTTGGTGCTCTAAGGTCCCAAATGTTGGAGTGGGGGTTCACACAATCCAAGGCAGACAACTCCCTGTTCATTCTTCAAACCAAAAGACAGATGATGTATGTTCTAATCTATGCTGATGACATACTGGTTACAGGTAGCTCAAGTGATCTCATTCAGCAATTTATTGAGCTTATGAATTCCAAGTTTGCCTTAAAGGACTTAGGACCAGTCTCACACTTCCTGGGAATGCAAGCCTTTAGGGATGATACTGGTCTGTTGTTGTCTCAGAAACATTATGCAGGGCAGCTGTTGAAGAGATTAAATATGGAAAACATCAAATCCTACAACATTCCTATGACAGTTGCAAATCATCTCAGTCCAAATCAAGGTGAGCCTTTGCAGAATCCACTGCTCTACATGAGTGCTATAGGTGGTCTGCAGTATTTGACCTCCACCAGGCCTGACCTTACTTATGTGGTTAATTATCTGAGTCAATTTATGCAATCTCTCACTGTTGACCACTGGATTTCTTTGAAGAAAGTTATTAGATATGTCAAAGGGACTTTGGACTATTGCCTTTTTATTCCTGCTGGTTCTGATCTAAACTTGCAGGGTTTTTCTGATGCTGATTGGGCCTGTTTTCCCTCAGATAGAAAGTCAGTGACAGGATACTGTGTTTTCCTGGGGTCATCCTTGATTTCCTGGTGCTAAAAAAAACAAGCTGTGGTTTCCAGGTCAAGTACAGAGTCTGAGTGCAGATCTCTGTCCAATCAGAGTGCAGAAATAGCCTGGCCAGTGAAGCTGTTGAAAGAAATGAGACTCAATTTGCCTTGCACACCAGTTTCTTGGTCTGACAGTCTGGGAGCTGCCTCATTAGCACAAAACCCTGTGTACCATGCCAGAACAAAGCACATTGAGGTAGATGTGCATTTTATAATAGACAAAGTCATCAACAAAGAGCTTAGAATCAACTACGTACTCTCAGAAGCACAGCTTGCAGATTTCTTCACCAAAGCACTCCCAGTTTCTCGGTTTAGTCACTTCAGGGGCAAACTAAATGTCATGCCTAACACCTTTAGTTTGAGAGGGGGTGTTGAGTAAGGGTATATGTGTCTTTTAGTATTATTGCTGAGGGTGTTTTGAGTAAATGGTGGTTGTGCCATGTGGCACTTGGTTGTAACCGTTTACAACATTTATACTTGGTGTACTACAGAATCTAATCAATCAGTACATTTTTATAATTATCTTCTCAAAATTCTGTCTTTTCAATTTCATTCAACAAAATCGAAAGGTTTCGCAAGCAGAGAATTGATTTTTACCTTGCAACGAGGAACAAGATTAATGGCCGCCGGAGACACATCATTCTGATACAAGTCATCATCAGCAGCACCACCACCATACAAATCACGAACTTCAGAATAGTTGTAAGGAAGAAAACCTGCTTGTCCTTAAATATTAGGGGTAATTTAGTCCGAAGGAAAATATTTTGTCCTTAAATCAAAAAAAAAACGTGGATTAAAATTTATTTACAGGGCGGAAATTGGAATAAAACCTAATATTCCCAATTATAAAATGTTGAAATATAATTAAGTGATTTTATCATCAAAATGAAATTTATTCATAATTTACGAGCCCGGAATCCTCTCAAGTACTTGTGATCTAACACACACTCAAAATGTAAAAAATGATCTAGTTGTAGATTTTTTTTTCTTCTTCAAAACTACTACCTCCGGTCCAAAATATAAGTCATCCTACTATTTTAGATCTATCCCACAATATAAGTCATTCTACATTATCAATGCAATATTTATTATTGTTTTATCTATCTTACCCCTAATTTATTATCAATCCAACCACTTTTTATTACTACTTAACAATTACTGCATTAATGATAGTCGAGGGACATTTTAAACATTAACCTTCAAATTTATGACATTCAACCATTTTTTTAATCTGTGTGAAAAGACCTAAAATGACTTATATTTTACACCGGATGTAGTACCTCGTTTTGTCGATATATCTATAACAAGCTTGTACTTGAGATATCACTTAATGCTATTATTTGAGAGGATCTTTGCTCCATAATTTACCTAAAAATGGATCAACCCCCATCCCCCCTTAAACACAACTTAAATTTTTCTATGCCACACAAATAATTTTTTTCCGGGGCCACACAAATAATATTAAATTACCATAAATCATAATGGAACTGTTGTAACAGATTGCAAGATGAATTCAAAATTCACAGAAGCAAATAATAGTAAAGCAATCAAACAAGAACAAAAAAAGGTAATACGGAAGTATTTCCTTGTATTGCAATAACCGCAAATCGACCTGCTTTATACACACTAAAAAACCACCCACGCCAAAAAAAAAAAACCTAACACTAGAAAAAACAAAAAAACACCCACGCCAAAAAAAGAGTATCAGATATTACCAACAAAAAGGAAAAAAAAAAACTGCCAAATCACTCTCCCAATCTTTATTTACGAAATGTTTGCTTAAATTACGGCACCGGATCATCAATCCGGATTCAAATTTCAAACCATTCTCATTAATGCAAGATTCAAACCATTCCTCATTATAATTTCTTAGACAATTTTTTTAAAAGATATTTCTCACACAATTAAGACTTTGAATTGCAGGATGATTTCTTTTTTGAAGGGAATTACCGCATGAATTCAATCGACGAAAGAATTGGTTCCCTGCAACTTTGGTTAGGATAATGATTTTTTTTTTTTTAGGAAAAATATATTTTTTCTAATCTCTAAATTTTCTTTCACTGTTCTTTCCAATTAATCTTTGATATTGTGTTGTAATATTTTTTATTGTTTTTGTTTTTATGTCATTGTTTATTGTTTAAGCATCTTCTAGGTTCCGGAGCGTATGTTTCATCTGAAACATCAATTCAGAGACGAATCAAGCGATCCAAGAAAAAATAATGAAATACATATCATATTTGTGTATGACAAGAACAAATGGTAGATACTTTATTGAGGATTATTCTCCTTCAATAATATGCGAAGTTTATTAATTTGAGGAAACATATCTTATTTCTAATCTTTAAATTTTCTTTCTTTTTTCTTTCCAATTAATGTCTTTGATTTGTGTTCTATCATTTTTTTTATTGTTTTTGTCGTTATTCCATTGTTCATTGTTTAAGCATCTTCTAGGTTCCGGAGCATGCGTTACAGATTTCATCTGTAACGTCAATTCAGATAGACGAATCAAGCGATCCAAGCTAAAATAATAAAATACATATCATATTTTGTGTATGATAAGAACAAAAGGTGGATGCTTTTTTGATCTCCAGGTGATTATTCTTCTTCAATAATGTGCAAAGTTTTTTTTTTTTTTTTTGTGATTACAATTCTCTACGGTTATTAAACTAATTAAATACAAGAAAATTTCTTTTTGTTTCTTTTTGCTAATGTTACTGTTTGGGATGGGTGGAAGTTGTGGAGTTCAGGTCTATGTAGATGGCAACGTAGGTGGGCAAAAAGAGTCTTTGTGCATGGGTTAATTTAGATATGAGGGGATGGGAGGATAAAGAAGGATAGAACTATTTAAGGTGTGTAATAGTCATCAAATTGCATACAAGAAATCAACTACATTTGAATTTGGTTAATTAAGGAATTTGTTGTAATTCATGCTTATTTTTCTCTTCATTTATTGAACAATCATGGTAAAAAGCACAAGATGATGGCGGTAGCTTTTAAGATTCTTACATAGGATGATGAATTCAAGTTACAGTCGCAGCTATATACGACGAACTATCATCGATCTGAATGAAAGTTACATTCTTTTATTTATCCTTTGTTTTTAATACCATACGTAAGTCGTTTCAGTTTCATATTTTCAAAGATATTTTTTGCTTCAAGTTTTTTTACTCATTTAATGTATTCTCTATTATATCTTCGACGTCATTTGTTTTTATCTTTTATCAGACTATTTTTTTGTTATGAATTTCAAAAAATAGGAGTTTTTATCAAAAGGATCTTTCTTCCTTTGCATTTTTCATGAAAAAACTTTCTTTCTCAAGCTAGAATTTCATATATTGTAGCAAGTAGAAAGATACACAATGACTTCCTTCGTGGTTGTGACAGGAATGGTATGCATTTGTTTCAGAAATATATTACTTCGACGTTATTTTTATTTCGAATTTTTGCACAATACTGACAAGTATATACCCTTTTTGTTGCACAATACTGACAAGTTTTTTTTCTTCAATAAAGTTTGACATGTTGATGCAGTACAACTGTACAACTAAAGAGTGTTGAATTGTATGGTACGTATGCTAATTTAGCCGCTGCCATTTTTTTAGATTGTGCACTTGCTTCAAAATTTTAATGGTTCTATTCTAAATGTGTGACTTTCTTTCCTAGGATCATATTTGAAATTGAAGTTTATGCTTTGAGAAAATTTTAATTGTGGTTCTTAATTGTTTATTTAAAAGTTTTCACTGTTGTTTTTTAATCACATGGTATACAATCGTTTATTGTCTTATCTATTTATTGTTTTTTTGTTTTGTCTGATAGTCAGGTATCTCACTAAAGAAAATTTTAACTACCTCAAAAGGTTTCAAAGAATTTTAGTTGTCAGGTATCTCACTCTTTGATTTATTCCATCTCTTCATAATCTAAATGCATATATAAACTCAGAAGTAAATACATTTCGTTGATTAGAAAACTCTATGGTGCCTACCTGTTTTACGCCTATTGCTATAGTTTTTCTTTTCTTTTTGATTTCATGTAATTATATGGAGCACACATGTGTTACTTCAATTGCTATTGATAGATTATTCTGAATCTCGAAATTTTAGTTTGTGGTGGTTGGACTCCGAAGGCTCTGCTTGGCTAAATGCTCCGCATTGGTATATGCTGTTCATAGTATTTTCTTTCTCTATCTCTCCAATTTCAACTAATTGAGAATAAAAATATGTCTGCATACATTACTTAATTTATGAGTCAGACTTTGATGAATTAACACAATGTTGATGGTGAGATGAGAAAATTTGACCTTCCGGTGACCGGTTCAGTTGGATTATGTATGTTGAGCAGGGTTTTGGTTCTATAGAATATATATATTTGTTATCTGGATTTTCCTTTGCCTTGAGGCCATCTTTCAAATGGTTGTTTTCTCCAATTGGGTTTTTTTATGGGTTGGTTGCTGAGGTTGTGTTATTATTTTCTTTTCTTTTTCCAGTGGATTACAATTCATTAATGTTGAATGTTCATTTATATTTCACCATAATATAACTTTAAAAATTAGTTTTCTACGGTATTTACACAAAATGGTTGTGCACGTCTTCCATGTTTCATAATGTGTTATTTTCATTGAGTTCCAATTGTCACACTTTAAAATAAATGATTCAACATTTACATGTATTACACAGTGTTGTAAGCTTCGATCGCCCCGTGCATAATGTACGGGTTATGTGCTAGTATATATATATATATATATAACATTTACAACGTAATTCTGCAAATCTCTAGAATATTCCAGTCTAAGGTTACAAATCTCTACGTTAAATACATACTCAATAAATAAATAATATGATTTTATTTTATTTACATGTATTCACTAATATCACCCCTCAAGTGGGGCGCAGACGCAGGCCCAACTTCTCGCGTTGATGAAGAAATAATGGGTAAGGTAGGGATTTGGTAAGAGAGTCCGCCAGGATTGCTACAATAAACGAAAATACCTCGGATATCATTTGAGAATACAAATTCATTGACATGAGCAATTCGCAAACGACCTTGCTGAATATTATCGCGGATATAGTGATAGTCAATGGCGACGTGTTTCATACGTGAGTGAAATACTGGATTTGCGCAGAAATGAGTAGTACCCAGATTGTCACAGTAGACGACGGGGGCAGCTGAGAGAGATGCTGAGATCACGAAGGAGATAGGTAACCCAATGAAGTTCAGCTGTAGCAGCAGCAACGGACCGATATTCGGCTTTGGTGGAGGAACGAGCTATTGTTTGTTGTTTCTTCGAACTCCAGGAGAGAGGGTTTCGGCCCAAGTAGACCACATGAGCACTCGTAGAGGCATAATAGTCCTTATCACCTCCCCAATCAGCATAAGAGAATGCATGAAGTGTCAGGAGGGAGTGACGATAGTGTTGAAAACCATTATTTAGTGTACTGATGAGATACCGGAGAATACGCTTAGCATAAGACCAATGGACATCAGAGGGTTGATGCATGTATTGAGATTATTTGTTCACCACAAAAGCGATGTCTGGTCGAGTGAATGAGAGATACTTTAAGCTGCCAATGACCATGCGAAACTGTGTTGGATCAGTATGTGGTGTGCTAGACTTAGACGATAAGGTGGAAATATCATATGGGATGGGTGTGGCAACTGCATTCGCATCTTGCATATTGACTTTTGCCAATAATTCATTGATATACCTCCGTTGAGAAAGTAGAATACCATCTGGATTGTAAAGCACCCAAAAAAATAGGAGAGGGGTCCAAGATCCTTGAGCGAAAACCGAGACGATAACCGAATAATAAACCTGTCAAGCTCAGAATACTATTTCCAGTAACAATGATATCATCAACATAAATAAGCATATATATCAATGTAGTGAAATGAGAGAAAATGAATAAAGACGTGTCAGCATGTGAGTGGCGAAAACCCAGTGAGAGTAAGTAATACTTTAGTTCATCATACCAAGCCCGTGGGGCTTGCTTCAAACCGTAAATGGCCCTTTTGAGTTTGCACACATATTGAGGCCGAGCAGAATCAGTGAAACCTGATGGTTGAGATAAATAGACAGTATCATGAAGACGTCCCTGCAAGAATGCATTATTTATATCTAATTGACGCAAAGAACACCCCTGCATGAGAGCAATAGAGAGAACAAGACGCACAGTGGTTGGTTTAACAACTGGGCTAAACGTCTCGTAGTAGTCAATACCAGGACGATGATGGAATCCATGAGCAACGAGTCAAGCTTTATATCGATCAACCAAGCCTTCGGGCTTATGTTTAATCCGGAAAATCCATTTAGAGCCAACAACGTTAAAAGATGGATCAGGTGGAACAAGTTCCCAGGTATCATTGCGCAATAGGGCATCATACTCCTCTTGCATAGCATTACGCCATTTGGGTTGTTTGAGAGCTTGTGTGATAGTTTCGGTTTCAGGTAGGGTTTGAAGTTGTGTGTGAATATTGAGTTTGCGAATAGGTTTATGCATATTATTCTTAGTTGAGTGCGCATTGGATGGGTGGGTGGGTTGGTGGAGGAGGGCTGGGTACGGGTGGAGAAGAGTGGGACTCGGAAGGAGGGGAAGGAGGTGGGGAGGAGGAAGAAGAGGAACGGGAAGGTTGTGTGTGGGAAGGTGGGGGAACCGGAGGTGGGAGATGAGGTGGGCTAGGAGGGGGAAAAGTGGGTTGGATAGAGGTGGAGGTGGATAGCAAGGTGTGAAAAGGAAAGATATCCTCAACAAATTTTACATGATGTGAGATATAGAGCCTAAAAGAATTAACATCGTTGCAGTAGTAGGCACTTTGTGTAAGGGAATATCCCAGAAAGACACATGCGATGGACCGGGACTGTAACTTATGAGTGGTATATGGACGAAGCCAGGGATAACAAAGACAACCGAATGCTCGTAATTTATTATAATTGGGAAGTTCACCGAAGATACAAAGATAAGGAGACCGCATGGAAAGAATGGGAGTGGGGAGATGATTAATTAGATAGACTGCAGTAGCGAAGGCATAAGTCCAGTATTTAAGATGTTAGGAAATCTACGCGGGAACGCAGCGGAATTCAAAATTTGATTTCCTTTTACCCAAGATCGACTTCGTTTAAGCAATAAACAAATAAGCTAAAGACGGTGGTTACCTTGCTTGATCTATAAGATCGACGCTTTGACCGTCTAAGGAGAGTAGTTCTGCATAGAGCCGCCCAAGTGTTCGGCCTCTACCGCTAGTCCACACGAACAGCCCGCCGGAATCCCATCATGGATTGCTATTGGAAAACTCCGGTTGCTAGACCGGCCTTTTTCCCCTCTCTCCAACTCTCTATAGGATTGCTCTCTATTTTACACAAGAACTATTAGTTCTTGGAATTATGATGTACAAAAGAGCTTGACACCCACCTCTTATTTATAGTGTAGGTGGCGCCCCATATAGTGTGGAGGAGAAGAAAACCTTTTCCCAATAAAATAAGGAAAATATAATTAATTGATTTATCTCATTTAATTTAATATCTTATATTAAATATTTCCAAGATATTGTCAATATCTTATATTGAATATTTATCCTATTACCATAAATCTATTTTTCCAAAATCTATTAATATCTAATATTAATATTATGGTAATCTTATTAATTATATTGCACAATCCAAATGTATCCAAATACACAAAAGATGGCGCCATTCATTAGCCAATATACTTGTGTCATACACACTTAAATTTTGGCCATATATATTTAATTAATAATATAGTACTATGATTAATTAATTTACAAAATACATGTGTATCATATACACATAATAATTTCGACATACACACATCATATGTATATTTAATTAATCAACATAATTAATATCTTATATTTAATTTATTCATAATAAATAAATATCACCATATTAATTTACCACTTTAACCTTTATAGTACGAGATAAATTCTTTCCTTATTTGGTTATCAACTATAACCACATTTTAATCCGGCTAGATGTTCATATGTGTGTGACCCGATAGGCTTCCGAATATGTTGGCCGTAGACACAAAAGTGCAAATTACGAAAATGCCCTTCATGCCTAACGATCACGGGATAGCGTCTAGCAACACACCGTGACCCCCAATCATCGGAAGAGTCAAATGCAATGACTACTACCTTTCATGTGAAACAGTTATCGTGTAACTTACAATCCTATCGCTGTAAAAATATCCATACGGTCGTACGTCGAGTGTCAAACATTAACGACCGTATCTTAAAATCTGGATATCATGCTCTCTCGAAGTAACTCGTTTACTCCCACTTTGCAATGAGTCACGAGAGTAAGACATTCCTTATAAGAAGGCCATTTCGGATATTCGATCCCAATCATAGGATACGCGATTCCCGGATGACCAAACATGTATACTCTGCATGCTTCAGTATCACACCCAATCACTACCGCATGATCGCCCCGTGGCTAGGGGAAACCTCAATAGTGTCAAAGCATGACAATCCACACCGTGATGCCATAAAGACTCCGGTCAAAAAGATAATTACACAACCGCCACATAGTGTGACACTTATCCGTGTAAGTGGGTCAGTCTAACGTACGCATTCTCTAATACACGTCCACATACAGTCCAAGCGTCTCTACACTTCGATAGATGAGATCTATCCTTGCCCTTAAAGACAGAAGACATCTAATACGTGCTAGTCTGTTTGTACTATCAATGTCATGTTTAATAGTACATCAGCCTAGAGACATTTAAGTATCAAACTTATTAAAGTGATTAGAGATCTCATCAACCATAATCGCCTATCATGGTTTCTCTATCACAGTTTAATACTAAGGACGTTATCACATAACAATTCATAATTGGTTCTTTAAAAGAACAAATATATGACAACATAAAAAGCCATTTAATATATGTATAAACACAAAGAAATAGTAGAAATGATCCGACCCGGTCGGATCCGGTCCAACCCGATTGGGTTTAGGACACTATTCCAACAATCTCCCACTTGGCCTAAAACCAATCACTCGAACACACAAGACCAAGTTGAAACACAAGAATCTCATGCAATACTCGCAACCAGCCCTAGTCATAGACGGATCACTATCTGTGGGGACTCAGACTATTTTCATACCATGCTCCAAATGACCAAGTCAAAGGAACCACCTCTACACACACACGAATCTCTGACGAGACCCTGGTCCTTGCTTCAAGCAATGAATCCACTTACTATATCAGCTATATAGAAAAGGTGAAAGAACCGCACAAGGTTTAGGAATGAACCTTCTAGATCCATGTATTTCTCCCGATGCGCCTCTAAGGCACTACTGTGTTTTGGCTAAGTTGTAGAATATACAGTGACCCATAGCTAAGAACATTTCCAACTCACTGTATCACTTAATCAAAATGACTGCAAACCCAGACTATAGCTCCCACTCACCTTCATAAGACTCAGGATTTATGTCTGTATATCTACGTTTATTTTATTCCAAGTTTCAATAAACTAGGAAACCGTCCTTAACTTGTTTAAGGATAATCTCGACATTCACCAGATTTACTTTCATACTTGCTCACGACTATTCATGGACTATGAACATCTGGCATTACCTTTATGATGGTTCCTATCGCAGTAGCGAAGGAAACCTTCCATAAGCATCATCTTTCACCTTATCTTTAGGACAAACGTCCTAACATAGATAGATCATGAGAACACCGGCTAGCAGTATCCCCTGTCGCGATCTATGCTAAACTCTTTTAGCATCACATCTATATAGGTAAACAATAATCTAACAGCAGTTAAATCTATCACTATAGATTCTTATTTCTAAAATAAGAGCTGCCAATCCAAGTGCTTTCGTAAAGACCTTGAACTACCAAACATTAATTGACTGTGACATGGGGTATTAATTCTCAAGAGAGATATCCAATACCTTGCTCAAAAATCATAACACACTCCCACTATCTATCTTGCACATGGGGCATATTCTTCTTTGACTATATCAAACTCCTTTGATTATCAAACAAAGAAATCATTTAGAGAAACTTGTTCGAGTCCATAAATGGATCTCGTGGGCTCACATATCATGTTATCGTCTATGAACATCGGGTTGTTTGCCCAACGTCTTCAACACTATCATATAGTCATGATACGAAGTTATAACAAGCATAGTCTAAATAGAACTGGGCTCAGCCTTACAGAGACATTCCCTCTAGGTAAGACAGACTAGGTTCATAACCTGGTTGTCACTGATGGAATCTAATTCAGATATTATGGCTCCTGGCCATATCTCTCAATCTTGCCTTTCAAACATTCTTTCATAAGTCTTGAGATATTCATTCTTCAAGATGAACATACCGGCAGCCTTTTCAGGCTTGAGGTTATCCACAGACTTGCAGAAATTTTATGTGCACTGAGCAGTGTTCTACACCTCATCGCTATGTGGCATCTGCTCACGTTCCTATGGTTGAATATATCTTTATGGTTCTCAAACTACTTTTGAGATCTTATTCACTCCCACTGTTTCTCTTGGAAGAAACACTTCCTCTAAGACAGCATGTTTGGAGACAAACACCTTTGCTCCGCGGACGAGTAAATAATATCTAGCGTACTTGCTAAGATATTCCACAAAGTTGCATATGTCGTACTGGGCTCCAAGCTTTTCTGACTCTGCCTATGACAACTTCAAATCATCAGTTAAGATAGATTCGACATTATCCTTTTCCATATCTAATATGGAATTTATTCAACCTTTATTCTTTGGAACTCGGTTAAGTATAAGGACACTATCCCGAAACGGGTAAGGGATACTTCGCATGGCTTGCGTCACACCTTTATCATATAAAGTGTTGTTTCCATTTTGGGAACACAATCTAATTGCGTATCCCAAAGATGGTGTCCTTCAAGGGAGAATCTTATTCCTTTTTCGACGACTTCTGAAACACCCTTCAGGTATTAATTACTTCAATCCAATTGAAGATTAATTCCTAAGTAGCTCGTCTATCTCATATTCATACTAGCGTATGATCGCCCCGTGGCTAGGGGAAACCTCAATAGTGTCAAAGCAAGACAATCCACACCGTGATGCCATGAAGACTCCGGTCAGAAGGATAATTACACAACCGCCACATAGTGTGACACTTATCCGTGTAAGTGGGTCAGTCTAACATACGCATTCTCTAATACACGTCCACATACAGTCCAAGCGTCTTTACACTTCGATAGACGAGATCTATCCCTGCCCTTAAAGACAGAAGACATCTAATATGTGCTAGTCTGTTTGTACTATCAATGTCATGTTTAATAGTACATCAGCCTAGAGACATTTAAGTATCAAACTTATTAAAGTGATTAGAGATCTCATCAACCATAATCGCCTATCATGGTTTCTCTATCACAGTTAAAACTAAGGACGTTATCATATAACAATTCATAATTGGTTCTTTAAAAGAACAAATATATGACAACATAAAATCCATTTAATATATGTATAAACACAAAGAAATAGTAGAAATGATCCGACCCGGTCGGATCCGGTCCAACCCGATTGGGTTTAGGACACTATTCCAACATAAGAGGCATAGAAGCATGAGTGAGAAGGGAAAGACTAGTTTCAAAATGTGGAGGTGGCGACGTTCAGAGTAGCCATTGTGTTCAGGAGTGTGTGGCGGTGTAGTAAAGTGGGAAATACCATTGGAGGCAAGGAAATCTTTGAGCACAGTGAATTCGTGACCATTGTCGGAGTATAGAATTTTAATACGTAGATTAAAATAATTTTCTACTATGGCTTTATAACGAGTAAAAGTGGAAGCAACGTCAGACTTATTTGAGAGGATAAAACCAAATATATTTTGTAAAATGATCTACGAATATAACATAATATTTAAAACCATCCATAGAGTGAACCGGGGATGTCCACACATTCGAGAAAATAATTTTGAGGGGCGGGAGGAATGTAACGTAGATCATTCAAAAACAAGTTTGCAACTTTTATTAATCAGACAAGCATCACAATGAGTAAACGAGGAGGAAATATCATCCAAATTGCTTTGAGAAATAATAGACTGAAAAATTAACCTAGAAGGGTGACCCAGCCTGTGGTGCCACACATGCCGAGTCGTTTTATTAGCTGCAAATGCAAAAATGGATTTGGATGGCCACTCATAAAGTCCATCTTTAACAGATCCATGCATCAACGGGCGATTTGTCAGAAGATCCTTCACAACAAATTTCAAGGGTAAGGATTCAATAGAAAGATTATTATTCTAACAGAGCTGAGAAATCGAAACTAAATTACAGGATATTTTTGGTACACAAAAAATATTATTAAGGGAAATATATTTTGAAGACGATAAAGGAAGAGAGGCCGAACCCGTATGTGTGATGGGAAGAGAGTTTCCGTCAACAACCATTATATCATCATTACCGGTATATGGCGTGTGGAGAGACAAATTTTCGAGGTCAGAAGTAATATGATGGTTGCCCCACTGTTAACCAATTTGGATTTGCTGGTGCTGCGGCAAAGGCCTGGGACAGCCTTGGATGCCATTGCTGCTGCTGTGATGGTGGCTGGTGTGAGGAAGACGATTAACAGCGAGAACATGAAATTGAGGGCAAAATTCACATAGTGCCCCTGCACGGAGCAAAGCTGGCACTTACCCATACATGGCCGGCGAGGTTGCTGGTTGGCTGGAGCCGCCGGAAGGATTGGCGTTGGCTGGAGCAGGATTGCGCCAAGGCTGAGAAGCGGGTCGGGGCAGCCACCCGGCTGCCTGAGAGTGCTGGAAGTTTGATGTCGGGCGGTGAAAAGTTGCAGGTGCACTTGCTGGGCCGAAGGGCTGGTGCGGGTTTGACTCGTTGAGCAGGTTCCCATAGTTTAGCAGCTTCTCATGAAGCTCATTGAATCCAATCGAAAAGTCCCGGGCTTGAATAGCTCGGGCTAAATCACGATACTCATCGCCCGATTGATCAAAAATCAAATCTACCACATCATCTTGATCAATAGGAGCACCAAGAATTGCTAGCTCGTCAATTTTGCTACGCACCAGGTACAAATATTCAGAAATTGATTTCTCACCTTTTCTAAGTGCTTTGAGGGATTGCTTAACCATCTTAATTCTCCCTCTTGAAGGTTTAGCAAACACAACTGTGAGAATTTTCTAGGCCTCACTGGAAGTTTTGGCATTGAGAATGAGATTAGTATGCTGCGGAGATATAGACGCCATGATATTGATAGTATTAAGGATTAATGAGTCTTGCATATCGGGTTAATTTGATTTTTAGTCCTCTAACTTTCCCTGTTTTTGTAAATAGTTTCTTTTTGCTCCGGTAGCATTTTCTGTCCTATAACTTTCTATTTTCTGGATTTTTAGTCCTTTTTGCTAATTCATCACCGGAGCTCCGGCGAAGTGCTTAGGTGGCTGCCATGTGGTAGCATTTTCAGTCCTATAACTTTCTATTTTCTGGATTTTTAGTCCTTTTTGTATATACCCTAAGCCACTTCGCCGGAGCTCCGGTGATGAATTGGCAAAAAGGACTAAAAATCCAAAAAATAGAAAGTTATAGGACTGAAAATGCTACCGGAGCAAAAAGAGGACTATTTACAAAAACAGGGAAAGTAAGATGACTAAAAATCAAATTAACCCCTTGCATATCCCAAGGACTAGGAGAGTAGGCCGGGTTTGGTATTGGCGTTCCATTTTCTTGAATCAATTTCGGTGGGGGTGGCTTTGTGCCATCAATGAATCCAAGCAAATTATAACCTTTTAGTAGAGTGATGAATTGCTTCTGCCACAGTGAGTAGTTGGAAGTATCAAGCTTGAGGGGTGTTTGGGTGGCCGAATTAATGGCCCCACTTTGAGGAGCTGTGGTGGTTGAATTTTCGGCTGAGGTTACTTCAGACATGATTTTATTATAGGAGGGGAGGAGCAATGTTCAGGGAAGAAGATGAAGAAGAATGGACGCAGAAAGAAGGAGGGAATAAGTAAGGAAAGAGTTGAGAAATTTGGACGCATGAGGAAGGGGGAATGATTAAGGAGAGAGCTAATTTCCCTTTTTTTTTTTTTTTTTTTTTTGGGAGAGGGTAGCCACATGGCCTTCTGAGGGCTCACGAAAATGTGTTTCATTCATTAATATACTTGAAAATATTTTTCACTCATTTTCTATACAACATTTCTATTTCTTATCATTAATGAATACGTCATTGATCTCGTGTTTATTCATTTGGTGAAAAAATAACCACGTGTCAAACGGTTTGAAAAATATAAAAAGTGATTTGGTATTCCAACGTCAATTTTGGTGACACTCGTATTGCAAACGGCCGTCAGTTCCAACGTCAAACGGTCTGAAGAATATAAAAAGTGATTTGGTATTCCAACATCAATTTTAGTGACGCTCGTATTGCAAACGGACGTCGGTTCCACAGACAATATGTTGTTCAAAATAATAAAACATTTAATGTGGTGTGAAAAGTGATTTATAATCCGTCGGTCTTGCTTTTTTTCTTTTTTTTTCTCTTCTCTTCACAAACTACTAACGCTACACGTTTGTAGAAATCTGGGCCCAAACCCATATAAGAGTAGGGGCCTCATCCCCAATGTGGGATACTTTAACACTCCCCCTCAAGTGTGAGCCTGGACACTCTCAAGGCCAACAAAGAGGCCCAACACTTGAACAATAAAGGGTGGTTCTGATACCATGTAGAAATCTGGGCCCAAACCCATATAAGAGTAGGGGCCTCATCCCCAAAACCTAGGTTATGAGGTGAGGGAAGTCCATCTCTTAATATGGTAGGTTACACAATCACAAGTTCTCAATGTGGAAACTTTAACAAGGTTTGATATAAAAAAAAAGTTGTCACGTGTCAAGCCAAGAGGGTGACCAATTGTGGGCAAGAATATTAAAAGTGATTTGGTATTCCAACGTCAATTTTGGTGACGCTCGTATTGCAAACGGCCGTCGGTTCCAACGATCAAACGGCCTGAAGAATAAAAAAGTGATTTGGTATTCCAATGTCAATTTTAGTGACGCTCGTATTGCAAACGGACGTTGGTACTATCGAAATTATGTTGTTTAAAATAATAAAAACATTTAATATGGTGTGAAGACTGAAGAGTGATTTATAATTCGTCGGCCTTGCCTTTTTTTTTTTTCCTTTTCTTCATAAACTACTAACGGTATACGTTTGATTAAAAAAAAAAAAAAAAGATGTCACGTGTCAAGCCAAATGGGGGTCCACGTGGCCAATTGTGGACAAACCCTCTGGCCTTCTTATAGATATAAGATATATATATATATACAGTTACAATATAAATTCTGCAAATCTCTATAATATTCCAGTCTACAGTTACAAATCTCTACATTAAATACATAATCAATAAATAAATAATATGATTTTATTTTATTTACATGTATTCACTAAAAGGTAAGAAATACATATTTAACGTGGTATCCGGAAATGTGCTGGCTAACCCACGGACGGAAATGAGGAGATTTTATTATACACGGATGTTACAATATATAACTGCTGGTATTTATAGCCTTGGAACCTAACCCTAGCCGCCATAATGTCATATCCAGTGTTTTCCCCTAATCACCTTTCAGATGTGATCCTCAAAGAAAATAGACGAGAACCACCAGATGTAATTGCTATATCAGATGGGAATCCAGAACAAGAAAATATAGCGGAAACAGAAGCAATCTAACGCGAAATAAACAATCAACAACCAGAAAACAAAAACAAAGAGAACACAACGATTTAACATAGTTTCCGGCGTTGTACTGACTACTCCACAGACAGAAAATGAGATCTTTTACTATGCACAGAAAGTTATGAAGATTCAAACATCACTTTGATTACAACATCAGGTATTTATAGCCTTGGAATCCAAACCCTAACTGCCAAAGTGTCACTATCAGAATTCTTATAAATGCCCCAGATCTGACTCAGCACTGCTGATTCACTCAACTCAGTAACCAACATAATCAAGTTTTCACAGCTTAGCAGTATTCAACACTCAGCAGACTACTGTGCTGACAGACGGATCTCAACTGCACTTCATTCAACTCTTCCCGGACTTGAACACTCTAATCAGCAGACTATCACTCAAATGACTACCAGATATCTTTGTTAGATTCAGACATAGAGATCAAGTCACACTTGACAACAGTAACCAAATTCAGATTCAAAACTTCATCAATCGTGAGCACCAGAATTCAGCTGAGAACATCTCATCTGAATTTAACAGACTTGAATACCCTAGTTGAATACTAGTTCAACTGAATCTTCCAGATTCAACTATGACAGACCGTTTCAAATTTAATACGCAGAGATCAAGTCACCATACATGTTTAGAGGAACATAATCATAATTAATTTAAAAGTGGGATTGCTTAGCACCCTTTTGATGGGCCATTTCCCAACAAGGATAATAGATATAAAAGTAAAACGGTCCGTTCTTGTAAAAAAAGTAAACCCTTGGTTATGAGCTGGCATTAAACACAAAGTCAAGATCACATTCCAATTCCACAAAAATAATAATAGAATATTAAAAAAAAAAAAGTGAAGTTGAAAGAAAAAAGGGGAATGAGGGAGAATGACAGAAATATTTTATCAATTGAGTAGAAGGACTGTCTTTTGAAACTTTTGCATAAAGGACAAAACTATTTATTCACTGTCAAAATTCACTGTTTAAATTCAATGTCGAAATTCATTGATTTTCAAAATTCATTGTCGAAATTCACTGATTTTTGGGATTCACTGTCGAAATTCACTGATTTTCAAAATTAATTGTCAAAATTCACTGTTTTTTGGGATTCACTGATTTCGGGATTCACTGGGGAGATTCACTGATTTTCGGGATTCACTGTTTGTCCTTCTCGCTATAAAAATTATGCAGTTGTCCTTCTCCCTATAAAAAATATGTAGTTGTCCTGTTACTTAAAAATATTCCAGAATGTGTCCTTATCCCTAATTTCCCAAAAGAAAAATTCAAACATAATAATATACGGCACAACCATTGTGTCACCCCGTTTCATTAATCATTCATTCATATACAACAGCTAAACAATAAGTCCCATCTATAAAACTGGATCAAGGTCAACCATTTTCAGCACCAAACACAAAGTTCATCATTGCATAGCTGTTCAAAAAGATCTAAAAATAAAATATAAAAAAAAATACAACGATCTTTGCAGCTATGGTTTATCCTCTGCTTGCAATTCTTGGATATGGTGTCTTAATCGGAGTAGTAATCTTCAAATTGTTTAGTTATAAATTTGTATTGTGGGGTAAAGTACCCCAAGAAGTTCCTCCAGGAAGCATGGGATGGCCTTTGCTAGGGGAAACTCTGTCTTTTATTCAACCACATAAGTCCAACTCCATGGGCAAATTTCTTGAAGAACGTTGTTCCAGGTAACTATATTACGAATTTTGTAGCATTTTTGTTGTCAACGGCGGACTCATAAAATTTCTCAGGTGGAAACACCGGAGAAAATTCAAACATCCAGTGATGACATTAGTAGTGTTTTTACATTTTTTTTATCAACAAAACTACACCGTTTTTCCGGATAAGGGCATTGGCCCCTCCTATCACCATGTGGGTCAGCCCCTGTTTGTTGTGCAAGATTTTTATCTTTGTATTATTAGCATTTAGTGGCAAGACACTGAATCTACACCACAGTGACAGTTGAGTTATCAAAGTTGATTCTACAACTAAGAAGAGCTAAGCGGGAATTGCGAAAATGGTCCTCTATATATATACAAAAGCTACGACCTACCCCTCATCTTTAACTTCAGTTTGACCACGTACCCATCCATTATATTTCATATCTTTTGCAGATTTAGTCCATGTTTGCATTATTAGTCCCATATCTTTAAATGTTTTGTAGATCAGTCCCCCAGATAGTCCCTTATGTTTTAAACATATTAATTTGCATAATGATTCATGAAAATTGTGTAGATAAGGAATGAATCTACAAATGATTTAAAACTCAAGTTTAAAAATGCCCTTTAAGTTTAAATAGTAATTCTTGTAGGGCTCTCTAATTTAATTTATTTCAATTTTGACAATATATTCAAATGACACATTCTTGATTTTGCATCATTAATTGCAGATATGGCAAAGTGTTCAGATCCCATCTACTTGGTGCTCCCACAATAGTCTCCTGCGACCAGGAGTTGAATACCTTCATTCTCCAAAACGAAGGGAAGTTGTTCTCTAATCATCTCCCCAAAAACGTTCGAAAAATCCTCGGTGAACAATCTATTGTTGTTGTGTCTGGACCACCCCACAAAAGGCTTCGAAACGTTACAGTCAGCTTCATTAACATCTTCAAAATAAGCCAGGATTTTCTTTCCTACATCGAGAATTCGGTAATCACGATGACGGAGACATGGAAAGAACAAGGCCAGAAAGAGATATTCTTCCTCAAAGAAGCCAAACAACTCACTTTTCATCTAATCTTAAAGAGAGTATTAGACATTAATAGTGGAGATGCAAATGGAGCAAAAATACAAGAAGAATTATTTACAGCCATGAAAGGGATAAGATCTTTCCCAATCTATATTCCGGGAAACTCATACGACAAGGCTATCAAGGCGAAAACGAGGTTGGATTTGATTCTAACAAGGATTATTAGTGAGAAAAAAAAGAAATGTAGTCCCACCAGTTACAGTGAACGTGAAAATAGAGACTTTGTAAATGAGAAACTGATGAAAGATGATTTGGATGATGAAGAAAAAGCTATGGTTATACGGCTTGTGCTTGGAGGATACGAATCAGCATCGGAACTATTGGCAGTAGTAGTCTACTTTCTTGCTCGTTCCCCACGCGCGTTTCAAGAATTATACGAAGAACACAAAACTTTGAAAAAAAGTAAAAATGAAGGAGAGCCATTTAGTATAGAGGACTACAAGAAAATGGATTTCACTGTGAAAGTAATAAATGAGAGTCTTAGATGTGGGAATGTGGCTAAGTATGTGCCAAGAAAAGCTATCAAGGACATCAGATATAAGGGGTTTCTGATTCCTTCGGGATGGCGAGTTCTTCCTGTCTTTACCGCTACACATATGGATCCGTCTCTCCATGAAAATCCATCTGAATTCAATCCGTGGAGATGGAATGATGAAGACACAAAGAGAAATGTGACGCCATTTGGCGGAGGCCCAAGACTTTGCCCCGGCGCTGAATTCGCTAAACTTGTCATTGCTTTCTTTCTCCACCATTTTATCCTAAGGTTTAGCTGGAAAATAAGAGATGATGAATGCGCTATGTCGCGTCCATATCAGGAATTCAAAAGAGAATTGCTTCTGGAGTTGGAACCTGCAGCAATGATATAAATGGAAAATCTCTACATATATATCCAAAAGACACTAAAAACCAGGTCCCCTAAAAACATATAGTTTTTCTTTTGGATTATCTTTTTAGTGTAAATACCAGTTCTAATTCTACAATTGGATTGGTTCAATAAAAACTATTGTAACGCCCCGTTCCCGGATACCGAGTCTCTATCCGAAAAAGAAACGTTCGACACATATAATATTAAATAAATTCAATATTATACGTAAACCTTTACTACGTCGTATCGAGTTTAGCAAACGGAAACCAAAAAGACTCGGTAAAACATCGTAAATGCTGCTAAGAATAGATTATAAATCGACTAAAGGTAGAAAGCTTAACTTACAACAACGAATTTCCAAAGTCTTACAAAAGTACGATGTCCAAAGAAAAGACACAACAAACTTATCTTACAAACTTGAAACAAAAGTACAACAGGTTCATTAAAACAAAAGATACATCATAATCTAGTACAATGTTTAAAAACAAAAACAACAAGAAAACATCATCAAGCACCTCCGTCACATATCATCGTCAAACTCCTCAACGAGCTCAAGGCTAACATGTTCGTCTTCACACCCCAAAAGCATACAACAAGTATGCAATTGAGGGAAGTACATAGTATTCAGCAAGAGTAAGAAGCTAATGAATAATTAGAGTTTATAATGAAAGTCTTACTTTATTATTACTAAGTTATCTTTGTAAGACCGACTCAATTCTAGGATTCACTTCATGCTCATCAACATGTCGTGACTAACTGTTTTTAGCTTAGCTTATCTTTGTTACATCAGCATTCATGGGCACTACGTATGGTGCTACTCACCATGAAGTATCTGGGTGCAACCTATTGGTGGACCACACCAATAGCCACGGGCTAGCCCCGATAGTGTACACGTTCGGCGAAGTCCCTCTGCACCTTGAGTCTAATAGACTTATGGGGTTAAGTTCCTCCGCACGTGGAGTCTAGGAGACTTACGGAGTTATTCACTTTATCTGACCGCCCACACATCGCGATATAGACTTGTGCCTTACCAAGAATGGATTGATGTTTAGTTTTTTTTTACTACACAATTATGTTTGTTATTATGTTGTTAACTAGCCACCAAAGTGTTTTCAAATAAGCTCCCTCACAACTCCTAATCTCTCACCTAGACCATTAGACATGGACAAGTCCTAGCACATACACAGACATTGATGAATTCTAATTCATCAAAGCACAGGCCATTCATACTCTTCCGACGGTCCCAAACTTAAACTCTTAGGAAGTATTCATCCGGTGCCGGAACTAAACGCATCAGAAGCTTAATCATGGCTTGTTCATGATCATATATTGTTATTAGATCAAGAAAACATCCTTCAAAACTAGATTTAGGGCTAAAAACAAGCTAAACACCACGAAACAGGGTCAGTGCGCTCGCACTGAGAAACCAGAAGCTCCCCAAAACTTTATGCTGAGCCAGTACGCTTGCACTAGCCTCTGGTACGCTTGCACCAGGCATCAGAATTAAAAAACTTACTTTCTGCCTCCTCGGTGCACCTGCACTAGCCTCTGGTGCGCTTGCATCGAGTGCAGTAACTCCCAAAAACTCAATTTTCTACAATTTAACGATCTCCACTCGATTCCAAGCAAGTTTAACATCAATATACACAGCAAAACAGCAGAAAAACAAAACTTTTACACAACCAAACATCACATACTTCTCTATCAACAAGTAGGCATGATTTCTAACATTAAAACACCACAATCACTCAACCTTAACCATCATAAACCTAATTACACATTAGGAACAACCTCTTACCTTTTAGCAAGCCAAAAGCAAAGCAAAACCTTCAGAATGACTGCAGCACATCTAGGACTTCAACCCAAACCTAGTTGATCAACCAATTGAACAAGAAACAATTGTGATCAATAGCTTCTAAACAACAAGAACTACGAATTGAAGGATTCTAAGCAACCAAAAATGCCCTACAAATTGAAGGATTCTAGGGCAAAACTAACCTTTCTCAAAACTCCAACTTTCTTGTACCAAAACGACCCACTTGTCCTGCCGATTCCAAATCTTCAAACAATTCTGAAAACCCGATCACAGACTTGTGAGAACTGTGGAAAAGTCTCATTTGTTTTCTTTTCTCTTTTCTGATGCCAAGTTCGAACTAATGAAGGGGAAGAATATAACTTCTGACAACTTCCATAAGTTAATGGGTGTTTTACTTTTGTACAAAAAAACTCCCAAAGAATTATTACAAGGAAAGTCCCTTACTTCTCTTTTAATACCAATTAACCCCCTTTTCTTTTTATTTCTTTTATTCATAATTCCATATTAATTAAATATAATACCCCGTTCTCCGTAAAAGACACGTCTGCCCTTATTCGAAAAGTTAGGATATTACATTCCTCCCTCCTTAAGAGGAGTTGCGCCCTCGAAACTCGAATGTGCTTAATCTGTTGACCTTCCTTAGCACCCTCTCTTCAACACAAACCAAACCGAAGCTTCACTTGTTTCCCCACGGACAACACCAACCGATTCTGATCTTTCTAACCACTAAACCAACATTCTAATTGATCAAACCCTTGTACACAAAACCAAAACTGACCAACCACTTCTTGAACCGTTGAAACTGCACTAGCCACTCTTCTACTCGGTGCAACCATCACCGGAAGATACTTCCTTAAGTTTATAATCCAATTAGTCAAAATTCTTAGGTAGCCGATCTATACCAAGAATTACACCAAGATCCTTAGAATCCAAAACTACGAGGTCCTTTTCTCAACGATAAACTCCAACACGATCATCAACGTCTTCTAGATGAACCACAACTACCATCTTGAACCAAATCACTCGCTTCTTGCTGAGACCTAGAGTTTCCAAACTTACCAACACAAGCATCTCTGAGGTTACCTACCATTCTGCAGGATCAGGAAGGATCAGAACGGTTCTAAGTGATCTAAAGAAACTTATCTCAAGGAAGGAAGCCTAAAGGATGCTTCGCTCTGATACCAAGTGTAACGCCCTGTTCCCGGATACCGAGTCTTTATCCGGAAAAGAAATGTTTGGCACGTATAATATTAAATAAATTCAAAATTATACGTAAACCTCTACTACGTCGTTTCGAGTTTAGCAAACGGAAGCCAAAAAGACTCGGCAAAACATTGTAAATGCTGCTAAGAATAGATTACAAACCGACTAAAGGTTAAAAGCTTAACTTACAACAACGAATTTCCCAAAGTCTTATAAAAGTACGATGTCCAAAGAAAAGACACAACAAACTAATCTTACAAACTTGAAACAAAAGTACAACATGTTCTTTAAAACAAAAGATACAACATAATTTAGTACAATGTTTATAAACTAAAACAACAAGAAAACATCATCAAGCATCTCCGTCACATATCATCGTCAAACTCCTCAACGAGCTCAAGGCTAACATGTTCGTCTTCTCACCCTAAAAGTATACAAAAAACATGCAATGGAGGTAAGTACATAGTACTCCACAAAAGTAAGAAGCTAATGAATAATTAGAGTTTATAATAAAAGGCTTACTTTATTATTATTAAGTTATCTTTGTGAAACCGACTCAATTCTAGGGTTCACTTCATGCTCATCAACATGTCGTGACTAACTGTTTTTAGCTTAGTTTATCTTTGTTACATCAGCATTCAAGGGCACTACACATGGTGCAACTCACCATGAAGTATCTGGGTGCAACTGTCACGGATTTTATTAATACAAAATAAACAAGTAATAAAACCGGTTAACCTCAAGTGCAAGGATCGTAGTATAGAGGCTATGCCGGGTCGATCTTACGGGGAACTAGACAGTTGTTAATCCTAGCTTTTGTTTTAACTAATTATGTCACGAAACTAAACTAAACAGTGGACTAATCTAAACAAAGATTGCAGAAAATAAAACTAGACAGAGGAGATTATCCAATGCTAGGAAAATACGGGTAACGGACTTATTAACTAAACTAAACTAATTGCAAAAAGGAAATTAACTAAGCAAAGCAAGACTCAAGTTGCAAGGATTTAAAATCAAATTATAAAAGGCAAACGAGGATTGATCCACCTATCAACATGTATTGATCTCCTATCTCGATTATATGTGGTATTTATCTAGGTTGTGATTCACCTTACCTAAACATGAACCCTAATTCCTTAGGTGATTCGACTATTAACCTAGTATCTTCCAATGCTAGATTAACACGTTTTAAGATCAAAGGTGTCAACTTTTACGTTTAAATCTAGTGATTAGACTTATTAACTTCCGTTATTATAAATCTAAGGACTATTCTTATCTATGGTGATCTAAAGGTTTATCATGACTTCCATCAAACATAAACACATATCATACATGCAAATCTTCCGATATAGACGCAATTAAACACGGATAAACATAAATAAGAAACAACCTTGAATAAATAACTCACAGTATAATCGAAATACAGAAATCAATCCAAGTTGATGGCTTCACAATTCTCGTTTGATTGAAGCTTTAGCTCCTGGACATCCTCAGCAACTCCGTTTTGCAGAAAAAGGACATAGAAACTGCTCTAAACTAATCAAATTTAAAGTTGCATAAAAGTGAAAGAAAAAGAAGTAAAAATGCAGCCTTAGCCGCCCCTAGGGTTTAGGGTTTGTATGATGTCGAATTCTTGTTCCTAATGTGTGAAAATAGCCTCGTATTTATAAGCAACAAAGTCGGTTCCTCTAAGTCGGTTTCACGGACGAGCGTTCACTATAATGGACGAGCGTTCGAAATTCTTGAACTCTCTGCAGACGTTCGTTCAGCTTCCGTTTATGCTCTCAGTACCAAAATCGCTTTTATGGACGCCCGTCTGAATTTCCGGACGCTCGTCCAATATGGACGGAGTATAGACGCTCGATCAGTGTGACTTGAATGGGATTCTCGCATACTTATCTCTTTTCTTCACTCCACATCATCATTATCTCTTTCTCAAATCAACTTAGCTCGATTTTTTATCTCTTTTGATCATCATTTGAACCATGAAATTTCACCTATAACACATGGAAAATATCGCAACTGTAATAAAGTCCAAATAATCATAATTTAACCATAAAACCACATAATTATATCAATATTGCGATTAAGTCTTTAAAAACATCGTTTGCTCAATATTTTAATACAAAGACCGATTATTATGCAAATTACACAACATAGAGGGAAAAACATCGTAAAATATATCCTTATAAACCACATAATTTCACCCTTAACAACTCCCCCACACTTAGCTTTTGCTCGTCCCGAGCAAAACAAAACGAAAAATTAGGCTCGAGAAAGGAAAGCAGGCATCTAAACATATATAACATATAGATAATAACTTAGGCGTTCACCATTGTGTGTGTTCATAGCCATAGAAAACTTCCACTAAATCCAAACTTGAGAAACTCAAAGTAAAACTAGCTAATACCCCCTCGTAGAATAGCAATAAATGACACTCATAAGATGTACCCTACAAACGTGACATATCCCGAAAAAAGATGATCGAATGAATCTAGGGCCTTTCTGAAATACTCAGAGGATAATCCCTACATCATATCTTTCAGCTTATACTGGGGATAAGATTAACGAAAACTAAGCCTTATATTCAATTTCGTAACGATATCTTTTAGTTGATTTAACTTATTCACTTTAAACACACATTAGGATAAGCCATTGCCCTCATAGTAGAATAGGACATTTCGAGATAATCCCCTACCTTACTCCAATCATAAGGCAGCTCTTCCTAACTGTCGTGAGCTTTTAGTCATCATGGTGGTATAGGACATACGTGGTACACCCTACCTCACTCAAATCATCGACTAGCTTTCGACACACACGATTAATTCATTAATTCAACTTCTTCAATTGGACAATAGTTACGTGTACTTATCACATTCAAACCTTCAAATATTCACAGTATGTCATACTTCGGAACTAAATACAAACTATCATAAATCTCAAGATATATACGTAGCACTAAGCACATGACTTATAAGAAAATCAAAAATTACTAATCGAAAAGGGGTATAACTTTATAAGTAGCTCATCATTTACTATGGCTCGTGAAAAATCGATCTCAGGTGAAACAACTAACTTATCAAACATATGATATATAGCTTAAATGACTATAAAAATAACGAACATTGAATCGAATTGCCTACTCGGGACAAAACAAAAACAAAAGTGTCGAAAAATTGCGAAAATTCTAGCTCATTTTCGCATAGAAACATAATAAATCAAGCAAATGATAATAAATCAAGCAAATGATATGTAGATACACCAAACCATTCCCCTCCCCCACACTTAAAGATCAACATGTCCTCATGTTGTGCAGAAAAAAAGAGATAAAAGAACTTAGCTGATTGTATTTCGAAAGTGGCAATTCCGGAAGTGGCTAGCATCAAATCCAGGAATGCCTGAGGAAATCAATAAACTGTGGACCATCCACCGGAAAACTGATATCAACTAAAAGCGCACAATCGCTATCGAAAAGATCCTGCACACTTGAACAAACAAAACAAAACGGACCTCGGGGAACATAGGGGGGACATTATCTCAAAAATGAAAAAGAAGGATCAAGATAAAATCGAAGAAGATAAAAGAGTAATCATTCATCACAATAAAGCACAGCTCAACTGACAGAGACAAACATAATCTTAATTAGGCTTAAGATAAAAACTAAATCAAAGACAAGAAATAACAAAAAAGAGAGTCCTAATAGAATAAGGGATATCTAGGATGCCTCCTAGTAGCGCTTTTGGTTAATGTCGTTAGCTCGACACTGTTGAAGTCTAGCCCGGATCAGGCCATTTGACTTTTATGCCAGCCACTACCTCGTGTAAGCTCTGATTAGTAGTGTGGCCGCAGAAACAGCACCTAACACATGGGGTTAAATTCTTTATAGCTTTCCAGACACGTTTAAACTTCCCCATGGTTGACTTCTTCGTCTTCTGAAGCTTCTGATGACATTCTTGTTGACGCTCTTTCCAATATTCTTCCATATCCCAACTACCAGCTAGAACTTCTTCATATCTACGACTACCGTCATCCTCAGAGAACAAGTAGGGTGACAACCCGTCAAATTCATCGACTTGTGTAACACCACATCCGAGAATATCGAGGAATTTAACAATCAAAGGCTTATCCTTAGGTTCACCGATATAGTGCTTGCACCTCTGACCATTGACTCGAAACGGTTTACCGATATAACCGCGAAGTTCTAGAACGCATCCAGGAATGATCTAGAGAATTTCGAAGGGACCGGACCAACGTGTCCTTAACTTCCCAGGGAACAAATGTAACCTAGAATTGTCAAGTAACACTTGCTCTCCAACTTGAAATTCTCTCTTCTTGATCTTTGCGTCATGAAGGAGTTTCATTTTGTCCTTACTGATCCTGGCACTTTCGTAAGCCTGAAGCCTAAACTCGTCCAACTCATGCAACTGCTGCAATCGATGTTTTCCACAGGCTTGGGAATCGAAGTTAAGAAACTTTGTAGCCCAATAAGCTCTGTGCTCTAACTCAACTGGCAAGTGGCACGATTTACCATAAACCATCTGGTAGGGTGATGTACCCATGGGGTCTTATAGGCAGTTCGATATGCCCATAGTACATCATCCAACTTTAGACTCCAGTCTTTTCTATGACTGTTCACTGTTTTCTCCAGGATCTTCTTCAAGCTCTGGTTGCTTCGCTCAACTTGACCACTAGTCATCGAATGATATGGTGTGCCAGTTTTGTGATGAACACCATACTTCTCGAGGACTTTTTCCAAAGGTCGGTTGCAAAAGTGTGTCCCTTCATCACTAATCAAGGCACGTGGACATCCAAACCTCACAAAGATATTCTTCGTTAGAAAATTCATGACCGTTTTATGATCATTGCGATGAGTGGCTATTGCCTCCACCCATTTCGATACATAGTCTACGCAGACTAAGATGTATTTATTCCCATAGGAAGATGGGAAAGGACCCATAAAGTCAATCCCCCATACATCAAAGACTTCGCATTCAAGAATGGGTTTCAATGGCATGTCAAACCGCCTTGTTAGAGTACCGGTTCTTTGGCACCTGTCACAAGCTTTACAGAAAGCTTCCGTGTCCTTAAAGATCGTGGGCCAATAGAAACCAGACTGGAAGATCTTCGCAACCGTCTTCCAAGGACCAAAGTGACCACATGTGGGCCCACTATGGCATTGCTCGATTATATCGCGTTGCTCAGATTCAGGAACACACCTCCTTAGCAAACCATCTTTACAGATTTTGAAGAGGTAAGGTTCATCCCAAACGAAAGATTTCATATCAAGAAAAAACTTCTTCTTCTCTTGATAAGACATTTCTGGATCGAGATAACGGGCATGAAGGTAGTTTACAATGGAAGAATACCATGGAACATCGGGAGGACAACCGTCTATCAACATAATGTTTTCTAGAGGAAAGTAAAGATCTATATCATCCGGATCATCCTTTTCCTCCCTTAACATTCTAGAAACGTGATCGACCACTACGTTTTCACCGCCTTTTGTCCTTTATCCGAACGTCAAACTCTTGTAGGGTCGGTATCCAACGTAGTAGGCGCGGTTTGGCCTCTTTCTTAGTCATCGGATACCGCAAAGCGGCGTGATCGGTCCACACAATCACCGGGCTCCTAACAAGTAACTACGGAACTTGTCCATAGCAAAAACTACGGCCAAAAGCTCATTTTCGGTAGTGGTATAGTTAACTTGAGAGGGTTCAATGTGTGACTGGCGTAATAGATAAGCTGGAACTTTCCATTAAGCTTTTGCCCTAAAACTGCACCAACTGCATAGTTTGATGCGTCACACATAAGCTCAAAGGGTAAGTTCCAGTCAGGCGATATAAGAATTGGGGCAGATATCAGACGATTCTTGAGCTCCTCAAACGCATGCTTGCAGTTTTCATCAAAATCAAACTCAACGTCTTCCTTAAGTAAGGTAGACAGGGGCTTGGCGATCTTTGAAAAGTCTGAATGAATCTCCTATAGAAGCCGACATGTCCGAGAAAACCTCGACTTCGCGAACATTCTTAGGATAACTTATCTTCTCGATAGCTTCCACCTTAGCCCTATCTACCTCAATACCTTTGGATGACACTTTGTGGCCAAGAACTATTCCTTCATCTACCATAAAATGGCATTTCTCCCAATTGAGTACTAAGTTCTTTTCCACACATCTAGATAACACCTGATCAAGATTAGCGAGGCAATCATCGAAGGATTGACCAAAGACCGAAAAATCGTCCATGAAAATCTCCATACACTTTTCAACTAGCCCGTCAAAGATAGCCATCATACACCTTTGGAAGGTGGTCAGGGCATTACGAGACCAAATGGCATCCGCCTATAAGCGAATGTACCATACGGGCAGGTGAAAGTGGTCTTTTCTTGGTCAATAGGATCGATGGGTATCTGGAAGTATCCTAAATATCCATCTAGGAAACAGTAGAATGCGTGCCCCGCCAGACGCTCAAGCATCTAGTCAATGAAGGGAAGGGGGAAATGATCTTTCATTGTGACCTCATTGAGTTTTCTATAGTCAATGCAGACTCTATAGCCTGTAACGAGCCTCAATGCTATCTCTTCTCCCTTCTCGTTCTTCTCAATAGTAATCCCTCCTTTTTTGGGGACTACTTGAGTAGGGGATACCCATTCACTGTCAGCGATGGCATATATGATACCCATATCTAGAAGTTTGATGACCTCCTTCTTGACTACTTCTTGCATGTGAGGGTTAAGCCTCCTCTGGGGCTGTCTTACACATTTAGCACCCTCACTAGTCTTGATCTTGTGCATGCAGATGTCAGGAGATATTCCTCGGATATCTCCCACCTGCCATCCAAAGGCTATTTCGTTTTTTTGCAAGACGTTTAACAGTTTCAGCTCTTCTATTCGAGATAGCTTGGTAGATATGATCAAGGGAAGCTTGTCACCTTCACGTAGGAACACATACTTAAGATGTTTAGGCAAAGGCTTCGAACAAGATCTGCGGGGGGATCCTCTAAACTCGATTTAAGCCCTCCACTTTTCAACTCGGATCGCCGAGCTTACTTAGTGGCTCCACCGCCAAAGCTTCTTCTCTTAATAACTCATCCTCAAAGTCACCGCTAATTGATCAAGATTAACCACACCATGACTATTCGGATTATCGATCAATCGTTCATATTCCGCTTCCACAAACTTGACTTGCTCGTCCATACGATCATTGAAGTCATTGAATGACTCCTCAATGGAAAAGCCGGTTGGAGAACCGAGAGGGTACTTGAATAGATTTAGAGACACTATAGCTCACCTCCCGGTCACCAACTCGAATAGTTACTTGCCCACCATCACAATCGATGAGGGCCCTAGCCGTAGATAGGAAAGGTCTTCCAAGAATCGGGGGAACATCCTCACCTTTCTCCATATCTAAGACGTACCGATCAACCGGGAAGGTAAACCTATCAATTTGAACTAATACGTCTTTCGGATCCCCGAAGCTTTCTTGGAAGATCTATCGGCGAACCGAAGGTTCATGGTGGTGGGTTCTAGAAGATCTTGTAAACCAAGCCGATTGCAAACGGACAACGGCATCAAGGCGATGGATGCACCCGGGTCACATAAAGAATTTGGGAAGACTAGGCCTCCCATCCGCAATGTGAGCACAAATTTGCTGGGTCACCCCTCTTGATTGGTAAGCCTTGATAATTGACCATTGAGCGAGTCCTCACCGGTTGCTCGATCCATGTCCGCTAACTTCTTTTTAGAAGAAACAACATCCTTGATAAACTTGGTATACTTAGGCATTTCAACCAAAACTTCGAGACCGGAAGATTAACTTTGAGTATTTTTCACAAATTAAGCACCTTTCCGTACTTCTTATCTTCATGCAAGGGAATGTTGCTTTTTCTAGGTGGAAATGGAAGCTTTTTAAGGTCACTCTCAGAAAAGACTTTCTTTGAGGATGCACTTACGGCCATGTCTTCCAGATCTTTCCACCTTACCACTTTTTCAGACTTCTTATTAGTCGGGGATCAGCCACGACTCTCAACCGAATCTTCTTTCCTCGGGGGTTCGGCCACCCGAGGTGTTTCAACTCTTTCATTTCTCGGGGGATCGGCCACCCGAGCATGCTCTTGCGGGACGGGGGATAATGGGTGCTCAACTTCCCCTCCCCGCACCATAATTGGCGGGGAGGGGCTAGTGGTTTCCCCGGAAGCCAGGGGGACCACTCAGCTGAGTGCCACTTCTTAAACTCATTGCACTGGCCTCTTCTTTACCGTATTGCATTGTTGGCACGAGGTCAGTACATTGGCTGTTGCTTATATCGGCCTGAGCAACTTGACCGCCTTTTGGATTCTTTTCCGTAAAGCTGGGCAGCTGCCCTGACGGTCTGGAAGCTAACTGCTCAGCCAGCTGCCCGATTTGCCTCTCAAGACTTTTCATTGTCCTGCTTTGCTCCTCCCGAAATGAATTCCATTCGGCTTTTATATCATCTGAGTGGGAGGGGCCTTGAGAGTTTTGGAAGTTCTGGGGAGATGGCTGGCTAGGCCGACTTTGAAACTGAGAACTAGAATTGGCAGGCCAATTCTGATTGAACCTTTGCTGCGGATTCGAAAAATTGGGGTTCTGGTTCTGATTGAACCCAGGGTTTCTATTAAAGCTCTGATTTTGAGAATTTGAATTGGGATTGAAATTTGGATTCTGATGAAAACCCTGGTTTTGAAAATTACTCTGGCCAGAGTATTGATTATTGAATCTCTGATTAGACTGGCCAGAGAAAGCATTAATTTCAGCATTCTGCCCAATCATGGGGCAGAAGCGAGCAGTGTGCCCCGGATCTTCACATACTTGGCATGTGATTGGGTTATTCTGTCCATTGTTATGAACAGTATTGACTTGGTGAGCAGAGGGGGACTGAAATTGACATTGGCCAAACATGTGGCCAGTCTGACAGCAATTTTCGCAATACAGAACCCGAGGGTTCTCGCGGAAACGAAGGAGTCGATTAATCGGGTTTGGAACTTGAGGACTTGCCATCCGCTTTTGCGGCATGGCTATCAGACTTTGAACATTGACTTCCTCCACCTTGGGAGGAGGAGGAGGAGCTTGGATAGCCTGATAGGAGGGAGCATAATTGTATTTGGCAATGTCCTCGAACAATGCCCATCCCTCATCAGGTGTCTTTTTGAGGAAAGCCCCACCAGAAGAGCTGTTGACCATGCCTTTAGTAAGCTCGGTCAGTCCACTGAAGAAAGTGTTGACTTTCCTTTCCTTAGGCAAGCCATGGTAGGGGCATTTCTTAAAAGAGATTTGAACCTCTTCCAACATTCGAAGAATGATTCATTCTCCTTCTGGTAGAAGGTAAAGATCTCATTCAGACACTGGGCTGTCTTTGAAGGGGGAAAATATTGACTTAGAAATTCTTTTTCAAGTCCGGCCCAGGTAGTGATGGATTCTGAAGGTAGAGAGTGATACCACTCCCTAGCCTCTCCTTTCAGAGAGAAAGGAAACAGTTTAAGCTTGATCGCATCCTCACTCACTCCTTGGATGCGGGTGGTACCGCATATCTCTAAGAACGCATGTAAGTGGGTATGCGGATTTTCAGATTGGTAGCCATGAAAAATTGATGCATGCTGCATCATCTGGATGAGTCCGGGCTTGAGTTCGAATGTGTGAGCTGTAATGGCGGGCAAGACTATAGCCGGGTTGACAGTGACTGCACCAGGCATGGCGTAGTCTGCCAACGTACGTCGATCCTCTGCCACCATTACTATTTCTTCGATCTCTTTTATCAACTTTCGTTCAATTTCTTGGTCGGCTGAACTTCCTTCGTCCGAAGGATCGGTAAAACGAAGTTTCCACCTATTGGGTCGGACTATGGTCCGCTCGAGGTTAGGTGAAAAGAGTAATGGCCCTTTCTGACTTCGAGTTTGCATAAACCGAAACCCAACTCAATTGAACAAAACCTAAAAACTACGAAATTAAAAACCTAAACTAAGAAAGGGAAACCTAAGAACTTAAAATCTAACTAAAAGATTAAAAACCTAAATAAAAGACAAGAAAAGAGAAGAACAAGAGTAAGAAAGAAGGAGGAACAAACGGGCGTCCACAGATGTGATCGAGCGTTTGTCCAGAGTTTGGACTGAACGGGCGTTCAAAAACTGAACGCTCGTCCGGTCTTTCAGAATGTCCGTGGACGGGCGTCCAAAATTATGAACGCTCGTCTAAGGGTCGAAATTGATACAGAATTGAAATTTTTACAGTGGACGGGCGTCCAAAATCTTAAACGCTCGTCCAGATGTAAAAAGATCAAAAACAAAGCAGAGAAGAAGGGGGGTTAAGAAGAGAAAGAAGAAAGAACTAATCACCAAAACTCAAATCTTTAAGACCCTAAAAATCTAAACCCTAAAAAAAACAGAGGGGAAAGAGAGGCAGAAAAGATGATCAGAGAAGAGACGAGAAGAAAAACAAAAGAACTAAAACAGGAAAACTTAGTTACAAGCTATAAAAACTAACTACTAAAAACCCTATTAAACTAATCTATAACCAACTAATAGCAAAATTAAAACGAGAACAAGAAACTAAAAACGATAACTATGAAAACAGTAAAAACACATAAGCTAGGAAAAGGAAAATAAATTTGCCTAGTAGTTAACTAAAAACGTAAAGGAGATTAGATAAGATTTAAAACTAGAAAGATTATAAATTATGCAAAACACTTATAAACTGAACTACAACCTAGCTAAAAAGGAGGAACAAAAATTATAACGAGAGAGAGAAAACAAACCTGGGAAAGCAGCAGGACAGACGGGCGTCCAAGAAGGTGGACGGGCGCCTGCCTGAAGAACTGGACGGGCGTCGGGATAACCGGACGCTCTTCCACTGGAGCAGATGAAAAAGAAACAGAGCACGAAAGCAGAAAAGCAGAGACTAAACTTACAAGCAAAATCTATGCTAAACTATTGACTGAGATAGAAATTAATCAACAGGAGACAGAAGATGACTAAACACTAAATTACTAACGAAAAAACAGAAAATTAAAAACAAAAACTAAGCAACCGTCCGGTTCCCCGGCAACGGCGCCAAAAACTTGTCACGGATTTTATTAATACAAAATAAACAAGTAATAAAACCGGTTAACCTCAAGTGCAAGGATCGTAGTATAGAGGCTATGCCGGGTCGATCTTACGGGGAACTAGACAGTTGTTAATCCTAGCTTTTGTTTTAACTAATTATGTCACGAAACTAAACTAAACAAAGGACTAATCTAAACAAAGATTGCGAAAAATAAAACTAGACGAGAGGAGATTATCCAATGCTAAGAAAATACGGGTAACGGACTTATTAACTAAACTAAACTAATTGCAAAAAGGAAATTAACTAAGCAAAGCAAGACTCAAGTTGCAAGGATTTAAAATCAAATTATAAAAGGCAAACGAGGATTGATCCACCTATCAACATGTATTGATCTCCTATCTCGATTATATGTGGTATTTATCTAGGTTGTGATTCACCTTACCTAAACATGAACCCTAATTCCTTAGGTGATTCGTCTATTAACCTAGTATCTTCCAATGCTAGATTAACACGTTTTAAGATCAAAGGTGTCAACTTTTACGTTTAAATCTAGTGATTAGACTTATTAACTTCCGTTATTATAAATCTAAGGACTATTCTTATCTATGGTGATCTAAAGGTTTATTATGACTTCCATCAAACATAAACACATATCATACATGCAAATCTTCCGATATAGACGCAATTAAACACGGATAAACATAAATAAGAAACAACCTTGAATAAATAACTCACAAGTATAATCGAAATACGAAATCAATCCAAGTTGATGGCTTCACAATTCTCGTTTGATTGAAGCTTTAGCTCCTGGACATCCTCAGCAACTCCGTTTTGCAGAAAAAGGACATAGAAACTGCTCTAAACTAATCTAATTTAAAGTTGCATAAAAGTGAAAGAAAAAGAAGTAAAAACGCAGCCTTAGCCTCCCCTAGGGTTTAGGGTTTGTATGATGTCGAATTCTTGTTCCTAATGTGTGAAAATAGCCTCGTATTTATAAGCAACAAAGTCGGTTCCTCTAAGTCGGTTTCACGGACGAGCGTTCACTATAATGGACGAGCGTTCGAAATTCTTGAACTCTCTGCAGACGTTCGTTCAGCTTCCGTTTATGCTCTCAGTACCAAAATCGCTTTTATGGACGCCCGTCTGAATTTCCGGACGCTCGTCCAATATGGACGGAGTATAGACGCTCGTTCAGTGTGACTTGAATGGGATTCTCGCATACTTATCTCTTTTCTTCACTCCACATCATCATTATCTCTTTCTCAAATCAACTTAGCTCGATTTTTGATCTCTTTTGATCATCATTTGAACCACGAAATTTCACCTATAACACATGGAAAATATCGCAACTGTAATAAAGTCCAAATAATCATAATTTAACCATAAAACCACATAATTATATCAATATTGCGATTAAGTCTTTAAAAACATCGTTTGCTCAATATTTTAATACAAAGACCGATTATTATGCAAATTACACAACATAGAGGGAAAAACATCGTAAAATATATCCTTATAAACCACATAATTTCACCCTTAACAGCAACCTATTGTTGGATCACACCAATAGCCATGGGCTAGCCCCGATAGTGTACAAGTTCGGCGAAGTCCCTCCGCACCTTGAGTCTAATAGGCTTACGGGGTTAAGTTCCTCCATACTTGGAGTCTAATAGTGTACACGTTCGGCGAAGTCCCTCCGCACCTTATTTTCTCTTTTGTGATGCCATGTTTGAACTAATGAAGGGGAAGAATATAACTTCTGATAACATCCATAAATTAATGGGAGTTTTACTTTTGTAGAAAATAACTCCCAAAGAGTTATTACAAGGAAAGTCCCTTGCTTCCCTTTTAATACCAATTAACCCCCTTTTCTTTTTATTTCTTTTATTCTTAATTTCATATTAATTAAATATAATACCCCATTCTCCGTAAAGACACGTCTGCCCTTATTCGAAAAGTCGGGATATTACAACTATTGGATTGTATGTCTATATGTTTCCACACGTGTTATAAATTTATTTAAGAAGACCATATTTGTTGATAGGGACGGATTAGGATCTCGGGCGAGTGTGGCGATAATCTTTTTTTTGGCAACAAAATAATTGTGTATCAATGTTTTTTAATGTCCACTTGGATCCAAAAAAAAATTATGTATCGTAAAAAAGCATGACTATACGTTTTGTATTGTATAATAATAAAAAAGACACTATTATATATCGCATTATCCGAACACATTAACCATTCTCCACCGTCTTACTGTAGACACTCAATTTTGGTGGAGAATTGATTTTCATCTAATGCTTTGAATTGAACAAAAGTAGGGAAGTCATCATCTAGGTGTACCTGGTGTGATCCTCAACAAAGTGAACATAATAGCTATAACCAGAGGTAGAGTGAATAGGGGCAGGACTCCACAAATCAGTATGAATTAAATCCAAAACATGAGTAGAATGAGACAATGAGGGAGAATAGGGCAAAACATGAGATTTACCAAATTGACAAGAATCACAAAAATCCAAAGTTTCATTCACAAAAATCTTACATTTAGTCAAAAAAAAATGATTCAAAATGGCCTTAAAAGGATGCCCAAGTCTCATATGGCAGTCATTGTATGTAAGCAGACAGACTTGACATTCATACATCATTTAAAAGGAGGACTGGAAGCATCATTAGTCTTGGAGTGAGAAAGGGTGGAGGAAGCTTGTAGAGGAAGGACTCCTACATTATAAAGACCATCTTGAATATCACCATGGAGAAGGATTTTCCCGGACCTTTGATCCATAACAAAACAAGCAGAAGAATGAAAAACAACATCAATAGGATTATCAAGAGTGAGTCCAGAGATACTAATAAGGTTTTTGGTAATTTGAGGAACATGTAAGAAGTGATTAAGGACCGAATAAGTGGGAGTAGTGTGAATAGTTCTAGAATCAAGATGATGAATACTCAATTGCTCATCATTGCGCACAGTGAGCCCATCAAAACCAAAATAGTCTAAACCGAGATTCAGACTGTTCAAGTATATTGTCACATGATCAGAAACTCAACTGTCTATAAACCAGGAGTTATCGGCAACAGATTGGGGGCTGTAAAGGCAAAGATCTGTCTAGGTGAGTTGCTTGTCACAGGGATAAAATCGTGTTCAAACCTGTGCCAACAGTCAGCAAAAACAGGACAGATTTTCCACACAACTGACAGACCATTTGATTACCATTCCTAGAATTACCACCAGAACGACCTCATATACCTCGATTAGATCTACCTCATCTGTTGGAGCGACCACCTCGACCTCGACTACCAACAGAATATTAAGATATGAGTTATGGTTAGCTGTCTTACCAGAGAAATGAACAACATTTGTTGAAGGAAAAATCATAGTATGAAGACTTGCAGAGGATGAGTTGAACCTTGCCAGCACTCTTTCATGGGTGATAAGCTGCGACTGAACCTCCGGCCAAGTCAGAGAACCAATTCGAGTTGTAATATTGACTATGAAGGCTTCATATTGACGATAAAGGCCTCTACGAGTTGCAAGAATGAGTTCAGATTGACTAATTGGATACCCAACAGCAACAAGATTGTCGAAGTGAGATTTTATCAATGCCAAATAGTCGGACATGGATTTGGAACCCTTCTTCAATTTGGTTAAGGCTGCCTTGAACTGCAACATGCGGGCTTCTGAATGAGTATTGAACAACATCTCAAGAGTGCTCCAGAATTCATGGGATGTGGAGCAATCAACAACTTCAATTAGGGCTTGTTAGGACATCGAACTCAGCAACCACCCAAGCGGCATAGGATGGGTTCAGACCGGTGGAGATCAGACGAGGAGGATCCGGAACGGTACCGAAGAGATAACCATCTAACTTATGTTCTCAAATAATTGGGAGAATGGTGTATTTACACAGCAAGAAATTTTTGGGAGAAAATTTGACATTGTAAACCTGATTTAGATGACTAGTGAAGGATGCCGAAGGCAGAGTAAGGGAAGATGGTGATCGAAAAACCGATGGAACTGGTGGGAACTTGATGGGAGTCAACTTCACTGCACTTTTGTATGTGATCTAGCCCCCGTTTATCACTTTATTGGCATGTTTTGGGTAGATTTAGACCTGTTTGAGAGTAATATCGAGAGTTATACGCACGGGGAGTTAAACTGTCATAACGATAGGGAACTCTGCCTTTTTGATGATATTTCACTCTTTTCCGAGCACTTTTGTCTTGCGGAATTACGCGTGGTGTTTGTTCGTCTATGTTATTGTAGGACCTAGGTGACTCGAGGACCCGGAAGGCGATGTTTTGGACTAAGGGACATGTTCGTGGCACGAGATTTGGATGAAAGTGGAAGAAAAGCTAAGTTTGGAGTGGAGACAAGGCAAACGGGCGTTTGCCATACCCCATACGGGCGTCTGCAGTAAGGCCACCTCAAACGGGCATTTGGCAAAGGCAGACGGGCGTCCACAGAATTAAAATATCATTCAGAAAGTTGGGTTTTCAGCTGAACGGGCGTCCAAATGACCCCCCAAACGGGTGTTTGAGTAGGTTTAGCCCAATTCAAGAAGCTCATACAACACAAACGAGCGTCCAGGGTTTCCAGACGGGCGTTTGGCCCTCAAGTCATGATTCACCAGACGGGCGTTCAGAGAAATGCAAACGCCCGTCCACTGAAGACGAAACCCTAATATCTTCATATTCTCCAGGCAGACGGGCGTTCGACATGACCTGGACAGGCGTTCGTGACCGACAGCAGCAGATTTTGACCTACTCTATAAATACGCAACTCATTCATCCCCTACTCATGTTTGGCCGACTTTAGACTTCTCTTGAGCGATTTTGGTGCGATTTTAGTGTAGATTAAACACCTTTTGATCCTTTGATTCCCTAGATTACTTCCTTTGATTCTACACATCTTTTATAGCTTAGATTTGCATTACAAGATCAAAGATTCAACTTTTTTTAGGTGCAACTATTTCTTCATATTTTCTGGATCTGTTTTTCAGCAGTTATATGGTAATGACGTTTCTTTTATTTATCGTCTTTAGTTCAATTTCCGTTCTTTATTCCGTTATTAGCCTAATTATGAGTAGCTAATTGCATGTGTAGTCGAATTATGTGAAAGCGAGCGAAAACCCTAAGGGAGTTGTGTAGTGCGTAATTTCATGTTTAAACGATTAATCCATGTCCTAAAACTTATTTTAACTCCTTTGAATTAGATTGATCACCTAGTTCACTGTCACACATCAAACTTACAGATGCATTTTGCGGTGAGATGTGGGATAAGGGGTTTTAGGATCGTTGCGTAGATTCGGCCTAGTTGTTAGGCCCGTTTCCAATACAGAGGTTTGTCATCGTTGTTCGAGCAACTCTAAAGCTTATCATGTTAGGTTAATCGGTTTTCTAAAGGGAGAATTAATTAACTTCACATAGGGTGGTTAGATCGAGTTGTTCAGTATAATCGCTAGAATTAGGAGTTGGCACCCGTGGATGTCGTTAAACTATATTGGATAGGTAGGTCGGTTAAGACACGGTTCCCGTTAAGTCTTTCCTTAGGGGTGAAAGTAGCTCGTGGGATCATAGTTCGACTATACCCTTTAATACCTAGAAGTTAACTCATTAGTATAATCTTTACTTTTGCATTAGTATAATTCTCTCCACCATTATTTTGACCTGAACTGAGTTCTAAGTCGACTTTGGTACTTGAACATTACTCCCTGTGGATTCGACCTTGAGACCACTATACTACCGTTGACCCGATACTCTGTCGGTCAAAGTTAGCGGTTAGTTATTTTGCTATCAAGAATTTTGGCGCCGTTGCCGGGGAGTATATGGTGAATATCTTGCAAGTTGACTGAAAGCTTGGGCTTAGGTCGTTTTATTTTTTTTTCTTTTTTTTCTTTTTTTTTTCTTGATGGAGTTCGTATATTGAAGCGTCACACCACCTATTGCTGTGGTGGTGGTGACGAGATAATTTGATTGTGTGGTGTTGTTTTATGAGATCTTGCAATGTAAGCTACAATGGATAGAGCCTCACCTCCACACTACCAAACCTGAACAACAAGGGATGACAATGAACCAATATGCACAACAATGGTATGCGCCTCAACCTATATATCGACGAGAGTAACCGAGTTCTTGGGATTATCGGTGCCCTAGTGCAAACCGAGAATCAATACTACGGTTATTCGAATGGAAACGAATGGACGAGTTTGGTGGGAACGGGCATGATTGGAATCGGGGAATGGGATTGGTGATTTTCAACCAGTGCAACAATATCAACCGGTTCAGCAGAATTGCCAGAACTTTAAACCGGAGTTCAACCAAGCGAATGTCAACCGAGTGCTGCAAATGCTAAGGGATGAAGGGTATCAAGACCATGTTTCCCAACAACTCCTGCAACAACTTATACAGCAGCAGCAGAGTCAGTATGACCATTCCGTATCTCAACCGCAAGAGGAATACGAGATTGATCCCGGACATGCTGAAGAAGAACGGGAAGTTGAGATAATAGAGGAGCTGGCAGAGAGGGTTTCTGTGGCGAAAGTCGAGAGAGTATGGATACACCATAGTTCTGCCTGGGAGAAGTGGATGGATGAGTTGCAGAGGGAGATCACGGAATCTATGGATCGGATTTGGGCACTCCACCGAAGGAGTGTGCGCGGTGAGTATAGAACCTCCACGACTAGAGCATAATGGGCACGTAGGAAGAACATGTTGCTAGACATATCCAAGGATCTCCTCTCGCTTAAGGAAGCCCGGGAGTTAGAACATGAAAAAGAGGCTTGTGTACATGAGGTGAATAAGGTTGCAGAGGAAGCGGACAGTGAAGAAGTTCAGGTGGAGAGTGAGGTTGATGAATCGGTTAGTGGTAGAGAGCTAGGAGTTGCCCAACCAAAGAAAGCAGCAGAGCGAGAGAGGATGGAAACTGAGTTGAAATCTATGCAAAAGGAGTTAGCTGCTGTTCAGAGGATCTCGCGATTTTTAGGATGGATCAAGTGACAGAGTTGGGATTGCCCATAGCACCATCACATTCTATTGAAATATCTGATGATACCTTGGTGGAGTGTACAGTGGGGCCGACTATTGTTTTGAGTGAGCAAGAAATCTTTGGTAATGAAACGCTCTGGGATGAAGAAGAACTGCAAGATTTTGAGATGGAAGCGGTGCAACTGTTGTCTACTACACCGCCTTCCCATGATATACAAAATGATGACTTGACAGAGGGTATGGTAGATTCGATCGTGGTCGTCGATTATACGGAGATCGAGACTAAGGAGATGTTGGGATCGCTCATTCTATCGTCAAGCTCACTTGTGGATCGAGATCAAGTTGATGAGCCACTAAAATTGAAGCCACCGGATGGATTGGTGATTCCTGATACGATGGTCCCGGATTACTTCACTCATCCACCTTGTGATGATGAGTATTATGAGATCAAGTTTTCACTCCCTCCGGTGAATGCGGCTCAAAGAAGTGTGAGAAAGAGACCACATTGGGAAGAGGTAGCATCGAGAGCCACGAGAGGTAAGTTTTTAGACAATTCAATTTCCATGGTTCTCGCTTTGTTCACTTTTCTCAAGCTATTGGTCTTCTTGAGTCTAGATTTTGGTTGACGAATTTTGATGCTTATGTGATGAGTGTATGTTTGAGATGTTTTGAGTCATTTATGATTTGAGTTTGTTAAGTGCCATATGGTCGAGCCAACGACGTAAAACACAGGTGCTTGTGGGAGGCAACCCACCATTTTTCTTTATTTGTTTAGATCTTATTGCGACCCTGAGAGGATATTTTACCCCCGATTCTTGTTTTTGACATGCATGCTATAGCCGATATTTTCTTTATATATACATCTCCATGTTTGTGTTACCTACACTTAAGGTTTCGGCCTTTCGTTGTAGAGAATTCTTTGTGTTTACTTTGTAGCACAGGCACCCTGGGAGATACATTTGCGGTTGTTGCATTGCATTGCATTGGATGAGCTTTGCCGACACTTCAGCTAAGTGTTTTTCCTTTCTCACTCACACACTGAGGACAGTGCTTCATTCGAAGTGGGGGGTGGAGACGACTTAGCTTTATTGTTTCGATTGATAAATGTGCCATTAATTGTGATATGCTTAGTTAATGTCCGTTTTCGAGTCAGTTTGTGGCTTAAAATTTTAAAACTTTTCACGATTTGACACCGCGTTATATGCATGTTTCTCACGATGGATTTGGTAGATGTCTTAGTAGTCGAGTAATGTATGCCGGGCGATTTTATTTTGTCATGATACGAACCCTTTCGAATGCATGTAGACCTTGGTCATACTTAGTCTGGTTGCTATACACACTTATACCACTAGTTTCGAGGCGAAATAGAAAGGTTGACCTGGGCCGGATACGGGATGAGAGTCATGGCGCTTCTTTGACCTAGCCAGAGCCAAATAAGCCAAGATCCCAACATTATACCCTCGTAACCCCTCTAAGCCTTGATAGGACGGTCTGGCCACCGTCCGAAATGAGCCGTTTTGGTTACTTAGCCTGTATTACCCTAACCCTGAGCTTTATTATTGGTCACATTTCCTTTAATCACCCTACGAGTGGACTTAAAGTTACTTCAGACACATTCGCTAAAGCAAGTGTGGGGTGGGAGTTGGTGCGTGCTTCGAGAGGAGTTAGTGAGTACGAGCTAGTATATGAAGGAGAGGAGCTCGAGGAATGTCTCGTGAGGCTTGTGGTTCGAAAAAAAAAAGAGAAAAATAAAGTTGGAAAAAAAAAAGGAAAAAAATGAAAAACAATGAAAAAAAGAGAAAGTTTGAATAAAGTTGGAAACAAGGTCAAGGGAGGATGTATTGAGTAGATGACAGTATGATGTTAAAGTTGTGGTTGTTTATCAATGAGTATACAAAGAATCGAAAGAGTTTTGGTGTGGTTTAGTATGTTTTCAAAGCAAGAATACACGAAATGATTAGGTTCACTCGTGTTTTTCCTCTTTCTCCAGTCCCAAAATTTCCTTTCGATTAACCCCATCCCGAGCTTGACATTATAACCCTTCAAGTCCTACTTGACTGTATTTAGCCTCGGTTGCCTCGATTAGTTGAGATCCTAGCCCGGTATGAGCTGCGTGTAGTCATTTGGCCGGTATTCAAAGCCGGTGATCATTTTGAGTGTAGCCCTCAGTCTATATCACACACACTTCGTTTTCGTGGTAAGATAGAGTCAAGCGGTGTACGTTCGGTGTCTGCTTTACTTTTGCCTTGATGTCGTGAGCGCTATGCATGTGTCATAAAGTTGATCCCATGGTCTATTTTAGAGCGCCTAATTTACTCGAGGACAAGCAAAGGCTAAGTGTGGGGTAGTTGATGGGAGTCAACTTCACTGCACATTTGTATGTGATCTAGACCCCGTTTATCACTTTATTGGCATGTTTTGGGTAGATTTAGACCTGTTTGAGAGTAATATCGAGAGTTATACGCACGGGGAGTTAAACTGTCATAACGATAGGGAACTCCGCCTTTTTGATGATATTTCACTCTTTTCCGAGCACTTTTGTCTTGCGGAATTACGCGTGGTGTTTGTTCGTCTATGTTATTGTAGGACCTAGGTGACTCGAGGACCCGGAAGGCAATGTTTTGGACTAAGGGACATGTTCGTGGCACGAGAGTTGGATGAAAATGGAAGAAAAGCTAAGTTTGGAGTGGAGACAAGGCAAACGGGCGTTTGCCATACCCCAGACGGGCGTCTGCAGTAAGGCCACCTCAAACGGGTGTTTGGCAAAGGCAGACGGGTGTCCATAGAATTAAAACATCATTCAGAAAGTAGGTTCAGCCCGATTCAAGAAGCTCATACAACACAAACGAGCGTCCAGGGTTTCCAGACGGGTGTTTGGCCCTCAAGTCATGATTCACCAGACGGGCGTTCAGAGAAATTCAAACGCCCGTCCACTGAAGACGAAACCCTAATATCTTCATATTCTCCAGGCAGACGGGCGTTTGACATGACCCGGACGGGCGTTCGTGACCGACAGCAGCAGATTTCGACCTACTCTATAAATACGTAGCTCATTCAGCCCATACTCATGTTTGGCCGACTTTAGACTTCTCTTGAGCTATTTTGGTGCAATTTTAGTGTAGATTAAACACCCTTTGATCTTTTGATTTCCTAGATAACTTCCTTTGATTCTACACATCTTTTATAGCTTAGATTTGCATTACAAGATCAAAGATTCAACTTTTTTTGGGTGCAACTATTTCTTCATATTTTCTGGATCTGTTTTTCAGCAGTTATATGGTAATGACGTTTCTTTTATTTATTGTCTTTAGTTCAATTTCCGTTCTTTATTCCGTTATTAGCATAATTATGAGTAGCTAATTGCATGTGTAGTCGAATTGTGTGAAAGCGAGCGAAAACCCTAAGGGAGATGAGATTGGGAGTTGTGTACTGTGTAATTTCATGTTTAAATGATTAATCCACGTCCTAAAACTTATTTTAACGCCTTTGAATTAGATTGATCACCTATTTCACTGTCACACACATCAAACTTACAGATGCATTTTGCGGTGAGATGTGGGATAAGGGGTTTTAGGATCGTTGCGTAGATTCGGCCTAAATGTTAGGTCCGTTTCCAATACAGAGGTTTGTCATCGTTGTTCGAGCGACTCTAGAGCTTATCATGTTAGGTTAATCGGTTTTCTAAAGGGAGAATTAATTAACTTCACATAGGGTGGTTAGATCGAGTTGTTCAGTCTAATCGCTAGAATTAGGAATTGGCACCCGTGGATGTCGTTAAACTACATTGGATTGGTAGGTCGGTTAAGACACGCTTCCCGTTAAGTCTTTCCTTAGGGGTGAAAGTAGCTCGTGGGATCATAGTTCGACTATACCCTTTAATACCTAGAAGTTAACTCATTAGTATAATCTTTACTTTTGCATTAGTATAATACTCTCCACCATTATTTTGACCTGAACTAAGTTCTAAGTCGACTTTGGTACTTGAACATTACACCCTGTGGATTCGACCTTGAGACCACTATACTACCGTTGACCCGATACTCTGTCGGTCAAAGTTAGCGGTTAGTTATTTTGCTATCAGAACTCAGATCAACGGAAGAAGTTTGGATCTTCATCAGAACTGGTAAACGACGGTAGTGTGGGAGTGGGAATCTCACGATAGAAGGATGGTGACGAAGTATTTGAAGGAAGAGCGGCATTGGAAGCTACAATCACCGGTGGTGTCGGTTGGTGATGGCAAAAATAGTGACAGTCCAACTTTGATCGGCAGAGTACCGGGTCTGAAGTACTATAGAGGTGAGCAAGGTCGTATCCCATGAGGAATTTATCGAATACCAAAGTCGTTTTTGGATTTAGTTTAGGTTAACCAAGATGTTTCAAGTTTAATTACACTCAAACAAAATACAAACTAAAGATACTAAAGAGAGAAAGAGACATAGCCAAACTATGATCCAATTGATTATTTTCGCCCCTCTAATTGATTAGCTCGGGAATGGGATTAACCAACCTACCAACCTATACTTATATCGACTCATTCATGGGTGCAAACTCCTAAGCTAGTGTAAGACGCCATGCAACAATCGAACACCCTTTGCCCGGTTCAACAGTCCGCCTTTAAGAATTTAATTGACCGAAACAAGATTAACGCGCTAGAGTTGACCGATTTCACAACCGATTGAACCTCACTCCCTAATCAATCTAAATAACTCAGTTGATTATAAGGAATGATCTTAAAACCCCTTTTCCCACACCCCTTCGCAACATACATTTATAAAAGTGTTTGTTAATGAACTAGGTGTACAGTCTAATTCAAGCATTGATAACAAGTTTTAAGACATGAATTCGTCAATATAACAACAACTAAACACTACTCATTCCCAATTTCATCAATTAGAGGGTGATTTCTTCAATCTTCACATAATTTGGCTATGAAAAGTTTAGCTACTCATAATAAAACTAAAAACAACAATCAAAGATAGAATTAAAGCCATAAATGAAATAGAAACTGAAATTGATTACCAAAATCGTAGAGAATCGGAGTTTACATCAAGTTTTTCCAACACCCATGTCAATTGGTGAAGAAGAAGACACAAAATGAGAAAATCCAAGAGTAGAGTGGAAATGTTAGCTAGAATGTAAGCTAGATTGTGTTTAATTTAAGTAAAAGAGTGAAAGAAGAGCAAATCTAAGGGAGAAACGTGATGAAAATCGACCTAAGGGAGTCCTAATTAAGTCTAGGTATGAGTTCATATCAAATGAGGGTGAAAAATCTATTTAAAAGCGCCCAAAAATGTGCAGATAAAGCAGTTTTGCGTGCCCCAAAGTCCTCGGCGCGCGCTGAAGCTGTTATGTGACTTTCTGTGGTCTCTGTTCTACTTTGGCGTGCCCCAAAGTCTTCGGCACGCGCCAAAAATCTGGACTGATACACTTTCAGTAATCTGGCAATATCTTTGCGCGTAGATCTCCGATTTGAGTGATTCAAAATGCGTTGGAAAGCTCATTCAATTATCTACAACTTTCATGAAGACCACAAGTCCATAAAATGCATGTATCTGGGAGAAAATTGCAGATAAAGTGAACAAATGGTAAAAGCACCAACCACCTTTGATCCGTTTCCATCCCCGGGCTTCGGTTTCGCCATTCTAAGTCTCATGCCTCATCTTCCGGGCTTACGAGTCCCCTATTTCCTGCATTTCCATAGCACAATATACTAAGCATAATCCCGCAAGATAAATAGGGCTCGAATAGGGCCAAAACACCGTAAAATGATAAGGTTTTCCATCAATTTGATGGATTACCTCTAAGTAAGTGCTCAAAGCGATTTTACCCTATAATCGGTCTAAAACCACCCAAAACAAACCAAGAGTGTCATAATCGGGGGTTAAAACATGCACCAAAACATACTAAATACTCTCATCAGTTGGCCACCAGTGGTGGCTGCGAAGCTGGTCATACCTTCTTATACCAAGTGGAGAATTTAACAAAACATAGTAATTAATAGACTTAGGGTTTTAAACAAAGGATATACCAAATACATCATAGTCAAAACCAATCTAAGAGCTAAAACAAACACAAGTGTTCCAATCACAGCCATACACATGTACAACAACTAATACGACTTTACTTAGATATGTGAACAGAAATAGAAATATGTAAAAAGAACCTTGTAATTCCTTTTTTTGGTAAAAATGACAAGTTTTTAGTACACTGCGATTTTAAATTCTCTCTTCTACATAATTACCAAAAATGAATATATAATTTAATCTAAGCGTAAAAAGTTTTTTCATCATATATCATTTGATATTCTTTCAACATAATTTTTGTTAAAAAACAACGAAACAGTGAAACAATGTAACAGTGGATTTGATGTTTATTTCACCGTAAAACGTTGTAACGAACAAAGGATTTGTGCTTATCACTCCATTTATTTTTCCACTGTCCTACTTTCAACGGTGTACAAGAGTTGCTCCAGGTATTAATTGTATGGCATTCTTATTGGCATTAGATAGAATCTACTCGTCGGGGCATCAGAGTGACGACCTCTCCAGAGTTGAATTTTATAAGATTAAAATTTGACTTTGGAAATTGAAATCAAAATTCGAGCTTTTCAGAGTTGAAATTCGCCGAAAATGCGGTGTCCAGAGTGATTCGGTGTTGTGCCAATAACATTGTCTTAATTGTATTTGTGTTTTTCTTTCCAAATAATGTGTTTTCTATCATTTTAGTTCATTTATTTTCTGATGGTGCCCTTGTGATACCCCGTACTCTCACGAATGAGATTACGTCCTTTCGGGTATTTATTGTGTATCATTTCATATCTCTACTTTTTTATATTAAAGATTAAGAGTTGGGACATTATTGGAAATATTTTAAATGACATTTTAACACCACACCACCCCTTTTACCCAACACCTCACGTCCTCACCCCACCACCCAAGTATAACCCCCTAACACTGAACAACACCTACACACCACCCAAGCATAACCCTCTAACCACCATCATCCCATCATTTCATTTCACCTCATTCTTGTCTTGCATGCTAGAACATAGTGAGAGAAAAGGAAAGAAAAGTGAGAAAGAAAATATTGAAGAAGAAGGATTTCTTCTTTGATCTTGTAATTGTTGAATCACCATCTTTTGCAAAAACATGAAAACATGTTATTACTGTTGAATTACCATTTCTTCGAGTAACTTACGTTCATATAGAGGTAGTAACTTACGTTCATGAGTTTATTATATAGTTTTTGAGAGAGTAGATCCCTACCCTTGGAACATTAATTTCTTTTTTGGAAGGCAATATTTTTGGTCAATGCTGAACCCCTATTTGCTCCCTGCAAAATACTTTTGGTTCAGTATTGGTCAAACCCAGGACGGCTTAACTGGTTCTATGGGATTACTATTAAGTCTTAAATAGCTCACCACAGTGTTAGTGTCCAACTCGTTTTGGTTCAATTTACAAATGGTTCAACAAAATTCACAGCGTAAAGAGCCCTATTACCGGCCTTAAGTGTGATATCCCACATCGGTAAATTAAGTGAATGCTCACCCCCATATAAGTGTGAGACATAAAGGTCTTGTCAACTCGGGTTAGCCCTTTTAGACCAAGCGAGGACGGCGGTCTAAGCAGTTGACCGGACATTTATGACTCATATAGCGCTACAGGCCCGGGGTCTGGGGGCGTTACAGAATGGTATTCAGAGCCGACTATCAGACGGAACTATGCGCTGCACCGTACAAGAAGACGGTGTAAGGATGGCCTCTAGTTACCTCCGGTAGGGACGATCCGGGAACAGTCTCGGCCGTCCTGGCGAGGACGCCAGTCCCTTATAAGGGGGGGAGAATGTGATATCCCACATCGGTAAATTAAGTGAATGCTCACCCCCATATAAGTGTGAGACATAAAGGTCTTGTCAACTCGGGTTAGCCCTTTTAGACCAAGCGAGGACGGCGGTCTAAGCAGTTGACCGGACATTTATGACTCATATAGCGCTACAGGCCCGGGGTCTGGGGGCGTTACATTAAGTGGCAACCCTGGTGGCACAAAGTGAATTGCGTTAACAAAACACATAAACCGAACCAATTCTGAGTTATAGCACTTGGGTTAAATCAGTGTAGTTATTACACATGATTTTGAAATTCAAATTCAACTAATGAGCTAACTTAATGAGAGTCCTATTGCTTAAGGTTTTCACATGCCCTCTAGGCTATAAATACGCTAGGATAGTAATAAGGATTGCACCAACTCAGAATTATCTTTCTTGAGCAATCCTACATTCCATAAACACTTAAAGTATTTCTCCTTTTTGGTGTCTATTTTGAACTGAAGTTGGAGTATGATTCTAGCATTGGCTATTGAGAAGAAGTGGCTCTGATCAATAGCTAAGTGTAGAATCCCTGCAATTGAGGTTTTGTGTTCATGTGTGCTAGGTAACACTTAACTCAATTTAGCTTTCAATTTTCGTGTTTTTGAATGTTATGTTGATTGCATGTTTTAAGCATTACAGTAGTCTTGCGTCTTGATACTGGTTTTGGGTAGGTTCTGAGTGCGTTCATTGTGTGAACTTTGATTTAGGAGGATAATCCTAAATTGATCATTGTAGTGGACAACAGTTTGTCTGGTCTGAAGTACCAAGTCAAGACTGCCCAGTGGGGTTGCAATGTCTATACTTTGAGTCTAATTTGGATCATCACCTTAAGTCTCAGTTCTGTACTTTGACAGAAGTCCTGTTGTGTTGTGATTCTAGTCTCTGTGCTTGTTGTGAATCCTTGTTGACTGTTAAGTCTGTCTAATCAAGGCCCTAGTAAGTGGTGGTTACAGGACACATTAGTCTGAAGTGCTAGTGGTGTCTGCCTTGTGTTGAAAAAGGTTGTAGACCTGCACTTACTGTAAGTGGTTTGACATACAGATTCTTAGGTCTTCATTGGTTCTGTTGTTTAGTCTTGATTGATCCCCCATAAACTGCTGGTTCTAATTTTGAGCATCATCATACACCTCGGTGTTGTTGTTATTCAAATTTGGAACACCCCTTGTATGTTTCTGTTTTGTGCAAGTCAGTCTGCCTACCTGCTGTTTGTTGCTTTACTCTTGTTGCACCTGTCTTGCTGCATCTGCTGTTGTTAAAGCCTGATATAGCTGCTGTACCAACTTGTAATAGTTTAGGTATCAAGTGTAGATTGTTGAACCTGTATTCAGCATTTGTAACATCAGGTCTGATAATCCGTTCTTTTGGATTAGATTATCATTCCAAGTGTTAGCTGGCAGTTCAGCTCTAGTTTGTATATCAAAATCGTTCATATACATGTTGTAATTCTTGCTAGCTGAACTTGTCATATTTAATTTGCTGAGTTTGTGAAATAGTTTAAATTGTTGTTAAACTCAGCTTGTAATAGAAAGCTTGCTGTTTTTGGAATTTGTTGTACTAGCTGAACACTTATTGAACCTGCACATCTAGTCTGTTCTTGTTAGTTGTACTTTACACTTAATCTGCTTCTGTTTCAGCAGCATATTGTTCTTATAGCCTGAACTTAAGTTGTACTTGCTGTGTTGATCATTAGTTCAGTAATATATATATATATATATATATACAATACAAGATTTATTAAGTTTCACTTGAGCATCTATTTTATATATTGTTTGAAACTGAGTATGTTTGTTTAATCAATCTAATCTCAATGTTGCAACCTTCTGTTGTTTCCTTGCTTTGATCAAATTTGAACCAAGCTTGCAGTATGCCGTATTAGTTTCTTACTTTCGTACAAGTTTGCTAAACCTATCTTTGTTATATATCTATTTGGCTATATAGTGTTCATTTAAGTTGTTTATTTAATATATCTCGGTTGTGGAACATTGTTTGAGCACATAAAAATTAATTATCCTTGATCACGTAACACAAGCGAATAGTTTATTAAGTGAGCTTGCGCATTTAATTTCGATCTAGTACTTGTGTTGTTTTCTAAAAGAGTTTTAAAATTCCACACACTCTATTCACCCCCTCTAGAGTGTGTATGCGCATTGTCGATCCAACATCCTGTTCCAATCCGACAAGGAACCATTGAAGACGATCTTGTACCTGTAATTTCAAAAATTGCCGGCCAAGGCACAGTTGCAGCCGTTACAGGAACACGTTGGCAAAGTAATCAGCATGATCAATTCGTCTCAAATTTTTCTTAGCCGTCTGAAATATGAGGCAGTGACGAACCCAGAAAAAAATCTCAATGGGGGCACCGGAATAAATTTGAAAGACTAGTGGGGGCATCAATAGTGTTTTTACATTTTTTACCTATAAAAACACGTCGATTTTCGGATCTCAGTGGGGCCAAGCACCCCCCTATTTGCAGCTGGGTCCGTCCCTGATATGAGGCAATCGATTCGATTCAGTTTTACCTTTTTTGCACTCGGCCAACGATGATTTCGATTGACAAATTCGGGCTAAATTATAATTTTCGTCCTGTAACTGGACACGTTTTGTAATTTTGGTCCTGGTTTTTCTCCGGCGACAATTTCAGTCATATAAGTGGTCTTTTTTTTGCAAAAATACTCATGAAGGCTGGAAAATGCTTACTGTACTTATTTTCCGACCAAAAATTGACACATAAGCATTTTTTTTTGCAAAGAATGAAATGTTGTAATTGGGAGGATTCGAACCTGCAATCTAAGACTAAAAGTCTAGACATTTCTCCATTCGAGTTACAGCAACATAGGTGATTTAAAGAACAACACACAATTTTTAAAGACATGTTCAGTATAAAAATATTATAGAAAATCTAATAGTACAAACAATTTTATTTTTAAAAAAAAAGTATATATATATATATAGTATTCGTTATACGTGGTGATAAATTTATTGAATGTTTATTTTAAGTAATATTGGAGGTTCTTAATATTTTTATTTTTTTATGTATAATATATATTGTATAATACATGTGACTTAATATATGCTTGTTTTTTTATATCAAATTTGTTGATTAAGACGGTTATGACAACGAAAAAAATACAGCTAGATCATATGGTTTTCGAGCATTGAAGTATCGGGTACTAGTACCACTACTTAATATATGTTATTTTTTATCATATTAGTTTCTTTCACTACTAGTACCCTTCAATGCTGGAAAACCATATGATCTAGCTGCATTTTTTGTTGTTGTTATAACCGTCTTAATCAACTAATTTGATATTAAAAAAGCATATATTAAGTCACATGCATTATACAATATATATTATACATAAAAAATAAAATTAAGAACCTCATATATTACTTAGAATAAACATTCAATAAATTTATCACCGCATATAACGAATACTATATATATATATATATATATATATATATATATATATATATATATATATATATATATATATATATATACACTTTTAAAAATAAAAATAAAATTGTATGTACTATTAGATTCTCTATAATATTTTTATACCGAACATGTCTTTAAAAATATGTTGTTCATTAAATCACATACGTGGTTTTGTAGCTTGGATGGAGAAGTGTCTAGAATTTTAGTCTTAGGTTGCAGGTTCGAAATGCTTATGTGTCAATTTGTGCTGACGTGGAAGGATGGCGTGTCAATTTGGGATGACATGGCAATTTTTTTGGCCGGAAAATGTATACAGTCAGCATTTTCCGGCCATCAGAACTATGTTTGCAAAAAAAAGACCACTTATAGGATTGAAATTGTCGTCGGAATAAACCAGGACCAAAATTGCAAAACGTATCCAGTTACGGACGAAAATTGTAATTTAGCCGAAAAATTCGAGTCTCCTTCACAACGCAGAATCGAGCCTTCAATGCCAACCACAATTTGCGAGCATCCTCATAGTATGAAAGAGTTGATCAAATCGATGGCTCGATTGTGTTCATCAACTATGATAGCAACATGAATTGAACCGTGTACCAATCCTCCAATTTTCTGGCTTCGGTAGGCTTCTCGATCGTCCCTTCCAAGAATCCGAATTTTCATTTTGTTCTCAATGCCGTGCATATGGCACGGGACCACTCATCATAATTTTCACCCTCAGTTGAACTGTGGTGATGAGGTTCCCCGGATTGTCATTTGATCCGAGGAAGAAAGCATCATTCTTCTTTTCATCAACCATGGGTAGGATTTAGGGAGGAAGACGACTTCTTCCTGTTCACGTGAATTTTTTCTCTTTTTATTTTTATTTTATGGCTTTGATATCATGCTAATTTTCACGGTGTAAAAGTCTTTCCTTTCATTCTCCGTCCCAATGAATAAGTCCGTTATTTATCCTAAAATAAGATAACCAATTAATCATTGATTATATTTTTCTATATTTACCCCTCATTTATTATATACTCCCCACTTTTCATTAATTCGCATTAATAACTCATCGAATGTCATTTTAGTCTTTTTCATCAAAATTAATATCACATTACCAATTTAATCAATTTTCTTAATATGTATGAAAAAATCCAAATGACTTATATTTTGGGACTACGAAAGTATAAACGGTCGAAACTACCCTTATCAACTAATTAGAATTAAATGTCAATAATATATATCGTAATAGCTTTTTTCTTTTTTTTTCTTTTTTGGCATTTATATATCGTAATAGCTATCTCTGGTTTTAGTTTTAATATTAGGGAATATTAGGTTTTAGTCCACTTTCAGTCTTGTATATAAATTTTAATCCACTTTATATTTTTTTTGTTGATTTAAGGACAAAACATTTTCCTTCGGACTATTTTACCCTTTAATTAATCCTTAATGTTATAATCCAGCTCCGTCCCTTTTCCGACGCCCTTTTCGGCTTCTACCGCTGCTACGACGACTTCCAAACTCACAGGGATGAAATGAAATCTGCAATTGATTTCAAATTAGCTAGCAGAGTTTCCGAAGCTGGCCCCTTGCTTTTTGTGGTCGTTTCAGCATCCTGTCTTGAAGTCGAAGATATCGAGTGCATCTGCCTGAAAGATTCAATTTTTTTTTGAGTGGAAGATTCAATTTTTAAACTTCTTTTTTCGCATCTTCAGAGTAGGCTCATCCATTAAGATTGGAGATTGCAATAAACAGAGAATTTATCTACCTTGGTAAGGTCTTCTTGAACATGGTATTCTTTTTTCAAGTATTCTAAGTGATATTGATTTTGGAGTTTGGAGTTTGTGTTTTTGGTATTATGCAGCTATGATGATTCATGAAAAGATTTTCATGTTCATTTAAATTGTTCTTGATCATATCTATTTGCCTCCACACTTGCACTTCTACACTTAGTGTTACGCACTTTTCTTGAATCGATTTACCCTTGCACCATTGCACCTTGAATATATTCTTTGGATCATCTACTTGCCTTTTGTGCAATCTGTTGTGTTGATATTCGTGGTCTTCGACTTGCTACCTTCTTGAGTCTTGGGCTGAATCTGCTACATATCCCGTTGCTAAGTCTCGCTTGAATCATCATTGATTTGTGTACCTGTGTTTGTTCCATAAAGCCTTTTTGTAATCTGCCATAAATCTGTCTTGGTAAGCTTGGGTGATCCTGTTAATCTTTTTGTATCTTTAGTTTGTTAAGTATCGTAATTTATTTACACTTGTTGTATCTTGTTCTCGAATTTGTATTAATTTTGGTTGAGATACAATTTGTGTAATCTCGCTCTTGTAATGTTTTTTGCAAGTTCAATTGTTTTCGACTTGGTGGTTTATTCACCGATCATAAACCAACTTGTTATCAAGTATTCTAAGTGATATTGTTTAGCATTTCTTCTCGTTTGAATCTGTTTTGTAAACAACAGCCTTGTTTTATAAACAACAGTTTTCTAATAGACTAGTGTTACTTTGTTGGTGTGTTACTGTGTTACTGTGTTACTTTGTTACTTTGTATTCGTGTTACGTATTCTTGTGTCATTTTCAGTCCGAATATCCAGAATCTTATCTGAGTAGATCACCATGGTTTTCTGATTTATGTTTAGTAGCTAAAAAATTGTGATTTTTGTGTTTCTGAAGCTTTTCACATTGTGTGTTGTGGAACTTTGATGAACTAGTTCCCAATTTTTATTTTTTTAAAATAAATTAGGTTGAACTAGCGTTATTTTATCAGGCATCATCAGTTAACGTTTCTAATTATGATTGAGTGTACTTCAGAGCAAACTTTGAGAATTATGACTTGACTACTCTAAAGTGATATATATTTCTTTTAAGTAATAATTAACAATTAATTTTAGGTCACTTGTTCTTCTACAGTTTTATTCATGTTTCAGATTTGTTTGTGTTCTTTTACTGATTGATCTTAGTTGAATGGATTTGTTTATGTAGGTCAAGGTTAGATGATGCTTTCAGACCCTATTGTTTACCTAATCTGTGAAAGAAGTCCAATTTTCAAATGAATTCAGAAAGGCATTATGTGTGTGGAGAATAAATTTGGGGTGGAAAGAATGTGTTATCGGCTCTCATTTCTTGTCCCACCTTGTTTTGAAGATTCAAATCTCACCGATTCAAGTTTTCTCCGTTACGACGCTCACGGTTCTTTACCTTTGATTTGTAGTAGCTTTTCAAACGAGAAAGATGCAATGAACCAATACATTGTACATATCTTTTAGAATATTTGAGCTAATACACCATTTCGTGTCCGAGTGCTATTTCGTTTGTAACCTTTTTAATGAAAGTAAAAGCTGTTTTATATCTTGTACCAATTTATATACTTGTTACATCCTACTATCGAGTTTCTTCACATACATGTATACAAAATTTGCACACATACTAAAACCGCAAAATGCACTCGGACACAAAAATTATGGAATATCACCACACATTATGTGTGTTACTGTGTTACTGTGTTACTGTGTTACGGTGTTACTGTGTTAGTGTAAACGTTGCGATAAAATTTGGCTTTTAAATACTACGTCGAAAAGGTATCAAATGAGGTCTCAAAATGAAGATAAAAAAAATATGAACTTTGGTGAAACAATTTTGATGATCGGTGTTCTAAATCAAAAGTTACGGTCGTTTATAAGAAAAACGCTCCGGTTAATGCAAATATTTTTTCGGCTTTCAAAATTTACGTCGGAAAGGTATCGTATTTGGGCTCAAATTAAAGAGCAAAAAAAAAAGAATTTTGGTGAAAAAATTTCGATGATCGGAGTTATAAATCAAAAGTTACGGGTGTTTGAAAAAAAAAAAAAAAAAAATCAAACATGGGGGCTGGGAGCCTGGGAAGCGGAAGCAAGTGAAGATATGCGCGCTGCTTTATTAAAAGGGGTATTTTTGTCCGTATGAATTTTTTTTTTTATCGCTTTTCTGTTAAAAAAAAAATTGTGTGTCCTATTTATTCATTTTGTAAATATTTTTGTCCTTTTCCCTCAATCCCCCTTAATATTATGCAAAATGTAATTTTTTTTAAGCCAAAATTGTGAATCTTGATAAGTACTAGAAGACAGGAAAATAAAAATGAAGTACTAGAAGAAAAGAATATGGACGACGAGGCGTTAACTTCTATAGCGAGTATATTCAACGCTTGAGTGTGTAATAAAAAAATCAACAACCGCTCTACATTAACAAATTTTTAAAATTTAAATCTGTAAGTCTCGTGACATGACCTAGTGATAGAGAGATTGAGTGCACGTGTAACGGCAGCTGGACCTGGAACTGAAGTTTGCAGGTTTGAACACAGTTTAAGGGCGATTTTTTCAGTTGTTTGGTAACAAGCCTATGACTTTAGCTGAAGTGTGCAGATTCGAACAACGTAAAGAGGATGTAATATCCCGAATTTTCGAAAAAGACAGACGTGTTTTTTTATGAAAAAAAATGGAATATTATGTTTAATGATCTACGGATTTAAGTATTTTATGTATACATATATTTCGGATAAATATATATATTTCACGGTAATTAAAAGGATTTAGTTATTATTTAAAAAGGGTTTGACTAATAACTATAAAAGGAAAATATCTCCTAATTTCCTTACAAACTCTTCCTTTCCTCTAAGATAAGGTTTCATTAGACCTTTTAGAACCTTTCTGGCCTCTCTTGATCTTGGTGGTAAAGTCTCGTAAGACTAAGAATCCTTAAACCGTGGTTAGGTTGCACTAGGACCAAGTGAAGAGTCTCCTTAAGCGAAGGTTAGGTTGAGTTCTAAACACACATCTCTTACGTGATTCCCTCGAGTTCGTTCCTCTAAGATCCTTAATAGAATCCCTCTCTTCTTTTGGAACTTTTAGACTTCCATCACATGTTCTTTCTCTTGGTGGATTTAAATATTTTTTTATTTGCTACGTTTTGTCCTAATCACTTCTTTTTGTAACTTGGTGTTATGCAAAACGAGTTAACGATTTTGTTCACATTTCTCTATGCCTTGTAATATCATTTCTGAAATACCAAAAATTCTGTAAATTTTCAGCCAATTAGAAAGTTGTCTTATCTACAATTTCTCTCTTTACATCAATTTAGTTTTCAATATGGATTGTTCACAAATTGTTTAACAAGGAGGGGTACTCTGTTCAGAAAATTCTGCAGCGGTACGCTTACTTATCATTATGTTTTGAATAAGCTAAACACCTCCAAATGATTTGGATTTTTGATATGTTGTACAAAACATCCTGAACTATAATTTTTGTTTTGGAACCAAGTGCAAATTCGTTTTGGTCTGAGCACAATCTGCAATACACGATAGTTGATGAAGTCCTGAAAATTTTTGACAGCTTATAGCCGTAGATGAAAAGAATTATTTTGACCGACCTATGGCTTCCCAAAAATGTTGATTTTTGAGCATCATATGTAAAACTTATATACTCACAGATTTTCTCTTTTCCCCGTGTTCAAAATCCTTTCAGTTTGTTTTGTGCAAATCAATTAGTTCATGACTTATGTATGCACATGAATTCATCAAAACCATTTAAGTCCTCAGGTCAAGAAAAAATAGATGCATTTCTTTCACCCTAGACGTTTGGTAGGTAAAGAATAGGTGTTGTTGTTCTAGGGCTCAGTAAGAAGCGAGTGGTTTGGTTTAGGACAGTAGTAAGTCAGTTGGAACGTGTTGATCGGTTTCAGAATCAGGTACCCCACCTCAGTTTTGGTAAGAACAATATCAAGGATCTCATGGTTGTTACGACGACTTTGGATAGAGTAATAAAGGTTGCTAGGGTGTTACTACAAGTTGCTGGTTGAGTTGGAATCTACCGTGGAAAAAGTAAAGTTACAGTTTTGAATTCTACGGACCATAAGGTGATTCTTGGTATAGGTCGGCTATCCAAGAATTTTGTCTACTTGGATTATAGACACAAGAAAGTATCTTCCGGTGTTGGTTGCACCGAGTAAAGAGTGGCTAGTGCAGTTTCATTAACTCGAGTTGTGGTTGGTCAGTTTTGGGTTGAGTGCACGAGGTTTGAGCGGTTTGGGAACCAGTAGCATGTTGGTTCAGTGGTTAGGAAGATCGGAATCGGTTGTTGTTGTCAGTGGGAAACAAGTGAAGCTTCGGTTTGTGTTGAAGAGAGAGTGCTAAGAAAGGTCAACGGTTTGAGCATGCTCGAGTTTCGAGACGAAATTCCTTTTAAGTGGGAAGGAATATAATAGCCCGACTTTTCGAAAAGGGCAGACGTGTCTTTTTGTGAAAAAAATGGAATATTATGTTTAATGATCTACGGATTTAAGTATATTATGTATATATATATTTCGGATAAATGAAGTGAACCCTAGATTGAGTCGGTCTCATAAAGATAACTATTATAATAAAACTTGTTAAAGAGCCTTAGTTAATTTGTAGCTTCTACTTCTTACTATGTACAATGTACTTATCTCAAATGCATGTTTATTTATGTGTTTGGGGAGAGAAGATGAACAGGTTGACCCTGAGCTTGATGAGGACTTCAATGATGACGTTTGAGGATGCCGAAGTTGGAGCTGTTTTTTATTTATTGTCTTTCCTTATTCTTTTGTCACTGTTTTGGATTCAAGTTCTTTAGTTGAACTTGTTGGCTTTGTCTTTCATAGTTTTGAGGTTTTCATCTTTCTATTAAGTTTCATTTGGATTTCTCTTGATGTAATAAGTTACATTTCTACCCTTTAGTTATTCTTTCTATTCTTGGTTGTATGGAGAATTTTACCCGAGTCTTTTGCTTCCGTTTGCTTTATTTGATACGACGTAGTAGAGGCTTCCGTGTAATATTAGATTTATTTAATATTATGCGTGCCGAACGTTCCATTTCCGGATAAGGACTCGGTGTCCGGGAACGGGGCGTTACAGAGGATGTTTCTTTCAATTATTTGGTATAGTCGCAAGCTCATGACTCTGAGTTGTAGTGTGCAGGTTCGAACCCCGTAAAGAGGCGATTTCTTTCAGTTGTTTGGTATAATAACAAGCCCGTTACTTTGAGTCACTAGGTTATCTGATTATTATCTTCACTCATCTCATAGGACAAGGGAGTAAGAATCTCTGTGGTTAGGGTTTAACTATTTTTTAAAAGGTTAAAGGTTGTGAAGGACAGTTTTAATCTAAAATGGTTAAGAAGGACAAAATGTAGTAACACATGCAGTAACACATGTAAAAACAGTCATTTTCAACCATTTTGTATCTTATTTTATCCTTCAGGCCCGCCAACCATTTTTCAAAATTTGAGTTTGTAAAAGTCAAACCAAACGTAGCAATCACATGGTTTACATTCCCAATGAGTATTATAAAAAGGATACTCTAATCAGTGCAGTCCATGTTCATAACATAGTTGCAAAAAACAATGTTCATTGCAACAGTGATCTATCCTCTGTTTGTATTTCTTGGATATTTTGTACTAGTAAAATTCAAATTATTTCCGTTTTGGAGAAAATATCCATCAGATGTTCCTCCAGGAAGCATGGGATGGCCTTTGATCGGTGATACTCTGGCTATTTTAATGGCTGGTAACACAAACTCCTTGGTTGACTATTTGCTTGAACGTTGTTCCAGGTATTTATATACGTATTAATACTACGGTTTCGAATAATATACTGTATTTAGACGGGTTTTATTGACATCCCGTGAATACTTTCAACACACGTATAAAGGTAGTGCCGGAAGTAGTTTTGGGGGTGCCAATAGAATATATATATATATATATATATATATATATATATATATATATATATATATATATATATATATATATCCATTTGCATTAATAGGCTATTTATAAATCATTAGGTTAAATGTTGTAAATGACTGTTTTTATCTAAAATGAGGAAAAAGGACATAAAAAAAAGATAGTGGTTGAGAAGGACAAAACGCGCGTATTCTTACATGTGTTACTTACATGTTGCTACAACCACATGTAAGTAATACATGTAGAATACGCACGTTTTCCCTCTCAACAATTATCTTTTTTTTCTTGTCATTTTTCCTCATTTTAGATCAAAAACAGTCATTTACAACCTTTAACCAACATGTTGCTACAACCACAAGTAGTAACATGTAGTAACACGTGTGTTTTTTGTCCTTCTCAACCTTCATTTTTTTTTTCTTGTTTTTTTCCCATTTTATATCTTATTTTGTCCTTCTGGCCTCTGACCCCTAAATCATTTATCTTTTTTTTTAATAAATTTATGTCTCTCAAGATATGGCCTAGTGTTCAAGTGTAGTCCATTTGGAGCTCCCACCATAGTCTCTTGCGATTTGGATCTTAATGCATTCATTCTACAAAATGAAGGAAGGTTGTTCTCTAGTGATTACCCGAAAACAGTTCGTAAAGGTTTGGGCGAACAAACGATTCTTTTTGCGTCTGGACAACTCCACAAACGGCTTAGAAGCATTGCAGTTAGCTTCATTAATACATCCCAAACAAGCCCGGATTTTCATTCCTACATAGACAAGTTGTCGAGCACAATGATGAAATCTTGGAAAAACAAGGGCCTAAAGGAAATAGTGTTCCTCAAGGAAGCCAAACTCTTCACGTTTCGTCTCATCTTGAAGAGTGTGTTGGACTTGGACATGGACATGGATAGAGAAGATGCAAATGCTACAAAGATACAAGAAGATGCTTTCAAAGTCACGAAAGGGTTTATTTCTCTTCCAATTTATTTCCCTGGGAACTCGTACGCAAGGGCTATAAACGCAAGAACGAGGATGAGGTCCGTCGTAAGTGATGTTATCCGTGAAAGATTAAAGCGAAAACAAACTAGTGATCAAAGCAACGAGTTTATAGATGAGTTTTTGTCAAAAGTTGAATGGAATGATGAAGAAAAACTGGAGACTGTGTTAAGCCTTTTGTTAGGCGGCTATGAAACCACCGCCGAACTATTGGCGTACGCCGTGTACTTTCTTTCCCATTCGCTACGCGCCGTTCAAGAATTGAGGTAGGAGAACAAATCATTGAGAAGAAACAAAAAGGAAGGAGAGCCCTTGAGTTTGGAGGATTACAAGAAGATGGTATTCACTTTAAAAGTAATAAACGAATCTCTGAGATGCGGGAGTGTGGCTAAGTACGTGTTTAGAAAATCTTTAACGGACATCGAATACAAGGGATTTGTTATTCCTTCTGGGTGGAAAGTTATTCCTTTCTTTACGGGTACACATATGAATCCGTCCCTCCATGAAAATCCCGCGGAATTTAATCCATGGAGATGGGAAGACGAAGAAACAAAGAGAAAAGTTGCACTATTCGGTGGAGGGCCGAGGCTTTGCCCTGGAGCTGAATCTGCTAAAATTTCTGCTGCTTTCTTTCTTCATCATTTTGTCCTAAATTTTAGCTGGAAAATAAGAGCCGATGAATGCCCCGTATCGCCTCCTTTCTTGGATTTCGGGAAAGAATGGCCCCTACAGATAGAACCCGTGACATTGTAATAACGGGCCGGAAATTCTATGTCAAGATTCGATCCCTTTAATTAGCACTACGATAATCATGTTGTACAATGTGATTGTTCGGTAAGGTAGAATTTTGCTGCGTCATGTTGTACAATGTGATTGTTCGGTAAGGTAGAATTTTGCTGCGTTTAAATTCAAGTGTAATGGAAATTTGGAATGTTGATTATTATTAGGATCAAGCGCTTACCGTTGTACTAAAACCAATTGGTGTTAGTAAAGGCGCTACTATATTTCCTTATATCACTTTTAACACGCCCCCTCAAGTGTGGGCCTATAACAAGCCCGGGCCAACATAGCACACAAAGACATATAAAGGACACACAAGGCCAACAAAGAGGCCCAACACTTGCACAATATAATTGGGCAAACAATGTTGGTTGCAAGGATTGATCACATGACCTCCCGCTCTGATACCATATTAGGATCAAGCGCTTACCGTTGTACTAAAACCAATTGGTGTTAGTAAAGGCGCTACTATATTTCCTTATATCACTTTTAACATGTAGAAAAATCAAGTAAGGATCATTTTATTTCTCATATGTATTTTGATCACTGTTACAGTCTATTTATACTAATATGTAATCGGTTATGTACAGAATAATGCAAAGAGATAATATTCTCAGAATATTCCGGTCAACAAAGGAATATTCTGGGAATATTCTGGTCAACGAGAGAATATTCCCTGAATATTCTGGATCTTCAACTTGTTCCCAAAGTATCTTCAATCCTTTGTGATGCTGAAGAGAATGAAAGACGTCATGGACCTGGGCTGGGCTACATTTTGGGCTTCTTTACGCTTTATCACCCCCCGCAAGCTGGACTTCGGGAAAATTGAATAAGTACCCAGTTGAGCAGATAAGTAAGTAAACCGTGGTCCATCCAGGGGTTTTGTGAAGATATCGGCCAACTGATGATCAGTGGATATGGATGTGGGAAGAAGAAGTCCAGCTTGAAACTTGTCACGGATAAGATGACAGTCTAATTCAATATGTTTGGTCCGTTCGTGAAACACCGGGTTTTCGACAATGTAACAAGCACTCTGGTTGTCACAGTATAATGGAATAGGCAAAATGGGCTGAAGGCCCAAATCTCGCATCAGATACACAATCCATTGTAGTTCACATGAGGTTGAAGCTAGTGCTCGGTACTCTGCCTCCGCCGAGCTCCGGGAAACCGTGGATTGCTTCTTTGCTTTCCATGAAATCAACGATTTTCCCAAAAAAATACACCATCCAGTGGTAGACCGACGGGTATCAGGACAGTCGGCCCAATCGGAATCAGAATATGCTGTGATCGATATTGGAGATGAATCAGTAGTTGTTGGATAAAGCAGGACTTGTCCAGGAGCACCCTTGAGGAATCGGAGAAGACGAAGTGCAGCTTGCTGATGATTTATGGTGGGACAATCAAGAAATTAGGACAACTGTTGAACGGCATAGCTGATGTCCGGTCGTGTGAAGGTCAAATAGATCAACTTTCCGACCAGGCTACGATAGCCAGAGTTGTCCGATAGATGAGGGGAGTCATCTTTGGCAAGTTTACAACTTGTGGCCATGGGGGTAGAAGCGGGTTTACAAGCCATAAGTCCATATGCATGCAGCAGATCGAGCGTGTACTTTCTCTGGGATAAGGTAATGCCCCTTGGCCCTCTTGCTATTTCAACCCCTAGGAAGTAATGAACCTTTCCCAAATCTTTGATTTTGAATGTGGAATCCAGTTTGGACTTGATTTCATTAATCAAGCTAGAAGTAGGACTAGCCACAAGGATATCATCAACGTATATTAGTAAGGCAATAAAATTATGATGTTGACCTCGAGTGAATAAGCTGTAGTCACTCCTTGATTGATGGAAACCTAGGTCCAAAAGATAAGATGCGAGCTTGATATTCCACTGGCGGCCTGCTTGTTTAAGGCCATAAAGTGACTTTTTTAACTTGCATACAGGGTGAGGGATTGAGGTATGAAACCCAGGAGGTAGTTGCATAAACACTTCTTCAGATAGTTCACCATGTAGGTAGGCATTATTAATATCAAGTTGTTCCAGATGCCAGCCTGCTGCTGCTGCAATAGCCATGAGAATTCTGACTGTTGTGAGCTTTGCCACTGGTGCATATGTATCAGTGTAGTCCACCCCCAATTGTTGTGTATAGCCCCTTGCTACCAGACGGGCCTTGTATCGTTCAATGGCCCCATCAGGCAAGTATTTAATCCGGTACACCCATCTGCACCCTATAGCCTTTTTCCCTGGGGGCAAAGAAACCACATCCCAGGTATTATTGTTCTGTAATGCTGTGATCTCAGCATCCATGGCTTGCCTCCACTTTTCATCTTGGACAGCCTGTTGGTAGGAGGTTGGTTCATCTGCAATATTCACACTCAACACAAGTTTTTTATAGTTAGGTGTTAACAGATCATAAGACATGTAATCTTGGATAGGGTATTTGGCAGTGGAAGTTGTGGTGTGATTACAGACATAGTCTTGAAGGTATGTAGGTGCCTTTGAGACCCTAGAAGAGTGTCTGGGAGGTTGCACTGGATGTGATGGTGCTGCCTGTATAGGTGAAGAAGAGGGACTGGAATAACTGGAGTTGGTATGCACTGGATCAAATGTGGATGACTGAGTAGATGATGGAGTATTAGAATGACTGGTGTTTGTATGTGTGGAACCTGGATTGGATGCTGAAGGCTGTGAGGATGCTTGATTGGGTGAGAACTCAGGATTAAAATGGTTGGAGGGTGGGGAGGTTGGTTCAGCTGATGGTGTTTGATCCAGGGGCATAGATGTTGTGGTAAGGTCAAAGGGTAGAGGAGAATGGCAGTATGGTAATTAATGGATATGAATATGATGAAGGGTGAGAACTAGGTTTAAGATTGAAAGGTAGGATGTGTTCATGGAATAGCACATTCCTGGAGATGAGAATGTTTTGAGTTTTGAGATTTAACAATATGTACCCTTTAACATTTGGAGGATACCCTAGGAATGCACAAGGCATACTTCTGTCATCAAATTTGGTTCTGGATTGAGTAGGTGTGTTGGCAAAGGCCAGACATCCAAAGACTTTGAGGTTAGAGTATGAAGGAGTACTGTTGAAGAGCCTTTGATAAGGTGTCTGATGCTGTATTTTAGGAGATGGGGTTAGGTTGATTAGATTAACTGCATGCTGAATGCAAAATCCCCAGTATGATATGGGTACATTAGATTGAATTTTTAAGGCTCTAGCTACATTGAGTATGTGTTCACTACAACAAAATGGGCTTTTCGCGACATGCAAATGTTCTATTGGCGGCACACATTGCAGGCTGCAAAGTTCAAAGCCGCTAAAAGTTTGAGGCAATTCGCGACCTGAGTTTCATGCCGCCGATAGTTCTATTAGCAAGACGCATTGCATGCTACAACAAGTCTTTTCGCAGCACACCTTGTAAGCCGCTGAGAGCTTCATTAACGACATGCATCGCATGCTACAATATATATTTTCGCAGCATGCACTATAAACCTCAAAAGATGAAATTTTATTAGCGACATTCATGAGCACGCTGCCGATAGGATTTTTTTAAAAAAAAAAAAATTATTTCATAATACTAGAACTAATACCCACCTCCATAAAATCTAAAACTATTTACATAATATTGATCATGTACTGACAATCATTTACCTAATACATAACCCAAAACAAAATCGAGTAGTTCGATCAACACAAATAAAAATACAAAATGTTTTTTAAGCAAAGCTATATGAACATACATAAATAAAGTACATAAGGATGTCTTGTTTGCTGTTACTCCTTCATAAAATATCTCACATTCACTCTTAATGCTTTCCTGCAGCAAAACAAGTAATGCATTAGATATTACAGAGACAACTAAATACATTATGTACATCTGTATATATATACACTAGTCAATAACCCGTGCATTGCACGGGCACGTATGAGGTAGGATAAAGGCGAAGGGGTGGGTAGCCCTATGCCATACCCCATTACACCCTACCTCTCTTCCCGCCCCACCCAACGCTACCATACCCTACCCACCACCCTATCCTACTCTACCCTACATGATCGCCATATCTTAACCTCGACATCCTACCTACCTAACCCTTTACCTACTCTACTCCACTATAACCGACCCCTTCCACCCTACCTTATCCACCACCGCACCCTTATCTACCCGACCCTACCCACAACCCCATCGTACCCTACCTACCACCCAACCCTACTCTACCCTATCCTACCCTACCAACCCTACCTTATACACCACTTCACCTTACCGTACCAAACCCTTCCCACCTATCCCACCCATACCCTACCCTACCTACCTACCATTCGACTCTACCATATCTTACCCACCACACCACCCTACCTTACATTACCCTACTCTACCCCAATCTACCTTACCCTATCTACCCCAACCTACCTTACCCTACATAAATAATCAAGTTAACAAACATATTATCAAACATCAATTAGCCGCTGTATATTATGTCTTGTGATGATTTGGATATCATTCTTGCAATGCTTCGAAGCTATTGTGCTATAACGATCTATTGCGTTTGTTGCACATTTCGGTTGCTACTTCTTGTCCTTTATCCAAATATAATTTCACCATTTATATCCTATAGCAGTTTGTAATCAACACATACATAATTTTGGTGTTCAATAAATTCTGTAAGAAATAAATATTCAGAAAACAAAGGCAAGATTAAACATAAAGAGGGCTATAAAAGAAACAAAAAATGACAGTGTCACTAAAAAAAAGTCGCAGAAGGTAGAAAACATCTCCTCCGAGAAAAAAATAAAATAAAAGTAGGTAAAGAAAATAGGATGAACGCGTTTTACAAAAATAAATGTCTTCAATTACCATTCCCCGGGATGGACAACTTTTTGACTTGCTAAAGCAATAGCTCCGTTCTCTTCAAACTCTCTCTATGGTCCATCCACCATTCACCAACCCCTAAATTCTCACAAACATGAGAGCACCATATGTACAATATTCCATTCATGTGGGCTGTATATCTACTATGCATTTAGTCTATATTTTTAGTCCTGCAACTTAGAATGCACAACTTATTTTCCTTCTCAAAGAAATGTGAACAATTCACAGCAGAGATATCATGACTACAATGAATAAGAGTAATGCTATATTCACAACAAAATAGATACAACAAATCGACAAAACAATCTATACCATTGATTATAGAGTAGGATACATTGTTAGATGTCGTTCTTATCATATTCAATGGTGAAAAATGCGTCCATTTTCTTGTGAACATATCATTTTCCATTGAATAAAATAAAAACAACTAAAGAAACACAAAGCAAAAGCATCATAAGAATTAGTTGTTACCAAAAAGCCAATGTATGTGCACCAAATTCTCAAACCTCAAATAGAAGCAGTTGAGGAGTATCACCTACCTCTCTTATCTTGAAAGCATTGAATTTTTGAGTCCAGGGTACTCAGCTATGATACTATGATACTAATCAAAATTTTAATCTAATCTAAAAGTATATACATTTTTATAGAGATATTCAAACTAAACATTGGTATAGTTGGATGCTTCTTGTACTCTCACATATTTAGCATCTATATTCCAACTTCATGAAGATAGAACAAATTAATGCTCTAAGAAAAAAAAATCAAATGGAATTATTTTAAGCAAAATTAAGGTCAATATAAGACCTCATCTTGAGAAACGACTCCACTCTTTTACCTCAGTTCCGTTGATACACTTTCACTTCAACACGAATAGACGGGAAAAGAATTTATTCAACATGAATGAAATTCTGTTGAAAAATAATTTATTTTGGACTAATAAAGCTAAAACCATATTATGTTTGAATTCAAAGAGCATGGGATAAAAAGTACCGAAAAAATGACGGGGATATTTGTATCTCTTCCCACAATTAAGCTTCTAATCCTTGATGTTCATTTTAAAAATTACAATGCAAAAGAATCCAGGAATCATTTAACACTCAAAGTTTGATTGATACATGCGAGTTTATGATTTCTTAAGAAAGTTTTCATGCAAAACTACAGACCATGTTTGAAAATGATACCACAACTAACTCCATAACTAAGAAGAAAATGGAAGAAAACACAGCCCTCCATCTCCTACACTTCTAGTCGACTCGGTGCAACCCTTATCAAAGATGAACATAAAAAGGCCACTGCCTCTTGTGACATGCATTAGTAGAAAGTCAATGTTTGAGGAAGAAACAACATAATAGATAAAAAAAATGAGATAAGGAAACTATACCATTTGGAGCTGGAGAACATATACATGGCATGCGGTTCGATCAAGTGTATATATTATGTTGCTCTTTCTCAAACGTGAATCTATTATGCAGAGAAATCATCAATCTCAAGCAAACAACACATCACATTCTGGCCAGCCCTTGCAACATCCTTTGTCGTCCAAAATAAACTACCAATGTGAAGCGAAGAACATTTAACATGTACAACCCCTATGAATATCATGTTTAAATTCTCAATAATGTGGTATAAAAGGATGTGCCTATTTTCAAATCTGAACACTCGTAAACATTGTGTGTCAACATCTGTTGTATGAATCTGTAGGTAAAGTACTCATCTGTGTATTCTGAATGTACAAACATTGGGCCACAAAAAACGGATATAACATTTTATCCACACAAAAAGATATGAGGGAAAAACTTACCCAAGAGCAACATGAAAATCAAATACTTCTCAGTAGTAGGAAAACTTCATTTGAGATTACATGCACAAACTGGCACGCTATAATATACAAATCTTCAGTGGTTATAATTGCTTTGATGTGCTGAAATGAAAAGTCCATAATTGAAGATTTGTTAATGATAACTCATAAACCTGGAGGGGAAAAAATAAAATCATTGGTGAAGAAAAGGTAAAATTAGCATTAAGATATTCATTAAAGGCTTGAGTGTGCTTGCTGAATGTCTCCAAGATATTCATTAACATTAACAGTAATATATTATCAAATAAGATAAACAATTTCGACAATTCAAGGAGAGTATCAAATAAGATAAACAATGTCAACAATTCAAGGAGAGTAGTAGGGGTTGAAAAGAAAAAAAAATCACCGTGCACACGTACCAAATGAGCCCATTATCAATCAAACAAAAAAGTAACAAATTGCTGATAATAATGGAGAAAGACCGGAAGCAGAACCTTTTTTCCCTTCACTTTCACCAGAAATTAGAAAGTGAGAGTGTGCGAATAGAATGCGGGATATCGAAGAATTTCTATTATCAACGACAATACAACATACCTGCCAATGGGTTCTCTGCCGTCAACGCCTCTGTGGAGGAACCGTAGCAAGGGGGATATGAATGAAAGGAGTAGGAAAAAAACCGTGAAATCCGAAATGAAAGATTTCATTGAAGTCTGTTGAAATCTATACAATAAGAAAATATGGGAGGTGAGAAAACCAATGTATACAAAAATCTATGTTTTTATAAGCAATGAAAATGTTTAAAATCAAAATGCTTGGTCCGAAACATAGCTTTTTTCATTAGCAAATAATTGTGTAACAAAGCACCTTAAAAAACAAATTTGCGGCGCCCCTCTAATCCAAATTTGTAATCCTGAATAAGCTACTCCAACCTTCTGAAATAATCACCACAGCCCAAAAAATTGAGTTGCCAAAAGAGTAATGAGTGTGAAACAACAAAAAAACAAAATAATAAAACCCTCGTTGAAAACTAAAATATTCCGACAAAAAAATTACCGCAAAGTCAGATGTTGCCACCATTTATACTAACCGGAACTGATCGCTTTGTTGGATTCTTGCAGATTCTTGTATGAGCCTTAGTATCCTCAATGCAAAGCTTCAATTCGTCGTTATATGTTGGGCAGAAAATATGCGCAAAGCCAACCGTAATTCTGAATGTACCAAATAAAAGTTTTGGCATTCAGAAATCAAACAAAATAGAAAGATGGCCAATAAGAAATCAAACAAAATCAAAAGGATGACGAATAAAATTAATGTTTACCGTAATTATGCAAAAGTGACAATGAAACCATAGGGGAAATAAAAGCAGAATGGGTTTACCTTCATGGTTAAATGACCCAATGAGCATAAATGCATATTTAAGACATATTGAACTGATTGGGTTTACCTTCATGGTCAAATGACCCAATGAGCATAATTGCAGATTTAAAACATTTTGAACCGATTTTGAACAGGATGACTTCCCAGAATGACTGTAACTGATTTCTTCTCCATCTAGATCTCATGTTTTGTGTTCTCCCCTCTGCTAAAAAATTATATTGAGCTATGATTATTGCAAATTAATGATGACAGAAAGTGGAATTAACACACAAAAAATTAGAACTTTAAGAAAATTAGGCTTCCGGTGGACGTCGGCGGCGTCTGAGAGATGATCATACCCGATGAAAGTAGCAGAGTACAAATTTCCCACGGTAAAAAATCGGCAAATATGCGAAATAGGAGAACGATTTCATAAAAATCATGAAAGCAAATTCTGAAGCAACAGTCACAGATATATGGCGGTGATAATGAGAAAAATATCAGAGCAGCGATTGATCGTCTCGGAATTGATGAACAATATGAGAAACTGGCTTCTAGGATGATGCTAGAACCTTGTCCTCTGTCGGCGCCATGACGATATGCAAAGCTTTCGGTAGGAGACGGCGGAAGACACCAAATCGTGCGTAGAGAAAGGAGGCAGAATGAAAAAGAGCGAGGGTTATTGTAAAAAAATAGAAGGGAAAAAAGAGCAAGGGTTTCTTAAAAGAAAAAAACAAAAAAACACATCTGCGTCTTTTATTTGCGGGTTTGGGTCGAATTTTGCGGGTAATTGGGTTAAATTGACTCCTCTATATATTATATATAGATATAGATATGTGGTAATCAAGAAAACCAAAAAGAAGCAACACAATATGTTTGCTTTATTTAGCTTAAAGAAAGTTCCTATCAATCTTACATAAATACGTACTGTTGTTGTACCATTTACAATGGATGGTTGACAAGCTCTGTAGCCCAATGTTACAGAAAATTGAGTTGAAAAGACTATCTTTCTCAATAAATATCCTTGAACTGAAGGGCGAACAGAAGAATAAGAAGTCACCTTTGGCATATGCTAATTTTCTGTCCATGTATAGAGCCATATCAGTCATTTTTCATGTTATCCATGCTACCTAGTAAACAAACAAAATCAACAATTTACAGCGTTCATACATCTAACATACCAAAAACATGTAAGTCCCGATCATAAAGGGCAGCAACAAAGTCAGACCAACAGTAAGGAACTGGTAGTCCAAGGTGATCTAGTTTCCACAAAATTGGAATCCGTAGGAATAAAATCATTACTCATTGAAGAGAGTTTGAGAATGTGTTAACACAAGAGTAAACTTCAACTTCTTTTATTCATTGATAATGAAGGAGTATAAATAGATACAATTTGGAGAGAGACTAGCTAGCTAGGGCGGCCACTTGAGTATGTAGCTGTGGGCGGCACAAAAGCAAAAAGTAAAAGTACAATCTATGTCTATGTCTATGACATAAAGTAAACTAGAGTTTGACATATTAATTGTTTATATGTATCACAATTAATATGTCTTTTACAAATAAATAAAGTGTACAAATAAAGTTATGCACAACATAGTCTCGCTTTGTGATCATGAGGATCGAGCGGTCGCCGATCACCTGTTGAGCCTCGGCGAGACCGCCGAGTGATATATTTCCAATATTTCCACACCCCCTCAAACCGGGTCAGTATATATTGATGCGACCAAGTTTGCTACTTAGTCCGTCGAACGTAAGAGGTGGAATAGCCTTGGTAAGGATATCGGCATTTTGATCTTCGAGGGAACATACTTGGAGTTGAATAATCTTGGCATCAATCTTCTCCTTCGAGAAAGTGTCCGTCAATGTCCACATGTTTTGTTTTGTCATGATGGACTGGATCCTCTCGCCATGCATAGTGTTTGAGTTATTATCACAACAGAGTGTGATAGGTTGCGAATAGGTTCTTGAAGTTCGGTAAGTACTCTTTTGAGCCAAAGAGCTTCACAAATGCCTAAAACAAGTGCCCGAGTTCGGCTTCAAAGATCGCTTCTAGACACGATAGGTTGTTTCTTGCTCCTCCAAGTAACTAGGTTTCCCCATACATATGAGCAATAGCTTGTGGTAGATCTTCTCGTCAATGTGACATCCACCAATCGGCATCGGTGTAGACCTTGATTGATCTATCGGAGACTTGGTGAAATGTAAGCCCGGCCGGGAGTGGACTTCGGGTACCTCGGTATCCCGTTCACGGCATCCCAATGTTGCTCAGTAGGGCAATGCATGAACTGGCTAACCAAACTGACGCCATATGCAATATCAGGTCTTGTATGGGACAGATAAATGAGTTTCCCTACAAGTCTTTGATATTGATCCTTTCTGACAGCAATGTCACCATGCAGCAGGGTATGACTGGGGTCTACTGGGGATACAGCAGGTTTGCACCCCAGCATGCCAGTTTCCTTCAGCAGGTCCAGTACATATTTCCTTTGGGAGACTGAGATTCCTTTGATGTTTCTAGCTACTTCCATGCCAAGAAAATACTTAAGTAAACCCAAGTCTTTAACCTGAAATACCTTTGCCAGCGGTTCTTTCAAGTGTTGGATCTCGGCGAGGTCATCTCCGTAAGGATGATATCATCCACATAGACAATAAGAATAGACCTCTTCTCGGTTGGTTGTCTTGATGAACATAGTGTGATCGAATTGCATTGGTGATATCCAAAGCGACTTTGACCACGAGTTGTTAATTTTCCAAACCAAGCCCTTGGTGATTGTTTCGAGCCATATAGAGATTTCCTCGGTTGCACACCTTGCCTTGAGTATGAGGATTGATAAAACCGGGAGGTATAGTCATATAAACCTCCTCGGTAAGGTCCCCATTTAGAAAAGCATTTTTGATGTCCAATTGATGAAGAGGCCGGTCAAGTTGGACAAACTAGAGAAATTAGTACCCGACGGTGTTGAGCTTTGCCACCGGTGCAAAAGTTTCTTTATAGTCAATGCCATAAGTTTGAGTGAATCCCCTGGCTACCAATCGGCTTTGTACTTGTCAATAGTGCCATCGGCGGTGTACTTGATAGTGAATAACCATTTGCGGTATTTGTCTTCTTGCCTTTTGGAAGAGTTGTGAGATCCCAAGTATGATTATCCGGGAGGGCGGTCATCTCTCGTTTTAACACGACCTTCCACTTATCATTTTGAAGGGCCTCCCGAATATTTTTAGGAATAGAGTGAGAGTCCAAGTCCCGTGTAAACATGGCAAAGACAGAGACAACTTATCATAAGATAAATAAGAATGAATAGAGTGATCGGTGCATGATCTCTTTCCCTTCCTAAGAGCAATAGGCCTATCATCAATGTCGGCGAGGCTGTCCGAGGATCCGTAGATTGCCGAGTGTCGATAGGCTCGGGATCGGCGGGCTCGGGTCAGTAGACTCTTGTCCAGGAGGTTGCTGAGGAGTAGTAGGCTGTAGAGAGTCAGTAGGGTACTGAAGTTCAGTCTGCTGAGGATCAGTAGGTTTTGGGTCGGCAGGTTGCTGAGAGTCAGCAGACTCAATGTCAGCAGGCTGCTGAGGGTTAGGACTCTGCTGAGGGTAAATGGTTTGCTGAGGGAACGGACTTAGTTCAATCTCAATCAGGTTTCCATCAGTGACTGGATCAGTAGGTTTGCTGTAATATGGAGTCCTTTCAAAGAATTTCACATCCATAGAATTGTAAAATTTCTTTTCAGTAGGAGAGTAACACTTGTAACCTTTCCTGTCCTGTGCATATCCAAGGAAAATGCACTTATGAGCTTTAGGATCAAGTTTACTTCTGTGTTGAGCATGGATATACACAAACACAGTACAACCAAAGATCTTTGGAGGCAACTGGGAAACAAGATGATGGCAGGAGTGTGTGGTCAGTAGGGTTTGGAGTGGAGTTTTGAAACCTAACACTCTGCTGGGAAGTCTATTGAGTAAATAAGTTGCAGTCGGTATAGCTTCACCCCACATGTATTTAGGAACATGTGTAGTGAACATGATTGATCTGGCCATTTCCAGCAGATGTCTGTTCTTTCTTTCAGCAACCCCATTCTGTTGAGGTGTTTCCACACAACTACTGATATGAACAATTCCTCTGTTTGTCAAGAAGTTACTGAGGTTAGACTCATAATATTCCAGAGCATTATCAGTCTTTAAGATCTTGATCTTAGTATCAAATTGGGTGGAAACCATATGATAAAAATCTTGGAAGATAGGTCCAACTTCGATTTGTCTTTCATTAGAAATAACCAAGTGTTTACGGTATGATCATCAATGAAGGTGACAAACCACCTTTTTCCCGTTATACTTTTCACTCTTGAGGGCCCCCATACATCACCGTGAATTAGGGTGAAAGGTGAGGAGGGTAAGTGAGGTAATTTAGCATACACGGATTTGGTGAGTTTGGCAAGGCGACATATGTCACATTGAAGATCATTAAGATTGCATCCTTTAAATAATTCGGGAGTTAAAGTCTTTAAATAACCAAAACTAGGATGTCCTAATCTATAATGCCATAACATAATATTGTCCACGGTTTGAGAGCGAGTGGCAGCCGAGGCGGTTCGGTCTTCGGGTTTCGTCTTCGGCGGGGTGAACAATAAACGATCTGAGCAAGTTTTGGCTCTTTCCATTACTTCTTGTGAATAAGTATCTTGGAAAATACACGATTGTCTTTAAAAGTGATTTGTCCAATTAAGGTCCTTAGTGAGTTTACGACGTGATATAAGATTACGATCTAGCTTTGGCACAAACGGGACATCTTTAAGATAAACCTTATCGGTAAGTTGAACAATTCCAAAACCTTGAACATATGAAATAGACCCATCGGCGCTTTTAATTTTATGAGTCTCGCGACGGGGGTTTGAGGTTATATAACGAGGTTTTTATTTCTGTCATATGAGATGAGGCCCCGAATCAACTATCCAGTGCTATTGCCGAGTTGGGAATAAGATATACCTGTCTTGGTATGAGTGGCAATGCCCGTGAGATAGTTATCGGTCTTACGCCATTTGAGAAACTCTTTGAAGAGAGCTAACGAGAATCCATAATATCACCGGTGATTCCGGTCTGTGAGAGTGTTTGGACTCGGACAAGTCTTCCATCTTGCTTTGTCCCGAGTTATACTTTTTCATAGATCTTGACAACCCAAGATTATTGTTGTAATCAAGTCTGTGATTTGTATATGGAGTGGAGTCAGTAACCTCAGTCTGCTGAGATTTACTTGATGAGTAGGATGCTTCAGATGAAGACATTCTTGAAGAAATTCTGAGTTTTGCAGCGGAATAAAACTCAGCTGGCTCCGATACCATGAAGAGAGTTTGAGAATGTGTTAACACAAGAGTAAACTTCAACTTCTTTTATTCATTGATAATGAAGGAGTATAAATAGATACAATTTGGAGAGAGACTAGCTAGCTAGGGCGGCCACTTGAGTATGTAGCTGTGGGCGGCACAAAAGCAAAAAGTAAAAGTACAATCTATGTCTATGTCTATGACATAAAGTAAACTAGAGTTTGACATATTAATTGTTTATATGTATCACAATTAATATGTCTTTTACAAATAAATAAAGTGTACAAATAAAGTTATGCACAACATAGTCTGTTTGTGATCATGAGGATCGAGCGGTCGCCGATCACCTGTCGAGCCTCGGCGGATGGCCGAGTGATATATTTCCAATATTTCCACACTCATCAATCTACATGGTTGTTAATTGTCATCAGAGCCAATATCTAGAGTTAAATTGTTGTGTATACTTATAATGTACAAGTCAAAACCACATTTCATAAGTACATGTGTTCATGAATACGTACCTAAGAGAACAAGCTCGCGCATGATCACAAGAAACCACAAACAAGTCTCTCGGTTCATATGTACAAAAGCGGACTGTAGAGAAAAAAATGATTCTATTAATGTCTAGGAATAGTTATCTTGATTGATGATGTCATTACACATAAAAGCTACGAAGAAAAACAAGATCGGTCAATGATAAAATAGTTATACTAGTTGTGTCCATTGAAGCTAGAGTAGAAATCTTGTTGACCTTGTCTAGCAACCCACGTTTAAGTGTAGCGGCTCCTTTTACTAAACCATCTTCCAACATACCTTCAATCACATGACAACAAAAAGCGCTGTAAAAGAAAAAGAAAAAGAGTTGTTATTGAGCAAAACTTGTAGATGATTATAAGATATTCAATCTAGTGTATTCAATCCAAAGATGAGTGAAGGTCTGAATTTAAATCAATGGCTTAGATTTTTATCATCTACAAACATAAACAATCAAAGTTCAAATCTGAATAGAAAAGATTTAAAAAAATACCCAATTTTGTCGAACACTTCAATCGATTTATCTTATGTTAAGAACTGTAAAGTGAATCCAAATAAATCTGAAGGAAGACTTTATCCTACAAAGTACCATCGTCCTTATCAAAACAACCAAAATTGATATACTTTTTTAATGTAAACTTTTATTAAAACATCATATGCTTGCAATTTCCTTCGGATAACGAATAATGCATGTCAAATGTCCTCCTCTTGTTAATTCATTTCCGGGTTGAAGGTCCACAACATCGAGAAATGCAATTGCTTCCGACTCATCCACCAGGGACATCACCAAAAACACATCAATAACAAAATGCAATGCTTTCATTTTGTGATGTTATTTCACAAGTTAAGCATAAAAACCGAGAAAAGCATTTCAAAAGAGCACATAACCTTGCAATATTCGGAAACGGAAAGAAGAACCCCAAATACCATAAATCTAATCTTGAATCAATCATCTTCATTAAAATATAAAAAGAAACTTGAAACAAAATCTAAATCAATCTAACAAAATAGGCTAAACTACGGAGAGAAACAATCCATTTGGACAAAAATGAGAAAACAAAGCTACACTTTCACTTAAACCTGGAACTTTAGGATTCGCACATCATCTACTTTTCTTCCCATCTTATATGAAAAAGCTAGTAGAAAGATAAATGGATCCTCCATTTGAAATGCTCAATCCATCGGAATCAAAATTTCATCACCGTTTTGCGGGTTCAAGCCAAAAGCTTCCGGGTGGAAATTTTTTTAGGATTAGAGAGGAGAAAGATCCCATCTTCGACCCAAATTCAGAAACTTTTGGCTGTGTGAAATGGTTTTCCGAACGGTGTTGTTTCTTCTCGTTTGCTGCCGAAATTCATCGATTAGAAGATTTGGTTCGATTAATAGGATAACAACTTGATATTCATTGATGAGAAGGCCACACATACGCGAATTATGCGGTGTTTTTACTCGATTATATAGAATTGTTGGAGTTATAATCGATTCTCTCTGCGTTTTCACGGTGGGGATGTGATGAATGTAGGAAGATAGAGGAAACGGAAAGACCAATGTGAAACGCAGTTAAAGTGGAGCACGATGTGAGAATCCTTATATTTTTGGGAGATAATTCTATTTTTTTAATGTGATGAAATATTACCGGCGTGTTTGTCAGGCTGTGGATACGTGAGAATGAATTAATAGCACAGTATTGCACGCTGTTGATATTTATTTTTAAACGGCGTTTTCATATGGGCCATAAAAAGCCTTATTAATAGAACTCTAGAAATTCATGTCGCCTTTGCTTGAAGAAGTAAATTAAAAATAAATATTTGCGGCATGCTTTTTAATGCATGTCGTAAAAAGGAACAACCGCGACATGCTTTTATTGGACGTTGCTAATATCAAGTCGCGAAAAGTAAGTTTTCTTGTAGTGGTTGGTGCTTTCTCTCAACGATTCCATTCTGTTCTGGGGTATGAACACAGGTAGTTTGATGTATTATGCCATTAACAGCATAGAAATCTTTTAGAGAAAATTCCTGACCATTATCAGACCTTAAGACTTTGGTCTGTTTATGAAACTGAGTCTGTGTGAAAGCACAAAACTGTTTGACAGTTGTACTGGCTTGAGATTTATTTTTAAGGAGGAAGACCCAGGTATACCTGGTAAAATCATCAACTATGGTTAAGAAGTAATGTTCATTGTAGATAGTGGGTTGTCTATATGGTCCCCAAATGTCCACATGGATAATGTCAAAAGCTGTTTTTGCCATTGAGTCACTTAAAGGAAAGGATAATTTCTTTTGTTTAGAAAGATGACAGATAGTACAATCACTTATTTCATAAGAACCAACTTTTGGCTCTATGAGCTTTACATCATTGACAACTTTATTGGACATATGCCCTAACCTAAGATGCCATATGTAAGCTTCAGACCTATTACAAAGCATAGAAAAACTTGATTTATTTGCAAGGTGATCACATGTGTTGGAGCTGGATATGTGATGGTGATGATCAGAAATGAGGTAATAGAGTCCATGGACTTGTTTAGCTAATCCAATCTGCATCTTGGTCATATGTTCCTGGATGAGGCAAAAATTAGTAGTGAAAACAACACACAAGGATTTGTTATACAACAATTTACTAAGGGATATTAGGTTGTGTTTGAAGTTGGGTATATAGAGGACATTATACAGAATCAGTTTGTCATTTAATTTGACAGTGCCTCTGTGAGTGGCTGTGGTAGTACTTCCATTTGGTAAAGTAACATGAATAGCTTGAATAGGATGATAGGATTGAAGGATATTAAGATCACATGTGATATGATCTGATGCACCAGAATCTATAATCCACTGTTTTGAGATAAAACTTACAAACTTACCACCAAACTTACCAGCCTGCTGTCCAAAATTTGCACTTAGAACAGCTGCCTGATTAACCATGTGCTCTGTTTCATCCTTGATACTAGCAGCAGGTGCAACATTCAACAAGCTTCTAAGCTCATCCAACTGTTCCTGAGTGAAATTGAAAGTGTTTGTTTGATATGATGGCTCTGACTGGGGGTCTTCAGTAGTATCAACATTATTTGCAGCAATCTTGCCCCCCTGCCTGTCATGTTGTTGTTTCGGCCCCTTCCCCTGCCACCAGAGGGGAAGCCATGCTTTCTATAACACCTATCCTCTGTATGTCCTTGTAAACCACAGTAGTTACATTGGAAATTTCTATTTCCAGATAGAGGTCGTTTTGGAAATTGGGTGCTGCCACTAGGTATACTGTTTTGACCAGAATTAGACCTCTGGACTGCCATGACAGGATTGTCAAGCCTATCAGGGTGTCCTATGCAATAGCTGAGCTGTCTCTCATGCTTTATTGCCATGCCAAACACTTGATTAATTGGTGGCAATGGATTCATGAGCATCACTTGTGCTTTAACAGGTGCAAAACTTTCAGTGAGTCCTTTTAGGAACCTAATAACGCATTCTGACTCAAAATAATCTCTATAAACTCTGATTGCTCCACAATTGCATATAGGATTGCAGGTACAATTAGGATATGGCCTTAGAATCAATAGTTCCTCCCATAGTATCTTGAGTTTTGTATAATAGTCTGTGACACACAAATCATTTTGCCTTACTGAATTTACCTCTTCCAACAGGTCTGATAATCTGAAGTAATCACCATGAGAAAACCTCTCCTGGATGTCAAGCCATACTTCTCTTGCTGAGTTTAGCCACATGACGCTGTGTGCTATAGATCCTGAAACAGAATAGAGCAGCCAAGATAACACCATGCTATCACATTGTTCCCATGCATGATGATCTGGATCATTGATAGGAGGTGCTGGTAGATTGCCATTGATGAATCCCAGCTTATTTTTCGACATAAGAGCCATTCTCATAGAACGAGACCAAGCATGATAGTTATTTCCAGCAAGTGGTGGTTGAACGAGTACTAATGAAGGATTTTCATTAGGATGAAGGTAATAGGGGCTGATAGGTGCAATTTGCTGCTGATTTGCCATGGATGCAAAAGAAGAAAAAACATGTATTCAACCTCTCTCTGATACCATGTAGAAAAATCAAGTAAGGATCATTTTATTTCTCATATGTATTTTGATCACTGTTACAGTCTATTTATACTAATATGTAATCGGTTATGTACAGAATAATGCAAAGAGATAATATTCTCAGAATATTCCGGTCAACAAAGGAATATTCTGGGAATATTCTGGTCAACGAGGGAATATTCCCTGAATATTCTAGATCTTCAACTTGTTCCCAAAGTATCTTCAATCCTTTGTGATGCTGAACAGAATGAAAGACGTCATGGACCTGGGCTGGGCTACATTTTGGGCTTCTTTACGCTTTATCATTTTTGTTTCAAAACATTCGAATTCGACCGGAAATTCGAAATGTTTTGTGTTTAATTAGAAGTCTTGAGATCGATACAACATTGACTCGCCAGGTAACTATATTAAAACCTAGAAATAAAGGCCAACATTATTTACCATCATTTAAAGTTGAATATTTTTCTATTTCGAACTTAACAACCCTGTTTTCACCGAAGCAGGATCCTTGCTGTTAATTTTGTTGTATGTTATTAAAGTTGTTTTGAGATTTTTTGTTTCTTTATTTTGCTGTGAAATCCCCATTTTACCCTCTCCCCTTGAACACAACAGCCTTCTGTGTTTCAACACAAATTTTATGTTGGACCTGGTGCAAATCCTAGTTGGTGCACCAAAACTAATAGGAATCCAATATTCTAAAATGGGCCCCTGCCTGTAAAAACTTTCCACCAGTGTATCCCTTTGAAAATGCTGACTTGTGGCCCAAAACTTACACCTGGACCACCCTAAAATTTCACGTGTTTCAAAACACAGCAGGGGTCGGGGATCCACCCTCCTTATTTTGAGAGCAATAGGTAAGTGTAATTTTAGTACAACATAGTTAATGATTCTTAATATCCTATATCGATAACGATAGAGTTACCTCCTAAAACAAGGGCGGACCTCATCATTGGAGACCCCACTGAAAAAAAAATCTGGATAAAATATTGTATAACCATTTTATATTGACGGGTGACAGCGTTGACCTGCAATAAGAATAAAAAAAGTCTACGCTTAAGTTAGTAAAAAGTCAGCGCTTCAGTTTATGAAATTAAGGTTTAAAAACTAGTAGTTTTTATATATAAACTGATTGCGAAATTTTTAAACTGAAAAGTTCAGTGAAATTAGAAGTTAAGTTTTTATAGAAAAAAAAATGATTCAGAGAAAGTGTTGACATTAGGATTATATGTTGTAGTCCTAATCGGATTTGTAAAATTTAAATCCAAAAATTTCGTTGTTCAATAATTTACTACAACGTTATTCCAGGAATTTATATACATACACACAAGCACACACACACGCACACGCACACCAAATAATGTGTTTTCCACCTTGTCTCGATCATGTCTCTTGTCGGAATGAATCGTCGTCATATGTAACGTGATCGTAAGATGTGTGATGTCTACAAATTTACATTTTCTCACATATTCAATTACACACAAAAATAAAAGAAGAATATTATTTGTTGATCTATATGTCAAAAGACTAAAATTCTTTCACCATATTTTTTATTTATTCGTCCTCTTTATTTTGATATCTCAGTTGACATTTTTCCGACGTCATTTTCGAGGTAATTTTCATAAAAATAACAAAACAGTGAAACAATAGATTTGTAATCTATTTCACTCTAAAACACTTTAGTGAATAGTCAATTTATCCTTATTACCCAACATTCCACCTTTTCCTTTTTTTTTTTTCCCTTTCCAATTTCTTGTCATTTATTCTTGCTTCCAAATTTTTTTTTCCCTCTCTTATTGAGTAACCAAATCATTTCTCCTTTTTATTTGTGTCTTTACAGATATGGCCTGTTGGTGATTATATCACCAATGTGATTTAGTGTGATTGGATTTAGTTTGAGGTTTGGTAAGCTTGAAACAATCAATATGAGTTAGGAGATGCGGGGTGCATGCTTACATTTGATATTTACAAGCTTACGAGAGTGTTAGATCAAGTGTTGAACAAAACCATTTTTCTGTCGCATTTTGCGGGCGTCCATTTTATGGACGGGCGTCCATATACGAACGAGCGTCCGTAATTCATGGACGGGCGTCCATGGATTGATTTAGATACAGGATGTATCTGACGCTTGGTGGACGGGCGTCCATGTGTTTGGACAAGCGTCCATGTGTTTTGAACGGGCGTCCTGATCTTTGGATTTGATTCAGGATGCAACTTGATGTTATGGACGAGCGTCTGAATGTTCTGGACGGGCGTCCAGAACATTCAGACGGGCGTTCAAGGGGCGTCCAGTTCGGTTATATGGCAGTTTTGTTCGGTTTTGTTGGTGTCTTTTCGGGATTTTGCTATTGCAACTGATCCTGAAGGGTTGTATATGGTGAGTTATGTTGATATAACATTATATATACATAAAGTAACACTTGGAACAAATCCTAAGAATGATCTAAGCATAAATTAAGCCAATTTTGGTCTTTTTGAATGTTCTTGAAACTTCAACTTTAAACACACATATCCACAAAACTTTTGCAGCATTTTCTTTCATCTTATTGCCAAAGATAGAAAGAGCGACGAGCTATATCCCGTGATTATATTCGAGTAATTCCCGGAGGCAATTCAAGGGATCGAATAGTTTTCGCGGAAAGACTTTCAAGTCGTCTCTCGCGGTGTTATCAAGTTCCTTTTATTTTTCGGTTTGATATCGTTGTTCAATTCTCCACAAACTTCACTAACAATGCGAAAACTATTGTTGTTTTGAACAATGTCGAGTATCAAGGAGATGACATCGAACTTCAAAGAAATTAGAACAGTTCAATGGTGAAGATTTCCGTAGATGGCAAAAGAAGATGCACTTTCTTCGACCGCATTGAAGGTGGTATACGTGTTGAGTACACCTTGCCCGCAAATCGATGATAACGAAGACCATGGAAGAGACAAGGAAGAAAAGTAAGTGGGAAAACGATGATTATATATGCCGTGGTCACATCCCGAACGGTATGTCTAATAATTTGTTTGATACCTATCTTGAAATTGAAACATCTAAAGAGTTGTGGGATACTTTGGAGGCAAAGTATGTAAGTGAGGATGCATCTAGTAAGAAGTTTCTTGTTGGTAACTTTATGAAATATGTGATGGTAGATAATCGTCCCGTCATGGATCAATATCATGAATTGCTACGTTTGTTTGGTCGGTTTTCTATGCATAAGATGGCTATGGATGAGTCCATATGTGTTTCAAGCATTATTGAAAAGTTGCCTCCTTCTTGGAAGGATTTCAAAAATTCACTGAAACATAAAAAGGAAGAACTTTCTTTGATTGAACTTGGTTCTCATTTGAGAATAGAAGAAAGTTTACGTTTGCAAGAGAATGGTAAAAATATTGTAGGTTGCGGAAAGAACATTGCGGGTGGTTCAACTTCAATCAACATGGTTGAAGTTGGAGAAACTTCCAAAAAGAATAACAAAAGAAAGTCCGATTCCAACAACAACAAGAACAAAGCAAAGTTCAACAAAAAGCCTAAAGGGGCTTGTTGGTATTGCGGTAAGGAATGCCATTTCGGGTCGATTGTTTTTCTAGAAAGAACAACAATGGTAAGGGCAAAGGCCCGGTGAATGGGTCGAAAGATCCAAGTCCACCTAAACATCAAGGTACAATTGTTTATAATTGTAGTTTTAATTCTGATTTGAATTATGTTCCACTGATTTCCGAAGCATGTTATTTGCGGGATGATGATGTTAGTTGGTGGATAGACTCGGGAGCAACTAGACATGTGTGCAAGGATAGATCGTGGTTTTCAACATATGAAAAAGTTGAAGATGGATCCATTGTGCATATGGGAAACGAGTCTAAATCTTTTGTTGTTGGAAGAGGAATAGTTAACTTGCAATTTAGTTCTGGAAAATTTGTAACTTTAAACAATGTTTTACATGTTCCTTTAATCCGGAAGAACTTGGTTTCCGGTAGTATTTTGTGTAAAGAGGGCTACAAACAAGTTTATGAGTCCTCTCGTTATGTATTATCTAAACATGGTATGTTTGTAGGATTTGGTTATCTTAGTAATGGTATGTATATGCTTAATATTAGTAATGGTTTGAATGACAATGTTGCTATGAATGTTATGAATATTAATGTTGATGAATCATACTTATGGCATGTAAGATTAGGTCATGTACATTTTAGAAGAATGTTGCAAATGTCTAAAAATGACTTAATTCCTGTTTGTAGTACGACTATGAATAAGTGTGATACTTGTAGCTTAACTAAAATTGTAAGACAACCTTTTAAAGGTGTTGAAAGGTCATCTACAATTTTGGAACTTGTTCATAGTGACTTGTGTGATTTTCATTCTTCTCCTTCTTTTGGAATCAAGAAGTATGTTGTTACTTTCATTGATGATTGCACTCGTTTTTGCTATGTGTACTTGCTTTTTACAAAAGACGAGGCAATGGAAAAGTTTAAAGTATTTAAAACCGAAGTAGAATTACAACTTGAAAGTAAAATTAAGAAGCTTCGTACGGATAGAGGTGGAGAATATTTTGATCCACCATTCTTTGAATCTTGTGGGATTATACATGAAATCACTTCACCTTATACACCACAAATAGCTGAAAGAAAGAATCGAACATTAAAAGAGATGGTAAATGCTATGCTTTCTTACTCAGGATTGAGTGAGGGTTTTGGGGGAGAAGCTATACTGACAGCTTGTTATCTTTTGAATAGAATTCCTAATAAAAAGAATCCTATTACCCCATATGAGCAATGGTATAAGAAGAAGCCAAACTTGCATTATTTGCGTGTTTGGGGATGTAGGGCAGTCATGAGACTACCCAATCCCAAGATTAAAACCTTGGGGGAAAGAGGCATTGATTGCATTTTTGTTGGATATGCATTGCATTCCAAGGCATATAGGTTCTATGTTATAGAACCAAATGATTCGATTGCGGTTCATTCCATAATTGAATCAAGGGATGCTCTCTTTGATGAAAGTCGGTTTTCTTCTATATCAAGGCCAAGAAATGTTGTTCCTATTGGAACTAGTGAAAGTTGTGGTGGTGAGAAATCACAAGATGAGCCTTTGGTGCTTCAAAAAAGCAAAAGGGCTAGGAAAGAAAAATCTTTTGGTCCCGATTTCCAAACATATTTGGTGGAGGGTACAAGAGATGAAGTAGGATTGCAATATGCTTATTGTTATCATATTGATGATGATCCTAGAACTTATAAAGAGGCTATGGAGTCTCGGGATATTGCCTTTTGGAAGGAAGCCATTAATGATGAGATGGATTCCATTTTAGGCAATGATACGTGGATATTAACGGATCTTCCACGTGGTTGTAAACCGTTAGGTTGCAAATGGATCTTCAAAAGAAAAATGAAGATTGATGGATCCGTTGAAAGGTATAAAGCCCGGTTGGTGATACAAGGCTTTAGACAAAAAGAAGGCATTGATTATTTTGATACTTATGCCCCGGTTGCTCGAATCTCCACTATTAGGTTGTTGATAGCCTTGGCAGCCATTAACAATCTTGTTATCCATCAAATGGATGTTAAAACAGCCTTCTTGAATGGAGATCTAGATGAGGAAATTTATATGAAACAACCGGAGGGTTTTGTGATACCCGGAAATGAGCATAAAGTGTGTAAGCTTGTTAAATCACTGTATGGGCTGAAACAGGCTCCCAAACAATGGCACCATAAGTTTGATGAATTTGTTTTGTCTAATGGTTTTAAGCTTAACCAAATGGACAAGTGTTTATATAGCAAATTTGATGAAACCGGAAATGGTGTAATCATTTGTCTATATGTTGATGACATGTTGATCTTTGGTACAAGCCAAGATCAAGTTGACCAATGCAAATCATTTTTGTCATCAAGTTTTTCAATGAAAGACTTGGGAGAGGCGGATGTTATCCTTGGTATAAAAATCATAAGGAATGACAAAGGGATTACTTTGACACAATCTCACTATATTGAGAAAGTGTTGAAGAAGTTCAATTGTGAAAATTACATTTCCGGCTAGAACTCCCATGGATCCACATGAGAAATTTGAGTTGAATACGGGTAAACCGAGTCTCAACTTGAATATTCTCGAGTAATAGGATGTTTAATGTATGCAATGACTAGCACTCGTCCGGACATTGCATATGTGGTTGGAAAACTTAGTAGATATACTAGTAATCCTAGCAAAGTGTTCATTGGCATGCGGTAACACGTGTGTTGAGGTATCTTAAGTTTACCAAAAATTTTGGTTTAACTTATGTTGGACGACCTTCGGTAATAGAAGGCTACTCGGATGCTAGTTGGATATCAAATGAGAATCATTCTTCAACGAGTGGTTGGGTGTTTCTACTTGGAGGTGGTGCCATTTCATGGGCTTCCAAGAAGCAAACATGTAATGCTACTTCAACAATGGAATCGAATTTATTGCCTTGGCTTCGGCCGGTTTAGAGGCGGAATGGCTTAAAAATCGATTTATGAGATTCCATTGTGGCCAAAACCGATATCACCAATTTCTATCAATTGTGATAGTGAAAATACCTTGGCTAAGTGTTATAGTCAAGTGTACAACGGAAAGTCGCGACATATTGGAGTTAGACATAGCTCGATTCGTGAATTGATCACTCACGGGGTGATATCGCTTGCTTTTGTCGGATCTCAAAAGAATTTAGCCGATCATTTGACCAAAGCATTGGCTAAGGATTTGTTCATCAAGTCGGTTGTCGGGATGGGTCTACAACCTATTGAATCTTTGCATTAGAATACCCAATTCCCTCCTAATATGACGTTAGGGGCTGAATTCAATGAGGAAGGTCTAATGACTTAGATTTGGCACATGTTTTTGTCCCGAAGGTTTGTGCTTAACCTCGCTTGTGAGGTTGATAATTTTTCTTAATGAGTCTTATGAAAAAGTGTCGTTGCGGTACACGATTAATAAGACTCACCTATATGAGTTTGAAGTTTGGCCGCTTCAAGAAAGTTAGGGTTGGCTTTCTACATTCTCATGAATTGATATGGACACAAGGCCTGGATAAAGAGTGTCAAGCAAGCTATAGAAGTTGTTTTTTAATTCGTGTGTATATTATCTTTGAAGTATTCATTTGTGTAAAAGGGTTCAATGCATAGTCACACCCTAATACTAGAATATTTTGGAATGTGTAATATACTAGATGGTAATTCAATCTGCGTGATATTATCATTGAAAAATGAATTGTTGTGTGTTAATGATTTTAACTAAGTCAAGGGTTACACTAAATGGGGGAGGATTGTTGGTGATTATATCACCAATGTGATTTAGTGTGATTGGATTTAGTTTGAGGTTTGGTAAGCTTGAAACAATCAATATGAGTTAGGAGATGCGGGGTGCATGCTTACATTTGATATTTACAAGCTTACGAGAGTGTTAGATCAAGTGTTGAACAAAACCATTTTTCTCGTGCATTTTGGACGGGCGTCCATTTCATATGGACGGGCGTCCATATACGAACGAGCGTCCGAATTCATGGACGGGCGTCCATGGATTGATTTAGATACGGGATGTATCGACGCTTGGTGGACGGGCGTCCATGTGTTTGGACAAGCGTCCATGTGTTTTGAACGGGCGTCCCGATCTTTGGATTTGATTCGGGATGCAACTTGATGTTATGGACGAGCGTACGAATGTTCGGACGGGCGTCCGTAACATTCAGACGGGCGTTCAAGGGGCATCCAGTTCAGTTATATGGCAGTTTTGTTCGGTTTTGTTGGTGTCTTTTCGGGATTTTGCTATTGCAACTGATCCTGAAGGGTTGTATATGGTGAGTTATGTTGATATAACATTATATATACATAAAGTAACACTTGGAACAAATCCTAAGAATGATCTAAGCATAAATTAAGCCAATTTTGGTCTTTTTGAATGTTCTTGAAACTTCAACTTTAAACACACATATCCACAAAACTTTTGCGCATTTTCTTTCATCTTATTGCCAAAGATAGAAAGAGCGAGCGAGCTATATCCCGTGATTATATTCGAGTAATTCCCGGAGGCAATTCAAGGGATCGAATAGTTTTCGCAGGAAAGACTTTCAAGTCGTCTCTGCGGTGTTATCAAGTTCCTTTTATTTTTCAGTTTGATACTGTTGTTCAATTCTCCACAAACTTCACTAACATGGCCTAGTGTTCAAGTGCCGCCCATTCGGTTCTCCCACCATAGTCTCCTGCGATTTGGAGTTGTATGCATTCTTTTTTTTGATCATATTAATAAATGAAGCCTTTTATTTAAAGATTAAGAAAAGGTTCGTACAATGTCTTATCCTAGCTCTCCCCTTATACCAGTACATTCATTCTCCAAAACGAAGGGAAGTTGTTCTCTAGTGATTACCCTAAACCAGGCCGTAAAGCCTTGGAGGAACAATCTATGCTTTTCGTGTATGGAGAACTCCACAAACGGCTTAGAAGCATTGTGGCTAGCTTCATAAACACTTCGTATACAAGCCCGGTTTTTCTTTCCTACATAGAGAAGTTGTCTATCGAAATGATGGAATCTTGGAAAAACGAGGGTTTGAAGGAAATAGTTTTCCCGAAAGAAGCCAAACTCTTCACGTTTCACTTGATCTTGAACGGCGTGTTGGACATGGATAGAGGAGATCCAAATAAAAGTAACACAAATGCAAGAAGATGCCTTTGCAATCATGAAAGGGTTGATTTCTCTTCCGATTCATATTCCTGCAAACGCATACGCTAGGGCTATGACTATGAATGCAAGAACGCGGATCAGCTCCACAATAACCGAGATTATTAGTGCAAGAAAAAAAGCAAAAACGCTCCAGTGAAAGCAATTAAAGAGTTTATAGACGATTTTCTACTTAAACTCGAGTGGAAATCGTTCCATTTTTTTACGGGTACACATATAAATTCGTCTCTCCATGAAAATCCCGGTGAATTTAATCCATGGAGATGGGAAGACGAAGAAACAAAGAAAAAATCTATATTATTCGGTGGCGGGCCGAGGCTTTGCCCCGGGGCAGAATATGCTGAACTTTATGCTGCTTTCTTCCTTCACCATTTTGTGCTAAAGTTTAGCTGGAAAATAATAGCTAGTGAATGCCCCTTACCCCCCTCCTTTCATGGACTTTGGAAAAATGGCTCCTAGAGATTAAACCTATATCAATATAATAACTATGTCAAATTTTCCTTTGGCACTAAGATAATTATATTGTGTGATGTAATTATTTATGGAGTAACGATAATGACACGACTGTTGTGACACAACCGTTATGACACAACGAGTGTCACAACGTGTATCTACACCGTTGATTAATAATGTAGACACATTGATTATTATTATATCTATCATGATCAACGGTGTAGATGCACGTTGCGGCACTCGTTGTGTCATAACGGTTGTGTCGTTATCATTACCCTTATATATATATATATATATATATATATATATATATATATATATATATATATATATATATATATATATATATATATGTGTGTGTTTCCATCATTTGTATTCAACTAAAAATTTGTAATGTTTTTGTTGAAAGTATTTAATTAGGAAAGTAGTTAGAACCAAGTTTGTTTCAAGTTTAGTTATTTTAAATCAAGAAATAGAACATAACAAAACTACGATCTTCAACGCATCGCAAGGGTTATGTCAGCATGAATCCTTCTATGTTTCACAAAACTCTTTAAGTTCATGAAAATGTAAACTATGAACACCAACTTGCTGAGTAAGAAAGATTAATCACAAATTTTAGGTTGGTCATGGACCAAATCCTAGTTGTTGTGCCTTCTCCAATGAGATTTAAAGATTTAAAATTGGGCCCCTACTTCTAAAAAAAATCCACCAATAAATATCATTCAAAGTGATGACATGGTGGTCCAAAACTTGCACTTGGACCACCCTAAAATTTGTCAAGATTAATTGTGTCGAATGTAATTCATTTTTTCATTCCCGGATAAGATGGCTCACCCACATCTAAGACATTACATGGGTAAATTTATAATTTTAGTCATGTAAGTTGACACGTTTTTAATTTTAGTCATGTTTTTACTCCTATCACAACTTTGGTCCTAAAAGTTAGCATTTTAATTTTTTTTCCCGCAATTTTGGTCCTGACTGACCGTAACATGCTGACATGGCAAGAAATCTGGCCAAATTCGATGATATGGCAGAAAAAAAAAACTTGCCTTTTGGTCCCTCCTTGTCCACGTAAGCTATTTTTTTGTGTGGATAATACGGACACAATCGTTTATATGTAACTAGAAACAAAAGTGTGCATATATGAATTGTGATTTGGACGCATAGATGATAACAGAGAAATGTTTACGACGCAACAAAATAAGTACAATAAATATAACAAGATTATTTTTTTATTTTTTTTTTGAGTGGCACAACATTATTTTCAACCAATTTTTATCTACCCGTTTTAAAACAATCCGGCCTAAAGTCTTCGTCTTTTCAAGTACAAACCGGCCAAAAGTCGAGTAACTAAACTAAACCAAACCACTGCAAGTTTACACAAGTAAGCCAGAATTCTGAAGAATTGCATTTGTAGTTGCTGAATTTGTGCTGTTGAGAAATCAGTGGCAAGATGAGTAAAAAGGAGAATTTGAACAAGGAAGATTCCGAAATCGACAAAGGCGTGTCGTGTAAACAGAAGGGATTGATCATTGAAGGTTACGAAATAGATGGGATTTCGATTGCAGGTCATGAGACTTGTATAATAATCCCTTCTATGAACTTGTCGTTTGATATTGGGAAATGCCCTCAACGCGCCATCAGTCAACAGTTCCTCTTCATCTCTCATGGCCATATGGATCACATTGTATGTTAATCCTCTCTTTCCTTTTTGGGTACCAAAGATTGGAATTTGATTTTTCTGTTTGTGCTTACTTTTTCAGTAATTTGTGATTTGGAAAGTGACAGTTCTTATGGTACTAGTTTTTTTTCTAGAGTTCGTTAATTGCAGTAATGATGATGAAAAAAATTATGGCATATCTCTTCCACTTTCACATTTGTAGGATTGTGTATTGTAGGATTGTGTATGGTGAAAGAGGTAGAAAAGGAAGCATTTGCTAGCTCGTAAGAACGATATTATCACAGTTGTAGGATTGTGTATGGTGAAAGAGGAAAGCATTTGCTAGCTCGTAATTACAATATTATCACGGTTGTAGGGTTGTGTATTGTAGATTGTGTATGGTGAAAGAGGTAGAAAAGGAAGCATTTGCTAGCTCGTAAGAACGATATTATCACAGTTGTAGGATTGTGTATGGTGAAAGAGGAAAGCATTTGCTAGCTCGTAATTACAATATTATCACGGTTGTAGGGTTGTGTATTGTAGATTGTGTATGGTGAAAGAGGTAGAAAAGGAAGCATTTTCCACCTCGTAAGAACGATATTTTCACGGTTGTAGGATTGTGTATGGTGAAAGAGGTAGAAAAGGAAGCATAGGATTGAGTATGGTGAAAAAGGTAGAAAAGGAAGCATTTGCAGCTCGTTTGTATGTGTATGGTGAAAGAGGTAGAAAAGGAAGCATTTTGCCATATCGTAAGAACGATATTATCATGGTTGTGCCATGAAATTTCTTTAATGGTGATGGCGATTATTATAATTATCTTTTTTCATAGTGTCAATGTTTAGGGGCAGTAAATGGTTGTACTTTTGTTTTGACAACTATGATTTGTACTATGGGAAGCTATACAATGCAATTAGGACATCATGATGTAAGTTATAGCTTTTGTTTCTTCATTCTGTTTTTCGTCCTGCGGGTTTTATATGCTAGTGAGAAAATTTCAGTTTCATTAGTAGAATCTTTAAATCTCAGGGGCCTTAACTGCATATTTCACAAGAAATTGATTATGTTTTTGAATGCAAATACACAATGTGCTCAGACAGCTAGCTATGAGTGGTACCTAAATTCTTGCTTAGTATGTACAAAAGTTTGGACAAAAATGAATCTTTTTGGAACTCTGAAACTTGAGAGCACCACACTGTTTTTCCTAATATTAAGGTTTGTTTTAGTACTAGGATTAATATTGCTGCAGATATCCTCTTGGTAAGAGACGCCTTTGCATGTAGCCAACTTTGTATTATATTATATGTATGCTTGATTATATTTTGAAATTGAAGAATTCCCCTGTTCTTAAATTACTTTGTTGTTCCTTTAATTTGGTTTATGCTTCGTAGGGAGGACTCCCTATGTATGTTGCAACCCGTGGCTTGTACAAAATGTCGCCTCCAACCGTTATTGTGCCAAAAGTAATTAAAGAAAATGTCGAGAGGCTTTTTGAAGCTCACAGAGACATGGACAAGTCAGAACTGATTCATAATCTGATCGGTTTAGACATTGGTAATGACGACGCAACATTTATTTTCTCGATATTTAGTAAACGCTTATAGTATCATGAACATCGAAAGGTTTTTTTCTCATGGACTTGTCAAATATATGGGCTTTTTTTTTCTGTAGGAGAAGAAGTATTTTTGAGACGTGACCTAAAAGTAAAAGCATTTAGAACATATCATGTGATTCCGAGCCAGGTTAGTTGATACATGTTGCTATTTTTTGGGGGCTTTATTTGCACCACACACATTCTACTCGTGCACCACTCTACCTATGCACTACAGTAGAACCGACTTTGTGAAAAGTCAGTTATGGGGCCAAGATTTGACTTCTCGTCGGTTCTAGAGCAAGAACCGACTTTTCCAAAGTTGGTTCTCACAATGCACCTACGGAAAGTCGGTTTTGGCTCCAGAACCGACTTTCACAAGGTCTGTTGTACTGTGGTGCATAAGTAGAATGAGTGCGGTGCAAATAATAGTCCCTTTTTTTACTCTCGTCATATAATGAAGTGTTTAAATGGTTTTAAATTTGATACAGGGTTATATCGTTTATTCGGTGAAACAGAAACTCAAACAGGAATATGTTGGCCTTTCAGGAGATGAAATAAAGCATCTGAAAATGTCGGGAGTGGAGGTCTGTCGCTTTGTTCTTTCATCAACCGAAGAATATACACATCCGTTAAAATGCATATATATTTTTGCTCTTTTTGGGTTACTTTTTTAGTCCAAGTGATGAATGAGGAAAGTTTCTTTTTACTTTTTCACAGATTACAAACACTACAACTGAACCTGAAATCGCGTTTACAGGAGACACAATGTCGGATTTCATTGTAGATGACAGCAACTTAGATGTTTTGAGAGCAAAGATTCTCATTGTTGAGGTATTTTGTCCCACTTTCTACTTTGTAATAAATACATTTATGTTTATAATTCTGACTCAGTTTTTGTCATGAAGAGTACGTTTGTTGAGGACAAAATGTCTATTACAAATGCAAGAGACTATGGACATATTCATTTATCGGAGGTAAGGTTAATTTTTTTTTTTTACGAATTCCTGGTGTTTTGTTGCGAATATTATTGTTGTTTGGATTAAATGAGGGTTCTTCATTTGTGGGACTCTCTGCTAGATAATCAACTATGCAGACAGGTTGAAGAACAAGGCAATCCTTCTGATCCATTTTTCGGCTCGTTATCAATTAGATGTAAGATTGTTTTCAAGAAAATAAATATATAAAATTTAGACCCTTCACATTCTTTTTCTTTCATTTGAGCGCGAAATAAAACGTAAGTTAAAGATCATAACTATTTCTAAGTATTTGGTAGTAAGAATTTAAACCAAGAACCGGGCTCTCTGTATAGAATCGTTTTTCTTGCAGTACGTGATTTTTTTTTTTTTTTTTTTTGGTTTGTCTTCCGTTTTTAACTATTAAAGCTCGTATTTCTGCATGTTATTTTATCCAGGTTATTCAAGAAGCAATATCTGCATTACCACCATCCTTAGCAGGTCGCGTATTTGCACTTACCAATGGGTTCTGACAATCAACATAGATATGAATCGGGCCTATTCATTATCAGAATAGCAATATTACATTCGGGTATAGCCTTGTACATAGAATTTGAAGTGTTGTTCTGCTTATAGGACTCGAGAAAGTAATAAACTCGTGTTCTTATAAACTGGAAACAATTATTACTTTTACGGTATAGCCTATGCATGGAATCATCCTGTCTATACGTGTAAATGCGTATTGACTTGTAGATGGAATTCATGAAGTAGAAATAGATATTTTTTGCTACAATCATGGGTGTTGTGGTGGAGGGTTATTTTGCATCAATGGCCGGTTGGGGTTATGAAACGGCCATTGTAGTCTTGGATGGAGGAGGTATGGGTGTGCAGCAAAGAATCTTGGCCTTGACCACCACGGAAATAGCCTCGGATGCAGCCATTTTGGTGGTGGTGGTGGTGGTGTGATGCCTGACCCTGGTCTAGTACCACCAGGAAGTGAACCTTGTCTTCCCGGGATCCCAATTGGTGATGGTGGCGGCGGCGGTGGCGGTGGCGGCAGCGGCGGTGACGGTGGTGGTGGTGGTGGTGGTGGCGGTGGAAGAGACGGCGGTGGTGATTGGGGTGGAGGTGGGCTTGTGGCAGAGGATGATGACTCGGGTGGTGGTGGTGGCGGTGGCTTAGGAACAAAAGGTGGACTTGAATATCCATAATAAGGACGATGACGATGATGACGTGTCAATGGAAAACGGTAACGTGGGAAACGAAAGTAGTAATGAAAGAAAAATGGAGGGGTTTTTTGCTTTGGAAGGAAGCTGATTTCTTTCGGTTTGACAGCGTTGTCGACGACTGTCGTGTCGCCGGAGGCGGTGGTGCCGTGAGCGGGCAGCGGCAAAAGGGTTATGCATATAAGAAGGAAGAAGGCTGAGGTTGTTGTGGTGGAGGTTGCCATGGAAATTTTAGTGTGATGGAATGAGAAATGGAAGAAGTCTTTTATAGGTTATGTGCAAAAATTACTACTACATGGGATTTCTTTGTGCCTGGAAATATATGTAAATATTTTTTTTCAAGTTTGTGTAAGTGAAATATTGGTGACATGGAATTTCTTTGGTATGAAAGACTGAAAGAAGAGTAGGAAAAGTTTACTTTACAAAAGAATAGTTGGTAAATTACTGTGGAAAAATGATTGATTAGTTTGGTAAATTAATTGCACCAGTGATTCTTGAATTTATACTAATGCGGGGCATTTTTTTAATGCACCACAGTGTACCTGTACAATATACGTTGAATCAGCCTTCAGAACGTCGAATCTTGAGTTAATAATTGACTTTCAAAAGGTCAATCCTCACAATTGATCTCCGAAAAATCGATTTTTAACTTAAAAATCAGATTTCCAAAGGTATTTAGGTTTGATGCATACTTAGTGCGATAGCTCGATAAAACATGGTGATGCAAATAAAAGGTTTTTAAATAATGAGTGGTGGGACACGGAGGTTGGAGACATTGGAGTAAAAATGATGATCAGCCGAGGACACAAATGGTATTTTTACGTTTTTTTTTTTTAAAAACAGGAAAACTACAACATTTCAATACAAAAGATATTTTCTCGAGTCTCAGTGGAGGCAATAGCCCCTCCCTCGGCTTTTGGTCCGCCACTGCTAAGTGAGATGCAATATATTAAAGCAATTGCTTAAAGATCAAACATTTCCAATGATACATATCATTTAATCTCACATCTGCTGTTACCAAAATCAACAAGAAGAAATGGACAGCAAAATCAAAAGAGATAAAAGCATTACAATAGAGTCAGGATAACTGCTTTTGCTAATACAAAGTTTTCTGGATAGGCCTTTTGATACATTGCAAAATTGTTGAGAACTTGCTTAAGCTCCCCCTCTCTCTTCCAACATTTTGGATCCAGCTAAATCCTGCCCAAAAATGAAGAGATTAAAGCAAATGAGACATTCCTCATAAGAAATTCTTACATATATAGCATCAACTAAGATGAACGAACATGTCCCACGTGGCAGTTTGCAAATCACGTCATCTTATCCAAGAAAAAAAAAAGGCATTCAAGTGCACAGATTATGGGGGAATCAGGTCTAGCCTAATGGTAAAGGTCATTGCACTTTCGGGTGAGAACTAAGGTTCGATTCTCAACCCTGCCCTCAATATTACAAAAATCCCCTTCCCTAAAAGTGCACAGATGAAGGGATTAGATATGTCCTAGTTAGAAAATTCACCGCACTTCCTAGTATCAACCAAAGGTCAACCACCCCCCCCCCCCCCCCCCCCCCCCTAAAAAAAGTGCACAAGACCAATAACGCGCTATCAAAATAAGCAAGAGATGCTTAAAGAGGAGTCCAAGGATGAACCCCATGTCTACGTTTTCAATACTCTCGGTTTTCATGGATCTAAGTTCATCATGATGCCCAACAGGCAGAATACTAAGAAAAGTGAGAATATAACGCAATTTCTCAAGTGAAGCCAATTCAACTTTGTCCCAACTAGTGTAAATAAATCTCTTTGAAAGAAAATGTGCAAGATATGCGGTAGCATGAGCTCGTTATTAGTTTATTCTGTCGGATACTTCTGCTACGTGTACATTATATAGCATCCGCTTCAAACAGGTTTGTCACACTGAGCATGTCATACTACTAACTAAGCTATACAGTGTCGGAAACAATTCTCAAGAATAATCCATTGAAAGTTTCTAATTCGATAAAGATTCGCATTTTTCTGCAGGGCACGATTTAAGGGCTCTCATCTAATGACAAGGTCATTCCTCAGATTTAAGGCATCACACTAGCAAGTACACACACGGGTTGATCTTAATTTTCACAACACACACAAAAAAACACATAATTCCGTGGACTGTAATTCACAGTCCAATAGAATGGTCAAGAACAAAACAAGCAACCCCATGTTATCCAAATGAATTTTTCCAAGAAAAACAGTAATATAAGAAAGGATCAGGAAATTAAATAGTCGAGCGTTATACCTTCAGTGATTACTTCTCAATTGCTCAGCCAAATTTGCCACAGAACCACATAATCTTGCTTCAGCAGCTAAAGAACTTGCCAGTTCTGCTAGATTTCTCAACTCTTCACGGAATTCAGGATGCAAGACCAAAGACGAAAAGTGCTCGTCCACTACCAATCCAAGACATTTTACGATAACTTCAAGACTAGGTATCCAATCACAAGCTTTCAACCCAAAAACCGAGGAACCCTTTTGACATGGGACTACTTGAGTAAACTTATCATATTTGCTCAACCACTTACTCAAGTACCGAATCAGACTCGTCATCTCTGCACCATTCAACTTACTAATACACGACCCCAATATCGCCTCATCAAGGTTCTTTGAGGCAAAAAAATGATGCAAGCACAACTCCGATGCAGAGAATCCATCATACGCAAGCATGACCCACATGGAAGCATCCTTTGCAATAGCCATCTTCTTTGAACTTATATTGGTACTGCTAACTTTTTCAATGGCTAACAATGCTTGGCTGTCCCATTCTTTCTTCACACTAAGCATGCTTGAAACCCCATTTTTAGGTGGGCATAAGAAATACTTCAAAATACACATACTGCCATACGTTTGAAGATCCGAAAAATGCTTAACACAAGAAATAATCAAATCTGATCTCCTCTTTTCGAGCAAATTGTTGATTAAAATCGACTGACTAGACGGCTCAACAAGGCCGTTAACAATCAAACTCTCCAAAATCTCCCAAAGGTCCAACACAAAACAAGCCTCCACTAGTAAACCTCTCACATCTCTTCCCACTAAAGAAGCAGCCTTTTCAATCAATTTACAGCAATGCGCGTTAATCGATTCTTCCTTCTCGACTGAAACTCCACTTTTCTCCCCCAAATTATTCAAATACACACTAAATATCTCCAAAAATTCGTCTTTACTGAATGCATTCTTCTTTTTCATCTTTTTTCTCAGCTTCTTGGAAAAGTTCTGGCCCAATTCTATTATTTCAACATCAGATTCAGAAATTTTCCAGCCGTTTGCTCGCTTCACTAATATCTCATCAAGAGGAGAATCATTTTCAGGCTTCAAGGACAGAAAAACAGATTCGGAGCTCAGAACAATCGGGTAATCGGACCCGGAAGCTGCTCCTGGTAAATTAGCTGCAGCTTTTGTGATTGTTTCTAGTAAAGACATTTTGTTGACCTGGAACAATTAGCAGATAGAAATTAAAAAAATCAAATAAAACCCCTAACGCGATGTGAGGGAAGCTCTAAAAAAAAGCTAGATAGTATTAAGGGGTGAAGAAAAAGCTAAAGGAAAGTAGTACTGACCTTCGAGACGACGAGAAGATACAGAGCAGCGGAGTATGAGCGGAGGAGAAGGCAGATGCGGCGGAGAACTGCGGTGTGCGTGCGGGTGGGTGGGTTGTGGGTGGGTGGTGGTATAAGGTGAAGGGTTTAAGCCAGGTTTAGCCGCTCTCCGTAATGTTACTCCTTGTCCTTTCGATACCGTATCTTTTAATTTTTTTTAACATTAAATCATAAAATTACATCAACACCACAAATATAAGATTTTTCAATGCATTTAGTATGAACGTTACTGTTATTGACGTCAATTATGCACAAGGAACGTCATTGTCAGTGAGATTACTTATCATTGATAAGTTAATAAGAGTCACGAATCATGATCCGGGCCGAACTTCAGATTTTAGTAAGGTTAGTTGGTCTTGAATACCGTAGGGTTTAAGAAAAAAATAAAATAAAATAAAAAATCATGATTTGTGAAATACATATTTGAGTGTGACAACTGACAAGCACTTGTGGTGTCCAAAGTATTTTTGTGTTGTTCATTACGATCTCCCTATGTCTAATGGTGCCACGGTAATGTTGGAACCGGTGACCTCTCTGTTTTAACTAAACCGATGTTTTAATTAGACCGCGGGTTCATCACTTCAATCATGGTTCAAGCCTTCAATGAACAGAATGAACTTATGAACCGACGAGTTCTCAATTCAACGGTTAATTGGCCGGTTCAAGCAATTAATTTTTGTTTATTTATTTGTAAAATTAAACTAGAATAAAGGTGTGTGGTATGTTTATTTAATTAATTTAAATAACATATAATGTATTCACAAAAAAAAAAAAAAAAAACATACAACAAAGAAATTATATTTAAAAATAAAAACCATGGATTTGATATTGCAGCATTTATATTAGAACATGTTGAGCACACATTTAAGAATAATGAAAAACTAAAATGATCTTTAATTTAAGAATATGACGATCGTAGTAAACCTTAAACCATAAACCCCAAAACCACAAATCCCACTACGATAAACCATTTATCATTCTTTACCCCATAACCCCAACACACAATGCGCATAATTATTTAATTATATGCTATTATAATAATGTGGTATATTCTGTTGGGATAGTGTATCGTGTGTGGAGTGATTTACGGAACAGATCCGTGATTCACGGATGAAATTACGGATAATTAAATGCACAAAATAAAACTCGAAATTAAAAATTAGTTTTATAATGTAGATCTAACACATCAGAGCAACTATGGTTTAGATCTAATAAATCAACACAAGTAAATGATAGATTTAATGACGATTAAGATCTAACAGTTAAACTATCACAATACAGATCTGACTTGAATGTAAAGCAATATAAAATGCATAAATAAATGACAAACCGAGGCGAGTATGAAACTCTATCCTTAAGACAAATTGCTCCGGTATGGTGCCCACGGTAGTCGCAACTGTCTCCCAAGATACAACGGCTTTACGTCTCGGATTTAGAGGCATTTCAAAAATCCGAGTTCCGGCGAACTTACATAGTGCTCCGACTTCTCTTCGACTCAATATCTAGATCTACATAAATGACTAGATCTATACGACACTCTCTTTTGTGGTGGAAAAGACAAGAGAAAACTGAATGAATAAACTTTCATCCATGGGGTTCTTTATATAGTGGAGAGGAGGAGCCAATGCTTTAATCTGATTGGCCGGAACACATCATCAATACTTTTCCCCTTGGAAAAGACATGGGGTCGAAATTTTTTTATTAAAATTATTAATAAAATTTCGAATTTTATTTCCACACCCTGATTGGTCGAATGACACATCTATGAATTCTGATTGGTCGGATGACTCAATGAATTCTTATTGGTCCGATGACACAGTTACTTAAATTAATTTTTAGAATTAATCTCATAAAGAAATTTTGTCCAAAAAATTAATAGTAACACCCGAACTGAGCTCGAGCTCGAGCACGAGCCGGCCGCGGCGGCGCGCGCGCGCGCGTGTGGAAATATCTAAGTCCTCCCTCCTGCACAAAAGTGCCTTGCCCCTTGGGGCACATTTATAAGAGCATACACTAGCCCTTATATATGGAGCTCAAGTCTCCCATCTTTCCAATGTGGGATATTGAGTTGAGGTACTCCCTTCAACTCTTATCTCCAACACATTTTCAACCAACTTTAGGCATTAATTTCTCATTCACCCGATATCCGAATCGAGTGATTCAAAAGCCCTTCATCAACTACTCCGTATGGAGTATTTAATGATATCATTAACTCTCGATGACATACATCGGAGTCTATCCATAAATCGTGCTAAAGTTGACCATTCAACTCTTTCAAAGGGCTTTTTCTCCAACATATTCAAATTAGAGTATATTAGATGTTTGTATCATTCAAATATATATAAAAATAACACTACACTTTAAAAACCACGTAATTCATTTGTTATTTCACACTTAGAAGCTAGAGTTACAGAACATCGGTATCAAAGAGGGAGGTGAGCTTCTTGTTTGAGTTGGACTAAAGCTCAAGCAATATATTAAGAACAAAGTTCAAACATAAAATTTAGTTCGGTTATAAAACAATTATACGATTTTATTCTAGTCGAATTTTGAATGTTTTTCATACTCAATACCGGTCGAAAGACATTCTGACTAAAATTGAGTACAAAAAACTTTTAATATTCTGTCTGAAATTCAGTCAAAATCAATAGTGGTGCTCTTATATTGTTGTTGTTATCCTGACCCAATTCTAGTCTGAATGTGTAGAGTATTCCGGACTCAATATTGGTCAGAATGATGCTCTGACTATGTATGAGTTTGGAAAACTTCAAACATTCTACCTAAAATATGGTCAGAATCAACCAGTGTGGACTTTCAACACGTATATTCTGACCATATTTCAGTATGGATAATGTGTCATATTCTGACCAAACTTTGGTCAGAATGAACGCGCGTAAAATAAAAAAAATAAGGGCGAAATTGGAAAAAAAATTCTGTGTGGTAAGATAAAAATTTATAAGTTTTTGTCGATAAGGACAGAATAATTTGATTATTAGGATCCAAGGAAACTGAATATTAGAAAGGACAAAACATGTGTAAACTTACCAATATACCCTTTTTCCTATATAGATAAACATGCTCTGATTTTCAAATAACTTCTGTTTAAAGCGCATCACAACATTAACATCCGATTAGGGTTAGGGGCGGCGGCTGCTGCAATTTCCGGCGGAAAGGACAACGATGGGGCGGGAGCTGCAATTTCCGGCGGGAGCTGCAAACCTGTGGAGCGACAACGATGAATCCATGTGAGGCAATATGTCGAATTACTGATCTGATTCTCTGTTAATATCACATTTATTAAAACGATTTGACTATGAAATCTGCCCTTGATTTCGTTTGCTACGTTTAGGGAAGGTTTTAATGGCACCGGTTGGAAAGATACACAGCCATCTTGAATCTGGACGGCATGGTCTTTCTGTAATGCTAAATCGAAGCTCTGAATTTCTGATTTTCAGGGAAGTTTCTGCCATGGAAGGACTGGGGCGAATTAGCCATGGCCGGCCAAGAAGGGGATTTGCAAATTTGTCCTTTTTTGTTTTTGATGCTGCTCCAATTTGATTGAGGATTGAACAAAGAAGACGAAAATCAAAACAAGTCCAATTTGATTGGGGATTATTTGGGGAGGAGGAGGAGAGGTGACGACTGCGCCGCCTGAAGTTGCAGATTTCCGGCGGAGAAGGAGCGGTGACGGCGCACCAGTATCACAGGCTGTATTTTTTTTTTTTTGAAAAAGTTTAGGGTTTAGGGTTGTTACTATTAATTTTGTAACGTTACTACATTTTTGATGTACTTTATCTATTTTATGGGCTGTTATACTACTCGTTTATTGGACTTTACGACATTTTACGGGTTGTTACTACTTCTTTTTAGACTGTTACTACTTGTTTATTGGACGTTACGACATTTTAATGTTACGGGTACATTACTCCGTTACGACATTTTACGGGTCATTACTACTTATTTTTTAACAAATAAGGGTTGTTACTACTTGTTTTTAGACCGTTAATACTTTTTCATTGGATGTTACGACATTTTATGGGTAACATTACTACTTTTTTTTGATCGTTACTATTTGTAGAAGGGTAAAAAGTAACAAGGGGTATTTTTGTCCAAATATTTTGTTTTTGTCCTTTATAACATCCGAAAAAGAAAAATGTCCTCGCTATGACCGTTTTATGTTTTTTTTTGTCCTTGTAATTCTTCCCCCAAAAATTTATGTGAAAAGATATTCCCTTAAAACAAGCAAGAGCGCGTTTGCATATCAAATAAATGCAAACTCAAATATTTGATATTCGGCTTTGCTCGGTTCGTATTACGATATATATTTATAATTATGTGATGTATTGTAATTAATTTATACTAGGATAATTTTGACATTTTAGACAGAAGGGGAAGACCAAGATTGTGATAAATTGTACATTTTTGAAAAAGCAGAAATTATTTCTACAGAGCCTAGAGGCAACCAGATCGAACCCTAAATTTCTCCTTCTTTCAATGAAAATATCTCTTGTTTGTCTCTGTTAATTCTTCCATTTCTTCTCCGATACTTGTTGGATCCTGACACAAACCATAAGCGCTTTTAATCCCAGAGCCATAACAGCTTCGGTATGACTGCATTTTAGGCCAATTTCTGCTGCTGCATTTCAGTTTAGGATGTATGTCCATTCAAAAGAAAATCATCATATCTAAGAAAGAAAGAAAAAAAGCCTTTCATGTATTTGATTTTATTTAGAATCTCAAACTCCTCATGAAGATAAAAGACTATAACAATAAAAGTAGAGGAGTTCTGATCTTCTGTTGCGACCGGGAATAATGAGGAAAACGAAGCCCTTTAAGTAGACTCTGGAGTTTTCCATTCTCGTGGTAAGGGGCCCACGTCGTATATGATCTCTCTATGACAAGACCAGACAAGTTTAATCGCCTCTGGTGTCCCAATCCCGGCCCCTCTTGGATCCCCAGCAGGACCAAACCTGTTAAAGATACATAACTTAGAACTCGAATACAGCTTAAATGTAGGCGTTTTATATACATTACAGATTCTATATATACCAGTGATTTTGGGGCGCCCCGGTTGTTCGTGCCCTCAATCCTGCATAAGTTGTTCCGTTAACTGTATTTCCAATTACCTCCTGCAAGAAAAAAAAAAAAACACACAAGGATTTAGGGTGGATACAAATTGACCTTTGGGAAAGTTAACTATTATTTGCACCCCACCCGTTCTACCGGTGCACCCCATCTACCAGTGCACCTTTCACAAAATCGACCTTGGGAAAGTTGGTTTTGAAGCCAAAAACCGACTTTTCCAAGGTTGATTCAGAATCGACTCTGCGGGAAGTCGGTTTTTGGCTTCAAATTCGACTTCCACACAAAGTCGATTCTGTGAAAACGGTGTGGTGCACCGGTAAAGTCAGTGTGGTGCAAATAAAGCCCCTCCCTCCCCCCTTCCCCCTTTCTCTTTTTACATTTTCATTCCAAAGTGTCACAAGTCGAAAATCTAACAGTGAAGATACAACACGATACAACCACTGAAACATAGACACATGGCAAAAATTGACTGAAAAGGTAAAAACAAAACATGGATGAAGGGCAAAAGTGTCAAAATGGAACATACGAGATGGTAATGCAAAAATTCATGAAAGACCATAAATGTCTTTATCCCAAATTTCGAGGTCAAAACATCGAGGCTAAAATTGCAAATTTCGTGAAACAAAAGTGTCTTTATCTCTAATACAAATACAGAGAGAAGAAGCTTGGGCTTACTTGTAGGAAAAGCAAATCATTAGAAACCACAGCAGCTGTCAAATGTGCATGCATTTTTTCGAGGGCGTTTAGTACAAGAGAGAGTTCTCTATCCTTGTACTCTGTAATGATCTGAGGGGAAATAACAAAAAAAACGCAAACCAAGTTTATAGTAACCAATGACCAAAACATCGAAGAAGAATGAAAGAAACATTTCGGGTTTTGGGCTATACCTGAAACGGGCCGAATATTTCTCTCGTAACTAGTTCGTAGTTATCGTCCTTGAGCATTTCTTCGATCGGTACAAAAACTGCAGTCGGTTTAATGGCACCATATACTGCAGGAATCGAATGGTTTTCTAATTCTTCACCACCAAAGAGTAACTTTGACCCCGGTATTTGAAGCAACTTATTCATGTGATCCAACATAGCATCGGTCGTAAGCTGCAAAAAAAGATTAAAAATTTACGTGAAAACGTGTATCAATTATCGAAAAGAAAACGTCATTTTAGCTTGTAAAGTTAGCTCACTCACAGTAAGAACAGGGCCAATGGTAAGATCATCCAGCTTTCTTCGTGCGGCAAGGTTTTTCAATTTGTCTACAAATGAACTCCCCCAGTTCTGCTTGTGCATAAAGGAAGAAATATAAATCAGCTTTGATCGAGTTTCAAGCCTGAGTTCTTGACTCGACTCGGCTCGGCTCGATTAGACCATTACTAGTATAAGCAGATAGTATTACCTCATGCATGAAGAGTATGGATTGAGCTGAGCATTTCTGACCACTACAAGCATAAGCATCTTGGTCACAAACCCATGCAACATAATCCACCTAACGGAAAACACCCGAAATGTCAGTTTTTTTTTTCCTAAACGAGGAAAATATTCTGCGTAAATTGTAGTGCAAATTTTAAGAACCTCTTGAACATCAGGCCCGAGGATTTTCCAGTCGAATCCGGCATCTTCCAATTTGATTCGGCCCTTTAAGTCAACAGCTAATTTATCAGCAACCCTAGAGCTTCCCGTAAAAAGAGTCATGCGTGGTTCTGCCTGAAATAAATGTTCAGAAGACAACTTACATACAGACATTCAAATGCCATTCTTTCGTGAATTATAACGATCCAAGATTCGGGTTATCTAACCTCCATTAGTAGCTTATTCATGGCCTTCCCATCACAATTGATGAAGTCAACATCGTCCAAAGGTAAACCGCTCTCATGGAGCAGTCGAAGCATTTGTTCCATTACAATCGACACCTAAGCACAATTGAAATCTGTTTCATTAGTACATGTTGAAAGAAACCACGGTGCGAGCAATCAAGGCAAGTATTTTACATATTTGAACACAACACACCTCAACCACTCCCCCCCCCCCCCCCCCCACTCAAATGTGGGTCACATAAAGAGTTCGGGCTGACATGTCACACAAAGGCAAAGAAAGGACATACAAAGCAAATAACGAGGGCCGGCACTTGGACGGCATAAATTGGGGTGAGAATGGATGCTCAGAGATTTGAACCCAAGACCTACTGCTCTGATACTCTATTAAATTATGTTTTTGGGAGAGATAATAATTCAACAGTTATAAACATGATTGCCTAAAACCGAGATATGAACCGAAAATTCTCTTACGAAATCTGCAAATTACGAAACTTGATAAGGCCTGGCATTGGTGCTCACCTTGCTGTCAACTTTAAGAAGTGGTTTGTTTCCCATGTAGAGTGCACCCATCAATTGAAGCAACGGAATCTCCAACGGGAAATTGAACGGAGTAACTATCGCCACCTGCAACAAAAGCCTTCTTTTTTTAAATTTTATTTCAAGTGCCAGTGAATTTCAATTTTGCCTAGACCTTGCAATGAAAACAAAAACCAAGAATCTTAAAGAAGTGTTTACCGGGCCATAAGGCCACCGGAAACCATGGCTCTGCTGTCCAAGATGGTTTCCAGGTATTGCAAAAGACCTGGCCAAGAAACGAACCTACAAGGTACACAAAACCGATTAGAAGCAAGAAAAGTGCAATCTACTTCACACTGAAAACTGTACTAGAAAGGGCTAAAACATACCACAAGTTTGGTTATTTCCAAAAAAGAAAATGTTCTTCCTAACAAAACGAGTAACACAGAATGGAAAAAACTATTTGATGACAATGGAATGTAATCATACACAATAGGGAGATGAATTTTTACTACAAGAAGTTAAAACCAAAGCTCAGTCATTATTATGACATCTAGTACCTGATCACCACAGAAATTCTCGAGGAACTTTTGTGTAACATAAACCTCACCAAGAGCCTGCTGGTAACTTTTCGGAGCTACCCTTTGAATCAGCTTAGCGAAGAAATCTGATACCTAAATAAACATCAGGAAACAGCATGTAACTACCGCAAAAGATAGAATTTTCCAACTAAACTGCAAAGAAATTTGACATTTATACGTATCTACATTACCTCTGGCAATGAAAGAAAGTGAGCCGCTTTTGTAGTTATGTCCCCAAGCATAAGATACCTGAGGAACGTACTTTTCTAAGATACGATTATGAAATACATATATACACTTGAAGGAAATGGATAGTTATTAAAATGAAATTATGCGCAGAATTTAGTGGTCCCCATAATGAAACAAAAAAAAGGGCAAGATGAAAAAAGAAAGTCTTGAAAGAAACCGACCTCTCGGGAGACTTAAAAGGATTATGCACGCCATGTTTAGGGCACTTCCTCAAGCTTTCCACAAATGGCTGCCAAAACATTTAGCCTACATTAGAATAATGCAGTCTATCATAACATCTCGCAAACCGGAATTTCAGCATTCCCTATTGAGTGTGTCCCATCTCTTACTAAAAACGGGAGAGGATGGTTTCGGTTTAAAAACAGGACACATGCCGTAATATGATTGGAACAAGTGATAATTCCTCAATAGAAAGTCTTTGCAGTAGAATTTCCCAACAAAAAAATGCACAGATACATGTAAATGAAGCAGATAAAGCTCAGTAGTCTTTTAAGCATACCTGTATTTCGTTTTCCTTCGCTTCGGAAACTTTAATAAATGATTCTCCGTTTAAAGGATCCACTATCGTGTTCCATTGAGAAAATCTAGTCCACTTACCCTGCACTAGAATGATTACATCCTTCTTTCAAAACTCATATCGCGTACAAAAACTCTTATTTCTAAGCAAAGTATGAAATTATTGATACTAAAACATTAAACATGCAGGTCTAGCAGCAGAACATACCCAAATTTTCCACTTCTGCAGGTTTCGATCCTGATATATCTTCAGCTACAATATCCGATATAAAAGGAGCAGAATGCACAGATCTGCATAAGCAAAAGAAGGTTTGATGACTGAAGAGAAACACGAGATTAACGACTTCTACCCGGCAAAAGATACAACCATCCAGAAGTGTGCAAGCAGTTAACTGATGACTAGAAGTACAAGTCTAAGATTATTCAAAGATAGTTGGTTATTTGACACACAACAATGGAATTCGTAGTCGGATTAGTCCCTGAACTTCAATTCAATAGCTGCAGCATCAAAAAATAAAACCAAAAGACATCAGAAAATTGCATTTGCATATCAATGACAACATAAAGCAAGGATTTTTGCTACAGGGGTCAAGAAAGTTGATTTTTATGAAACACCTACTTTTTCGAGTTTTGATAGTAGATCATCAAGCTTCTGTAAAAGAAATCTACACATTATTAAACTCAAGTATATTTTATACAATCAACTCCCACCTCAAGAATCGACTTTTACACGTTCGATTGTTTAAAATGTGGTGTCATATCAAAAAACACTGTGGTGCATTTAAAGGTGCCCATCAAGAAATCTCAAACCCAAAAATCCCTCACAAGTTGCAGCTCAAAATCACCATGAATGAAATGCAATCATCATAGACAGCTCAAAATCTCCATTAATAAACAACATTCAGAAGAAATAAAAAGCACATCAATTCAGCCTTCGAACACAGAAAGGTTAAAACATGTGATTCTTTTATGGTTTTTTCAACAATCCCCACATAGAATCCATATTCATCGGCCATAATTCTGAAACAAAACCAACATAATAGGGGGAATAAAAAAACAAAAAAGTTACCTTGATGATTTGAATGAATTGGCCCAAACCTTTGCAATCTGTGGAGCTTTATTCTTCAATTCACGGCAGCCTCTTAATCTATGCATGACTTTATACAGAAAAATTGGATCAATTTCTGAAGTTCTATTCGGATTAATCAATCTAGTAAGAGCTCAGCAACCAGCATCAAGTTTAATTTAATAAGAACTTTTGGAAGTGGCAGTGGCCAAAAACTGGAAAATGGGACAACAGATAAATGTGCAGCATGCTGTCAATCCAGGTAAACTTTGTCCGTTTTTTTGTGCTTTTTCCTTAGAGTGCTCAATTTTCACTTCCCGATAAATCTTTCCTGAAAACGACCTCCCACCATTGATGGATTTGACATTAATACTCCTAGGTTGGACTATGTTGTGGATATGGGAAATTTTGGAAATCTAAGGTGACATTTATTTTTCTAACGACTTTTATATGCACACGTGTGATTTTATCGATACATCAAACTAAATTGTTTCACATCCAAACCATATTTTGAAAGTTGGAAAGCTGATTATTGACTCAAGAAACGATTTTTTGAAGGTTGCTTCTGTTTTTTGTGGGGTGCACCTGTAGAATCGATGAGTTGCTGATAATAACCCACTTTTTTAAGGCCTAGATTTACTACATTGCAAACAGTTGATAGGCTATTTCCTCGATATCGATGATGTGATGATTATCAATTGTGAATTGTCTGAAATAAAGTGGTAGAATGACCACTCTCATTTAAATGTGACACATAAAGATCTTGTCAATTCGAGTTAGTCCTTTTAGACTAAACGAGAACGACGGTCTAAGCAATTGACCGGATCATTTATGACTCATTTAGCGATACCAGACATACGTATGGGGGCGTTACAGATTATTCCTAAAAACATAGTTTTCAAAATATCAGACTTTTTATGGTCTCTAGAGCCTTCAGCTTGTTGCACAAAATGATGTGTGTTAGGACAAAGTGATGCTTCTCCATGTCAGATTTCTGATGTGCGAAATACTGAAATGTCAAAGGCATATCTCCATGAGGGAGCTTTTTGTTAAAACTTTATGTGATATAATCACTACATCGATCCCAGGATCTCGTTAATTTTTTTATTTTCTTAAAAGTAATGGGGAAATTAAACCGGAAACGTACCTTGATCCGTTAGGAAGATCATTGTATTGCGTAGCCATCACGGGTATTGATCTTCGAAGACATCACAACACCAAACCCTATTTCTTTCCGTAAATAGGAACAGAGAAGGGGAAATATTGTGTCTTTGGGACCATAACCCTTTTATTATAGTTGTAATAATTTCTAATATCGTTCATCAAAATAATCAGAAATTACATTTTAAGTATCTACACTCTAAGTGCACACCAAATAAAATTACTACTTAGAGTGTGTCCAGATCTGCTTGGCAAAGCTGCAGCCCTAGAAAGCATGTTCCAAAGAGTCAGAATCTGCACAATATATAACAACATATAAAGGAGCCATGGATATGTAGCTTTTGCAACTGAGAAGGGAATGGTAGAAGTGCATTTGTCATCCTCCACATAAAAAAGAAAATTTAAAGGGAATTTGAGGCAATAATAAAGTTCTATGAAGTTTTAGGGGTCCAGATCGATCCAGTTGTTTAAGGGTTGACCTTGGTACCTCATTTCCTACCTTTGTTTCCATATTTCTCTCCCAAATTTGTAAGGAAACTTTGCTGTGTTTCAGTCTCTCTTAAACCTAGCTTTTATTCTTCAAAGTGTTGTAAGTTTTGGTTTAGTTTTCTCAAAGTTCTATGCATGTATTTCTAATAGGTATAAGTTAGGGTTTTGACGTTTAAACTTGTTTATGTTTAACATATCGTAGGGGAGGAGTATTTCTTAGTTAAGGAAGCAAGTCTTGCTGATCTTTCCCATAGTTATCAAGGTAAGGACTCAAGCATCAAAGTCTTTTACATCACTTTTGTGCAATTAGTGATGATATTTGCTTTTAATATGTAATATCAGTTGATTTTATCATACTTGTTAAATGTAAAGAAGTGTAAATTAATATTGCAGTATTGGTATCATGCATATGGCTGAAATGTTTGTTTTTAGAAAGCATGATCGTAGGATGATTTATGTGGCTATATGCAAGTTGGTATATTTTTATTATGTGACATGTAAAGCATGTTTTAGGGTTATATGGTTAAATTAGATGATTGTGGTTTTGAGTACTTTGCATGTTATTTCATGAAGTTATGTAACATCATGATAAGATAATGAAAAGAGAAGATGTTAAAAAGAATGAAATATATGTTATAAGCAGCATTTCATGGTTAAGTACTTTAACAGTAAGAAAGACAATGAATCATCGAGGATTTCGGCATCAGTTCTTGTTCACGGGCAAGAATAGTCCTCGAGGATTTCAGCATCATTAATCCTTGTTCACGGGCAAGAATAGTGAACATTTTGCCGGGCTGGTTAGCAGTCCCTGTAATGGACAACATCTGGCATGTCAATAATTAGGCTCTTCATGTTGAGCTCTACTAAACATGGCGTGATACTAATCATGAACTTAAGGTTAAGCAAGATCATGCTCTCCATGTTGGGCTCCAATAAATATGACATGGTTTTCCCTTCAAAAAAAAATATGACATGGTTTTAATGAACCTAAAGTTAAGCAAGAGTAAGCTCTCTGTGTTGGGCTGTAATAAACATGGTATGATCTTTAAGCCATAATAGCAGATCGAGTACGAGCAACAAGATGATAATTAAAAGAAATGAATGAATGAATGTAAATAATGAGTTTAAGTTTTGTAAGTTAAAGTAGTGTTAATTTGTTAAAGCTTGTTTAAACTTTCTCTTATGCGGTTAAATAGTTGTAAACTTATGCATTCATATTTGCAAAAGAGAATTCAGAACTCTTTTTTGGTCCAGTTCAGGTATGAGTTCTCTTTAATGCAATGTTTCCCTACCGAGCTTTATAAGCTCACTCATTATCTTAACTCATAGCAGATGAGTAGCATTTCACCGAGGCGATCGGAAAGGATTCGTAGGAGAGTCCGAGTGGCCTCTACCCCATCAGTTTGTTCTAGCATCCATTTCCAACATGTTCAAAGAGAAACTATTCATGCTAATCCAATAAGTATTGAGCCACCTCGTACGAGTTTACATGTCAATACACTATTCTTGGTATCAAGGCGTTTACACATATTATGTAACGTTCTTTGCTCAAAGGATGGCTCCGGTGATATGTAATGATGAGCTTGTTAACATTGTGGATTTTTGATTTCTGTTGATATAAGTACTTTATTTTATGTTTAATGATTAAAATAAATGAGTATGGGATGATTTAAGTTTTGGAGTTGATGACTATTGAAGGGATGTTAGATTATATGGATGGTTGTCTCGAAAGCGGAGTTTATCATCTTATCATCCACGCTATTTTGGTAGCATGAGGTTTCATAATTCGAGATAAAAAAAATACAAGAGATCTTGGATCATGACCGAACAGGTAACTCCGGAATTGCTCCACGATTTCATATGTAACTTTACTTTGAAGCACATAAACTGTCTACCTTAAATACTAACTCAAGTGTTCGAGGGATTTTCAGAAAGTAAAAACCTCTGGTTGAAACTTGAAAGTCTTGTTTTACGGGTACCTCGAGGCTCAAAGATCTAGTCATAGGCTCGACAAACTACAATAAAATTGTTCTCCTTTTTGCTAAATTTCCCATTATATTATAAGCATATGATCATGTCATAATTGACAGCATTTTATGATTTTTTTTTTTTTAAAATTTTTTTTTTGGCTAAAACCCCCGGTATCCGGAACTCACTGATCCGACTAATTCGAGTTTAGACTCAGATCGTGCCTGCAGAGTTGACTCTTACTCAGGGGTAAGACCTGACCAAACGCTTTTACTCAGCATTTTATGATCTTTAAATCGTTCATTTCTCTTACCATTTTCACACCGTTACGTTATTGACTGCATAGTACAAAAGTCAAAATCGTACAATTTCTACAACACAAGAGGCAAGAGGCTGAAACTAAAAAAAAAAAAGAGGCATGAGGCTTTCTTTTTAAAGCAAAATTGTACAACCCAAGAGGTTGACTTTTGAATGCTGTTGTCATGAAGCTAAAATGTTTCTTTCCCCTCAACCATGGGATCCCATTTGTAATTAATCAAAAGATAAGTCATGTTTCATGCTTTATTAACGATAGAACACTGAATGGACCTTCGGAAACTCGGTTTATATCTGCATATATACCGACTTCCCGTAAGTGGAGAGTCGGCTTTTAGAAAGTCGATTTACGACTCTAAAACCGATTGTTCAAAAAGTTGATTTAATATGGTGCATCGATAAAATTATTGTGCTGCAAATAAAGACTCATTATTTTTTGATTTGCTCAATTAAGTTTGTCAACTGTCAAGAGTTGATAGAGTATTTGTCAAGAATTTAAAATGACCATTAGAGATTTATCTATAGCATTCAATGTTCATAGAAGAATATTTTTATTTTTTTAAGTTAATATAAAATATAAAATATAGCTAGCATTTGACTTGATTAAATTTGATGATTTAGAGTGCCCAATTGTATTAAAGTCGTACATAATATTTTTTATCCTATGAAAGACCCTATGGTGGGGATAGTCTTCATTATTACCAGGTCTCCACCCTTCTATAAATTTTTTTCAATATTATATTATGTATTTTTTTTTTCCTTTAAAGGAATCAAATTTTGAAATATTTGACATGGGAAACTTGGTTAACTCAATTCAGGCGGAGCGGTTTATTACCTCAAGAGTAATGATACGAGTACAACAATTATATATATCATAACGAGTGATACAACTGCCATTTGCGCATCGTTGACCATATTATAGTCTAAATTGATAATGCTGTAAACTCATCATGATCAACGGTGCAGATGACTGCTGTGTCATTCGTTATGACACAACGGTTGTGACCGCATTATGAGTCATTACTCATAGAACGCTGAACATCAGCGGGTCAAATATTGGCTGAAGTTTAATTGTTAAAATTATTGCTTTGTTTCGAACAAGGAAAGATAAGAGTACATAGGGTGCCGTACTCTTTGCTATGTAAATGATTTTCCAATATCGGATTTGCTACACATGGGTTTTAAGGTGGCCGGACTGTGTTTCGTCATGTTTCGTCTACATAATTTGGTATAAAAGGAGAGTCATAATACGGTTTTATACGAACATTTTCCTTTCTTCCAATAAAATGTTTCGTTCATTAAAATAAAATAAAAAAAAGCTATAACGCTAGCATTGGTGAAATTTATAATGCTATCATAATAGCTGTTTGTATTTCTTTTTCCTTTTTTCCTTTTCTTTTCTCTGTGGGAATATCTCGTTTTATAAACAAGTATAGGTGGAGGTCAAACCATTGACTTTGTAAATGTAATTTATTTGTTCTTCTTTGCAAGTTGTAAGCCATATGAAGCACAAATTAAATACAAAACACTATGATAATATCTTCATTAATTGGTTATGTCATTGAGATTACACAATGATAGGATAAATACATTACTCAACTAACTTTGTATTCTATGACAAGTGGCTCATAATAATAGGATACTTAGGATAAGGTAGAATCTATCATAGAGGGTACAAAAAGTAGAATAGTCTAATACTCATAGAGCCTCCTTCAAAAGAAATGGTGAGATCTCAAAATTGAGTTTGCCTCTGAAAAGTAAGAACTTGGTACAAGGTACGTAGAGCCTTTGTGAGAATGTATGTAGGTTGATCAATGAAAGGAATGTACTTCACTTAAACCTTGCCTTGAAGAAACTTGGTGGCAAACAAAATGGGCATCAATTTATATATGTTTTGTTCTTGCATGAAAAACTAGTTTGTAGGCAAGAGAATTGGCACCATTATTGTCATAGTACATGGCCAGGGTGGTCTTCTGATGGATGCCAAGTTCAGATAATAAGGTCTTCAGCCACATCATATCAGCAGTAGCATGTGCAAGAGATTTGTACTTAGACTCAGCGGAATATCTAGACACCACACGTTGCTTTTTGGATGACCAAGATACCCAGAGAATCACCTAAGTAGATGCAGTGTCCATTAACACATTTTCTATCAATAGGATATCAACCCAGTCTTTATTAGAAAACCCCACAAGAATTGGATCGAGAACAATGAGTCTTAAATTGTAAACCATGATAAATAGATCCATTAACATATCTGAGGAGATGTATAAGAGCTTGCTAGTGGACATCCGTAGGAGAGTACTTGATTAATTGGCAAAGGGAATTCATTGCAAATGCAAAGCCAGGTCTAGTGAAGACCAAGTACTCAAGAGCATCTTGAATGGGATTTGAAATGAGGACACCTGGATTGGGAGTAAAGGTTTTACCAGTTGTCATAGGAGTGGTCAAGGCTTCAAATCGTCCAGACCTAACTTATGGAACAATTATTTAGCAAATTGTTTCTGATAAAGCCATAAGCCCTATGAGTCTCTTACAACTTCCATACCTATAAAATGAGACAAAGTGTCTGGATCATTCAGAGTGAACTTGGAATTAAGCACCTTGATGAACTTGGTAATATCGTTAGCAGAATTTTTTGTGATTAAGAAGTCATCAACATAGACTAGAACATAGAGGCATATAGATCCTTGCTTATAAATAAATAAAGAACTATATGAAAAAGATTGATGAAAACCCCAATTGTATAGTTGAGTTCTAAGAGCATCAAACCAAGCCCTAGGGGCCAATTTAAGGACATATAGTTCTTTGTAAAGTTTGCACACGTAGTGAGTTCCATATGAGTCCATAAATCCCATTGTTTGGGTCACATAGACAGATTCTTGTAAGGTGGCATTAAGAAATGCATGCGGAACATATTTCACAATCCATGGAGAGATTGTTCAATAATAGACCGAGGGATAAGTAATTTGTCTCATTCACATCTAGATCATGAATATTTGGAATCCATACTATGCAAGGAGAAATTGCTTTTGCTAATTCGAATCGACGTGTAGTATAAAATTGGTCTATACCAAGCTCATATCCATAGTTAGTGCATTCACATTGTTAGCAGCCCCATTTTAGGGCCACAACAAAGGCAAGAATAACTCTGATAGTTGTAGCCTTGGCCACTGGATGGAAAGTCTCCGTGAAGTCAATTCCTGCTTGTTTGTAAAATCTTTTGGCAACTAGTCTAGCCTTGTGCTTGAGGACTAACCTATCAGGTCCCAATTTGAGTTTGAAAACCCATTTATTTCCCACTAAATTCTCATGAGAAGCTGGTGGAACTAGATCCCAAGTGTTATTGTTGCATAGAGTTTGATATTCTTTCGTCATAGCCTTTTTCCACATCCGAGACATGCTTTATATACATATTTTGGTTCAGTAAGAAGATTGAGGGACATGGTAGCACCTAGACTCGACCAGAATTTGTTTTGGTTTAACTATGCTACTTTTAGATCTTATTTGCATAACATGTATGAGAGCTAAAGTGGACTATTACTGGAAGATGGAAGAGCAGATGGTGGGCTAGAACTAAGAGATGCATGGACATGTGGTGGACTAGGTATTATAGTGGACTCCAGGGGCACACCAGACTCAGTAGCAGTGGATACGATAGAAAACTCAGAAAGTGAAGGTTGAGTAGTTATACTTGAAGATTGGACGACATATTCAACAACAAGATGCATGGATAAGTCATTTAGAAGGTCTACACCATGTGAGAAAGATCAATATAATGATGAATTGAGAATGAGACAAGGGGAAATGTTGGGATAAAGGAACTGGACATGGGAGCATGAAGACTAGGTTCCTTGGAATGGGGGTGTAAGTTCCGGAAGGGAAACTCAACTTCATTAAATTTGACATATTTGGAGATGTACATTCTACCAATAGGACTGAGATATTTACCCCTTGTGAGAGTGACTAGGGCCAAGGACAACACATTTCTCAAAGCGATATTGAAACTTGTGTGTATTGTAAGGTCTAAGGTAAGTGAAATAGGGCCACGTTCAACAATTGCTCCGTGATTATGATCCCATTAAGCCATGTGTAATGTCCCGAATTTTGGGAAAGGCAGACGTGTTATTTTGTAAAATTCGGAATATTATATTTATTATAATAATGGATTTAAAGTTATTTAAAAAAGAATTAAATGGTCATTAACTCCTTGGGAGTTATTTTTGACAAGAAATAAAAACTTCCCTTTTATCATAGAAGTTGTCAGAACCTCTTTCACAAAAGCACGAACTCTACAAAGGAAAAGAACCATAAAAGCTTAGGAGAGAATTCTTTAAAATTCTCCCAAGGTTCTTAACGGTTTTCAGAATAAATTAGAGAAACGAAATCAGCGGGAGAAGAGCATCGTTTTGGTACCAAAAGTTTGGAGCTTTGAAAAGGTAATAGGAAAGCCCTAGTTTAGAATCTTTTGATTCTGAACTTGTAGTTTAAATTGTTTAAATCGTAGAATAGATTGTTTAGAAACCCTTGATCACAATTGATTCTAGTTTGATCGTGGATCAAATAGGTTTTTGGTGAACAAGTTCAAGTTTGCTATTTGCTTTGAGGAAATTGCTTGCTATTGATTTGGATCACAAGTAAGAGGGTCTTCCTATTGAACTTTTAGTGTTTTATAATGTTTTATATTTGTTTAGTTGTTGTTTGGTGAAGTGTTGTTGCTGTTTTGGTGTTAATTTTGTTGTCAAAATGTTGGGAAAAAGATGAGTAATATTGATGCTAATTGTTGTAGAATCTATGATTATGTTTGTTAATTGAAGTATAGAGTGATATAGCTTGTTTAGTACATGCCTTTTTGATGTTTTGGTGCTTGAATATTGCTGTATTGGTGTATTTGATGTGTTAGAATCGATTGTACATTGTTTGGATAAAAAACCGCAGAAAAATGCTCCAAGGTGTCATAAGCGCTGGCCTATGATTTATGGGCCATGGCCTATCAAATACAGAGAATTCAGAGTATTATGCTGTGCCATAGGCGCCGGCCTATGATTTATGGGCGCCAACCTATGGCTTAGAAATGTTGTTTTGCCCGTTTTTGCGTATTTTCGAGTGTTGTAAGTTGGGATTGGTTTCTAACCTTATATTAATGATACAAACAAGTTAAATGAAGATTAAAAATCAATGAATAAGCTTCTGATGCATTTATTTCCTGACCGAATGGATTCTTCCTAATAGTTGAAGTTCGGGACCGTCGGAAGTTCATGAACTGCCTTGTGTTTTGGTGGATTAGTATCCATCAATGTCTGTGTATGTGCTAGGATGTTGTGTCTAGTTGTCTAAGTGAGGGAGTAGAAGTGTAAGTGAGGACTTGCCTTGAAAATACTTAGGTGAATATTTAATAATTAATAACATACGTACTTGTGTAGTTAAAAGCCTAAACATCATGTTATTCTTGGTAAGGCACAAGTCTATATCGCGATGTGTTGTGTGGTCAGAATAAAGTGAATAACTCTGCTGGCCTTTGAGGGGCACCGGGAGTAGAGGGACTTCTCCAAACACACACACTATCGTGGCTAGCCCGTGGCTATTGGTGTGATCCACTAATAGGTTGCAATCTGTTGTTTCGTGGTGAGTAGCACCATTCATAGTGCCATTGAATACTGATGTAATAAAGATAAGCTACGGTAGAAACAAGTAGGATCTCACGACATGTTGTTGATCATGAAGTGAACCCTAGAGTTTGATTCGTGTTCATAGAGATAACTTAATTAATAATAACATGTTTACCTTTCGTTATAAAACTTAGTTTTTCAATAGCTTCTACGTTTTACTAAGTACTTTTATGCTTACCCCTTTGCAAATTTGTGTGTCTGCTTTGGGGAAGATGATGTACATGTTGAGCCGGATTGTGACCACTTTGAGGATGATATATGATGATGATATGCCATGTTGTGTTAGATGCTTTTATACTTTCATAGCTATTTGTAATTTATTTAAAGACTTGTTGTATTTTATTTTCTAATACATGTTTGTAAGATAGTTTTTTGTTCTTTGAGACATCATACTTTGTAAGATTTGTTTATCTTTGTTGTAAGATAATCTTTCTATCTTTAGTTTGACGGCTTGTAATTCTAGTAGCATTTATGGTTTCAACCAATCCTTTTAGTTTCTGTTTTTCTTAACTCGATATGATGACGTAGAGGCTTATGTATAATATTGAATTTATTTAAGGTTATATGTACGCGCCGAACGTTCTTTTCCGGATAAGAACTCGGTATCCAGGAACAGGGCATTATAGTTGGTATCAGAGCAAAGATTCTTTGCCATTCCTAGGCTTCTATTCCTTGAGAAAAGATTTCTTTAGACCACTTAGTACCAATTCTGATCTTCTTGATCTTTCAGAATGGTAGGAAACCGTAGGAATTCTCGTGGTGTTGGTAACATTGGTATACAAAGTTCTAGGGCTCAGCAAGAAGTGAGTGGTTTGGTTCAAGACAAGGAGTCAAGTAGTTGTGGGTCAGCTCGAACATGTTGATGTTTGTGGAGGAATCCCGTTGAAAAAAGGGGTCTTATAGTTTTGAATTCTACGGATTTGGTATGATTCTCGGTATAGGTTGGCTATCCAAGAATTTTGTCTACTTGGATTATAGGACTAGAAAAGTGTTTTCCTTGGATTGAGGAGATGAGTAGAAGATTGGTTAGTGTAGCTCGATAGTAGTTCAAGATGTGGTTGATCTGTTTCATGGGTTGAGTACGCGAGGGTTTGGTCAGTTTGGGGATCGGTTGTGTTTGGCTCCGTTGTGGCAAGATCAGGGTTGTTAGTATTATCCGTGAGAACAAGATGAAGATCAAGTTTTTGTTTGTGTTGAAGAGAGTTGTTAGAAAGAAGCTTACAGTTGAGTAGGTTCCAATTTCGAGGACGAAACTCCTCTTAAGGGGGGAGGAATGTAATATCCTGAATTTTAGAAAAGGGCAGACGTGTCATTTTGTAAAATTTAGAATATTATATTTATTATAATTATGGAGTTAAAGTTATTTAAATAAAAAGAGAATTAAAAGGGAATTAATCGGTCATTAACTCATTGGGAGTTATTTTTGACAAGAAATAAAAACTTCCCTTTTATCATGGAAGTTGTCAGAACCTCTTTCAAAAAAACATGAACTCTGCAAAGGAAAAGAGCCAGAAAAGCTTATGAGAGAATTATTCAAAATTCTCACAAGGTTCTTAACGGATTTCAGAATAAATTAGAGAAACGGAATCGGCGGGAGAAGAGCATCTTTTTGGTACCTAAAGTTCGGAGCGTTGAAAAGGTAATAGAAAAACCCTACTTTAGAATCTTTTGATTCTAAACTTTTTTTTGTAGTTTAAGTAGTTTTTCGTAGAATAGATTGTTTAGAAACCCTTGATCACAATTGATTCTAGTTTGATTGTGGATCAAATAAGTTTTTTGTCAAAATGTTCAAATTTACTGTTTGCTTTGAGGAAACTGCTTGCTTTTGCTTTGGACTAAGAGGGTCTTCCTATTGAACTTTTAGTGTTTTATAAAGTTTGGTATTTGTTTAGTTGTTGTTTGGTGAAGTTTTGTTGTTGTTTTGGTGTTAATTTTGCTGTCAAAATATTGGGAAAAGGATGAGTAATTTGATGCTAATTGTTGTAATATCAATGATTATGTTTGTTAATTGAAGTATAGAATGATATAGCATGTATGGTACATGTCTTTATGATGTTTTGGTGCTTGAATATTGTTGTTTTGGTGTATTTGATGTGTGAGAATCGGTTGTATATTGTTTGGGGCTGTTTTGGATCGAAAAACGCAGAAAAATGCTCCTAGGTGTCATAGGCCCGACCTATGGCCCAGAAATGTTGTTTTGCCCATTTTTGTGTATTTTCGAGTGTAGTAAGTTGGGATTGGTTCCTAAACTTATATTAATTATATAAAAAGTTAAATGAAGACTTTAAAGCCATGAATAAGTTTCTGATGCGTTTAGTTCCGGCACCGTATGGATTCTTTCTATGAGTTGAAGTTCGGGACCGTCGGAAATTCATGAATGGCCTTGTGCTTTTGTGGATTAGTACCCATCAATGTCCGTGTATGTGCTAGGATGTTGTGTCTAGTTGTGTAAGTGTGGGAGTAGAAGTGTAAGTGAGGACTTACCTAATTACTTAGGTGGCTAGTTAATAATTAATAACATATGTACTTGTGTAGTTAAAATCCTAAACATCAAGTTATTCTTGGTAAGGAACAAGTCTATATCACGATTAATCAGTATAAAGTGAATAACTCTTCTGGCCTTTGAGGGGCACCGGAGTAGAGGGACTTTGCCGAACACACACACTATCGGGGCTAGCCCGTGGCTATTGGTGTGATCCACTAATAGGTTACAATCTGTTGCTTCATGGTGAGTAGCACCATGCATAGTGCCCTTTAATACTGATGTAACAAAGATAAGCTAAGCTAGAAACAAGTAGGGTCTCACGAGATGTTGATGAGCATGAAGTGAATCCTAGAGTTTGAGTCGTGTTCATAAAGATAACTTAATTAATAATAACATGTTTACCTTTCGTTATAAAACTTAGTTGTTCAATAGCTTCTACTTTTACTAAGTAGTTTTGTACTTATCCCTTTGCATATTTTTGTGTTTGCTTTGGGGAAGAAGATGTACAAGTTGAGCCAGATTGTGACGACTTTGAGGATGATGTATGATGATGCTATGCATTGTTGTGTTAGATGCTTTTATAGTTTCATAGCTCTGTCTAATTTCTTTCAAGACTTGTTGTATGTTCTTTTCTAAGTCATGCTCGTAAGATAAGTTTGTTGTTCTTTGAGACATCGTACTTTGTAAGATTTGTTTATCGTTGTTGTAAGATAATCTTTCTATCTTTAGTTTGACGGATTGTAATTCTAGTAGCATTTATGGTTTAACCCGGGTCTTTTAGCTTCCGTTTTCTTAACTCGATACGATGACGTAGAGGCTTACGTATAAAATAGAATTTATTTAATGTTATACGCGCCGAACGTTGTTTCCGGATAAAGACTCGGTATCCGGGAACGAGGCGTTACACCATGAGCCATGACTGCTCAATGATGGCCTCGCAACCGCTCCGAAGGATTCATCCCACTACGTTAATGCACAATAACACACTATCCCATATTGAAGTACGTCCAAATACACAAAAATTATGTATACTTACATACCGAGCTCACTTCTTTCCATAGAAATTTCTCTATCCCTGAACATACTAGAGCGTCAGAGTGGCTACTAGGAAATTAAACTGCGGGCACTCTTACATCTTGTTTGTTTTGCAGGCATTTATAAAATTTTACCGGAACATTATCTGGAGGTCCAACAACCCGGTTGTTCATTCAAATTATACCCGATGATTTCCAGCATCGTCATTTTATGATCTGAAACATGATGGTAGAAGTTGTGATATTTTTGTAATTATTAGGATGCTTCTCTTATGTATTAATTATGTATTGAGATTTATGACAGTCGGGTCTTTTTATTTTTAGCCTCCGCATTTATTTCTTTAGCATGCCATATGAGATTTCATGATTCAAGAAAAATTTCATAGCATTTTTTGGTCATGCCCCAACGCTCCGGATCCTAAAATTTACTTAAGTTTTCGGGACAAGTCGTTACAATATTATTTATTCAACCTATTAACAACCCCTATTGCATTATTGTTGTGCAATCACCATTTAAGTTTTTTAGTTTACAATTTATGACATTTGTCTACGAACAAATAATAAAAATATTTAATACTATAGGACAAATATAAAGAATTGCCAAGGTGCACTTGGACAAATTGAACCCAATAATTAGAGGTCAACGTTTCTTATCCCCAATATTTAACAGGGTTCGTAGCTTTGGATCACACGTTCGGTAATTTTAACATGTAGTTATTATATTACATGAACATCCAGCTCAAGAATTTTTCAAAAATAGCATGATTTTCATTTTGGCAGCTAGAAGAAATTATTTATTAACCACAATAAACAAGCACTTATGTTGCACAGACACGGATACGGATAAGTCGCACGAAACGACACGGACACAATTCCAAAATTTAAAGACATGACACGCCGCCGACAATAAAGTTCAATTTATCAAAAAAATATCCGTAAACATCTGAAAAAACTAGACAAAATAAGATAAGTATTACATAAACTCTATGAATATCTAGAATAAATATATTCGACCTTTATACGGTGCCAAAAAATTTTGATTGACCTTCAAAATATTACAAATTGTAAAATGGTTGTTTATCAATAAAAAACATATAAACTTGATACGGCGTATTTACTTAATTATTATAGAAATGAAAATCGTGTATTTTAATGTTTCCATTGAAGAAAACTTAAATAAAGAAAAAAAAATAAAAAAAATTGATTCAGGAGTGTTAGGGAGTGTCGCAGTGTGTCGGAAGCGTGTCGGATGTTTAAATTTTAAATAATATTAATTTAATCAGCCGACACGTGTCGGACACGGTGTCGAAGCGTGTCGTGTCGTGTCTTGTGTCGGACACGGCGCACGGCGACCAGATTGAAATGTCGGTGCATCATAGACAAGCACAAATAACATGGGAAGGGAAGAAATTTCATTACACACCCAACAAGATGGAGGTACTTCTTAACTAAGACATGGGCGCTAAGACGCAGGCACTTAACGTACATTTCCTTGCCTTTTAACAATAACACACCCAAAAGAAATGCAGAAACAAACACTCACAACACTTGCGTTGATAATACTACCAACCGGTGATAAATCTTCACGAGGTGTATTCAACCAACGATAGATCATAAGCGAGTCTCCCTAAAGACTATTTTGGAAAAGCACCATGTGAGTGGAAAAACTAATTAAGGCATGGTACATGGTGAGGGCCTCGCCAAGTAGCACATAAAACCCCCTTCTAATTTTCTAGAGAAACTACGTATAATTCGGCCATTTGCATCCCGGGGATACCTCCTATTGCATGATTGAATTTTATCATTGAATTGCAGCATGCAAAAATTCAATGCTCAATTTAAATATCAATGTGCCCTTGCAATAAGGTATGCAAGACAATATTGGTGTCTGAAACTCATAGCTTTATATTGCTAAGCTGTTAAGATCAAGCGCTTACCGTTGTACTAAAACCAATTGGTGGTAGTAAATGTGCTACTTTATTTCCTTATCTTTAACACGCCCCCTCAAGTGTGGGTTCATATAAAGGCTATGCCAAACACAAAGACCAACTAGGCCAGCCCAACACTTGACAATATAAATGGGGGAAAATATTGTTCACACCAGGGTTCGATCTCATGACCTCTGGCTCTGATACCATATTAGGATCAAGCGCTTACCATTCTAATACAACCAATTGATGTCGGTAAATGCGCTATTTTATTTCTTATACATTAAGAGTGTGAGCAATCTGTCCCAACACCCCCTCAGTGTTGGCAATCTGTCCAACACTTGCACAATTTTTATTCAAGAGTGTGAGCAATCGGTCCCAATATCGAACCCTGGTGTGAACAATATTTTCCCCTATTTATTTCCTTATCTTTAACACGCCCCCTCAAGTGTGGGCTCATATAAAGGCTATGCCAATCACAAAGACCAACTAGGCCAGCCCAACACTTGACAATATAAATGGGGGAAAATATTGTTCACAACAGGGTTCGATCTCATGACCTCTGGCTCTGATACCATATTAGGATCAAGCGCTTACCATTCTACTACAACCAATTGATGTCGGTAAATGCGCTATTTTATTTCTTATACATTAAGAGTGAGAGCAATCTGTCCCAACACCCCCCCTCAAGTGTTGGCAATCTGTCCAACACTTGCACAATTTTCATTCAAGAGTGTGAGCAATCTGTCCCAATATCGAACCCTGGTGTGAACAATATTTTCCCCCATTTATATTGTCAAGTGTTGGGCTGGCCTAGTTGGTCTTTGTGATTGGCATAGCCTTTATATGAGCCCACACTTGAGGGGGCGTATTAAAGATAAGGAAATAAAGTAGCACATTTACTACCACCAATTGGTTTTAGTACAACGGTAAGCGCTTAATCTTAACATGGTAGCAGAGCCAGAGGTCACGAGATCGAACCCTGGTTGGAACATTATTTATAATAAAAAAAATTGTGCAAGTGTTGAGACAGATTGCTCACACTTGAGGGGGGTGTTGGGACAGATTGCTCACACTCTTGAATGAAATTTGTGCAAGTGTTGGACAGATTGCCAACACTTGAGGGGGGTGTTGGGACAGATTGCTCACACTCTTAATGTATAAGAAATAAAATAGCGCATTTACTTCCATCAATTGGTTGTAGTATAACGGTAAGCGCTTAATTCTAACATGGTATCAAAGCCAGAGGTCATTAGATCGAACCCTGGTGTGAACAATATTTTCCCCCATTTATATTGTCAAGTGTTGGGCTGGCCTAGTTGGTCTTTGTGATTGGCATAGCCTTTATATGAGCCCACACTTGAGGGGGCGTGTTAAAGATAAGGAAATAAAGTAGCACATTTACTACCACCAATTGGTTTTAGTACAACGGTAAGCGCTTGATCTTAACATAAGCCTTTACTACTACCTTTTGATTCAATAAAGATTACGTATTGGAACCCTAGGGTATGTCTTTATCCATTCCATATGTCTGGTGTACGGTTTTGTTTCTCATAAAAAGACCACCTCTCGTTAGTGATCGATTATTAGGCTTTATAATGTCTTATAGGCTTTAGAAATTCCCAACCCACGATGATTTCATGTCAGAATTTTCATCGTGTCATACAAAAGTGGAAGAGAGAAAATTAGGATAAGATCGGGAGCCAATATCCAATGGTTTCACCAGGTAGGTAATTGCCGGGAGGGGTGTTGAATCGATCGTGGAAAGACCTTAGAGAAGGGAGGAAATGTAACGCCTTCAAACCCCGTGTCTGATAGCGCTAAATAAGCTATAAATGACCCGGTCAACTATTTAGACCGTCGTCATCTCTTGCTCTAAAAGGACTAACCTGAGTTGACAAGACACTGTTTTACACTTATACGGGTGGTGGTGGTGGTGAGAATTATACTACTTTGACTATGTGTGACATTACATTCTCCCTCTTATAATCAAGCGGCTTCCTCATCATGATCTGTCCCGGACTCGTCTCTATCAGAGGAATCTAGAGGTGACCTCCACTATCTCTCACGGTATGGAACTTAGTCCCGTCTATATGGGGGCAGAATTATGTCATTTTAACTATGCGTGACATTACATTCTCCCCCTTATAAGCAAGGGGAGTCATCGCCGTACCGTCAACATGGGGTGAGTATTAAGGGTGTTCGGAGCGAGTCCAAGGCACTTGGACGGGCGTCCACAGCTGACTTAAGCAGCAGCCGCCATACTTTTCTATAAATAGCAGCGCGATTTCAACCCTAATGACATCAGATTTACACACATTATTGACTCTTATTGATACATAATCATTAGAGAAAAACCCTAGGCGGCCCCAGCCCCCTTTAGGGAGGCTGGGGTTGCGGATTAATTAGGTTTTTATTTTCGTTTTCTTTTCTTGTTCGATCTTGATGATGGCCTGAAGATATGAACTTGGAGCGACCATGGAAACTTTTCCAAAGCGGCGTTTTATTTCTTCCTTTGGATATTTTGTGAGTTTAATTTCAAGTTTGTTTCTTTCCTTTGTTTATTTGTTTATGCAATCGATATCGGAAGATGTATTGCTATTTGATGTTTACCGTATGATGGAAATCGGTGTAAACCTTAGATCACCATAGGAAAGATTAGACTTTTAACCTTGACATAACGGAAGTTGATAGGTTAGATTTCTAGGTTGTTAGATCTAATAAATCTTGCACCTTGTTTTGAGAGCGTTAATCTCTATAGATCGGAAGATGATGAGATTGATAGACGGATTACTTACGGAAGTAGGAATTCATACCTTTGATTTGGTGAACCACAACTTTAATTAAATCATCACAAGATACTTTAGAGAGGAAATAGAGGGTTGCGGGACGGTGGAGTATTGTTTGTTCGTTGTTCAATCACCATGATCATCTTCTTATTTACTGTTTATTTTATAGTTTAGATTTCGTTTTCACTTTTATCCTTCCTGGCTTGGGACTGACAATCCTCTGTCCAGTTTATTTTATCGTTTTTAGTTTCGTTTTAGTAGTAACAACCTTAGGAAAATTAATGAACTAGATACCCCGATTCCCTGAGATCGACTCCGGTATTAATCGCTATACTACGATCCCTACACTTGGGGAATACCGGATTTATAAATTTTATTACTTGTTTGTTTTCTTAGATAAAATCCGTGACAGTGAGGATTATACTACATTAATTATGCGTGACATTATATACCCCCCCTTATAAGAGCACTTGCAGTAAATACTATAAATCCTTTAAATACTCTAGTTTAGAGACTTTAACAGGAAAAATAACAGTGCCCCAGATACTCTATCTTTTCTTGTAAAATGCAGATTATGTAAAATTTCCTTATATCTACCGCATTCTTCCAGATTCTGTAAATTATCCTTAATATATACCGCATTATGTAAAATAGAGAATCTGATTGTCCCAGTCTCGTCCCTAATTACATGACCCCCCTTATAAGCAAGGGGCGAGGAGCTCCCCCTTATAAGCAAGGGGCGTCCTCGCCAGGATTTGTCCCAGACTCGTCCTTACCAGAAGAATTCAGAGCTGACCCCCACCGTCTCTCATGGTGTGACACTTATTCCCGTCTGATAGTAGGCTCTGATACCAATTGTAACGCCCTTTAAACCCGGAGTTTGGTAGCGCTAAGTGAGTCATAAAGGATCCGGTCAACTGCTTAAGGACTAACCCACGTTAGGTCTAAAAGGACTAACCCAAGTTGACAAGATCTTTATGTCTCACACATATATGATGGTGAAAATTGTACTATTTTAGCTATGTGAGACATTATAGGAAAGCCCTTATTTGAAGGAAGAATTTGGATCACCAGAGAAGAAGCCCATTGATGAGGAGAGATGCCCTAACATGGAGGTGCCATTGTTATCACCTATACCCGCAAGAGCTCTCAGTGCTCGTCATATTAGTAAAAATGTTTCTAAGGGATGTATAAGTCATAAAACTGAAATATAGCACAGTTTCCTATGGAGAAATTAAATTTCCATGTTCATAGTTCGTTATTATTCGTATAGGGGCTTGAAGTTCTTCTGGGAAGTGAGCTATTTGTTGTGTAATATGAATTCTTTTCACTCTTTGTTCATGTTTTAAATTTTTTTTAAGGAAAAAGATAGAATATTTAAAAGAAAATTAATTTATAATCCAGGTTTGTGAGATTTATTCGGTTTTAATCCACTTTTGTTGCAATAAGGACAACATTATTAGTCATAGTCTAATTTGCCATCATTTTACACAAAATCTTAATCAATTACAACTTCTTCTTTCTCGCAATGGCGGACCTAGAATTTTTTCAGTTGAGGAATCAGAACAAATTCAAAAATTGAGATGGGACATTAATAGTGTTTTTACATTTTTTGCCAATAAAACTACATTATTTTCCAAATCTCAGTGGAGGCACTGATGACCCCCACCCCACATAACTTGGGTCTGCCCCTGCTTCCTTGCTATTACACGAACTCTTCGTCCTCGCTATATGAAGCCGGTTTGAGGGAGATGTGATTTCAAGGAACTTCCAGGAACTTTCAATATATTTTATAGGAGGATGTTTTTTAGCTCTACTTTTATATCATTTCCTCCCTATGTATTTTTGCCTCTTTCCGAATTGAATATTGTTTAGAGAATGAACTTGAGATCTTACATTATCATTACTTTTTTGATACAAATGAGGTCCACATGACATAAAAGGAGCAAAAACTAAAACCTAGAAAATCTAAGGCCTCTCATGTCTTTAATTTCCTCATGAAGATCTACAACTTTGGAGACACCTATATTCTTCATTTGACCAACTCAAGCCATCACATCAGCAACCCGATTTGTTTCTCTGGGCTTGTAGGTGATTCTCACCATCATACCATAATCTAACGTAGTAGCAATGTCATCTATGATAGCCACACATTCTTCATTTCTGCTACGGATATTGATAGCCATCACATCAGTAACAGAGTCAGATTCTACTTCATGGGAATGAATTCCAAAATCTTTAGCAATCCAAATGGCTTCTTTGATAGCAAGCAGCTCAACTATGAAAATATTATTCCTTCCATTGTTTCCCAGAAGTCCTCTAATCCATCTTCCATCAGAATCTCTGAAAACTCCTCCTATAGCGATTTGCCCAATCCTATAATCATAAGTGTTGATGCAACTTGCATCTGTGTTGACTTTTGATCCACCACTTAGGAGCGGGCTCCGAGGAAATCCATTGAGGCGCCTTCTGCCCAGGATTCACTCATGTAGCATAACACGTTCAAACAAATTCTTGAGCACAGATGTTAAGATCAAGCGCTTACCATTGTACTAAAACCAATTGGTTTTAGTACAATGGTAAGCGCTTGATCTTTAACATGATATCAGAGTCAGAGGTCACGAGATCGAACCCTGGTTGGAACATTATTTAAAAAAAATTGTGCAAGTGTTGGGAGAGATTGCCCACACTTGATGGGGTGTTGGGAGAGATTGCCCACACTCTTGAATGAAAAATTGTGCAAGTATTGGGACAGATTGCCCACACTTGAGGGGGGTGTTGGGAAAGATTCCCACACTCTTGAATCTATAAAGAAATATAGTAGCGCCTTTACTAACATCAATTTGTTTTTGTACAATGGTAAGTACTTGATCTTAACATGGTATCAGAGCCAGAGGTCATGAGATCGAACCCTGGTATCGACATTATTTAAAAAAATAAATTTGTGCAAGTATTAGGAGAGATTGCCCACACTTGACGGGGGTGTTGGGACAGATTGCCCACACTCTTGAATGAAAATTGTGACATATTGCCAACACTTGAGGGGGGGGGGGGTATTGGGACAGATTGCCCACACTCTTAAATGATAAGGAAATAATGTAGCGCCTTTATTAACACCAATTGGTTTTAGTACAACGGTAAATGCTTGATCTTAACATGGTATCGGAGCCAGAGATCATGAGATCAAACCCTGGTTGGAACATTATTTTAAAAAAAATGTGCAAATGTTGGGATAGATTGCCCACATTTGAGGGGGGGTGTTGGGACAGATTGCCACACTCTTGAATGAAAAATTGTGCAAGTGTTGGGACAAATTGCCCACAGTTGAGGGGGGGGGTTGGGAGAGATTGCCCACACTCTTGAATAAATTAAGAAATATAAATGCGCCTTTACTACCACCAATTGGTTTTAGTACAACGGTAAGCGCTAATCTTTAACAATAGAAAAGAATAGATCTCAAAGAATCTTGAGTTATATTCTTATATGTTCAAAAATAAAAAAGAACCATGTCTTTCTTGATTTGCCACACATAGTACATAAATAAAGTGTTCCTAGGGCCCGTAAAGGATACAGATCATACCATCCCAGAATCAATAGTATTAATGTAAAATATAGTTGTGTTTCATTGAATAATCTGTTGTACAATGGGTTGTTTATATAGCTAACACACTAGGGACATAAACGAAAATAATTACAATGATTATGCCCTACACTACTCGGCCCTGGTTTCTTGTGCAAGGGTTTCACAGCCGTCAATACGCCCCCGCAATCCCATGGGAATGGAATAAACATGGAGATTGGCCTTCAAGTCAGTGAAACGAATGTGACCAAGCGGTTTGGTGAGAAGGTCGGCCAATTGATCTTTGGAGGAAATGAAGGCGACACGCAACTTGTTGAGAGCAACCAACTCATGAACATGATGGAAATCAATTTCTATATGCTTCGTCAAAGCATGGAAAACCGGATTGGCCGTAAGGTAAGTGGCGCCAATGTTATCACACCACAACGTAGGAGGTTGTGAAAGATTAATTGACATATCACGAAGTAAGAACGTGACCCATTGTAACTCGGCAGCAGCATGGGAAAGGGCTTTATACTCAGCTTCGGTACTACTCTTGGCCACAGTGGCCTGTTGCTTAGAGCGCCAGCTGATTAAATTGGAGCCAAGAAAGATGCAAGTAGGCACCAATGGAACGACGATCATCGTGGTCGGAGGCCCAATCGCATCGTGAAGGCCCGTAGCCGGATTAGAAGATCGTGTCAATAGAAGTCCATCGAAATCGAGTGTTTGAGATACCGCGGGATGCGCTTCACCGCCGCCCGGTGCGTGTCCCGAGGAGCGTGCATAAATTTGCTAACTTTGTGTACAAAGCAAAGGCGATGTCGTGGCGAGTAAAGCCAAGATACGGAGACCGCCAATGATGCTACGGTAAAGTAAGGGAAGCATCCGCAAATGGTTGACCATCAAGGCGGCTCGGACGAAGATTAGAGGCCATTGGCGTGACACACGGTTTGGCCGTGGTCATGCCGACGCCGTAATAATGTGTGGATATATTTGCGTTGACTGAGAAGAAGGCCATCAGGAGTAGAGATTGCCTCGATTCCAAGAAAATAGGATAAGGAGCCAAGATCCTTAACCGGGAAATGCGAAGATAAATAATCAATAATCTGCTGAACTAGATCACTAGAGGTACCTGTAAGCAAAATATCATCGACATATATTAAGACAAAAATAGAGTGAGAGCCATGACGATAGACATATAGGGAGGTGTCAGCTGTGGAAGGCCGAAATCCAAACTTCCTAAGAACATCAGTGAGTCTAGAAAACCATGCACGGGGTGCCTGCCGAAGACCGTAAAGACTACGTTTGAGCTTGCAAACGTGAGTAGGATAATCAGGATGACGAAATCCCTGGGGCTGCTGCATATACACTTCCTCATTCAGAAATCCATGTAAAAATGCATTCTGAATATCAACCTGTCGAACAACCCAATCATGTGAAACCGCAAGAGATAAAAGAGTACGAATAGTGACCGGTTTGACAACCGGACTAAAAGTGTCTGAAAAATCAACACCGGCTTCCTGATGAAAGCCCTTCGCGACAAGACGAGCTTTATAACGCTCGATGTGACCATCTGCATGTCGTTTAACGCGGAAGACCCATTTATTACCAAGAAGATTCTGAGACGGAGAATACGGAACAAGGTCCCAAGTGTCATTCTGGACCAAAGCATTAAACTCATCTCTCATGGCATCCCTCCATTCACGGTGTTTCAAGGCTTCGGTAACTGAGGTAGGCTCAAGGGCATCGGTGGTGGCAGTGAAAGCTTTAAGAAGGGGATAGCGGACGAAGTCAGGGTCCAGGCGTTTGGGTTTAAGAGTACTTGGTTTTGGATCGAGTAACCATTTGATGTGGAGCAGGAGAAGGAGGGGAATCGGAAGAGGAGGATTCAGCATGGGAGGTTTCGGATGCAGATGCTGGATGAATGCTAGGAGTAGGAGAGGGCAGAGAGGGCTCGGGTAAAGGGGGAGGAGGAGCCGAGAGGTCAGCTGGAGGTGGAAGGGCTAGTGCCGAAGGCAGGACAGCTGTTTCAGGAGTGTAGGAGGTGGTGGCGGGCGGGGAGGTATAAGGGAAGGAAGACTCATCAAAGACCACGTGACGGGAAATATAAATACGGCCCGAGGAAAGGTCAAGACATTTGTACCCATGATGATGAGGACTGTAACCAAGGAAAATACAAGTTTTGGAGCGGAAGTCGGTTTTGTGATTATTGTAGGGACGAAGATAAGGCCAACAAGCACAACCGAAAACACGGAAAAATGAGTAATCAGGGACACGATGATGAACCATTTCATAGGGAGATTTATAGTCGAGGACTCTAGTAGGAAGGCGGTTAATGATGTAGACGGCGGTGAGAAAGGCATCCTCCCAATAGGGAAGAGGAAGATGGGAGTGGGCAAGAAGGGCAAGGGTTTCACAGCCGTCAATAAATAGAATTAGAAATAATCCAATCATTAAAAGTCAAGTTATCATTTATAAAGGTTTGAAGAATGGCATTGGAATTCCAGATGTCTTCAGCAGAAGGGAAATTTTTCAAGAGATGATTAACATTTTTACTATGGATCCTGCATCTATCACAAACATCAGAAATTGTTTGTTTCCGTTTAAATCACAAAACATTAGTAAGGATTCTAGAATGCCAGCAGAGCAAAAGGAAGAATTTGATCTCTGGGGAGGTTTGGCTTTCCACAGATTTTTCCAATTCATAGTAGGAACAATAGAGTTGTTATCTTCAGGGAGGAGAGCCAGATAACCAGATTTAGCACTATAGTTGTCAAAATGGTGTTTAGTCCAATTTTATGGTCAGTATTTGTTGAAACACAGACGATAAGTTTGCAGTTTAAGAAAGATAAAACAGAAGCAATGCAAACGTAAAGAATGGCGGAATTGATAAAACACAGAAACAAAGAAAACACAGTGATTTAAAACGTGGTTTTCGGCGTTGTGCCGACTACTCCACGGACAGAAAATGAGATATATTATTATGCACAAAGTTACAAGGTATTCCTCACAAAGTGAAAGACACACTCTTGAACGACACACTCTTGCATTGATTACAACATTGGTATTTATAGACACAAAGCCCAAACCCTAACCGCCATAAGATCTTTGTCGGAATTGTCATAAATACCCCAGATGTGGACCCCAGCTCCAGCTGTTATCCACCAGATGAAACTCAGCTCAAAACTGACTTTCCCAGACATGTAACCAACTTCTCAGATGTAGAACTCAGCTACACTTAGCAATACTCAGCAGATCAGAACTGAATGCTGACTTCAGAAGAAACTCAATTGCATTTCATCAAACTGACTTTCACAGAACTGAATATACTTAACTGAACTGACCATCTTTCTCAGACTCAGTTTTCATAGATTAGTTCCACCAGATTATTTATCAGTTTAGAGATCAAGTCACCAAAACTGACAAATCTTCACATTGACTTGAACTCTCCTTCAACGTCACCAGATGGCATAATCAGATGTACTTGTACCAGATGCATTCGTCAATTCCAGGATGTACAATACCAGACTTATCCTCAGAATCCACTTAGTTGATCTGCCCTCAATTGAGTATCCAGATTTCAGTTTACAAGCTTTGAATATTCAGCAAGTCCAGACACAACTGAAACTTGCTTTGTTGAACTGGCTTAGTGAACATATCAGCAGGATTATCTTTGGTGCTAATCTTCTTCACTACAACCCTCTTCTCATTTCTCAGAAAATGATACCTCACATCAATATGCTTGGTTCTTTCATGATGAACCTGATCCTTAGCTAGACAAATTGCACTCAAATCACTGACTAGTCCCTTCAACCAGATACCCTCCTTGGCTGCTTCAGTAAGAGCCATAAACTTAGCTTCAGTAGTTGATAAAACCACTATTGCCTGAAGAGTTGCTTTCCAGCTGACAACTGAATTCCCTAATATGAAAACATAACCAGTCATAGATTTTCTACGGTCCACATCACCTGCATAATCAGCATCACAGTACCATGTGATCAGTTTTGAGTATCACGTCCATAAATAAGACCAACATCAGTTGTACCTCTAAGGTACCTGAACATTCTTTTCAAGCTTTCCAGTGTTCCTTTCCAGGTTGAGCCATAAACCTGCTGACAACACTGACTGCCTGAGCGAGATCAGGCCTAGTGCGCACCATGCATCAGACTGCTAACTGCACTAGCATAGGGATCTCTTGACTTGTACTCCTTCTCCTCTGCTGATTACGAAGAAAAAATTGACAAATGAACATTTGATGCCATAGGAGTATCTATTTGCTTAGCAGCTGACATGCCAAACTTTGATAAAATCTTTTGTATATAGCCCTGCTAAGATAAAAATAGTTTCTTATGACTTTTATCTCTCCAGATCTCCATCCTCAAAATTTTCTTGGCTGCACCCAAATCTTTCATTTCAAACTCAGCACTGAGAAGGTCTTTCAGATATTGAACATCAAACTTCTTTCTTGCAGCAATCAGCATGTCATCCACATATAACACAAGATAGATGTATGATCCATCTTCCAACTGACTGTTGTAAACACAACAATCATAAGGACTTCTGTTGTAACCCAACTGGATCATGTAACTGTCAAACCTTTTATACCACTGTCTAGGAGCTTGTTTCAGTCCATACACGGACTTCTTCAACATACACACAAGATCTTCCTTACCAGGAACTTGAAACCCTCTGGCCGAGTCATGTATATATCTTTGTCTACCTCACCGTGTAGAAAATCCATCTTCACATCTAACTGCTCAAGTTCTAAGTCCTGTTGTGCCATCATTGCTAGTAACACTCTGATTGAAGTATGTCTGACTACTAGTGAGAATATCTCATCAAAGTCCACCTCTTTTTCCTGACTGAACCCTCTTGCAACCAAACGTGCCTTATACTTAACTCCTTCTGCCCCAGTTATCCCTTCCTTCTTCTTGAAAATCCATTAGCAAGTAATACCTCTCCTTTCAGCTGGATGTTTAACTAGATCCCAAGTCTTATTCTTCAGTAATGACTCTATTTTATCTCCCATGGCAGCAAGCCATTGAGATGCTTCAGAACATGTCACTGCTTCCCTATAAGTAGAAGGTTCAAAACCATCAACTCTTCTGCAACTTGAAGTGCGTATCAAACCATATCATCACCCATACCTCTTTCGAGGTACCCCAACATTGGATCTTCTAGCTCTGATGACAACTATACTTTGCTGACCCATGTTCTCAGTTTGACGCTCAACTGACATTTGCTTAGCTGACTGGCTTGGTTCAATTCTGGTTCAGCAACCAGATCAGATGAAAACTGACTTCGATCTGTTGATTGTTGCATTCCAACTGACTCCACCTGAAGCTTCCACCTTACTGTCAGTTTTCTCAATTTCATCACTGGTTTCAGATTCAGTAGTACCTCTCACTAATGAACTGAGTATAAAATTTTCATCGAAAACTGTATCTCTGTTGAGAATAACTCTATTTTCTGCTGATGACCAAATTCTATAACCCTTCACTCCATCACCATACCCTACAAACACTCATTTCTTTGGCCTTGGTTTCAGTTTCTCTTCACTGACATGATAGTAAACTGTGGTTCCAAATACCCTTAGAACTGAATAATCTGTAGGCTTGCCTGACCACATCTCAACCGGTGTTTTAAGACTGATCCATTGTGAGGACTCCTGTTGATTAAGTAGCAAAGCTGTGGTTATAGCCTCCCGCCCAAAATCTCCTTGACAAACCAGCATGAGAAGCATACATCTTGCTCTCTCCTGAAGAGTTTGATTCATTCTTTCAGCTACACCATTTTGCTGATGAGTATTCTTGACTGTATGATGTCTGGCAATACCCTCAGTTTTGTACAATGTATCAAACTCAGTCCAGTAGAATTCCAGACCATTATCTGTACGAAACCTCTTGATCTTCTTCCCCGACTGATTTTCAACTAGAGCCTTCCATTGTATGAAGCTCTTGAATGCCTCACTTTTGTGTTTCATCACCACCCAAGTCATTCTTATATAGTCATCAATAAAGAACACAAAATATCTGTGACCACCCAATGACTCCACCTTTGATGGACCCCAACAATCAGAATGAATGTAATCAAGTGATAACTTTGTGTAGTGTACTGATAAGTTCCTAAAAAGTCAAATAATTCTAGATGTTTTGGACTCAGTTTGGTGCTGTATGTTATTATTTTGCGATGTTTTTATCCTCTTTGGGCTAGATTACTGCGGATGTTTGAATTATTGCAGCATTGTTCAAGATTAGAAGAAAAAGGCCAAAAAACAGAGCTAAAATGGAAGAACTCAAAAACCAGCCTCTGTAGTTTCCAGAAATCTGATCCTGGCCAACGAAATGTTCTGATTGGTCGAACATTCACCAACGTGATTGACGATGACAAATTATGTCACCTTAATGATTTGAGCCCTAATTTAATCTAGTGATGAACACACAAGAACCCTAATGCCAAAAAGAGGAATGAGGGGGTGGATTTTATGTATGCGGCTGAGTCCAAGACTCGTATCTTGGATTGCCTACGTATCCTGTTAGGTTCCAGGAATCAAGCCTTACGTAGTTCCTGGATTGGGGGTATTTATAATGACGACTTGCCTAAACCCTAAGGTTAAGTCGGCTTATGTTATTGTCACCTTTACCCTTAAATGGGCCTTGACCCTTGCCCAAGCTATCGCTGTTAATGGGCTTAGTAAGCTGATGCGGACTCTGTCCTCGATGTCGATATATCGACCTGTGGTTATCGACTCTAGGGCTCACTGTCCTACATTGCTAGCTGGTGCGGACTGAACGTCCTACACTGCTCGGTAGTCGATAGTCGATCATCGTAGCCTGGCGTTTATGAGATGGCCTTGGCCTCGAGCCTGGGCATCGACATGAATATACTGACGTTATCTATAGTGTGATGACCAACCGATAGATGACACGTGGAGGGAGTGAAACCCTGTATCGTCATAAGCCCCCCAGACTTGCGAGAGGCAGCTTCCGTTGTCCGAGGTCGAGTCTGTCACTTGAATTGTCATCGAGTTGGGTTTGTTCTTTGGGCGGGAGAAAGCCCGCCTTTTCATAACCCTAACTGCCTAGCATCCACGTGGAGCGGTTTCTAGCCCACGAAACGCTTCGAATCCCGCAAAAGACGCGTCATTGCCTTGATAACCGCGATTTTCAGTGGTTATAACCCCCATAACTCACGTCTCTTCAAATCATTTGCAAACTTTTGCTTTCATATATAAAAAGAGAGAAACTAGACGCTGCTGCAACCTGCTTGCTATTTTCTTCATCTTATTCTCCAAACTACAAAACACCAAGTAAGATCCTGTCTTTTATCTTAGTGTTGTTCATCTTTGTTTGATTTATCTATGTCAAGTAGTAGTAGTGCGACTGAATCAGATAGGGGTAGTGAAACGCCCGTTCATAGCCGCTCTCGGCACCTGCTACGCCGATCATCTTCTCCGGCAAGAGTCCGGCGAGCCTTCGCTTCCCCTCCTCCCCGTCCCCAACCACCCAAAAAACTAGTAACAAGGATGGATGGAAAGGGCGCTAAGGGATGTCTCGGTGCACTTTCTCCCGAGGAAACCGTTAAAATCTGTCAAAAATATGATATCAAGCCCCCACTCGAAGCTCGACTTCCATCCGGTAATCATATATTTGCCGACGAGCCCCCAGAAGGATTCTGTGCGGTTTACGAGAACCAACTAGCGAGTGGATTGAGATTTCCACTCGCCCGGCCGTTCGGCCATCCTTCACCACTACGAGATTAGCGTCTCCCGGCTTGCCCCGAACGGTGTCGAACTCGATGGGTTTTATCATAGCGTGTCGAGTGGCTCGGTCCGTTTTTCGGTGCCCGTGTTTCGATACTACTACAAGATTGCTGCCACACCCGACAAACTATGGTATTCCTTCCAGAGGAGAGCTAATCGCCATGAGTTCATAACCAAGGGGCCTTCTTCTCACGGGGAGTGGAAGCCTCGATTCTTTTTCCTCCGTCATGGTTTGGACAACCCGTATATCGGTCAATGGAGGTCGAGAGAGGGGAAGCAAGATAAACTTGGGAAGGCATCGCTCCTCACGAGGCTCGACTCTTGAGTGGACACAACTTCGAGGTGTGTACTCGAGACCCGAGTCTCCCGTATCACCCGGCTCGCTTAGAGGAAGGCCGGGCCCGTGCCGTACGTAGGCTTGAACGTTCCCGATCACGAGAATCGTAGGATGTTTACTTGCTTGCTTGTTTTTACACAATGGTAGTTCTTTATGTCGATAACTTGTTGTTTGTTGGTCCAAACCGACTTGTCTTTTTTCTCGTATTGCGGTGGGCAAATTCTCCAAGGTTACCAACCCTCGCCGCATTCCCCGAGTCGACGGTCGTAGCTGCCCCACCTCTCGGGGGTCGGGCCGCCGCCGACTTGCCGTGGGCCGAGATCGCCGTGACTTCTTCCTCTCGAGAGGCGGGCGTCCCTCCACCTAGAACCAACCTTGCCGCGATCGGATCGTCCGCCGGAGCCGGAACGACCGAGGTGCCCTCGACCACCGGCGAGCTAACCGTCCGATATGGCTCTCTTCGAGATGAAGACGAAGAGGAACCTATCGATCTGACCTCGAACGTTGAGGCTAATGTTGAAGAGCCGGCGGGGCAAACAAAGAAAAGACCTTCTTGTTGCCGAGGTGGTAAAGGAGCGGCTTCGAGAAGCGAAGAGGAAGAAGGTTCTTGCCGAGACATCCGCCGAGACAAAGAATCGGTGTTGACCGGGTCTTTGATGATTATACCGGTGTGGATGACAAAGACTTGTCTTATGTCCTACGAAAGCCGAATCGCCTCGTAAGTCGATCCTTCTTTTTATATTCGCTTTCTTCGAGGCTCGTGCCCCGTTTGTTTATTAACTCGTTCTTCTATCTTGCGAAAGATACTCTTGTTGGTCGAGAGGTGCTCGTCGGCTAGCCAAAACGGGAGAGTCGGCGAACGAGATCAAGAAGGTGAATGGGAGGTTACTCCAAGACATCATTGCAAAAGACGCCGCTTTCTCTCTCTGCTTTGTGGAGAAACAATATAAGGAGTTGAAGCAAGAGTCGGTTGCCGAGCTCGAGAGGCCGCAAAATAGGTTGGCGGCCGCCGAGGCAAAGCCGGCCACTACCGAGAAGGAGGCCGGATCGACTCCGAGATGAAAGACGGGATCGGGGTAGAGAGCGCTCAAGCCGGCTCGGGACTATGAGAGGTTGCGGCGGTGTCAAAAGCTGCGACGATGAAGCAAGGAAGGCTCGCCAAGATCGAGATGCGCTACAGGGCTGAATTATATCGAGCGCGGCGCAGTCGAAGAGGCTAGGACCGAGGCCATTATGGAGTATCGCAAGTCCTCCAACCTTGAAGATGATCTAGAAGTGATCATGCGGGCTTCAATGATGGGTGGATATACCCCGGCCGTGGATCAGGTGAAGGAGGCCGTTCCGAGCTTCGATACGTCGACTCTCCAGACGCCTATGTTCTACAATCCTGACTCGGAGAAGCTGTACGACCAATACTTTGAGGAGTTTCAGCGGGGAGAGTCGCTGGCTATAAAGTATGCTCCTCCTTCGTCTGCCCCTACTGCCAATCCGACCGCCAGCGATCCGACCCCTGCCACAACTGAGCCGACTCCGGAAGCCGACCCCTGATCTTGATGTTTTTATATCTTCTTTTGCTATTCAAACTTCTGATTTGTAATAACTTTATTTTGAATTTTGATCTGCTTTTGAGATTTGATTTCTCTTTCTTGTGATTTTTGCTTTGCTTGTCTTAATGTTTCATAGTCTTTCGCTTGTCGAGCTCCTGGCTCCGCTCTGCTCGCTACTCGCTATTCGCTTTGTTAATATTGTGTTGCCCCCCAAGTGTATTATGAACCTTTGGTTCTTATTGCACTTGAGATCGACTTGCTTGCCGTAGTCTTTGGTCCATTGGGCTTATTTGACCTTTAGGCTGAGCATTTTAATATAAACTGTCCCTGGTTTTAGGTCTTTTTTGCCTTTTAGGCTTTTTCGACCTTCAACGGAACAGTGGCCCGACTATGCGAACCGTCCTTTGTCCAGGCCTTTTCGCCACTCGGGCTCATTCGGCTTTCGATCGGGACGGTGGCCCGACTATGCGAACCGTCCTTTGCTTTAGCCTTGTTTGCCTCTCGGGCTCGTTCGGCTCTTAGCTTGGACCTTTGGCCCGACCCTGCGAACCGTCTCTATGCCTTCGCATTCGTCGCTCATTAGGCTAACTTTGCTTTGGCTTTATCAAGATGTCCGACCTGCGGATTTCTCTACTCGTATTCGATTGTTTTGCCTTTAACTTTTCTGTCGCATTGGACTTGTATCGTTTTAGCTATAAATCCTAACAAACACAGAAAGCATCTCGAAAAGATAGAAATTTATTAGAATACTCATAAAATTGTCTCATGGACTTATTACAAGGTTCATAAGTGAAAAGTAAACAAGTTCATCAAAGTAAAGCTTATCTCAAACATAATACTTCCTCGATTGTTGGCGTGCCAATGTCGAGGAACGAAGAGTTCCATCTGCCCGACCAAGCTGATAAGACCCTTTGGGGTGGACTTTTAGGATTTGATAAGGTCCTTCCCAATTCGGGGTTAACTTCCCGACTGCTTCCTGTCGACTCGCTTCATTTTTCCTTAGAACCAGATCGCCAACCTTGAAGTACCTGTGTCTTACTCTCGAGTTGTAGTCCGAGAGATCTTTTGCTTATACCTTGCCATCCTGGCTGAGGCTATCTCTCTTCGCTCTTCGACATTGTCCCTTTCTTGTCGGAGTTCATGATCATTTGTCTCCACGTTGTAGGCCAGAACTCGAGGAGAAGGGACTCCGATCTCGGCGGGAATCACCGCTTCACACCCATATACCAAAGAGAAAGGAGTTTCTCCGGTTGATGAATTAGGAGTCGTCCTATACGACCATAGGATGCTCGGAAGTTGAATTGCCCAATCTCGACCTTCTCGCCTCTAGCCTCTTCTTTAACCCCAACTTGATCCGTCGGTTAGTACGTTCGACTTGACCGTTTGCCCGGGGGTGAGCCACCGAGGTGAATCGCCGGTCGATTTGGTACTCGCCGCACCATTCTCTAACTTTTCGATCCTCGAACCGGGTACCATTATCCGAGATTAGAGCTTTCGGAATTCCGTACACGCAGAGGATGTCGACCCACAAGAATTTTTTAATGGTTGTAGCTCGGATATCGGGCAAAGCCTTAGCTTCTACCCATTTTGTGAAGTAGTCCACCGCAACGACCACGAATCGAGATTTCCCGGAGCTCGAGGTAAAGGTCCTACAATGTCGACTCCCCACGGTCAAAAGGCCATGCCGACGAGATGACATTCATGTCTTGCGCTTGTTGATGAGAGATATTATCATGAATCGACAAGCGTTGCATTTCGGACAAGATTATTTGCATCTCGTTGCATCGACGGCCAAAAATATCCGGCTAACTTACATTTTCGAGCTAACATTCGGCTCCACAATGATTCCCACGAGGCTCCTCTATGAATCTCTTCTAAGAGGTATTTGCCTTCACTTTCGAAACACATCTTAGCCGGGGGTTCACAAAAGATTTTCGATACAAGATATCGTCAAAGAATGCATATCGAGCCGATTGAAGTCGGACTCTCCCCGGCTTGCACTTTGTCGGATGGCGGTATTCCGTCTTTAAGGTAAAGAGCGATCGAGTCCATCCACGTGGCCCGCCGAGTGATCGGCTGGGCCTCCGTCTCGATGTAACTCCGGTCGGTCAATAACTCGACTAGAACCTTCTTACTTGACATGAAGTTCGACGCCAACTTGGAGAGCGCGTCGGCTCTCTTGTTCTGACTTCGGGGGACTTGCTCAAACTGAACTGTCTTGAATTTTGGTATGAGGCTCTGGACAACTGCTAAGTAATTCTTCATGGTTTCTTCCTTAGCCTCATACTCCCCTTTCACATGATTGACCACTAACCGCGAGTCACCGTAAACCGACAAATCTTCGACACCCGGCTTCAAAGCGAGCTTTAAGCCGTTGATCATAGCCTCATACTCGGCCTCGTTGTTCGTTTCTTTGAAGTCGAATCGAAGGGCGTAGGGGAATTCCTCGCCTTTCGGGCTTACCAGAAGGAGCCCTGCTCCTGCCCCCTCCTTACTCGATGCGCCATCGACCTGAAGAGTCCATTTTTCCTCTGGGCTTTGCTTTTCCTGATCGAGTTGGACGGATATCCCTTCAGCCAAAAAATCTGCCAAGGCCTGTGCTTTTATCGCAGTTCGAGGGACGAACTCGATGTCGTACTAGGCCATTTCAATCACCCATTTTGCCAATCGACCTGAGGTATCGGGTTTTGCCAATATTTGCTTTAGTGGTTGGTCAGTGACTACCACAATGGGATGAGCTTGAAAATAGGGCCTTAACTTCCTCGAGGCATGAACCAGGCACAACGCTAACTTCTCGGCTGGCGAGTATCGGACCTCGGGGCCATGTAAAGCCTTGCTGACAAAGTAGATTGGCACTTGGCCATGTACCCCTTCTCGAACCAGGACCGCACTCACGCCTCCTCGCATACCGCCAAGTAAATTAACAACTTTTCCCCTTCTCGAGGAGAAGTGAGGGTAGGCAATTTTGACAAATAAGTCTTCAACTCTTCAAAGGTCGTCGACATTCATCATCCCAGTGAAAAGGACTGGCCTTTCGGAGTATCTTGAAAAATGGTAGTGCACGCTGTGCTGATCTCGATAGAAATCTATTGAGGGCTGCCATTCTACCCGTGAGTCTCTGCACTTCCTTTACATTTCGAGGTGCGGGCATATTCTTCAATGTGTCAATTTTATCCGGGTTTGCTCGAATCCCGTCCTTCGAGATCATATAGCCCAAGAACTTACCCGACCCGACTCCAAAAGTGCACTTCTTCGGGTTTAATCTCATCTCGCGTTTCTCTCAACACTTCGAAAACCTCTCGAGCATCGACCGATCGTCTCATAGATCGACTCTTGATAAGCGGTGTCGTCTACATAAACTTCCATACATCTACCAATTTGTCTAGCAAATATCTTATTGACTGCCCTCTGGTATGTTGCCCCAGCATTCTTTAATCCGAATGGCATGGTCACATAGCAGAAGGTGCCGAATTCTGTGATAAACGCTGTTTTTTCCGCATCTCGAGGATCCATTAAAATCTGATGATATCCTTTATATGCATCTAAGAAACCAAAAACTTCAAAATCAATGGTTGAATCTACTAACCTGTCGATTTTGGGCAACGGATAAGAGTCCTTCGGGCATGCTTTGTTAAGATCTCGTAAAGTCCACACACATACGCCAACTACCATCGGCTTCTTGACTAAAACCGGGTTAGCTAGCCACTCGGGATAGAATACCTCTTTCACTATCTTGGTCGCTAGTAGCTTGCCGACTTCCAACTCAATAGCCTCAAGTCGATCCAACGCAAAATTTCTCTTCTTTTGTTTGACGGCTTCCTAGCCCGATCAATCTCGAGCTTATGAACCGCGATGTCGGTAGATAGCCCCGGCATGTCGGTGGCCTTCCGTGCAAAGATGTCTCGAACTCGATCAACGGCTCAACCAAGAATCGTTTATCTTTCTCCGGGATCCAAATTCCCACTTGCACACACCGATCGTCCTCTCCCTCCCGTAGTCGGACGTTTTCAATCGCATCACCTGAGACCCAACTCTTCTCCTCTTCTTCCTCCGGAATAAGTTCCTCGACTAGGACTTGTTGGACCGCCATTTTCCCATTCATGACAACGAGTTACAACTCCGAGCGACTTCAACGTCTCCTTTTACTTCGTGGGAACCATTCCTAGTGGGAAACTTCATACTATTATGAAAAGTTGATATAATAGCACGCAGTCGAAGAGCGCAGGTCGCCCTAGGATAACATTGTACGCAGAAGGAGCCTTGACCACCACATAGCTTAATTCAAGTGTCCTTCCTTTCTCGCCGTCCCCAACCGTTGTGAGTAGCTTTATCGAGCCCAGGGGGTGGACTGCTTGCCCTGTAAATCCAAACAGGGGAGACGCTATGGGGGCTAGATCCTTTTCTTTCAACTTCATCGCTTGGAATGCCGAGTGATATATGATGTTCACTGCACTTCCGTTATCGACACAAACCCTCGATACCCGGGCTCGGCTAATAACTGCCTCAATAACTAACCCTTCGCTATGATTCCTCGACTTGGGGATATCATCTCGAGGGCCGTATCCAACTTCTGTCGTGAACCTGAGCTGTTTGCGCTCTCTCGAGCTACAAACTGGTTCTTCGCTGGTCTGGTCTTTATCACTTTCACCAGGACCAAAGATTGTGTTGACATAGTTAACTGGTCGATTATCTTCATACCTGTCTCGACCAAAGTTGTCTTTGTTGTTTCCTTCTCGACCCGGGGATCGGTTCCTCTGAGGTGACCGATCCCTTCGTCTCTGGGCATCTCGACCTCGGTTCCTGTCTTGATCGGAGTTTTTCCTCTTAAATTCTCCACGCCCTCCGGGCCCATCATACCGAGATCTCGTCAACAACTTCGTCTAGCTTTCCTTCCCGAATGCGTACGTCGATATCTCTCTTCGGTCGATACAATCCTCGCTTGTATGACCTATGTCCTCGTGAAAATCACGGTATTTGCTTGCGTTCCTCTTTTCTCGAGGTTTCTTCAACGGTGGCGGTTTCCTTGCCAAGTTTTTCGAAAGCATAATCGACAACACCTCAGATCGGGGTCGATTGAGTGGGATAAAGTCCTTATCACGTGAGGGTCCCTTCTTGCCCCCACGGTCCGAGGTGGACGTGTCGATACGGTCCCGGACCGATGGCTTACTTTCGACATCCCGCCTTTTGACCGATTCCCGATCGGGCCTCGGGTGTCTTTCTTGGATTCCATCCGGTCGGATTGGGTGTGTCGCCGCACCGCCTCCTCCCCTTGACGAACCTATGCACTATATTGACACATTCGTCCATGGTATGAGGGACATCTCTCGCTCAACTTCATGTATAACTTAGTATTACGCAGGCCCCCCTACGAACGATGTGATCGAAGTCGGTCATCCGCGTCCTTGACTCGCATGGCCTCGAGATTAAACCTCTTCAAATATTCCATCACCGTCTCATCTCTTTGCCGCCTCACGTTCATGAGGTGCGTTGCACTCGATGAAACTTCTTGTTGACTATAAACGCATCTCGGAACTTTCGAGCGAGCATGGCAAAACTGGAGATCGACCCTGGGCGTAGCTTCGTGAACCATTCTCTTGCTCGACCTACGAGTAGCGTCTCGAATGCCCGACAGCGCATTGCATCGGGTGCCCCATCCAACCTCATTTGAGACAGATACCTGTGAAGATGGTCCTCTGGGTCGGTGGTGCCATCATAAGGTTCTATCTTTGGTATCTTAAACCCCTTGGGTTTAGGAAAGCTCTCGATCTCCTTCGTGAAGGGAGACTCGAGCCACAACGACACCTGACTCTTTCCCAAAATTGCATTCAACTCCTCCCCGGCGCTCGTCATCGTCCCCTCTCTCGGTGTTTTTGGTGGATCTCGCGTCTCTTCCTTTCCACTGAGCTGGATGATGCGCTTACTTCGTCCCCAGGAGTCTGTTTAGGTTTGTCCACTACATCTTTCTGGCCGCCTTCCGCCATAGCTTCTTTCTGGGCCGCGTCTGCCTGCCTTCGCGCTGTAACCGCCTCGGCTATTATCCTGGACATTACCTCCAAATTTGCTCCTGCCAACTGATCTGCAAGCACCCGATATTCTGGAGCAAGGGCTTGCTTTTCTGGTTGGTGGATCTCCTGGACAAGATTCAAAACTGGATCTTTTTCCCCTTGTTTTTGCTGAGGATCGTGCTGAATAAGATCCAGGGCGGGATCTTCGTCTCCTTGCATATCAGGATCGATCGCCTCGTTCAACTGGGAGCCTTGATCGACTGCCTTGGATGCAGTTTTGGATGCGGTTTTCTTGGGAGGCATCGTGTTTTTGCGTATTCAATCAATAGAAAGCCCTCCTTCTAGCGCCAATGACGATGACAAATTATGTCACCTTAATGATTTGAGCCCTAATTTAATCTAGTGATGAACACACAAGAACCCTAATGCCAAAAAGAGGAATGAGGGGGTGGATTTTATGTATGCGGGCCGAGTCCAAGACCGTATCTTGGATTGCCTACGTATCTCGTTAGGTTCCGGGAATCAAGCCTTACGTAGTTCCCGGATTGGGGGTATTTATAATGACGGACTTGCCTAAACCCTAAGGTTAAGTCGGCTTATGTTATTGTCACCTTTACCCTTAAATGGGCCTTGACCCTTGCCCAAGCTATCGCCGTTAATGGGCTTAGTAAGCCGATGCGGACTCTCGTCCTCGATGTCGATATATCGACCCGTGGTTATCGACTCTAGGGCTCACTGTCCTACATTGCTAGCTGGTGCGGACTGAACGTCCTACACTGCTCGGTAGTCGATAGTCGATCATCGTAGCCTGGCGTTTATGAGATGGCCTTGGCCTCGAGCCTGGGCATCGACATGAATATACTGACGTTATCTATAGTGTGATGACCAACCGATAGATGACACGTGGAGGGAGTGAAACCCTGTATCGTCAGTGATTTTTCTTGGCTATGGCGTGTTTTTCAAAGAAAAAGGAGGAGCCCACACACTAGAAGAGTCCGAGATTGATAGATATTTGATTTTAAAGATTTTCATGATTAAATTAATAATGGAAACTTATATTTATGATGTAATTATCCCTTTTATACTCCTCTAAGTCGTACAAATCAACATTCATGCCTCATTCATCAGATTTTAGTCGACTATTTTCCTCTTTTCTTCATCATCTTCTCCCATCCCCAAGAACAAGGATTTTTAGGTTCAAGAAATTCAATAACGAGGCTTTTTCAAGGTTTGATTATTTATGCAATACTTTGATGGTTTCTTTTTATCTCCTTTCTCCTTTATTCTATTTATTTATTTTTCATGTCAAAGTATGAATTATATGGTTGAATCTTGGGATCTTGATATGTTACGAGAGTAAATATTGGTTTTTTGGATTAGGAAAAGCCCGGCGATGATTATATAGTTTTAAAGATACAATCTTTTTATTGATAGGATTTTTGTCATGTTTATGAATTTGATCTTGTATGCTTATTCATGTAATTTTCCGGAAATAATATCTCGAAGGAGTGAATGACTATAGGATTGCATGAGAAATTCCATTCGATTAATTGATGACAGAAAAAGTATTAATTAATCGATAACCTAGAAACCAAGATCGAATATTTAGGGATTTCTTGAATGAAAATTAGGTTAAACCTAAAGTGGCCCTTTAATTATGGTAATTCAATGGACCTAATTTTATTCATCATTGTAGGAAACTAAATGTTGGATAAAACTATGTACAATCACGATAATAGTTCGAAAGGATGTTTACGTGTAATATTTGATAATTGGACTTCATAAATAGAAGATTCATATTGATAGAAATATTGTTGAAATTTTGTATACACAACGCCATGGTGGATCCGAAATCCTAGAAACGCCTTTAAATCTTGAATTCTACTAAAATCTTGAAGTTCTTGGCTATAGTTGTACACCTTTTAAGAACTTGCTCCTATGAAGCTTCCCAAACACACAATGCACACAAAAGTCCAGATTCTTGACCCCACATCCCCCAAGAAGATCTTTCTGAGAAAGAACCTGCATCCCCTTTTCACCTATGTGACCAAGTCTCATGTGCCATAGCTTTGTACGCTGTGATTGATGAATCTCAGCTGATGCCATAGCGCAGAAACTAGCAATAACTGACCCTTGTAATATATACAGAGTCCCTTTCTTGACTCCCTTGAGAACCTCAACTGAGTTTTTATAGACACTTAGTACACCACTTTCCCCCTTAAAACTGAATCCCATGTTGTCCAAAGAACCGAGAGATACCAAGTTTTTGGTCATTTATAGAACATGTCTAACTTCGCTCAGTTTATAAAATCTTCCATCCTCTGTCCTCAACTGAACTGAGCCAATCCCAACTACCTTGCAAACCTGCTATTTGCCATAGATATATGACCACCATCTATTTGCTGATAACTTGAGAACCACTCTCTGTGAGTAAAATATGAAAGGATGCCCCAGAGTCCAGAATCTACACATTAGTTTGATGTGCCAACTCTCCTGCCACTAGAACCATGTCCTTATCTGAATCATGCTCAGCTGCTACAGCAACTGTGCCAGAACTGTTCTCCTACTGTTTATTTCTCTTTGGACAATTGGACTTCCAATGTCCCTTCTCCTTATAGTAATTGCAAGCATATGTGGATTTATGGCCTTTGGACCTTGTCTTCTTGGAATTTTTCTTCCTAGACTGATCATTATCTTTTCCACTGCTATTACTGACTATCAGTCCTGCAACCTGATTTTCTACCTCAGCTGCCTTATGTCTCAGCTCCCTGGCATGTAAAGCTGACCTTACATCCTCTAAAGCAATTGTATCCTTCCCAACTATGAAGGACTGCACAAAGTTCTCATAGGAAGCTGGTAATGAAACCATCAAAATCAAAGCAACATCTCCATCCTCAATCTTAACATCAATATTCCTGAGATCAAGTAATATTGCGTTCAACTGATCAAGATGATCTCTCAGCTGAGTCCCCTCATGCATCCTCAGGCTGAATAGCCTTTGCTTCAGCAGCACCTTGTTGGTCAATGACTTAGTCATATACAGGCTTTCAAGCTTCAACCATAACTTGGCAGCGGTGTCTTCCTTAGCAACTTCTGTGATAACATCATCAGACAAGCACAATATGATGGTTGAATGTGCTTTCTCCTCTAGACTGGAATAATCTGTAGAACTGGCATCCCCTTATCAGATAAAGAAGTCCACAATCCTTTTTGCTTTAACAAGGCCCGCATCTTGATTTGCCACAAACTAAAACTGTTCCTTCCTGTAAATTTATCAATCTTCATGTTCATTGCTGACATCCTTCTAGTTAAAGAACAAACATTTGATCACAAAATACTAGCACCGGTCACTGGTCTTGTTGAAGATCAACTCTGTTCAACCTGCAACTCCTGAATCTCGAACCTGACGCTCTGATACCAGTTTGTTGAAACACGGACGAGAAGTTTGCAGTTTAAGAAAGATAAAACATAAGCAATGCAAACGTAAAGAATGTCGGAATCGATAAAACACAGAAACAAAGAGAACACAATGATTTAACGTGGTTTCCGGTGTTGTGCCGACTACTCCACGGACAGAAAATGAGATATATTATTATGCACAAAGTTACAAGGTATTAATTCCTCACAAAGTGTGAAAGACACACTCTTGAACGACACACTCTTGCATTGATTACAACATTGGTATTTATATACACAAATTCCAAACCCTAACCCCCATAAGATCTTTGTCGGAATTGTCATGAATACCCTAGATGTGGACCCCAGGTCCAGCTGTTATCCACCAGATGAAACTCAGCTCAAAATTGACTTTCCCAGACTTGTAACCAACTGCTCAGATGTAAAACTCAGCTATACTCAGCAAAACTCGGCGGACCGGAACCGATCGTCGACTTCAAAAGAAACCCAGTTGCACTTCATCAAACTGACTTTCACAGAACTGAATATACTTAACTGAACTAACCATCATTCTCAGTCTCAGTTTTCACAGATTAGTTCCACCAGATTATTTATCAGTTTAGAGATCAAATCACAAAAACTGACAGTATCAGTAGCAACAATGGTCATAGGCTTCACATGAATCTCTAAAATGATGTCTATGAGGATAAAAGTAGAGATGCAAGATAAATCCCTAACCCTAGAGTCAGAGATAACATCTTTAACACTTAGGTTAATATCCCTTAGGGAAATATCCCCATCCAGCAAGATGTCAAGAGAAGAGTCTTTGATCCAAGTATCAAACCGTAAGGAGATTTGAGATCCATCACCAGAATGCCACCCATAAAAACCTTTGAGATGATCAAAGGCTTTGACAATGCATTTCTAAGAGAAAGAATCTCTAGATTTGGTCACATAATTGGGGAAAGTGTAATCATTCAGATACTAGGCCTTTAAAGTGGAGCACCATAAGGCAGATTTATTGAAAAGCAAATCATTTCGCATATTACCCAAAAGGGCAATATTGTTTTCTCTAGCCCTTCTAATACCAAGGCCTCCTCAAGCTTTAGGTTTAGCAATGGTTTTCAAATCAATCAAATGACTACTTCTAGTTCCAGGATTATTTCTCCATCAGAAATCTCTGTTAAGTTTATCAAGAGCATCACAAGTTTTATTAGGAAGCCAGACATTTTGCATCAAATAGGCAGCAAGAGAAGTATTCACATAGTTAATGTACAAAGGAATATCAAAGACTTACTTTTCCAACCAGAGAGTCTAGCTTGGACTTTCATAATAAAAAAATTATGGGAAATTAGGGATAAGGACACAATCTGAAATACTTTTTAAGTAACGGGACAGCTACATATTTTTTATAGGGAGAAGGACAACTGCATAATTTTTATAGCGAGAAGGACAAACAGTGAATCCCGAAAATCAGTGAATCTCCCCAGTGAATCCCGAAATCAGTGAATTTTGACAGTGAATCCCGAAAATCAGTGAATTTCGACAATGAATTTTGAAAATTAGTGAATTTCGACGGTGAATTTCGGCAAAATGAATTTAAACGGTGAATTTCGAACACAAGTGAATTTCGACAGTGAATAAATAGTTTTGTCCTTTATGCAAAAGTTTCAAAAGATTGACCTTCTACTCAATTGATGAAATATTTCTGTCCTTCTCACTCATTCCTCCAAAAAAATTAAAGGTTCTGCCAGTAACCTTTCCGGTGTACAAAGGAATATCAAGATACATTCCAAGATTGGTAGTTCTATGCATCCCAGTACAGGAAATAATAAAAGTGGCTAAATCATGATCCTTTAGTATCTTGGTAGAGCGCTTAATATATCAAAACCCTTTGTTGTTAAAAAAACTCAAAATAGACATTTATTGATAAAAATATATCAAAACCCTTTGTTGTTAAAAAAACATTTATTGATAAAATGTTTATGAAATAAATTTGAATTTTGGAGTGAGAATTACAGTTAACCTCAGCCAAAACCAAGGTCACAACTCATAATGAATGGCATAATGTATTTTTACACAATTAATAAATACTAATTGTGGTAATCAAATCAATTAATTATATATAATAGACATTATACTGATCAATTGTGTATAAATTCGTTGTGTAATTCATTATATCATAACCGTTATAAAATAGCATTACCCATTTTAGGGTTGTTTAGCTTTATAGAATCTTGATTAATTTACGTTTCATAATGTCTAGCTCGAGAGCGAAAAAAAATAACGCTTTCAAAAGTGATTCAGGTTCAAGTCTTCTACAAGACAAGTAGCGTGTGAGTTATTTGATTATCTTTCCTAATTTGTACCGGTAAGAAAATAAAAAATAAAACTGCAAAAGTCAACCTTTGTTTTGGTTTTAAACAGATCTACAACACTTTATATACAATCCTTCACAAAATATAATTTTAAAAACTATATGTTCCATCTTAGAAATATTTGGATAGATACCTTCATTCGTTCTAATCCAACGTAAATTCAACAAATAACACCACCTGTATTTACTCTACTGATTATGATGTAAGACTTATTATAATTAATGGTGTAAATTCATGTCGTGTCATTTGTTTGTGTCTGAGTATTTATGTACCGTTAATCTGAGGATTAAACATGTGTAGAATTGATCAACCAATTGGGAACCCCTAGATCAAGTCAACCTTGTAGAACAACTAAGCAATGTGTGACTTTTTGAAAAGAAATTTGACTCCCAAAAGAAAATATAGTATTTGATTTAACTAAATATAGTTGGACATTAATTATAGAATCCAGCGAGCTTCTCAATACAAATAAAATGATTTTTTAAAGATGTAACAACGAATCAGTTTCAGTCAACACCATATACATATATATTGTTATTATATAAAGTCTATGTTTTATAATGATCCAAAATTAAGCAGTGAAACTATTATATTACGACGAATGACTGACGCAACAATAATTTATAGTAATTTCAATAAATTTAAGTCGTTGGAATTGATCGAAAATCAGTTAGTGCAACCAAGTAGTTTCGTTTAAATATAAAGTGATGATTTAAATACGTATGGAGAAGTCACCGATAGGGTTTTAAAAATGGCTAAAAAGGTCACCGGTTGAAGATGATTAAAAAAGTTATCGGTTTGATTATTTTCTAAGGTATCATGTTGAAAGTATTTTTGGTCAGGACTTATATACACTGTGTAAGAGTCAGACTCTGAAACGACGAATGTCGTCGAATTTAGGATTATTCGGATCAGTGGGTCTCGAATATCAAAGACTTTTATTCGGACCAGTGGGTCTCGAATATCGAAGACTTTAAAAGATAATATCAATTTGTGAAACCGATTAAAATACAACGAAAGACTGACGCATCCTTATTTATAATATTCAATAATTAATAGTAATTTTCAATAAATTTAAGTCTTTGGAATTGATCGGAATATGTTAGATAGTGGTGAAAGTTGACATTGTACAACTTGACTATAAGAATTGTACGAAACGTCAACGATGGCTATGGTTGTACAAAGCCTACACGGTAAACCGGTCCCGGTTTTACGGCTTATCAAACTCATCCGTACTCATTTTTTCCCCCATCCTCCCGTCATGCTAAAAATAAAAAATAAAAAATAAAAAATTCCAACAGGGCATTAAGAAAAGAAAAAAAAAGTCCGCAGCAAGCAAGATGGTTTTTTTTTGCAAATTCTTGTATTAGAAAGAGCTCTGCATCTAGTCATGACGTGCAGCAAAACCGGCAAAACTGGCAACAACAGCAACGAAGCCGGAAAAGATACGGTGTTGAACTATCTATTAAGATCAAGCGCTTATCAATTGATATTAATATGCCCTCATATATAGAATTGGAGAAACAATGTTGGTAGCAAGGATTGATCTCGTTATACTAAAATCAATTGGTGTTAACGTCTCCCTGAGTGTGGCCATAATGCCCCGGACCAACACAAGCACACACAAAAGCGCATATAAAGGGAACAAGGCCAACAAAGTGGCCCAACACTTGCACAATATAATTGGGGAAACAATGTTGGTAGCAAGGATGATCCTATGACCTCCTGCTACGATACCATATTAGGATCAAGCGCGCTTACCGTTGTACTAAAACCAATTGGTGTTAACACTATCATCTCTCCAAAAAACATAAGTTGATGGGGAGATAGATAATTAATATTATATCTGAATACGTCCCCTCCTGTGTGAGCCTATAAGTGGAGAGATGGGCTGATGGAGAGGTAGATAATTAACATTATATCTCAATACGCTCCCTCAAGTGTGGACCTATAAGTGGAGAGAGGCCGTGTGATCCTTTAAGAAAGAAGATAGGGGAGGGAGGCCCGTGTGACCCTTTAAGATAGAAGATAGGTCTAACACTTGTAAGTAGAGAATTGTGTTTGGAGCGGTGTTTGAACACAGGACCTCCTGCTTTGATACCATGTTGAACTACCATCTCTCCCAAATGCTTAAGCTAATGAGAAGGTAGATAATTATCATTATGTCTCAATATAAGGTTATCAACCCTATATAAGATAACATTACTGTAAAAAGTCACAAAAGTGAGGAGGAAAATGATTTCTCTAAGGAGGACATCCCACTAGCACACGATGCCTTAGGAGCTTCTAAGAAAACAACAGATTTGAAGATTGCCCAGGGTATGTTACAGGTGGCACACCAACTTCTAGGCACCAGCCCAAAGATGTTTGCTCTATTCAGGAACAATTGTAGAAAGGAATGAGACCAGAACTCCTAGATGCTCTAAAAAGGATATAATTAACCCCTTAAAATAGATAGAATTACAAAAATTACCCGAGAAGAGAGAATTTGAATTCCAGTAGGCTGGAAAAAGTGGGAGAAAACTTTTCTCACTTACAGGCACGTCACGCTGCCCGCCGTGAAGTTGATAGGATCTTTAGCCGAACAGAGTCGGACATATACATCTCGCCCCCCTTCACCATGAACATCGAAAATTACCAGAGACCGGTAGGTTTAAAGATCCCGCAGATGTGATCGTATGATGGAACAACTGACCCTATAGACCATCTGCGACAGTATGTGAAGAAGGTGAGTATATATTGTGCACCTGGTGAAATGAGTTGCAAGGCTTTTCCTAGGTTTTTGACGGGAAAGGCTAGAGCATGGTTCAAAAGTTTACCACCCCGTTCAAAGGCATCTTCGCCGAGATCGCGAACAGATTCCGGGATGCATTCATCTCAGCTCGGCCTTTTTTAAAGACTTCACCCACATTTTCACAGTCAAACTGATAAGTAGAGATTTTGCAATCCGGCTCGATCAAATACAATTTATAAAACTCGAAACCTTTGGCAAAACTCACTTTCTAACCGGTAGTGAACTGGGTCGATCGTAGGTAGTTCGTTCAGAGTCCGAGGTCGATCCCACGAGGAGATTGAGTCGAATATAAAATTTGTGTTAAAATCAGAGGACAAAGAGTATATGAACAAGACAAAAGATCGAAGCATTTATTATTTCACGGCATAAACAAGGATCTGAATCAAGACTTTTATCCAGAGTAAATTTCATCAAACTAATGATCTACACAATCAAAACAATATTGAGAGCAAACAAATCAAAATCAGGAAACTCACAATTATGAAGATCAAAACATTGTAGATCAAGACTTTTGAATCCAAAATCAGCAAAAGATATCAACCTTTAATTCATACAATGATCCCAGACACGAACTCCACCAAGCTATCGATCGAATATCGTATTCTACTCTATATACAAAAATCTAAACTAAGAAATTGAAATACGGAGCCTAGTCCAGAGCTCTAATCCGACTATTTAGATGTCAACCTGTCATAACAACCGCCGAAGCGGCTGGGTTGAGCACCTAAGCCGGCCTCGAACTTAGTCTAGGACAATAAAAATCAGAATATCTGTTTTCTTAGGTTTAGATTCTCTTAAATAGGCAAAAATCGCGACCTTGACCTAGTTGGGCCGACCAACTTGGCCCATTTGACCTGTCTTTAGTAAATCAGCGATAACTTGCTGTGTAGAGCTTCGATTTGAACGATTCAGGATGCGTCTGAAAGCTCGTTCAATTCCTTACAACTTTAATGAAGACGACTTGACCAGAAAATGACTCCAAGATGGGTCAAAATAAAGATTAACGAACAGGCATGGTGAAATACTGCTGTCGGCCACAAACGCCCGTTTGAGTCTCTCCAAACGCTCGTTTGCCTTGAAAATATTGATGATATTAGGCTTTCATGTTCGATGAACGTGCGTATAACTCTCGATATTACTCTTGAAAATGCCTAAATCTACCCAAAACATGGAAATAAAGTGATAAACGGGGGCTAGATCACATACAAAAGTGCAGTGAAGTTGACTCCCATCAACTACCCCACACTTAGCCTTTGCCCGTCCTCGAGTAAATTAGGCGTATTAAAAGAGACCAAGGGATCAACTTCACAAACGAGTATAAAAACACTTACATTCCAAAGTAAAAGATAAGTAAAACAGTGAATGCAAACATCTTGACTCAATCGTTATCAGACAAACGGAATGTGTATGTGTGAAAATTAACTTCCAAGTCATAGACCAAATCACCGGTTCGGATTATAGATGCTTAGCTATCGCGACTACACTAAAGCTCATTTTAATAACACCTCCTCTAATTGGGACCAACCAACGCTAAACATGGTCCAGTAGGACTTGAAGGGTTATAATGTTAAGCTCAGGACGGGGTTAATCGAAAGGAAAATTTGGGACTGGAGAAAAGAAAATACGAGTGAACCTAATCATCTTACGTCTTTCTTCTCAAAACAAATCAACTAACACCAAAACGCCTTCGATTTTCTTTATTCACATTTTTTCAATTTTTTTTTTCAATTCAGTTTTCTTTTCTTTTCTTTTCTTTTTTACTTTTTTTTCAGACTTTCTTTCTTTCTCAAACCAACGGCCTAATCAATAGATAACTCGAGCTCCTCCCCTTCAGAATACTAGCTCGTACTAACCACCTCTTCTCAAAACACGCACCATCTCCCACCCCACACTTGATTCAGAAAGTGTGTCTAAAGTAACAATTAAGTCCACTCGTAGGGTGATCAAAAAGAATGTGACCAATAATAAAGCTCAGGGTTAGGGATAACATAGGCTATGTAACCAAAACAGCTCATTTCGGATGGTGGTCAGACCGTCCTATCAAGGCTTAGAGGGGTTACGAGGGTATAATGTTGGGATTTTGGCTTATGGCTCTGGTCGAATCAAAGAAGCGCCAGGACTGTCATCCCGTGTTTAACCAAGGTCAATCCGTCTATTTCACCTCGAAGATACAAAATGGGATCTAGGCAGTCGGAGTGTGCTCAATTCTACCATAATCGTTCACTAGATCCTAAGGCCCATGAAATTGAAGCTAAACGTGCAAAAGAACTTCCATTTATAAGATAAACCTAGCATCTTGCTATAAGCATTTACTACTTCGCTAAGTCGTTTACCAAGAGAATGTGAAGTTTAAACATGCAAACGGACGTTAAAACCTTGTAAAATTTTAAAATCTGACTCGAAAACGGACACAGACTAAGTATATTACTGAACTGGCACATTTAAACATACAACTCAAACCAAGCTAAGTCTACCACCCCACACTTTGAATGAAACACTATCACTACTACAAAAAATCATAAAGATCACGGTTTTTATGTGTGATATATTCACATTAGTCACGGCTTCCATAGTGTTGCATATTGAGGTGTGACAAAAAGTACTTTAATCCAATCACAGTTACAAACTGTGACCTATTATAATAGTTATCACACTTAGAAACCGTGATCTATTATAGTTGGTATCACACTTAAAAACCGTAATCTATTATAACTTCATCACATTTAAAAACTGTGATCTATTATAGTTCTTATCATACTTAAAAACCGTGATTTATTATAGTTGTTATCACACTTAAAAACCGAGATCTATTACAATTAAAACACATTTAACAACTGTGATCTATTTTAGTTGTTATCACACTTAAAAACCGTGATCTATTATAATTTAAATCACACCAATAAAAGTGTTTTTTTCAAAAACAATATATAAGCACACATATATTTTCGTCTTTGTCGGGACTCGAACCTGGATACTCTGGATTAACGAGCCACACTATTTTCCATTAGGCCGATGCTTTCTTTCTTCTAATTTTCGACCACACTTAACTAAGATATCATTATAAAATACCATATTATTTTAATCACAGTTAAAAACTGTGATTGATTGATGTTTTTGTCTCATTTTTTCTAGAAACCGTGAGAATAAAAATTATGATATATATTTTAGTTGTTATCACACTTAAAAACCGAGATCTACTATAATTTCAACATATTTAAAAACTGTGATCTATTTTAGTTGTTATCACACTTAAAAACCGTGATCTATTATAGTTGTTATCACTCTTAAAAACCGAGATCTATTATAATTTCAACACATTTAAAAACTGTGATCTATTTCAGTAGTTGTTATCACACTTAAAAACCGAGATATATTATAATTTCAATCACACCTAAAAAAGTATGATCTATTATAATTTCAACACATTTAAAAACTGTGATCTATTTTAGTAGTTGTTATCACACTTAAAAACCGAGATATATTATAATTTCATTCACACCTAAAAAAGTGTGATCATTCTTTTTTTCCGAAAACAAAATAAACGCAAACAGATTTTTTGTTGCCATTGGGACTCGAACCCGGATACTCTGGATTAAGGAACCACACTAATTACCGCTGGGCCGATGCCTACTTAATTATCATTTTCGACCACACTAATCTAAAATATCATTATAAAATATCATATTATTTTAATCACAGTTAAAAACCGTGATTGATTGATGTTCTTGTCTCAGTTTTCTTAAAAACCGTGATAATAAAAACTGTGATATATTTTAGTTGTTATCACACTTAAAAACCGAGATCTATTATAATTCAACACATTTAAAAACTGTGATTTACTTTAGTTGTTATCACACTTAAAATTCGTGATCTATTATAGTTGTTATCACACTTAAAAACCGAGATCGATTATAATTTCAACACATTTAAAAACTGTGATCTATTTTAGTAGTTGTTATCACACTTAAAAGCCGAGATCTATTATTATTTCAATCACACTTAAAAAAGTGTGATCATTTTTTTTTCCACACCTAATAACTGTGATAAAAAAAATTAAGTGTGATAAATATACATTTTACTTGTCTCGGTTTTTTAAAAGTGTGATCCTTATCTTTAGATAAGTGTGATCTATGTCTCTTTTCTTATTAGTGGATATAATTTGTCTCACTTTTTATATAGTTGTGATAAAAATATCATGAATTCAGTCACGGTTTAAAAATGAGATTAATTGATATAATTTATCTCACTTTTTCAATAACCGTGACAAAAATATCAGACCAATTTAGTCACTGATTAAAAGTGTGATTGATCGGTATAATTTATCTCGTTTTTAAATAACTGTGACAAAAATATCATATCAATTCTGTCACTGTTTGTGATTGATATAATTTATCTCGCTTTTTAGAAACTGTGACAGAAATATCATATCAATTCAATCACAGTTTAAAAATGAGATTGATTGAAATAATTTATCTCGGTTTTTCAATAACTGTGACAGAAAAATCATATCAATTAAGTCACACTTTAAAAATGAGATTGATTAATATAACTTATCTCAGTTTTTCAATAAGTGTAATAGAAAGTTGTAAGTGTGATATATATTTTTTCGTTGTCTCGGTTTTATTGAAACTGTGATTGTTATCTTATCTTAAGTGTGACCTATATCCTATTTTGTAGTAGTGTATCCTCAGTGTGTGAATGAAAGAGAAAGAAGACTTAGCTTTAGACCCGGCAAAAAGGCGTGAACGAATCTCGTGACACCTTCTTATAAGCGCATCCCGTGTACCTAAAGTCACATAGACAGAAAACAACGCAAACACATGCATGGGACGTGGTCCACGTGCCAAAAGCATGCAACAGATTCACTAGGGATATAAAATAAAGAAGCCATGCCGCATCAGTAGACTCGAAACACAACAATCACTCAACATGGACCGCTATAGATGGAAAAATAACCATAAAGGTAAAAGAACAGAACATCTACGCATATCATATAAATACCACAGAGGGTCACATTAAAACATTCATGTCAAGTAGTGAAAGCATGTATCACAATCAAATACTCCTCACTATATTCATCGCGAATTCCTCTTAGACACACCTAAGCTTGCTTGATTCCATTTTTTTTTTCGAGTTTCAAATTTTTTTTACCCCTCACACACACGATATTTTAAACCCCTCAAAAACTCATGGTAGCCGAAGGCCCTAGGCCCCAGTTCTAGCCAGACTTACAAGATATCAACCTAACATAACAATCCCATAAAGGGATTGGGTTGAGTACCAAAGTCATATTCAATCCGAGTTCAGGACAATATCACTTCAGCATCCCATGGCTCCTATCGAAATCTAAATAAAACAAGATGATAAAAACCTAGGCCCAAGTTCTAGGACAACCTACAAGATATCAACCTAATATAACAACACCATAAATGGATTGGGTTGAGTACCAAAATAGCATTCAAACCTAGTCTAAGCAAATCATATCAAAATGTTTTCATTTTTTTTTGTCTCTTGACCTAACACAATTTTTTATATCGATTTTTAAACAATCTCCCCGGCAACGGCGCCAATTTGATAAGTAGAGATTTCGCAATCCGGCTCGATCAAATACAATTTATAAAACTCGAAACCTTTGGCAAAACTCACTTTCTAACCGGCAGTGAACCGGGTCGATCGTAGGTAGTGCGTTCAGAGTCCGAGGTCGATCCCACGAGGAGATTGAGTCGAATATAAAATTTGTGTTAAAATCAGAGGACAAAGAGTATATGAACAAGACAAAAGATCGAACCATTTATTATTTCACGGCATAAACAAGGATCTGAATCAAGACTTTTATCCAGAGTAAATTTCATCAAACTAATGATCTACACAATCAAAACAATATTGAGAGCAAACAAATCCAAATCAGGAAACTCACAATAATGAAGATCAAAACATTGTAGATCAAGACTTTTGAATCCCAAATCAGCAAAAGATATCAACCTTTAATTCATACAATGATCCCAGGCACGAACTCCACCAAGCTATCGATCTAATATCGTATTCTACTCTATATACAAAAATCTAAACTAAGAAATTGAAATACGGAGCCTAGTCCAGAGCTCTAATCCGACTATTTAAATGTCAACATGTCATAACAACCGCTAAAGTGGCTGTTGAGCACCTAAGCCGGCCTCGAACTCAGTCTGGGCCAATAAAAATCAGAATATCTGTTTTTTAGGTTTAGATGCTCTTAAATAGGCAAAAATCACGACCTTGACCTAGTTGGGCCGACCAACTTGGCCCATTTGACCTGTCTTCAGTAAATCAGCGATAACGTGCTGTGTAGAGCTCCGATTTGAACGATTCAAGATGCGTCGGAAAGCTCGTTCAATTCCCTACAACTTTAATGAAGACGACTTGACTAGAAAATGCCTCCAAGATGGGTCAAAATAAAGATTAACGAACATGCATGGTGAAATACTGCCGTCGGCCACAAACGCCCGTTTGAGTCCCTCCAAACGCTCGTTTGCCTGGAAAATATGATGATATTATGGTTTCATGTTCGATGAACGTGCGTATAACTCTCGATATTACTCTTGAAAAGGCCTAAATCTACCCAAAACATGTCAATAAAGTGATAAACGGGGGCTAGATTACATACAAAAGTGCTGTGAAGTTGACTCCCATCACAAACAGAAATAGAATGAACCAGCACTGGAATACAAAAGGCCTTCCTTGGACGAATCCATACCAGTCATGGACGCAGACGAATGTACTGTGGTGATCTCATTCATAAGAGATCATAAGGAAGGAAGGTTGTATGACAAGATGAACATCATGCTCCACTACACCCTGGCTGAATGCATGGATCCAGTGCACAAGCATTGCCAGGCGAAGAAATAAACCGGCTATAAAGAGAAGCCGATAGACTAGAGAAGTTTGGAAGGATTGACAACAGGGAAACTGGCACGAAAAAAGAATGCTTAGGACCAGATGAGCACGCTGATCAATTAATAATCGGCTCAGAAAGAAAGGTGATTTGCAAGAGAGATATTTTTATCCCCCCAATCAGACAATGACACACATTCTAGCTGTCATTGACATGAAAGACTAAACTTGAATCATTCCACCTATAAGGTATCCTTAGGAAAGGCAAGATGAGTGCCTCTTTTGCAGATATCATCAAGATATAGGCCATGACACAGAGGATTTTTGTAGAGATCGACGGCCAATGAAGGGATTGTCATTGTGGACATTGTACACAACTTCATTTCAAGCGCATCTGTGTGGACACTGGTAGAGCGGTAAATATCCTCTATCAAAATTTCTTTCAATCTTTGAAGTTATAGTAAAAGGAGCTTATGTCAGTGGCAACGCCACTCTAAGGCTTTTCGGGACACCAGCCCGACCTCTAGGCATGATTCACCTAGAAACCACTTTTGAAAAGAGAACCATGAGAAGGACCATCCTGGTCAATTATGTGGTTGTCAAAGAAAACTCGACTTACAATATTATCTAAGGAAGACCTGCCATCATTGAGCTATAGTAAATTATCTCTTCTGTGGTCAGCCTAACAACCGTCATCAAAAGTGATTTTGACGTAGCCATGAGCTGTTATGCTGCTTTCATCAACCAGAAGGGACCGGAATAGATCCCTGCGCGGCCAACCAAAAATTTATTACTTTGCAAATAGTTGCTCTGTCGCATTAAGCTGGGCATAGTCCAGTGTTATCTTTTCGCAACTATTTACGATGAAATGCTAAAAATGTTAACTTTATTATGTCTTTTTAATGCTGGATATGTTTTCAGTTCTCCATAATACTAAACGGTCAATCTCGACCTTCGACTCCCAAGTCTCCTTACGCATGCCATGCCACATTGTATTACAAAAGATCTAAACATGCTTTAATCTAATTTTTTTACGTCTTGCTTCAACACGCTACAAAGATCTTATATGGATCTCGGACGAGCTAAACACAATTTCAGCCTCTTTTTTACAATGGGCTCTTACCTAGACTCATCATCGTGTTGAGGGGATAATTCTCTATTCAAACTTTGAGTCTCTTCATGCAGACCGAGTAGAGTTCCTTCTTATTAAGCAAATTCAACGGAGTATCTGATGTTGCCAGAAAATGGGCTCACCTCTTTGGTGGCTCGACATATAACCCAGGGAATAAACAGTTCTTGACTTCCTAGTGACGAGCCCAGAGGGCTCGCCCATCCGTTGTGTCCACTGATCCTCGTGTGCCCAACCGCCGTTGGTTCGGATTGTATCGATCTATAACAGGCCGGGGAGGAGTTGGGCACTGAACTTCTAGTAATCAGTAGTGCGGTCCCTGTCGATCTCCTGGCTCGGACTAGGTCCTTGTACAATCTTGTGGTATTAGGAGCTCGGTCATCGTTCCCGATCCCTATGAGCCGACCCTGCCATCCCAGTATACCTCTGACAGAGCCCGTCTTTAATCTTATACCTCGTTTGTATAATAACCAGATAACTATTGTAGAATCCTACATAATAAAGGCTCGAATCTTTATCACTTAATGCTAATATTTGAATACCATAATTATCTCCTATAATCACGAAGATCATTCAATCATAATCTTTTTCCTTAGGGAATACGTCAATCAGTGTCAATCACAGACACGCCACCTTAAACCCTAGGGCGTAAGCTCCTCTATATAAACTGTCCCTAAGGAAGTATGAAGACTTGATTCCAATAGAATCATTGGATACGTAGGCAGCTTGATCATCATCACGTGCAGTAAAAAACAAATCAAATCACCCCCTCCATCATCGTTTTTCTGTGTTCTTGAAGCGTTCTTAGGTCTTAATCAACGAAGCGAGTTTAGAGGATTACCTTGACGATTTTTGGATCGTCAATTGGCGCTAGAAGGAGGGCCTTTTGTTGATTGATAATCAAAGGAAAAGCTTCAGGAAAAACATGGTGACCACACGACAATAGGCTGCTAATGGTAATGGTGCTAACAATGCATTAGAGTCCGACGCTAACAATCAAAATCAGTCACAGCAGGAAAATGCCTCTCTCGACGCAACCCATCAGGCGCTAGTCGATCAACTTATAGCTTTGGATGAATCCACGAAAGCTGCTGTTCTCAACGCCATCTTGGCAGAAGAGGATGAAGAAGATGAGGATTGGGAAGGTCTGGAAGAGGAAGGCCCCCTCAACGAAAATTCACAGGACGTGAATCACTCAAACGGAGGCTCGTCTGGAGAAAATTCCTAAAGTCCAGAACCAGAGAAAGAGGATGATCCCAATGATAGATCATGGCAGCCGACACCTCCCCCGCAGCGTAAGAATAGCAGGAAAGAGAACCGGTCGTCATCCTCAAACCTGTAAAGGCAGTTGGTCGTCCCTCAAGCCATGGAGGCGGCTCGCGCCGAACTTGAGGCGATAGCCGGAAGAAAGTCGACGCTCCTAGCACTCGAGTCCCTTTTTTCCGAACAGATCGTTAACTATCCACTGCCAGCAAGGTTCAAGATCCCCAAATTGGAACCCTATGACGAAACCAAGAACCCTCAGGATCACCTGTTCCAATATCTCACGCACATGAATCTCGATTGTGCCCCAGAGGAGATGAAGTGCAAAGCATTCCTTGCGCTACTCATTGGTCGAGCTCGGGAATGGTTCAATAAAATACCACCAAGGACGATCTACAGCTTCGACACATTGGGAAAGATGTTTCTTAACGCGTTCATCACCGCCAAGCCGTTCCAGAAGAATGTTACCCACCTGTTCGCCATCAAACAGAAAAAAGATGAGACTGCGCTGCAATACCTTAAGCGGTTCAGTGAGGAATCGCTGCAAGTTCGGGACACTGACGATCAAGTCCGAATCACATCCTTCGTGGCAGGGCTACGCAAAGGCAGGTTATATGCCAAACTAAGCAGCAGGCTCCCCATCTTCATGGAAGAATGTCTGGAAGTGGCATTTAAGCATTGTCAAGGGGAAGAAGCTAATCGCGTAAAACGAGAAGTGGAGAAGTCCGATCCCAAAAAGGACAAGCCAATAGACCCATCGGGCAACAAGAGAAAGTCGTATGGAGATCGTGCAAGTGGTTCGGCCACGGACCGACCTGAAAAGAGAAATACCTTGCAGCCGAGGGATTTCCCTGTGTTAAATCGGCCTCGGGAACAAGTATTGGCAATCATGGAAAGAAAGGGTTTTGTGAGAACCCCTACGCCGCTTCGAAGCCCCTTGGAGAGAAGAGACCGGAGCAAGTTTTGTACCTACCATCAAGACACTGGACATGAACTGGGTAACTGCAGGGACTTACAGCGTGACGTGGAAGCAGCGATTGTAGAGGGAAAGCTAGATGAGGTCGTGGATCGACCCCGATATGGCAAACGCCGAGGACAACGAGATTGCCAACAGAGAAACTATAGTCGCGATCGCGGCCGACAGGGCGAGCCCAAGAGATAAAGAGAGCCGTCTCCCGACAAAGGTCAGCCTGCGGACAATCACCCGATCAACACTATCAACACCATCATGGGAGGCCCTGGAAACAGTTTAGAGATCAAATCAAGCACCCGAGTGGGCAATGGGCAGACAGCTATGGGAAGTCGAGTCCCCTTTCAATAAGTAGGCTATGGGCCGAAGGATCCTCTCCCCCTGATCCCTAACAATGAAGGACTAGTCGTTGAAGTCGTAGGCAACAAAAATTTGGTTAAGAGAGTTTGCGTAGACACTGGTAGTGCGGTTAACGTTCTTTACTTTACAGTTTTTCAGGCAATGGGTCTCAAGGAATCCGAGCTCACACCGGTCTCAGCACCCTTGTTCGGATTTGCCGGCCCCCCAATTCATCCACTGGGAATGGTTCGACTCGCGACGACATTCGGCAAGGATTCATCAGGAAGGACTCTCATGGTAAATTATGTCGTGGTCAAATCTTCATCAACGTACAACATCATTTTGGGAAGGCCCGCTCTAATCGATCTGCGAGCCATAATCTCCCCAGCACACATCAGCTTGAAGTTCCCGACCGGTAAAGGGTCGGTCGAAATTAAAGGAGACTTGGAGATCGCCCGGAGTTGCTATGCGGCTACCATCAAGGGCAAAGGGATCGCTCTTTCCTAATACGTTCGGAAAGTCTTTGTTGGCTAACGTTTTTTTTACAAACTATCTTTAATTTCTGCATTTTAATTCTTGTTCGTACTTTCTTATCATTCGCTGAGATTTTCCCTGTTTTATTTACTTTCTTTTATATCGGATATTTATTTTTTGATTACCCAGATCTTTTTCTGGTCTCAATGTGTCTACTTGTTGATTCTTATTTTATACACTTTATGAATCGCACAAACACTTATACTGCGCAGTAAAGCTTTACGCGAGAAGTCAGTCCGACCTGGCCCGGCTCGCCTTGCCCTTAAACGAGAAGTCAGCACTAGCCTGGCCCCGCTCGTCCTTAAAAAATACATGCGAAAAGTCGGTCTAACCTGACCCAGATCGCCGCGCTTCCAAACGAGAAGTCAGCACTAGTCTGGTCCCGCTCGTCCTCAAAAACTTCATATAAACAGTTAATTCATAAGCTCAATTTAACGTATTCCGGATAACTTTAGGTTAATTGGGGGCAAATTTACCTTGAATCAGCTAAGTTTAATGCCTATTATGTGGTCTTTCAAGCCCATGCTTTGGATTGCCTTTATAACTTCTTTTAACTTAAGACGATCGATCTAGATCGGCTCTCCGAGCTCTTGATCCTCTCGCCCTTGTAATTTTTCATTAGTTAAGGCGATCGATCTAGATCGGCTCTTCGAGCTCTAGATCCTCTCACCCTTGTAATTTTTCATTAGTTAAGGCGATCGATCTAGATCGGCTCTCTGAGCTCTAGATCCTCTCGGCCTTGTAATTTTTCATTAGTTAAGGCGATCGATCTAGATCGGCTCTCCGAGCTCTAGATCCTCCCGCCCTTGTAATTTTTCATTAGTTAAGGCGATCGATCTAGATCGGCTCTTTGAGCTCTAGATCCTCTCGCCCTTGTAATTTTTCATTAGTTAAGGCGATCGATCTAGATCGGCTCTCCGAGCTCTAGATCCTCTCGCCCTTGTAATTTTTCATTAGTTAAGGCGATCGATCTAGATCGGCTCTCCGAGCTCTAGATCCTCTCGCCCTTGTAATTTTTCATTAGTTAAGGCGATCGATCTAGATCGGCTCCCGAGCTCTAGATCCTCTCGCCCTTGTAATTTTTCATTAGTTAAGGCGATCGATCTAGATCGGCTCTCCGAGCTCTAGATCCTCTCGCCCTTGTAATTTTTCATTAGGTTAGGTGATCGATCTAGATCGGTTCTCCGAGCTCTAGATCCTCTCGCCCTTGTAATTTTTCATTAGTTTAGGCGATCGACCTAGATCGGCTCTCCGAGCACCAGATCCACCCACCTTTATTAACTTTACATTCTTCAAATAGGTGATCAGATCTGACTACTTTCCGAACTCTAAATCCTCTAATAATTTCTCGTAATCGAGGAATGAGCTAGCTCTGCTATCTAAGTCCCAAATCTTTGACCGACATTCTATATGTCAATTTGCAGCCAGTTGGCGGACATAGTGGATAAGTATGTCCATCAACCCGATCCGATCCTGTACACCATTGAAATGATGCCAAACTTAAAAAATACAGCTCGGTCCCATATACAAATATAACAAGTACAACCCGAGCGAACCGAACGCGCAAGCCAAGCCCGACAATTTTAACTAAAGAATATGCCATTCACAATACAATACTGAATAACATATTGGGGGCAACATACCCATAACAAACAATCAAAACCAACACATACACAACCAACACATAATTCAAATTTCACAAAAACAAAATTATTTTTTCATTAATCATAAACAAAGTCATAATACATAAACTACCAAAAGCCAAAAATAGATTAAGATTCAAGAGCAGGACTCTTTTGATACTCGGAGGGAGGGGCCGACCCGGACGCCGCAGCCGGCTGATGGACATACTTATCCACTATGTCCACCCCCGCTCGAAAGTCCTTGGCGCGTTCAGTGTAGGCCACGTCCATCCCTGGCTTATAATAAGCCTTCTTAGGAAGGGCATCCAGAGCCAGTGCAGGGAACTGAGCCCTCGCCTTATCCACCCCCAAGATATACCCATGATTGAGAATGGGAATCAGCAGCACCTTGAGGGCCTCGGCGAAATCAGCCGAAGCCTTGTATTCTTGGATGGCTTCGGCGCACCGAGCCGCAATATTGGCCTCCAAATCGGCCACTCTCGCCTTGAGGTCCCCGACCTCATGCTCCCTTCCTTTCCTCTCCTTGGCCAGCTCGCTCTCCACGGCCTTTAATTCTTTCTCCAGAGCCTGGAGCTGGGTTTGCAGGGTTTTCACCTCTGCGTCTTTAAGGCGGCTGGCTGCCCTAAGTTCATCCCTAGTCTTCTACAGCTCGGCAATCTTGTCCGATTGGGCAGCCGAATCAGCTGAGGCCTTGCCCAATCTCTTAAAAACTTCCTGGCCAATCGTGCCTCCCTGAACAAATATAAAACATCAGGACAATCGGTATTCAAATCACCAGAAAGAGAGAAATAGGATACACGTACCACTTCTACTGTTTGCTACCGAGGATTGCCAGCTCCTCGTCAGACATGCTGCTGACCCGCTCCTGCTCGAAGGCCCCCTCCTGACCTTCCTCAGGGGCTTTCGACTTGCTCTTCTTTGAAGACCGACCCTCTTGAGAGGTCGGCCTCTGACGATTTGGTTTCCTGGGACCAACCCCCTCTCTGTAACCTCCCCAGGGGCGTCCGTCATGGTCGTGTCGGTGGAGAGGATCGAGACAGAGGCATCCACACCATCAGTGGTCGGATCCTCCATAGGTATCTCTCGAACCACCGGGGTCGGTACAGTTTGGCGACCCGCCACTTCTCTTTCTGCCCCCGCCACCAGATCGGCAAAGTCAGCCACTACATACACCGAAAAAGAGATTAGCCAAACAACAAACACAAATATGTCAACAAATATAAAATACAACATAAGTAAATCCTACAGGGCTGCCACTCATCATTGGTAAACTTCACATAGGGCGCAGGGCCCGCATCCTCCAGCCGAGCTGCCGCGATCAGGTCATCGGACAGATTCTGCCACTCAATGGAGTACCCCGACTCCTGGATCTTCTCTGCCCAAGAATCTGGTAAATCTGGGCACTCATCACCATCCAGATCGGCCGTATTCCACACGCTTAGCTCGGCATGACCGTCGTTACGTACATAGAAAAATCTCTCTTTCCACCGTTTGAAAGAATCCCGACCAGGAGAAAGTATGAGGATACTGAAATACTTCCCCTGCCTTCTAGCAAAATAATACCGGTAGGGATGATCTCTCAGCCCTACCCGATGATAAAAGTACCTAAACTTATCTACCGTAAATCTAATATTTAGCAATCTGCACCAAATCGTAAACCCAATGACAGCCCTAATGCCATTGGGGGCTATCTGAGATATCCCTAGCCCATAGTGCCGGAGCACTACCAGAAGAGCAGAGCAGAAAGGTAATCTTAACCCCACCTCAAAGTACTCCCGGTGGACGGAGCAAAAACCCTCCGGCGGATCCAGAGCGGACAGATGATCTCCCGACGGCAGCTGGGGAGAAAACCTAGCCTCATCAATTCCATATCTCTCACAAATTTCCTCGACATCTTTTTTTTTTTTTTTTCAAAATTGACCCCACATCTCTGCTATCAGCTATGGCCATGACAAAGAATCGATTCTAGGATTTCGAGAGAACAAGATTTTATCTAAAGAAACCGAATTATAAAATCAGAATAAGAAGGAAAGAATGCTTACTTGCAATGTCAAGTTTGAAAGATAGAAGATGATGAATGACAATCGGCAGCAAATCTCCCGGTTTAATACTCAACGTGGTTATAAAACGATTGATATGACGGGTTTATAACCCCCCTTACCTCGAAAAACGGTCTCGGTTAGCGTTAGTGGGCAACGACGCCTCGTTTCCCGGAACAACTATAACTGTGTCATAACTAGCTTTGCCACCTGGCAACTCCTAAGTTAGTTTCAAAATCAGTAGGCTAAAACTCTCGCGACGATCCACCACCTTAATAGATCCGAGCCGACCAACCAGGGGTCGGCTGGATCTTGGGGGCTTATGATGCTGCCAAAAAATGGGCTCACCTATGTGGTGTTTGCAATATCATCCGCAACGGAAGCGATTTAAGGATCTAGATCTATAATTTACACGTAATAAAATAATTAGATCTACTCTACAAGGGGGTTGTAGAACATACCCCTTGGATCTCAAAATCCAAGTAGAAGAACCGCAATAGGAAGAATAAAGGATGGTGTGAAGAGCACCACGATCTTCCGCACGTGTGATCCAAGCAACTCCCGGTGGAAGGAAATCCTCGTCTCGAATCCTTCCGATATGCTACCCGCTACCCGAAAAAACCTCCAAGATTTTCCCTTTCTCTCCCCTTGGCCGAAAATTATCTCTTCCTCTCTCTAAGAGATGAAGTCGAAAATTGTGTGCGTGTTTTAGACTTGGGAGAACTCTCTTTATATAGGAGAGTAATCCTTGTCCTCCAAAGATTTTATTTTGCAAATAAATAAATCCAATAAATAAAAGATAATCCTAGAATATCCTAGAACAAATCTAGAATAATCTTTATCTTTATTTCTTACAATAAATATTTTGTGCACATGTTTTATTAATCCACAAGAAAACAATTTCTTGTTCCATAAAACAATGTGGAGGCCGAAAATTCCCTTGTGACCTAGTCACAATAATTTTCGACTATACACACTAAATTAGGCCAAGATTATGAAAAATGCATTTTTCACATATTTAATTATTTAGCCCATCTAATTTAATAGTCCACTAAACAATTAATTCACATATCGTTTTAATTAAATTCTAACAAGAACTAAATTAATATTATTAGGATTCGACGTCCGAGAATAGCTATGCTATATTGGAGGCACGTCGGGGACCATGGACTAATAATCAGCGGCTCCGATAAATCAAATAAATAATTATCTTACGAACAGAATAATTATATTCGATAAATCAATCACAGGAATATGCCACCATAATCCCATGACTGCACTCCTCCGATTATAAGATTATATTTATCTCCTCACGAGAATGATAATGAGTGTCCATTTATATAATCATTACATATGGATTAATCCTCCATAGACTGTTCATTCTAAATCGGGAAGTTACCGTTAACCCTTTTCAGAACCTCTTATCCTTTTTTACCATTAACCCCCTAGTGATCAATTAATTCATACAACTCACTGGTAGCTAATCAGTGTAATATGAACTCCATGGATCGATCAGTTTCTAGGATTTAGAAATAAGGGAACTGTCTATCTACTTCCAGAAATGGAAGGAATGGATTCCGTATCTGTGATAACACAGACTTTTCACTCAATCCAGTACAATGCCAAGATGGGGTAATTCAGATCACAGACTCAGTGTAATCCTTAACCGTCAAGTCAAACCTCATACTGATTCAAGCGAGTTGATCGCGTGATCACCTCAGGATTAAGATATATCCATAAATATGATCATCGATTGATTCGATAAGACTTCTTGATTACGGAATTATATCGTGAACTCTAATCAAATCGGTCCAGCCCTATATGATATATCTATCACATATAAATGCCCCACTAGGTTCTCTTAACCGAAAGTCCGGATAAGACAATCACACCTATTGTGTTCTGGACGCATTAATAGCACGTTATAGGAGAGACCCGATACTCTCGATTAAATTCACTACGGGCTAATTGTATTTTAAGTACATCTTCACTAACTCAATCCTCCCGTGTATATCCCATACACTGAGTTAAGTGATTACATAAACGATATACTTTAGGGTTTTCTGTAGTGTAAATACTATTGTCACATTGGTGAATATGAGAATAATAAATATGAATAATAATATCATTTCTTTTATTAATTAATCAATTACAAAATTGTCTTTCGGGCATAACACCTAACAATCTCCCACTTGCACGAAAGCATGTGATTAATTGTTTTAGAGCACACCCTATTATTTAAAATACAACAAACTACATCTCCCACTTGCTCTAAAGCAATGGAGACCCATCCCGTATTCTAGTACCCATTAAGCATATCATAACCATTGCAGATGACAAAGTACACTCCGAGTGTGCCGTCGTAGGATAGGTCAATGACTCGGGGAGTACCTACATCTAAATATCATGGGTCTTAATGATTAGTCAGGTTGTCGGCTCGAGACGATCCGTAGAATCGAAACGTTACCGGTCCATCTAATCATGTGGTACCTTCGCAATATGCTTTTGACCTCTAGTGATTTCGAAAATCCTTATGAGCTGCCCCTTCATCGTTTGCACAATGATGTGGTATCGGCTTCCAAATCTAGAATCACTCCCAGATATGAAAAGGAAATCCTTAAGCTATATCGCCTCTCTAGCTACTACACGAAGCCGCTAATCACCCAACTAGTTAATGTCGAGTTGGCATTGCTGGATTCCTCCAGGCAATAGCTTCAACACAAGAGTAAACACTGAGCCCGAGATCGACTTAACGATCATCCTTAATTTGACTTAAAGTCAAAATCAGTGTATCACGCATATCCAAGTTCACACATGAATATGTCCGCATATTATTCCTCGTTCTCTTCAAGATACTAAAGGACATACTAAACTTGCTTTGTTAACCGCCGAATCTAAGATTCGATCAAAGTTGACGTTCAATAACCTGACCATCTCTTACTAGAAAGAGAATCTATCCCATTTCTCTTGATCCGAAGATTTAGAGAGTCATTCCTGAGGCATATGGTAGAACTTCCTCGTTGAATGTTGCATACACAGATGCATCATCTTAACCAATAAGATTGATGGGAAACCAGTGACTGATTTTAATGAATTCGACCGAGTCAAACTCTTTAGGATGTTGTCCAAATCTCTATTGCAGAGAATTGTGGCATTGTCATATTCTGACCTCAGATAACACACCCATATTGATTCCAACTGGTGCAGTGTTATCCTTCACAAACACTAATATATGTATATATTCACTACTGTACTAAAATTGATATCCAGTCTACAAAAGACTTATCAATATTCTGGTCAAATCCACATATTGTAGAAATATATGACTTCCAGTGACCAAGAGGTTTGCTTTTTATACACAAAGGACATGAGCCTTGACAGTCATCCTGTCATAAGTTCATAAGCCAATACCCTTCTGTTTCGAATGAATCCAGACTCCGTTTGTTTGGCAAGAAAGTCTCGGGAATCACCCCTATTTTCTGATTTTGAACGAAATCATGCAATACTAAGTGGTAAGAGAGTTCAAGGTCTGATTAACTCTCTACTTCTTAGGGAATTACCCATAGACCACTCAAGCTTTGCTCTGAAAGATAAACTTTCCTATTCATTCTACTCTTTTCCGTGTAGATCCAATTACTCCCACTAGGCCCGAGACGCTCGGGTGGTTCTACGGGAGCATGAACGAACCCAGAGTACCGAACTCCATTCACGGGGTTATGGCTATTAAACCAACCTCTATTATCAGAATCCTATACTGCTCACAAAAGAGCCATAGGTCATCAATCGATCCTCAGACTACAAAGTCCGCAGAACCCGTAATGGGTAATGGATAAACCATACTCCCAATACTTACTGGGTGGATCGAAAGTCTGATCTAGTTTATTAGAATTTAGTGTTATCACCAACAGCCAATGTTGGATGTGGTCTGATTTTAATCAGTTAGTAACTACCTTGAGTAAACGTACTTCAAGGTTTAAGGTTTTACTGTTCATAGACTCTGTCAGAAAGGACGCAACAGTATGACAGTCCCTTTCCGATCTCAAGAATCTTATAACAAACCTTTTTCTCAATGCTACAAGATATATAACGATTGGTCACTGACCGAACGTGTTCGCGAAATTCCCAGATCTACCTTCAAGCACCGTGTGCTAAATGCTTATATTTATGGAAGTGGGGTGAACCGAATCCACACCTTATCCGTAAATTCCAAAGCATATTCTAGGTAGACTTCTCGGTCTTACATTTCAATGTAAACCGTTATTTCGCTTCCAATATCTTTATTGAGTTAAGCAGTGTCTTGTAGCACATCTAAAACTATGTAAGGCAATTTAACGGTTTCTCACTTAGTGAGAACATGTCACAATAAGGCAGGCTGAGCATCAGTCTCGAGGACTATGAATGGCCTATTCCGAGTATAGAATACTCTATCTCTGTTGAAAACAGAGAAACCTCAAAATATTTTGGATAAACTTACCGGAGTGTTTGAATAGTTATCAGACAAGAAGTTACTACTCGGAAGCTCCTACTAGCTTGTATCTTTCATCAGACCCCAAAGGTCGTCATGAACAAGCTATGTTACTTCTTTATAACCATTTTCCTTTCCCGATTGAAAAGAAGCTTAGTCATTGAACCTTTGAGACAATATAACCAGACTGGGAGAAAGGAATCACCCTGAGCCAGTCATCAGGTCTTGTCTTATAGGGACTATGCACTAACTATGGAATATAAAGAAGCGTTTATCTAAATATAGAAACCAATTGCTTTTAATAGTTCTTAAGATGTGTTATGTATACATATTTCAGCAGTTCTTAGTGGTTTTTGACTTTATCAAACAAAAGTCCGAGTCTTGGATTCGTACTACAAATGGTATATTCAATTTCTATAAGACAAACAAATTATCGAATAGAAGGTGAATCCATTCGTTCAAACGAATTTTGAAAACAGAAAAATAAATCTTCTGCGATATCCAAGGATTGAATCCGAGATTCATTTCCTCATATCACTCCCACTATTTTTGCTAAAATTAACTGCCCGTTGTTTACTCTTTTAATCGTTAAATGCACTGCTACCTTGTTTTTCCAAAGAACTTAGCTCGAGAAAATCGCCAAGGATTCATAGGTTGGTGATCCAAAATCACTGTCCTTATCCTATGATTTTCAGTTAATTAATTTTTGGTTCAGCCTTAAAGTTTTCTCAGTTTAGATGACTAACACTTTTAGACATGTTCTCCCATTCTTTCCGTGAATGGAAACAGTCTTGAACCAGCGGTTCGTTTGAGTAGACACTACTCTTGAACCGTGGGATGTCTATTTCGAGTGTTACTCGTCGGGACTTCTCAGATTTTCTAATATACCAGAAAAAACAACAAATCATAACATTAAAGCTCCCACTAGTTTATCGGTTCCAAATACCGTCTAACGAGCAATGCTTTATTTTTTATGATTTTCCGATTTTTTCGATTAGAAAATCTTTCGTACATAGTTCCAATGTTTTCAGAAAAACAACAAATCATAGAACTCCCACTAGTTCATCGATTCCAAATATCATCCAACTAGCGACATTTCATGACTTTCCGGTTTTTCAATTAGAATGGTTATGTGTGTAGTCAGTTACACTTTTCTAATGTTCTAGAAAAAACAACAAATCATAAATCTCCCACTAGTTCATCGATTCCAAATATCGTCCAACTAGTAACACTTCATGATTTTCTGATTTTTCAATTAGAAAATTACTCGTGTAATCACTACACACTCAAAATTCACTAGAAGAATTTCAAAGTCCGAAATCACCTGTGATCAAACTAAGTTTGTCTTCCGTTTGACACGAATGACACTAGTGACATACCTATATGTCACTCTGGTTTTTAAAAAGCTTAAGAGAAAATATCTCTTTCGAAAAATAATTGCATTATCGATTAACTAGTTCAACGTCCTAGTTACTTTCCACTTTTTAACGAAGTCAATACTAGTCAATTATTAATTTTTAAGCAATTTAGTAAGGGATATAATGTTGTAAATAAAATGACATATATTAATTCAAGTTTAACACTTCTATATAAGTTTATTTTAGGAATTGTAAACTAAAATTAAGTCTACTCTACCATTCCAAGGTTTTAACCTCGCATCTCAGTGCCGCCGTATGGTAGGTCAAAGAGATGACGGTTAAATCGAGACAATCTCATCAATGAATAACTTGTGAGAATCGAACATCCTACGAGAATCGAACATCCCTTTATTCATTGACTACCTTCCTTTTTTAGCCTAGATATTATCAAGAATACCCTTGATGAGTGTGACCTACTATATCGGATCTCTTAGGTACACCCCGAGTGTGCCGTCGTAGGATATGTCAGTGACCCGACGAGTACCCGGAAATCCTATCCTTTCGGAGACCAAGCCATGAATGTTGATAGGGGTGAACACCATCCGTAGGGGGACGAAATCAAAGCGCCGCGAGGCGTCACCCTTCTCTCACTTACTTGTATCTATAGTAGAGGCCGTGGGGTTGGCTGTCGCCTCCCCCGCTCCCACTCAATATTTTGGAAGTGGTGGTGGGTTAACTAACCACGTCTTTTTGATGTTAACATAAAAGCACATCAAATCAAGGATTCCGAATGGTGTCGGTAACGTAGGCCAAGCCTACCCGTCCTATTCGTTGGAACATATGCGACAGTCGGACGAAATCGGGTCAAGACAGCCCCATTGAGATAAGAAGGAATCACCCCTCCGCTCTCCAGTGTAGCTTAGTCTTGCCGGACCCCCGTGCATACATCACACTAGGAGGGTTAAGTCGGTCGAGCGAAGCTCAGTTGACCACCCAACCTATAGGCGAACCGTTTTTATCCAAGATTTATTGTTCTTTTACCATCATTCAATCTCGTAGACACTACGAATTGAAAACGTGATCTCGTTTGGGCTTTTAAGGCGGTTCACCGAGAACACACACCGAAAAAACTTAACGATTTCATAACCCGTCCTCGGATCTTTAATTAGTTACTAAATTAATTAATTACCACGTATTAATTAAATTTCAACTAATTACGCGAGTTTGTATACATGCCTATTTTAATTACCAAAATTAAAATTCTACATGTATGCATGGAGTGGATTTATGATATGATGCATGTCATGGCAATTCCGATTTTATATCTATTTTATGATCAAACACATAAAAAATAAATTGCGGAAAATTTAAACACCGAGATGGATCGTTGGTACCCCCGACTAACCTATTTTCTAAGGAAAAGTAAAACTAATTCTAAGTCTTCAAATCTCGATCTTCGATCTTGATCTTGAAACTTCCGGATCTCAAACCTTCGATCTTGACACGAACCACGAACGACGAGTAGAGGATGCCGTAATATACCAATATATTAAAAAATATATCTATATTATCAATTGGTTTATAAAAAAAAACTTTTTTTTTATTTTTTAATATTTATAATAGGCCTTCGGCCAAAGTTAATAAAAAAAAAAACGTTTTTTTTTCCCTTCTTCACGGCAGAATTATCAGGATTTTTTTTTATTTTTTTATTTTTCGGCCAATCCATGCAAAAAAGGTTAATAACAAAAAAGAAGACATTGCCGGCAACCCTAAAAAAATTGAAGCTGCCGCAAAATTGAAAAAAATTTGTGCCGTGACCTAAAAAAAAACAACAACAATCGGCATTCTCCCGTTTTACCTTCTTGATGATCTTCAACACCATGATCTTCAACACCATGATTTTTGTCGTCTCGAACCCGGATCAAAATTAAAATTACAAAGAAGCCATCTTTACAATTTTCGAGTTGCATTAAATTACAAGTCCTATGCTCAAGTGATACTAATCAAAAGAGCTACAAAATAGATCTACGGGTAACAATACCAACCCCAATCCATCTCTTCAATCCACAGCAATCGCAACATAAAAAAAATAAACATGCATTCGGCCCCTAAAAAAAATAGGGACAAAAATCTATATGTTTATCACTCCTAGATCTAATATTTTATACGTATAAATATAGATCACCAGACGACTGATACCACTGTTTGTAATATCATCCGCAACGGAAGCGATTTAAGGATCTAGATCTATAATTTACAAGTAATAAAATAACTAGATCTACTCTACAAGGGGGTTGTAGAACATACCTCTTGGATCTCAAAATCCAAGTAGAAGAACCGCAATAGGAAGAATAAAGGATGGTGTGAAGAGCACCACGATCTTCCGCACGTGTGATCCAAGCAACTCCCGGTGGAAGGAAATCCTCGTCTCGAATCCTTCCGATATGCTACCCGGAAAAACCTCAAAGATTTTACCTTTCTCTCCTCTTGGCCGAAAATTATCTCTTTCTCTCTCTAAGAGATGAAGTCGAAAATTGTGTGCGTGTTTTAGACTTGGGAGAACTCTATTTATATAGGAGAGTAATCATTGTTTTCCAAGGATTTTATTTTGCAAATAAATAAATCCAATAAATAAAAGACAATCCTAGAATATCCTAGAACAAATCTAGAATAATCTTTATCTTTGTTTCTTATCATAAATAATTATCCAATAAATATTTTGTGCACATGTCTTATTAATCCACAAGAAAACAATTTCTTGTTCCATAAAGCAACGTGGAGGCCGAAAATTCCCTTGTGACCTAGTCACAATAATTTTCGACTATACACATTAAATTGGGCCAAGATTATGAAAAATATTTTTTTCACATATTTAATTATTTAGCCCAACTAATTTAATAGTCCACTAAACAATTAATTCACATATCGTTTTAATTAAATTCTAACAAGAACTAAATTAATATTATTAGGATTCGACGTTCGAGAATAGCTATGCTATATTGGAGGCATGTCGGGGACCATGGACTAATAATCAGCGGCTCCGATAAATCAAATAAATAATTATCTTACGAACAGAATAATTATATTCGATAAATCAATCACAGGAATATGCCACCATAATCCCGTGACTGCACTCTTCCGATTATAAGATTATATTTATCTCTTCACGAGAATGATAATGAGTGTCCATTGATATAATCATTACATATGGATTAATCCTCCATAGACTGTTCATTCTAAATCGGGAAGTTACCGTTAACCCTTTTCAGAACCTCTTATACTTATTTACCATTAACCCCCTAGTGATCAATTAATTCATACAACTCACTGGTAGCTAATCAGTGTAATATGAACTCAATGGATCGATCAGTTTCTAGGATTAACAAATAAGGGAACTGTCTATCTACTTCCGAAAATGGAAGGAATGGATTCCGTATCCGTGATAACACGGACTACTCACTCAATCCAAGTACAATGCCAAGATGGGGTAATTCGGATCACGGACTCGGTGTAATCCTTAACCGTCAAGTCAAACCTCATACCGATTCAAGCGGTTGACTCGTGATCACCTCGGGATTAAGATATATCCATAAATATGATCATCGATTGATTCGATAAGACTTCTCGATTACGGAATTATATCGTGAACTCTAATCAAATCGGTCCAGCCCTATATGATATATCTATCACATGTAAATGCCCCACTAGTTTCTCTTAACCGAAAGTCCGGATAAGACAATCACACCTATTGTGTTCTGGGCGCATTAATAGCACGTTAAAGGAGAGACCCGATACTCTCGATTAACTTCACTACGGGCTAATTGTATTTTAAGTACATTTTCACTAACTCAATCCTCCCGTGTATATCCCATACACTGAGTTAAGTGATTACATAAACGATATACTTTAAGGTTTTATGTAGTGTAAATACTATTATCACATTGGTGAATATGAGAATAATAAATATGAATAATAATATCATTTCATTTATTAAATAAAACAATTACAAAATTGTCTTTCGGGCATAACACCTAACATGTGGCACCTCTTTGGTGGCTCGACATATAACCCAAGGAAATATACCATTCTTGACTTCCTAGTGACGATCCCACGGGGCTCGCCCATCCGTTGTGTCCACTGATCCTCGTGTGCCCAACCGCCGTTGGGTCGGATCGTATCGATCTATAACAGGCCGGGGAGGAGTTGGGCACTTAACTTCTAGTAATCAGTAGTGCGGTCCCTGTCGATCTCCTGGCTCGGACTTGGTCCTTATACAATCTTGTGGTATTAGGAGCTCGGTCATCGTCCCCGATCCTTATGAGCCGACCCTGCCATCCCAGTATACCTCTGACAGAGCCCATCTTTAATCTTATACCTTATTTGCATAATAACCAGATAACTATTGTAGAATCCTACATAATAAAGGCTCGAATCTTTATCCATTAATGCTAATATTTGAATACCATAATTATCTCCTATAATCATGGAGATCATTCAATCATAATCTTTTTCCTTAGGGAATACGTCAATCAGTGTCAATCACAGACACGCCACCTTAAGCCCTAGGGCGTAAGCTCCTATATATAAACTGTCCTAAGGAACTACGAAGACTTGATTCCAATTGAACCATTGGATACGTAGGCAGCTTGATCATCATCAAGTGCAGTCTAAAACAAATCAAATCACCCCCTCCATCATTGTTTTTCTGTGTTCTTGAAGCGTTCTTAGGTCATAATCAAGGAAGCGAGTTTAGAGTATTACCTTGACGATTTTTGGATCGTCACTATCCTTATGTTTCATTTATATTGCTCGTTAAAAGCTCCGGACATATAACAAACCAAGACTCAACCCAAAGTAATAGTTGGGAAAATGTTTTAAAAATGTGTCAGCATACCTAACTTCTATCTCAATGGCCTGATCAACCATTACGAGTAAAAAAGACCCACACTTCGGAACAAAAGACCTTGGAGGTTCAAGGCAAACAAAGACCCAAAGATTTGCACACCTAAGACCTTGGAAGTTCAAGGAAAACGTAACCAAGACCCAAATTCGTAGGACGAGCGTCTTGCCTAAAAGACCCACATCACCACATGTTTGGGCATAGAAAAGGCCCCCAAGTTTGGGCATAAAAACACCCACATTCTTGGGCACCTAAGACCTTACAAGACTAAGGAAAAGATGACATAAGACCCAACCTGTAGGCTGGGAGCCAGACAATGGATATATCTCTAGCAAACTCACAGTGCAAGACAACTATATAAGACCTGCAGAACGGGCGCATCTGGAGCATACCCGCAGGTCGGACATTGACCGCATTTCTCATTTGACAACTATTAGGATCAAGCGCTTACCGTTGTACTAAAATCAATTGGTGTTAGTAAAGACGCTACTATATTTCCTTGTATTACATTTAATACGCCCCCCTCAAGTGTGGGCCTATAACAAGCACGGCATATAAAGTGCACACAAGGCCAACAAAGAGGCCCAACACTTACACAATATAATTGGGGAAACAATGTTGGTAGCAAGGATTGATCCCATGACATCCCGCTGTGATTCCATATTAGTATCAAGCGCTTACCGTTGTACTAAAACCAATTAAGTGTTAGTAAAGACGCTACTATATTTTCTTATATCACTTTTAACAACAACTTCAACACTTGGTGAAACTCATAGATAAAGAGGAAAACTACCTCACATGTCATCTTACACGTACAAAGGACCACTTTTCCTATACAAGTCCAATGCGGCTATCTACTCAATTCCTCCATCGATCCACGTAGGAACAATATGTGTGCCATTGCACAAGTCAAACTCTACTTATCCACTTAGATTTACACTGTATTAGTTATCTCCTCAAGGACGAAACTTATATATTTACAAAGAAGCAAATATGGCTCTCTGTCCCATTCATTACTCGAATGGCGCAAAGCCTCATGCACATCAGGAGTCCGCAGTTTAGAATGATGTAATATGCCCATTCACCTACCTATATATCTTTCCTGCAGGTCGCCACAACACAACACAAGTCGGATCGTTCTTTTTCTGGTTAAACTTAGTACATTCACGGAAAGAAATTTTTGCCCAAGTATACTTGGAGGACTATATATCAGTGGCGGATCCAGAAATAAATTCCAGTAGGGTCACGAGAGTCTAAAACTACATATTTTACGTAAAAAAAATTCCAGTGGGGTCACCGGGGTTTAAAACATCAATTTTTATCGATAAAATGACACTTTTTAACAACAAAACTACATAGTTTTAATACTAAATTTTTTTATTTTATTTTAAAATCCAATGGGGTCACGTGCCCCTCCCCTGGGGCACGTGGGTCCACCCCTGCTATATATGGATATACATACAACATGCAACATGATGCAGGCCCAAAGCCGAAAAGAAAACAACCAATACGTAAATGTGTAAACGCATGAATGTGTGCAAAAAATCCAAATTTTCTTCATTTAAAGAGTTTTCATACAAAATCAACACACTCAGAAAATTATCTTAATTGCAAAAGAGGATGGGTATCTTCATCATCCTCAGCATCATCCTCGTCTACAATAGGGGGATGAGTAGTTCCGATCTCCTCAGGAACTTGATACTTGGATACTATATCCTCGGCAGATTGAAAGCTTAGCAATACGCTTCTTATATTCATCTCTCGTCCGCAGATCATAACATCAAGCCAGTCTAGGATCACAAGGATCCACTTTAGCCTAGATCCCCTTGGCCGAGTTAAGAGCTTGGGTACAGCCATAGTTCATTATAGGGGCGTACAAAACCCTTATTGTTGTATAAATATGGCTTACAAGGGAACAACAATGTCAATCAACACGCAGAAAACTCGAGAAAACGCTCGAAAATTTGATAACTTGATATGAACGTAGAATCGTAGGCACCAAAAATATGAAGAATGCTCTTGGAGATAGTATATAAGTGTTTTTAACTCTCAAAGATGAATGTGCTATCTTTCTTGTAAACTCTTCTGTTTAAAGCACTTAAAAATGATCATTTATATTGGTGGAAAAACGACCTATTTTATGTATGCAACCTTTGGAAACAAGGTGCATACAAAAAACGATTGAAAAGAGTGAAAAAACACATCACTTCGAATTTCGGGCCACGGCGGCGCGCACCGTGGCCACCGTGAAAGCCAAAAAACCGACCAAACTCTCTCGTTCAAATTTATACACGAAAAAACCCCACGGGCGGGCGCTCAGTGGTGACAGCGGGCCGCTCGTGGTGACAGCGGCCGCCCGTCACCCGTTTTTCCCAAACACAGATTTTGGTCCTTTAAGTGGATTTTCAGTCATTTAAGCGATTTTCCCGAACTATACTTGATCATTTAAATCCGTAAACTCGTTAAATACTTATATGAGCATACACTCCGTATCTCCAAACTCATTTATAGCATTCCGAGTTCACCCATCTTTGTACCAAACCCCGATTACAATAAATGTACATGGTAACACTTAAATTACCAACAATCCTCCCCCATTTAAGTGTAATCCTTGGTTTAGTTGAAAAACAATCAAAACACAACAACTCATGCATCAATGATAATGTCACGAAGATTGAATTATCACCTAGTAATGTTACACATTTCAAATATTCGAGTATCGGGGTGTGTCTAAGCATTGAACCCCTTTACACGTTTTGAATACATGAAGATAACATACACACGAGTTAATGTAACTCCAAAAGCTTATTCTTGACACTAATTGTTCGTGCCTTGTGTCCATATCCATTCATGAGCATATAGAAAGCCAACCCTAGAACTTTCTTGAAGCGGCCAAACTTCATACTCATATATGTGAATCTTTCTAATCATGTACCTGAAACACTTTTCCAAAAGATATCACCTACACAACGGGTAATGCACATACTTTCGGGACTTTTTCATGTGCCAAATCTTCGAGAATGGGCCTTCCACATTGAATTCTCGCCTATGGCGTTGTACCATAAGGGAATTGGGTATCCCACCCCAAAGATTTAATGGGTTTTACACATCCCGATAACAAACTTTTTACCAAGTTTCAAGTCAATCTATATTTGGTCAAACAAGATTGACTAAATCATGAGTACTCTTTGAACAACCACCATCATCCTTTGAGTTATAAACTCACAATCCAAACACATTGGATAACTAGGATGAACTTGGTTATTAATTGCAAGGGAATTCCGAACTTCTAAGTCATCAACAAAGAAATCCAACTCCATAGTCCAACCAGAAATTTATGCACTTAGAAGCTCATAAATGATACTTCATCCTAGCACAAATTACTAGTTAACCGAGGATTCTTCTAAACCGAAGGAATCTCATTTTACTATAGAGTTTAAACCTCCCCCATGTCTGTAGTTTAAAGCCTTGATGACAATACCGTCCAATTATGAACAACATGATTTGGTTAATACCAAAATCAACATGTCAACAATGTAAACTACTACATCACCTTATATTCCAAGGCAAATCCAATCTTTTGTAGATCGAGCATGTTTCACTTTTAGTATCATGAATAGATACTAAACCAAAGCAAAACACCAAACATGTATTCAACATACATCAAAGGACAAAGTCACTTCCTTAGACATCAAACATATATAAGACATATAAAGTATAAAACATATGTAAGATTTGAATAGTTACGAACAAGGTATTACAAACAACTTTAAATTAAACTAATCTTCAAGCTAAGATGTCTATCAAGTTTAATTAGCACCTTGAACCAAAATAGCATATACACTCCTATAGCATAGCAACATCTTATATGCATATAAGTATCACTTAAGCATACCAATAAACATACATGTAAAATTATTTCAAATCATACATACCATGTACAACTAATGTTTAAACTATATACTTCCAAGAACCAAAGGATATACTTAAATCTCTTAACAATGACAACCTTGACTCCTTTTCATGAATGTCACGGATCAACAATCCACCGGTTCAAAACTTCAAAAACGAGTTGATCCTTACACTCACAATTTTCCAAACCGGAGTCAAAACTCAAAACAACATTTTATTAGTTGTTTCACCAAGACTTAGTTTACTGTCATTATTCTATCCTTTGTTTGATCTTACATACTAGGCATTCAACCTAGTAAAACAAGTTTTCCAGAAATCTAAATTTCTTTAGATTTGCAAACTCTTCATTACAAGTGTTCTATCAAAGATAGACATTTAAAACATTATCTCTTCAACATGATTTCCATCTATTTGTACCATTAGAAAACATCTAACTACAATAGACATCAAGCTTTCCAAGAGATAACACTTGATTCATCCCAACATTAGTTATACACAAACACTTAAAATTTCTAAACATTAACATGATTTTATCACCAAGATCAATGAACATTAAACATTAAACACGCAGCAAGTTTCATCATTGATTCAATCATGTCTAGAAAAATCAAGCCAAACAACATATATGAATAATCAAATAACATCCAAGAACAAAACTAGACACTACAATCAAATTTTATATTGATTGTAGTTACTGTTCTTGGACACCACATACTTTCATGAAATAATGTAAATAAACATACATACCATTCATCCGTAGTCATAGCAACATCACAAAGCAATTTTTACAAAGTCATTCCAATGAACTTTTACTTACCAAAAGATTATAATCGACTTTGCATCAATCAAAAAACCGCAGTAACTTCTCAGAATTTCTGACAACTGTCAACATCGAACCAGACCGCAAACTTGATATCACTGCGATCCTCGTCTCGCCACGATTCTAACGGTATCTCCGGATTTTCAAACCGATTCCCGAATCAAGAGTTATGCCCAAAATACTAGGACACATCCTTTGATCAAGTCTCGCCATCTTCTAAAGTTCACTCCCTCGAACTCTTCCTTTCGAAACCGACATTGTAAACTTAATAACTTTTGTAGATTGTTGTATAAATATGGCTTACAAGGGAACAACAATGTCAATCAACACGCGAAAACTCGTAAAAACGCTGAAAATTTGATAACTTGATATGAACGTAGAATCGTGAAAACACTTTCCTACAAAAGTTATTTGCCCCTTACGAATGCCTAGGGTGTCACAAATACTTTTGTGAGATAAGACTACGTTTTCCCTTCATATTTAGGCACCAAAAATATGAAGAATGCTCTTGGAGATAGTATATAAGTGTTTTTAACTCTCAAAGATGAATGTGCTATCTTTCTTGTAAACTCTTCTGTTTAAAGCACTTAAAAATGATCATTTATATTGGTGGAAAAACGACCTATTTTATGTATGCAACCTTTGGAAACAAGGTGCATACAAAAAACAAGAAAAAGAGTGAAAAAACACATCACTTCGTAATTTCGGGCCACGGCGGGCGCCCGTGGCCGCCCCGTGAAAGCCAAAAAACCGACCAAACTCTCTCACCAACACTTATCTCCTCAGAGTAGCATGAAAAGCCATTATACTCCCGAATGCCATATCGGACAGTAGCCTCAACAGGCTCTTTGTGATTCACGGATAAGGCTTGTTCTCCAACATGCCTAACAGCCAGATCGTCCAGCTCCTTATAAGATAGACCCCTCACCTTCTTCATAACCACCAACACGGTCGTCAGCTTTCAGACATGCCTATTGTGGGTCCTAAGCATCGAAGACAAGTCATGCTTCAACTTATCTATGGAGGCATTGTCAACCTCCTTCACTTTCCTTAGAGTCTCCAACTTATCTATTCCAATTTTACCTTTTAAATCATCTTTTCTCACGCTTACTGATTCTGATCCAATTTAGGCAGAATGTTGAAATTTTTTCTGCCATATATAATTTTTGTAAAAAATTTGACAAGTATTGGGTCTAGAAAACACTTAACATCTGATTCAAATTAAGTCTGAATAATGAACCACTTTTGACTCATATTGGGTCCAGATAATGTGTGCTGCGTGAAATGATCCTTCCGTTCTAAATCATCAAGTCTACCTAGCGTGTATAACTGTAACGCCCCCAGACCATGAGTTTGGTAGCACTAAATGAGTCATAAAAGGTCCGGTCAACTGCTTAGAGCCGTCCTCGCTTGGTCTAAAATGGCTAACCCGAGCATAGTGGACTGGTCCCAGACTCCCAGTTCGTCCCTACCAGAGTCACAGTGGACTTGTCCCAGTTCGTCCCTACCATATGATTCTAGAGGTGGCCCCTACCGCCTCTCACGGTGTGGCACTTAGTTCCGTATGATAGTCGACTCTAAAAACCATTTTATATGATAGTCGACTCTAAAAACCATTTTATATCGCCCCCGGACCCCGGCCTGGTAGCGCTAAATGAGTCATAAATGGTCAGGTCAACTATTTAGACCGCCGTCCTTGGTTGGTCTAAAAGAGCTAACCAGAGTTGACAAGACATTTATGTCTCACATTTATATGGATGTCAGCAAGACTTTAATTTACCGATGTGGGACTTTACAATAACTATAATAACAACTCTTCTCACCGACCCAAACGTTGAAGTAGAATTTTTGATGCCTTGCCTTTGGAAGGAAAAATAATAATGTTATATATACTACTTGTGACCATGACAACACATGTTTATATAAATAAAATCAAACTTGAGTACTATTAGAGGCATCATTTGACAAGTTTTTTTCCTACAACATATCTGTATTGAATAATATCCATAAGTCAAATACTGCAGGCTTCCCTTATATAAGACTAGCTTTATTGTTGAAATAACTCATTAAAGACTTAAGAAGCAAAGAAATATAGAAAGGAAATTTTTTTTTTTTATAGAGCTATGGAGGCTGCTTTGAGAAAATACAGTCATGGCGGTCAACTAAATTTTGAAGAGAAAACTGCTGCAGATAAATCCTCCTCTTCTGAAAATATGGATCTAAAGGTGATTATTAATTTACTTACTAATTTGTGAGATCTTGCAATTTATTTGTTGTAAACTAAATTTTATTTCCTTGGAAGATTTTAAGTTTAAATTTAAGGGTTTTAATATATTTTTCATTTTGTTAAACCAGATCTTCTGGGTTTTTATGATCCCCCTTGTGGAAATACTGTGATTTTTTTTCCAGTTTATTCTTTTATTTTTTGTTCCAAATAATATGATTTCTATTCTTATTCTCCCTGACATCTAAAAATCATGGAAATGAAAATTAAAACAATAAGTTTTGGATTTTCTTCAAATTTCTTTTTCACTTTACAGCAAGTTTGTAACATATGATGAAGTAAATTTAATTTCTACTATGCATTGAATAAATCCACTAAAGGGCTTGATTTTAAATTAATTTGCAGGTTGAAAATGGGAGAATTAGGAAGGTAGATGATTACAATACAGATATGGAGGACAGAGAGCAGGTACGCTTATCAAGCAACTAATTAAGATTTATTTTAGGAGATTATTTTAAAGAAAATTCATCTACTTCTCTTTGTTTCATGCATGGATTTGTGGAAAATATTTCAAATTATTTCAGCTTTAAATATAAAAGTTTCCATGGGTTTATGATGTTGTTCTGATCTTTCAATACTTTTTTATACGATCATAAATAAATAATGTTTTTTCCTCTTTTTTTTCTCGCATATAATCTATTTAATCTTATTTCTTTTGGACAGTTCAAATTTATTGTAATTTTTTTTGGCTTGCATTTACTTAATCATTTTTTTAGAATCATTTACTTATTCATTTAAAAAGTGTGATTTGATTAATATGTCAAAGGAGCTAGCTGGAGTGATCCCAATGTCAAATTTAACTGCAAAGACTTCCCTTCAAGAAAAACAAAAAAACTGCGAAGACTTTTAATATTTCAAGAATAAAATGTAGGCATATGACTTTACAAGATTACAATAACGTTACGTAAAAAGATCATAAAATGCAAACAAATACCATTTAAAAACACATGCAAAATAATACAATTAAAATAAATTAATTTAACGTCATTTAATTTCAAAAAAAAAAAATAAAAAATTTAGCGTCATTTAAAATAGAAAGGGAAAAATAAATGGGAGTCTACCTGCAGATCTCTTTTGAAAGCATTTCGTATAAAAATGCAGAGATAGAGACTTAAGAGTTCCTCAACTTGTATAAAAAATATATTAATTTTTTAAATTTTAATTTTTTTAAACTTTTCTTTGACAAATATATCTAGCTGTGAAAATGTTTACTTCATGCATTGGTAATTTTGACAAATTATAATAAATTAGCAAATTAATAATCACCATGATGTTACATTGTCATATGTAGGCTGACCTTCTTGAATCTGCAAAAGCTGAGATGGGAGAAGTGATACAAGAGAACCAAAGGCTAAAGAAATACTTGGAACAAGTAATCACAGATTACAATGATCTCCAGATGAAATTCCGCGACGTCGTTGTTCAACAAGAAATCACTACTAAACAAAGCAGCACAAACACGAACACTTCATTTCAAGAAGAAGAAGAAACTGAATTCGTGTCCTTATGTCTTGGAAGGAGTACAAGTACTGAACTGAAGAAACCGGAAAGTATGGGGAAAAACTGTAATAAAGAAAAAGTTGATGATGATGAAGATAAAGAAGGTTTGGCTCTTGGTTTGGACTGCAAATTTGAGTACCCGAAGGCGAAACAAAACGAAACATCTCCAAACCCTAGTAGTGAGACAAGTTTGGAAGAAATTAAAGATGCAGGTGGAGAGAGTCGGCCTACAACTCAACAAGGGATGAAGATAACAAGACCACCTGCAGAGGATGAGGCTTCTCAACAAAACCCTACTAAAAGAGCTAGGGTTTCTGTCAGAGTCCGATGTGAAACCCCAACGGTAAGTCGTTGGAGTATAATATTGACATTTATGTTTAATCAGTAAAACTCTTTTACGCCCCGAGGGACATAGCTAAAAGAGCAGGTCATGTTGTACTAACAGTCTTACCTTTGAGTTAGAGAGCTGTGAGAGTTGGATACCTGTATGATCCTTTATTTAAAGTGACTTAAAACTAAGTATGTTTCTTGATATCCAGATGAATGATGGGTGCCAATGGAGAAAATATGGCCAGAAGATCGCGAAGGGGAATCCATGTCCTCGAGCATACTATCGTTGCACCGTTGCCCCAAACTGTCCAGTCAGAAAACAGGTATATATATATATATATAACTTCAAAAATTAATCATTGCTCAATATGATCGTGTATCGGTTTGTTTAACTGATACACGATCATATCAGTTAAATTAAGTATCTCGAGCAAAACTACCTCGAGACAATACGAGAAAACTTGTAATTTTCGTCCTGTAAGTTAATACGTTTTTAGTTTCAATCCTCTTTTTACTCGGTTTACAAATTTAGCCCTATAAATTGGCATTTTTTTTCGCAATTTCGGTCCTGTCTCGCCGGAACTTGCTGACATGGCACGAAATCCGGCCAAATTTGATGACACGGCATAAGAAACTTCCCATTTCAGCCCTCCTTGTCCACGATCGGTTATTTTTGGAGGAAAAATTACTATTTTGGGTTGAAAATTTATAACTTAACCAACTAAATTTCTTGTTTATATACATTTAGGTACAAAGATGTGCAGATGACATGTCCATCTTAACCACAACTTATGAAGGAACACATAACCATTCCCTTCCAATGTCTGCCACAGCAATGGCATCCACAACTTCTGCAGCTGCATCCATGCTATTATCTGGCTCCACAACTTCAAGAACAGCATCAACATCGTCCGCAACCGCAACCTTAAACTCCTCGAATTTCAATAACAACCACAATTTCTACCTTTCAGACAATTCCAAACTAAACCCTCCATTCTATATCCCTAATTCATCAATCTCATCTTCACCTTCATATCCTACAATCACTCTAGACCTCACCACAAATCCATCTGCAGCTGCACATTTGAGCAAAATGAGCAACTTTACGGCGCCAAGATATTCTTCGACGAATCTCAACTTTGGGACATCTATGGATTCATGGACTAATGGGATGTTGAATTATGGTAATATTAATCAATCTTATTTCAAGAATAACAATAATCAAGTTGGTTCTTTAAGCTTTGGGAAACAACCTCAACAACAAGAAAATCTTTATCAATCATACATGCAAAAGGGAATCTTGAATTCTTCTCCCCAACAACATTCTCTACCAACAGACACAATTGCAGCTGCTACAAAGGCTATTACTTCGGACCCGAGCTTTCAATCTGCGTTAGCTGCGGCTTTAACGTCGATTATGGGCTCTGGGGGAAGTAACAATAGTACTGGAACTCAAGTGGCTTCTGAGGCACAAAAAATGGATCAGAATAAACGTGTTTCTAGCTTTTTGAGTAAATCTAGTTCTACTGGAGACAAAGGAGACCATATCAGCTAAGCCCTTTTTGATATTAAATTTGATCATGTCGAATTTTCGAACAGTAAATACCATGTAGATCGATGTGTATAATGATTAATCATGAAGGAGATTTTGTATTTATTTTGTGCTGTTTTATTTTACTTGTGTGTTGGAAATATCTGTTATGTAGTATGTTTCTCTTTCCTCTTCAAATAGAAGAAATGTGTTCATTTCCTCTTTACTTTGATTTTCTATATCACTTCTTTCTTTCTTGGTATGAGAGCTCTAGGCTGGTGCCAGGGCGACTGCAGCAACTGTTGGATAATCCAACGTTAGGCTTTTACGTGAAATAATTATCGTATAGATTGTCAATAAAAATTAGCCCGACATAAAAGTATTCTACTACAGTTTTTTGTTATTGGGTTATTATGCATCATTAGGATTTGTGATTTTTATGTGTAGAGACTAAAAGGTAATTTTTGTTTTTGAAATGGATAGAAATGGATATACTTCAAATATGATTCACTATGTATAGGGGTCATAGTCCCTTTGTCACATACCATTCCATTCTACTCTCTCCCGTCACCAGATAGAATTATAGAGAATTTCTAAATGGTTCACTGAAAAGTCTACCGGAAATGTGCAGATCTACAAGACCGGATCACATTTCAAAAGTAGATCAAGAACGCGCGCTACAGATTTATGTACGCTTAAATTTTCTACATAAACGATCATGGATCGAATTGATCACATATTTGGTAAATCCTCTAACTCTACAACCTTTTACCGGTATTTTTATTGAGACGTATTGAGATATATACAATGTTAATTATCTACCTCTCCATAAGCTTAAGTTTTTGTGAGAGATGGTAATTCAACATGATATCAATGCAGAAGGTCCTGGGTTCAAACCCCGCACCAATCACAGTTTTGCAACAAAAAAAAAAAACACTATACTTATAAGTGTTGGACATCTATCTCTTCTTATAGACTCACATGGGCCTCTTTCACTTCTTATAGACCCACATTTGAGGAGGCGTTTTGAGACGTATACAATGTTAATTATCTACATACTCTCTATCTTCTTGTAAGCTCATACGGGTCTCTTTCCTTTCTTATAGGCCCATACTTGAGGTACGTATTGTGACGTATAAAGATATATGTATAGTGTTAATTATCTACCTTCCCATTTGTTTAAGTTTTTGGGAGAGATTAATTCAACAATTTTGACTCAAACATGCACTGTGAAGTTGGACACCTCCGTTGGTGTTACGCAATGTTGCCTATTAATAAAGGACACAATTTTGAGGTTCACCATCTTGGAGATTCAACTAGGCAACGTGAAATGAGTAATTATGAACTCTTAGGTAATTCTACTACTTGAATCTGTAAAACCTAGAAAAGAACGGATCAACTGTTAATCGGCTGTTTGTTGAAGTAATTAATGTTAATTATCTACCTACTCAATAGCTTAAGTTTTTGGGAAAGACGGTAGTTCAATATTGTATCAGAGCCATTCGTTTCCTCCTCTCACGGTATTACATCGAATTAACTTCCAAACCCTAGCCCTACGTCCCCTTCTTCTTCTTCTTTGAAAATCACCATGTCGGAATCCGATGGCACCACCTCTACAGCAGCAAATACGACGGCTACGTCGTCCACCACCACCTATCCATCCTTTACCCCATCCTTCTCCATCCACATCACTAAACTTACACATCAAAATTATAACCTTTGACATGCCCAGATTCTCCCCTATCTCCGGGGCCAAGGAGTATATGGATATATTGACGTTAGCATCCCTCCACCGGCAAAGATGATCACCGATGCAGCCGGCACCTCCCCCCTAATCTTTCTTTTGCCGAGAGGAGTAAGCAAGATAACCTAATAGTAAGTATGATTACGTCCTCGCCATCGGACGCTGTGCTTATGCAGGTCTACACGGCGTCTTCCTCAGCCGAAATATGGTCGGCGTTGCAGACCTCTTTTGCCTCCCCAGTAGGTCCAAACTGATTCAACTCCGTATTGAATTGGCCTCGACTCGTAAGCAAGATCTATCGGCATCTGAATATTATTTCAAAATTAAACGAATTGCACTCGCCGGCCATCCACTTTTTGAGGACAATTTCATTGCTTATGTTCTGGCCGACTTAGAGCCGGACCATGACTCCTCGGTCACCATGTGATGTGATCTGTAGCCGAATCAGATCTGAAAATGCCCGAGGACTTGAATGAAGGCACCAATAAAAGAGCACCTCGACCCTTGGCTAACCTGTAAAAAAAAACCTTGGTATAATGGACACCCACAAGGTTCGCTCACAACCTTGATAAGTCCCATTTGGAATCCACCAAACACCGGTTTGGAATCCACCAAACACCAACGTGAGAAACTCCACCAAACACTAACGTGAGAAAACTCACCAAAGCTTAAAAGCTTCAAATAAAATATATATCTCAAAATCTTGTCTGTTTTTTACAATGACTTTATTTGCCTTTATAAATGCTACAGACTCCAAGACTAATTGCTAATTTAGCAATGTGGGATAAGTTTTCCCAAAAATAATAACTAAAAATAAATAAATATTACCTAACCAATGTTGGATAAATTTCTCAAAAATAATATTAACTAAAAATAAACAAAAATACTATAAATAAATTCAATAAAGATTTTCTTCTTTAGAAATCACATCATTCCCTCCCGGCTCCGAAAGGATTCGACCTCGAATCAAAAGGATGTCGTACAAATCAGCAACAAGGACAAAATGGGCCAAACCAACAACGAACACCAAGAATATGCCCGGACCAAATACAAGGCAGACATACCACTTCGAATCAATATATCTTCGAGTTGCTGATGCATACATCACCAAGGAAACCAATGAATAGTACTCTTGCAAGGTCTCAACGCAAATAGTGTTCTTTGGAGCAGCAACATAGCCATAAGGACTAGAATCCGGAATAACAGCACAATACACCGCAAAAGGATCAAGGAAGGTGTTATTCGGTTTTCCATCAATGTCAACTGGGACAAGAACATCCATAGGCCATATATTGGCAGGATTGGGTATATCAGATAGCCCATTTTGCTCCTCAAGTGGATGATCTTTATGTACCTGCAAAGAAGACGAAATAGAGCTCGAACAAGTAGTCGGTGAAGTAGGACCAACTGTCTCATCAGCCTCAATTTTCCCCACCATTAATGCGATATCCTCATTTTGCTTCTCAACATCACACGCGGTTGCAACATGTATCTCCACCACCTTTTCATTCTCCTCGGTGATCGCCTCTGCCACAATAGACTTTTGGACTACCTCATCTCGAGTGTTAACAATCTCTACGGTGGTCTGTACAATCTTCTCGGGGATATTAACATTCACTTGGTCGTCCTTAGGTGATTTCTCACGTAAACAATGTATTTTCTGCCATAGAGTATGGTAATCATAGAAGAGATGATCACTCCCTTTACAATGACCGCGAAAAACAGAAAATAGCCCTATAGAAGTTTTCTTAACCACCTTTGTACCACCACGGTTACCCCTACAACCACGAATAACTCTATCCCCGCTTGTATCTTTACCACCACCTCTTATTTTAACATGTCATGAAATTGAGGCCATAATATCATCAAAACGTCTTTCCATTTTCTCAAATTTCGATTCATCATATCATCGAAATTCCGAAAATAGACATCCATAGGATTCTGCTTGGATGTTACTCAAAATTGAAATCCACCAATAAGTAGAACACGGCAAGTATCCAGAAGGTCCAAACAAGAATATTCGGAAATGGATGTTTTTGAGAGGTGTACTAGTATCACGGGTGTGATAACAAAACACAGAAAGGGTGTGAAATACTCGTCCAAACATAAGCTGATTTTTTTAATGTATAAAGGGTTATGATGTTGAAGGTATATGGGGTGTGAAGAACAAGATGGGTGGACGAGTTTTAAAGGAAAAAAAAAATTATATATATATATATATATATATATATATATATATATATATATATATATATATATATATATATATATATATATATATATATATATATAGAAGAGAACGTTCGGCGCATATAACATTAAATAAATCTAATATTATACGCCAGCCTCTATGTCGTCGTATCAAAATTAAAGCAACGGAAGCCCTAAAGGCTCGGGTAAAATCACAAATGCCTCTAAAAATAGAATACAAACCGACTAGGGGTAGAAATGAAAAGCTTACAACAACGATATAAAGCTTAAAACGTACGATGTTCCAAAAGAAAGACACAACACTTGCCTTACAAACTTGAAATAAATGTACAACATAATCTAGTACAACATTTAATAGAAAGGTAAAAGAAAGCATCATCATGGCATCAATGTCATCAAATCATCATCGAACTCCTCAACGAGCTCAAGGCTAACCTGTTCGTCTTCTCACCCCAAAAGCACACAAAACAACATATGCAATTGAGTAAGTACAAAGTACTTAGCAAGAGGAAGAAGCTAATGTATAATTAAGTCTTACAATGAAAGGTTTATATTATTATTATTATTATTAAGTTATATTTGTGTGAACGACACAACTCTAGGGTTCACTTCATGCTCATCAACATGTCATGACTAACTGTTTCTAGCTTAACTTATCTTTGTTACATCGGCACTCAAGGGCACAACGCATGGTGCCAGCCACCACGAGGTATCATTTGCAACCTATTAGTGGATCACACCGATAGCCACGGGTTAAGCCCGATAGTGTACATGTTCGGCGAAGCCCCCTACCATTTAGCCGTTTATAGGCTAGCAAAGTTATTCACTTTATCTGACCGCCCACACATCGCGATATAGCCAAGTTCCTTATCAAGAATGTTACAATGTTTAGTCTTTTAACTACACACGTACGTTTATTATTAATGGTTAACTAGCCACCTAAGTATTTTCATGTAGGCTCCCTCACCTCTACTACTCTCTTTCCTAGACCACTAGACACGGACAAGGCCTAGCACGTACACAGACAATGATGGATACTAATCCACCAAAGCACAAGCCAATCATACTCTTCCGACGGTCCCGAACTTCAACTCTATGGAAGAGTACATCCGGTGCCCGAACTAAACGCATCAGAAGCTTAATCGAGGCTTGCTCATGTTCATTTAATACTATTAGATCAAGAAAAAACAACATTTAAAACTCATACCCTAGCTTAAAACAACTTTTTCCCCAAAACAGTGGCAATGTGTGCACATTCCAGGTAATGTGTGCACATTGGGCAACAAAAGACATTCAGCCCGGTCAGTGTGTGCACATTCCAGGGGAATGTGCGCACACTCCAGAATCTATCCAACTTCAACAACATTCAGCCTCCGCAATGTGTGCACATTGCTACTCAATGTGCGCACATTGAGCGCATAACACTCCCTAAACACACTTTTCTACACTTTTACGATTCCAAACATGTTTATCACCAAAATACACACAAAACAACATAAAACACCCTTTAAATATACAATAGCATCTTATACTACAACAACAACAACTAACGTGATTTCTAGCCATAAATCATACCTAAAACACAACCTTAACATCATAAGACCTTCTTTGAATATATATATTTTTTACAAAATGTAACCTAGTGTGAGCATATTTTCCGTTGAACGACATATTTGAATTTAGTTATTTTTGAAAATGCAATTTAATGTAAAAATATTTGGCAATAAATGAGATAAGCTAATTTGTAGTGGATGACTTTATTGTAAGAATATTACGTGTTAATTGTCATATTTAAAATTTAATTATTTCAAAAAATGTTTTTTAATGTAAGAATATTTAGTAATAACCGAGGTGTCTAATTTATTGGAGATTTGTTTAATGTGAGAACATTTCGTATTAACACCTAAAATTTTTAACAATGTCCATATGTCCACCATTTTTTTCTTTCACTTTCATTGGGTGGAAGAATACCAAGTAGGATTTGGTCCGTCTATGACTAACCTAAAATTTGTGTTATTTTTTATGCTGATTGGCATATGATGCTATGTACAGTAAAGATACGACAACCAGGAAGATACGATGTTTAAACCGATGATACATATTAAATACTTGATATTTAATTCTACTCAATTGGCCGTTATTATAGTGGCGCTTAAGCAACATGTGCGCTTCGAGCCTATATATAGCACATCTTTTTCAAGATGAAAGGAAAATACAATTATTTTATTATCATTCGTAGCAGTTCACAAATCCTAAGGAAACCGAAGTTTATTTTGTCTAAAAATTCTTTTGAATGTGTAGTGTACGAACTTATTGATACCACGTTGGCATCATTGTTTTTGTGGATGTGGTGGTTAAATCGCTTTGATGTTTTAATGCTTGCTTTCAGTGCTTTATTAAGTATTATATGCTATAAAAATTAATTAATATACACTGTTTTCATTAGATTTATTACTTTTTTTTTCTTCTGAAACATCAATATTGTTTTGTATCACTTTAAATAATTAAACATTTTAACGCTAAAGCGGTAGGCAAGGCTTTTCGCTTTAAGAATACTAATTCTCTTAAATTTTTAACAAGATGTCATACATTTATATATATAAATGTAAGCTACTTTTAAAGTTACATAGTCCCGTGCATCATGCACGAGTTTTAGACTAGTATACATACATTTATATATATAAATGTAAGCTACTTTTAAAGTTACATAGTCCCGTGCATCATGCACGAGTTTTAATATATATATATATATATATATATATATATATATATATATATATATATATATATATATATATATATATATATATATATATATATATAGAAAGGGCACAAGGACAAAAAAATTAATAAATGGGTACGGAAGGACAAAAGTAACATTTTCATGATTATAAAGGACAAAAATCACAATTGTTACTTTAAAATTGTTACTTCACGTGTTAATGTTACTTTGTGTTTCATAATTGTTACTTCATATTTACTCTATTCCACATTTGTTACTTCATATTTGTTACTTTTCGTTCTTATTAAATTACGCTTTCCTTCGATTATAATTTTGTCCTCCTTATTAAATTATATTATATATATATATATATATATATATATATATATATATATATATATATATATATGATGTAATAGATCCAAACAATAACAAGAAGCTGGATATACGCAGGAACAAGGAATTTTTTTTTAATTTTTAATATGATGCAAGAACGCAGGAAAAAAAATATGGCTGGTAATTTGAATTTTTTTTTCCAATATTCAAGAGCAGGAAAAAAAAGGACGCACGAAATAAGAAAAGAGCTTAAAAAAAAAAAATAAAAAGGGATATTTGGATACCTTCAGTGTCTGTCTCTTATACCAACTGATGTGATCCGTAGCCTAATCGGATCTGAAAATGCCCGAGGACTTGACTGAAGACACCAATAAACGAGCACCTCGGCCCTTGGCTAACCTGTAACCAAAAACCTTGGTATAATGGACACCCACAATATTCGTTCACAACCTTGATAAGTCCCGTATGGAATCCACCGAACACCGAATTGGAATCCACCAAACACCAACATGAGAAAACTCCACCAAACACCAACGTGAGAAAACTCAGCAAAGCTTAAAAGTTTCAAATAAAATATAGGGGGAAGGGGCTACAAGGACAAAAAAAAACATAAATGGATCTGCAAGGACATTTTTCTTTTTCAGATGTTATAAAGGACAAAAACAAAATATTTGGACAAAAATACCCCTTGTTACTTTTTACCCTACTACAAATAGTAACAGTGAGGAAACAAGTAGTAACAGCCCATAAAATGTCGTAACATCTAATGAAAAAGTAGTAACGGGCTAAAAACAAGTAGTAACATCCCTTATTTGTTAAAAAAATAAGTAGTAACAGCCCGTAAAATGTCGTAACGGGGTAACAGCCCGTAACATTAAAATGTCGTAACATCCAATAAACAAATAGTAACAGCCTAAGAAGAGGTAGTAACAGCCCGTAAAATGTCGTAACATCCTCGTAACATTCTCGTAACAGCCCGTAAAACGAGCCCGTAAAATATAGTAACAGCCCGTAAAATATAGTAACGGCCATTAAACAAGTCGTAACATTCTCGTAAGGTGTCGTAACATCCTAAAAACAAGTCGTAACAATCCCGTAAAATGTCGTAACATCCCATAAACAAGTAGTAACATCCCATAAACAAGTCGTAACATCCCAAAAATGTAATAACGTAATAGTAACAACCCTAAACCCTAAACTTTCTCAAAAAAAAAAAAAAAAAAAAAAACCATCCTGAATACATCGTTTCCTTCCCAAAAAAAAAAAAAAAATCGCATACATTGTCTCCTCCGTCCGGCTTGCACCTCCGGCGATTTCTCGGGTGAATGCAAGGCTGAATCGAAGCTTTCATCGTTTCCTTCCCAAAAAATCCAAACTGCTGCAAATCCGTAACTCCCGCCGCTGTCACCCTTCTTCACCCTCCGTCTCCGCCGTCACCCTCCTTCTCCACCGTCACCCTCCCTCTCCGCCGCAAATCTGCAACTTCCGGCGGCACAATCGTCACTCCTCCTCCTCTGCCCCAAATCATCCCCAAATCCTAATGCCCATCATAAACAGAACCGAATGCAGCTTTCACTCAATCTAATTGTAAGGTCCACTCCTCGTTGATGATGTAATGGGGGTGGCGGCTGTGGTGTTTTTTTGCTCAACGCCGGTGGGCAATGGAGGTGGCGGCTGTGGTGTTTTTTTTGTGGTTTGAGATTTGAGTGAGTTTGGATGAGGGAGATATAAGAATTGGAAAAGGGGTATATCGGTAAGTTTGCACATGTTTTGTCCTAATTAATGTCTAGTGTACTTGGAGCCAGATAAATGAATTAATATGTCCTTCTCGGCAAAAAACTATAAAATATATATCTCAAAATTTTGTCTGTTTTTTACAATGACTCTATTTGCCTTTATATAGGCTACAGACTCCAAGACGACTCATTGCCAATTTAGCAATGTGGGATAAGTTTTCCCAAAAATAACAACTAAAATAAATAAATAATACCTAACAAATGTGGGATAAATTTTTCCAAAATAATATTAACTATAAATAAACCAAAATAATATAAATAAATTCAATAAAGATTTTCTTCATTGGGAATCGCATCATTCCCTCCCGGCTTCAAAAGGATTCGACCATGAATCAAATGGATGTCGTAAAAAGCAACAACAAGGACAAAATGGGAACCAACAACGAACACCAAGGATATGCCCAGACCAAATACAAGGCGGACATACCACTTCAAATCAACATATATTCGAGTTGCTGATGCACATCACCAAAGAAACCAATGAATAGTACTCTTGCAAGGGCTCAAGGCAAATAGTGTTATTTAGAGCAGCAACATAGGCATAAGGACTAGAATCCGGAATAACAGCACAATATAACGTGAAAGGATCAAGGAAGGTGTTCTTCGATTTTCCTCAATGTCAACTGGGACAAGAACATCCATAGGAAATATATTGGCTGGATTGGGTATATCAGATAGCCCAGTTTGCTCCTCAAGCGGATTATCTGTATGTACCTACAAAAAAGACGAAATAGAGCTCGAACAAGTGGTCGGTGAAGTAGGACCAACTGTCTCATCTGCCTCAATTTTCCCCATTAATGCGATATCCTCATTCTGCTTCTCAACATCACACGCGGTTGCGACATGTATCTCCACCACCTTTTCATTCTCCTCGGTGATCGCCTCTGCCACAATAGACTCTTGGACTACCTCATCTCGAGTGTGCACAATCTCTACGGTGGTCTCTACAATCTTCTCGAGGATATTAACATTCACATGGTCGTCTTTAGGTGATTTCTCACGTAAACTATGTATTTTCTGCCATAGAGTAGGGCAATCATAGAAGTGATGATCACTCCCTGTACAATGACCGCGAAAAACAGAAAATAGCCCTGTAAGTTTTCTTAACCACCTATGTACCACCACGGTTACCTCTACAACCACGATTACCTCTATCACCGCGTGTATCTTTACCACCACCTCTTTCTTTTAACATGTCATGAAATTGAGTCCTCATATCATCCTTCATATCATCAAAACGTCGTTCCATTTTCTCCAAAATTCGATTCATCATATCATTGAAATTCCGAAATAGACTTCCATAGGATTCTCCTTTGACGTTACTTAAAATCGAAATCCACCAATAAGTAGAACACGTCAAGTATCCAGAAGATTCAAACAAGAATATTCGGAAAGGAATTTTCTTTGAGAGGTGTACTAGTATCACGGGTGTGATAAAAAATCACAGAAAGGGTGTGAAATACTCGTCCAAAATTTGGCTGATTTTTTTACTCGTATGAAGGGTTATGATGTTGAAGGTATATGGGGTGTGAAGAACAAGATGGGTGGACGAGTTTTAAAGGAAAAGAAATATATATATATATATATATATATATATATATATATATATATATATATTGATGTAATAGATCCAAACAATAACAAGAAGCTGGATATAGGCGGGAACTAGGAAATTTTTTTTTAATTTTTAATATGATGCAAGAACTGTTAGATATTTTTTCTTAAATAATTTGATTATCGTTTGCATACGAGATGCCGTACGAATTAATTTTATCGCAACGAAACGGGGTTTGATTTAAAGGGATACATGCATCAGTTCATGAAGGGATTCAAGGATTTTTTCGAACTTTCATGCATCTGTTCAGAATTGTTGCATGCAAAGAGATGCACCTCATGAAACCATGAGGTACAGTGTTTGGACGAACTGATATGACCCTTTCCGTTCGTGTAGGAGTACCTCACTTCGTTTTGGGGGTACTTTCTGCCTATAAAAGGCACACATTTGCAAACGTATTCAGTCTGACATTTTTTACAGCATCATCGGAATAAACTATTGAGTGTCCTTGGGTTTGATTCAAACAAGTCACTGTTTGAACCAAACACCTACATTGTATCTTGAGAGAGATTTTCATTTGAATCCTTAAGTGACAACTGCGTGGGACGAAACATCTCTTTAAATACAACGCTTTGCGTGCATTGGAGATTTTCTGAGTCTGTCAAATTCTTAGCATCAAATTTTTCCAACAAGAACGCAGGAAAAAAAATGGCTGCGAATTTGATTTTTTTTTTCGAATATTGAAGAGCAGGAAAAAAAAGGACGCGGGAAATATGAAAAGAGCTAAAAAAAGGGATATTTGAATACCGCCAGTGTCTATCTCTGATACCAACTGATGTGATCCGTGGCCGAATCGGATCTGAAAATGTCCGAGGACTTGACTGAAGGCACCAATAAACGAGCACCTCGACTCTTGGCTAACCTGTAACCAAAAACCTTGGTATAATGGACACCCATAAGGTTTGCGCACAACATTGATAAGTCCCGTTTGAAATCCACCCAACACCGGTTTGGAATCCACCAAACACCAACGTGAGAAAATACCACCAAACAACAACGTGAGAAAACTCACCAAAACTTAAAAACTTCAAATAAAATATATATATCAAAATTTTGTCTGTTTTTTTACAATGACTCTATTTGCCTTTATATAGGCTATAGACTCCAAGACTAATTTGCTAATTTGGCAATGTGGGATAACTAAGAATAAATAAATAATACCTAACCATTGTGGGATAAATTTCTCCAAAATAATATTAACTAAAAATAAACAAAAATACTATAAATAAATTCAATAAAGATTTTCTTCTTTGGGAATCACATCATTACCTCCCGGCTCCGAAAGGATTCGACCTCGAATCAAAATGATGTTGTGAAAAGTAGCAACAAGGACAAAACGGGCCGAACCAACAACGAACACCAAGGATATGCCCGGACCAAATACAAGGCGGACATACCACTGCAAATCAATATATCTTCGAGTTGAGCAAGGGGGACAACGGGACGGGGAAGGATACGGATATAGAGAGATATATAAAGATACAATTAATAATTGCAAATATTAAAAAGAAAGTAAGAACATAAATAATAAACTGGAAGATGACCAGTTATGAGCCCAGCTGAGAAGATAACCCAGCGGATTTGTAAATATAAATATAAATTTAAATATATAGTGTATATATATAAATAGTAAATATGTCGGTAAATACCGAACTTCGTTTTTTTAAAAATTATATATTATAAGTGTTAGGTGTAGTGCCCGAAAGACAATTATGTAATTGTTTTAGGACAGAATTAATAATTCATCTTATTATATGCATGTATGCTTATAATTAAGACACTACTGAAAACCCTAAGTACCTCGTTTATGTAATCACATAACTCAGTGTATGGCTATACACAAGAGGATTAAGTTAGTGAGATGTACTTAAAATTAACTTAGTCCGTAGCGTTGATTAATCTGAGTACGGGTCTCATGATTAATATGCTAATAATGCGCCCAGAACACTTTACGGTGTGACAGTCTTATCCGGACTGTCAGTACTAGGGTACCTATTGGGGCATTTATATATGATGATAATCATATAGGGCTGGACCGAATTGATTTGAGTTCTCGATATAATTCCGTAATCGAGAAGTCTTATCGAATCACAAGATGATCATATATGGATTAATCTCAATCCTGAGGTGATCACAGACGACTTCTTAGACAAGGGTAGGGTTTGATGTGTTAGTAAGGATCACTTCGTAGTATGTGGTCCAACACTTCTCGTTGGCTCTATTCTAGGATGAGTGAGTAGTCTGTGCTATCACAGATATGGAATCAATTCCTTCCATCGGGAAGTAGACAGACAGTTCCCTTATTTGTTAACCCTAGAAACTGATCGATGGGCCCAGTTCATATCATACTGGTTATGAATTAATTGATCACTAGGGGGTTAATAGTAAATAAGGATAAGATGTTTCGAGAAGGGTCTACGGAGATATCCCGAATCGAAATGAACAGTCTATGGAGGATTTATCCGTATGTAATGATTATATCAGTGGACGCTTATCAACTCATAGTTGAGTATAAGTTATCTATATTCGGCAGAGTTCAGTTTCGGGTTTATGGTGGTGTAATCCCGGAATTAATAGATTGAATATTGCACCCTACAAACGTGATATATCCCGAAAAGAATGATCGAATATATCTAGGGCCTTTCTGAAATACTCAGAGGACAATCCCTACAACATATCTGTCGGTTTATACCGGGGATAAGGCGGACGATAACTTAGTCTTATATACATTTCATAACACTTTATCGCTTGATTTAACTTTTCGCTTAAAACACACATCGAATGAGCTCTTGCCCTGCACCCTACAAACGTGATATATCCCGAAAAGAATGATCGAATATATCTAGGGCCTTTCTGAAATACTCAGAGGACAATCCCTACAACATATCTGTCAGTTTATACTGGGGATAAGGCAGACGATAACTTAGTCTTATATACATTTCATAACACTTTATCAGTTGATTTAACTTTTCGCTTAAAACACACATCAGAATGAGCTCTTGCCCCGTCATAGCGAGAATAGGACATTTCGAGATAATACCCTACCTTACTCCAATCATAAGGCGCTTCTTCGACCGTCGTGAGCTTTTAGTCATCATAGTGGTATAGGACATACGTGGTATACCCTACCTCACTCAAATCATCGACTAGCTTTCGACACACCCAATAATTCTTCATATTAATTCAACTTTTTCACTTTGACAATAGGTTACGTGTTACTTATCACATTCAAACCTTAGATATTCACAGTATATCATACTTCGGATCTAAATACAAACTATCATAAATCTCACGATATATACGTAGCACTAAGCACATGACTTACGAGATAATCAAAAACTACTAATCCAAAAGGGGTATAACTTTATAAATTAGCTCATCATTCACTATGGCTCGTGAAAAATAGTGTCGGTGAAACATCTAATTTACCAAATATATGATACATAGCTTAAATGATCATAAAAGTAGCGAACATTGAATCGAATTGCCTACTCGGGACAAAACAAAAACAACGAGTGTCGGAAAATTTTAAAAATTTTAGCTCATTTGCATAGAAACATTACGAATTAAGCCAATGTGTAGATACATATCGAAACAATCCCCTCCCCCACACTTAAAAATCAACATGTCCGCATGTTGTGCAAAACGAAAGAAAAAGGAAAAGACTTAGCCGATTTAAATCGAAACTTGAATCGTTGGTCGGGCCGGAGCCTTCATAATGATATCAAGAATGCGTAACCGGACAATGTAGATACCGCACATCTTAGACAACATGGAACCATCTCGGGGAAAACGGGGAGTCATACCAACATGAAAAGAGAATCGAAATAAAGAGAAAGCAAAGTGATAGCACACAATACATCCGAAAGTTGAAACACGGTTGAAATGAAAGTACGCGCGCCTTATGGCTTACATGATCCATTGAAAATAAATAGTAGCAATATCAAAATTACAACGAACCGTATAAGTAAAAATGTCAATACAAAACAACCAACGTGAAAATAGATAAATAAGATCAAGGTTGGCTCGGTGCCGCGAATCATCGGTTTGGAGGATCGGAGGAGGGTCCGAAGGTGGTGCCGTAGCCCTAGCCGCCGAGTCGTCGCTCCTCATCGAAGATGACTCGAGTCGTGTAGAGCATCCGCAATGACCTGCTCAATCTCATCAGTAAAAAAAAGAAAATCAACGGACCTCGGATTGAAGATCCTGTCATCCCTCGGCTGCCGGCCCTCACAGATGCACTGAAGAATCGTCAAAATGTTGTTCTGTGTATCCCGAATTTCACCGAGCCATTCCCGGAAACTATTGGCCATGCTTAACCGCATCCTGACAGCGGGAGATAAAGGAGGAAGGGAGGATGCACGAGGCGTTGCCGATGAACCAGGCTCCGGAGGTGCCTCCGGCTCAGAATGTCCCGAGGGCTTACTCTTTTCCCTTTGTATAGGCCTAGGGTTCTTCGGTTTATGATCCGCCCCAAACTCAGGCACACCGGCATCGAGACACAAACTGTGGATCAAGTGAGGGACGATCAAGCTCCGTGTATAAACCTTCTGATTGATCGAGATCTCGTCATACAATGCCTGTCCCACATCCACATTCAAGCCAAATGTCAACGCATACAACATGCCCAGGTCACCTATATGAAAATGTGTCAAGTTGTTCTTAGGCAACAACCGATTCTGAATGAATCGACACTGGACCTTCCAATCCTCCGTCCAGGCCGTGGTAACCAACTCCTTCCGGTCTCCTCCCGGTCTCAACGTCCAGGCCACATCCGGGCAAACTCTCAATCTCAACTCCTCCAAAGGATCCCGTCCCAAACTCGTCTATGCACAATCTCCTCCTTATAATCCCGACCCTCGAAAGCCGCTAAGTTGTATTTCGATTAATCACCTCCGGTGTAAAGGGAACTTCTACCCCTCGAACCACGACTACCTTTGTCCCCAAGTCGGTTTCCGAACAGGTTGCATAAAATTCCCGAACTAGGGAGCTATTCACCGGGGTAGTCGGGATTGTCATCAAGGCTTCCCATTTCCTATCCTTAAGCAACTTAACGAACCCCGGATCGACCTTCGCCTCCAAAATAGCCCTCTCAACCAACATGTTTCGGAAAAGTAATGTTTAGTATAAACCGCATGGGCTCTGGGTTCACGAATCGACGAGGCAATGGCATCGGGGCAACGGTTTTAGACTTCTTTCTAGGAGGGGCTGCCCTAGGTGCAAGCGGTTCCTCTTCCCGGGGAGCATCGACGGTCTCCTCGCCCTAGACGAACCTCCACCTCTCGAACTCTAGGCATCCGTACCAAAGGCACATCATCATCCGTCTCGGACTCCGAGGTTGGCTCATCTCTTAAGGTCGCCCTAGTTTGGGTGGCTCAGGAGGTTGCTCACGAATACTCACACCCCGGTTAGGATCAACTAAGGTGGGGTCAATCTCTTTACGCTTTTTCCCCGCCTCCCGGGCCACTTCCTTACCATGCCTCTTCACAACTGCCTTCTTATGAACCATTTCCACGCCTAGTCTAAACCAAACAATCCTAATGTGCACAAAAGTTACCCGTTTAACATCCAAAGCGGGATTTCAAAACAACCAAACCACATCCACCACCATAACCATCACCAAACAATCCATTCATTACCCATCACAACACCATATCACCAAAACAGAGCAGAAAGAAACACCAAAACCAGAAAAAAAAACAAATTAAGGTGACATTCAAGAAAACGAGCCGACCCAAAGATCGAACTCACAAAAACGTGAATGAAATCTAGAAAAGTTGTTACTAACTTACCGAGTAGGGTGAGTAGATGTTGATTGAGGTGAAAATGAGTCCAAACAACACAAGAATGACCTCCAAAATCAAATTTTTCTTCACAAAAGTCGGACTGCAATGGGGTCTGATTCTCCAAAAATATCGTGTTTTGGGGGATTTGGTTATGAAAATCAAAGAGAGGGTATCAAGGGCGGCCCGTAGCACTTTGAATCGCCCAAAACGGTGTAGAATCGACGATTTTAGGGCAAAAGGAGGGAGAGAACCCGTTTTTGATTTTTGAAATTCGAAAAGTGAGGGTTCACTCGATGAAGGGGTATATAAAGACGAGGTTGGACGCTCGTCCAACTCGGTGGACGGGCGTCCACCGGAAAGACGGATGAACGGACGGGCGTCCCGTTTATTAGACGCTCGTCCAAGATTTTGAATCACATACGAGTTGGAGGGAATAAAGCGGACGGGCGTCCGAGGCTTAGTGGACGCTCGTCCTAAAATTGGTCAAGGCGGACGGGCGTCCGAGTTCCGGACGGGCGTCCAAGCGCTTTAAGTGCAAAAATTATAAAACTTCCATACAAATCAAATTCAAAATTTGCCCTTCTTATTAAACTTATATAAAACTTCAAAAATACAAATAAAAATCAAATGAAGTACATAAAATTACTAGAAAATAAATAAAAACGGATGGAAAACGAAGGGTTGCCTCCCACTCGGCGCTTTTGTTTTACGTCGTTTGCTCGACGAAACATCCTAAGAACGCTAGTCATCATAAATGTCCGACCAATCGATCACTCGAATGAGACGGCGGAGCATGTCAATCGCCGGAGGGAAGTCATACTCATCTTGTAAACCCCGGTCCTCACCAGTACATCAACACCTCGAAAGTGCTCGGCTTGCGGCACTAGCGCTAAGTCCGTCGGCATCGGATCATTGAGGATGGTGTAAGGACGTCCTAGAGCTGCCTGTAACTCCTCAGTAGTAAAGTCTCCACCTCCCGAACAACGGGGAACAATAAGAACATAGGTGACCGTCTTGACGCGGGTACTAATGTCAAAATCTACGTGCAAAACGATGGTTCCTCCCGGCCCGTCATCTACGGTAATGAGTGGAATCCTCCTAAGGAAAGGAAACTCCTCGGTCGAACACCGAAATCCATATCTAGGAAGCACAACTAACGACGGATAAAAACAAAAACTTAATAAGGCTAAAACTGAATAAACTAAACTTAAATACTAATACTATCAAAGCATAAAACAAAACAACTAAAAGAACGATATCTAGGTTGCCCCCTAGTGGCGCTTTTGGTTAATGTCGTTAGCTCGACACATTGTAAGCTCAACCTGGATCAGGCCATTTAACCTTTCTGCCAGCCACTACCTCGTGTAAGCTCTGATCCGTAGTGTGGCTGCAGAAACAGCATCTCACACATGGGGTGAAATCTTTGAAAGCTCTCCAAACCTTCTTAAGTTTCCCCATGGTTGTGTTCTTTCTCCTCCGACTCCTCTGATGACGTTTAAGTTGTCGCTCCCTCTCAAACTCTTCCATATCAGCACTACCTGCTAGAACTTCTTCAGACGGATCACTACCGTCATCCTCAGAGAACAAGTCAGGTGATAACTCGTCAAACTCTTCGACCTGAGTAACACCACATCCGAGAATGTCGAGAAATTTAACAATCAAAGATGTCTCTTTGGGTTCACCAATATAGTGTTTGCACCTTTGACCGTTGACTCGAAACGGTTCACCACTATAACCACGAAGTTCTAGAACGCCTCCCGGAATGATTTGGAGAATCTCGAAAGGGCCGGACCAACGTGTCCTTAACTTTCCAGAAACGGATGTAACCTAGAATTGTATAGAAGAACTTGTTCGCCGACATGAAATTCTCTTTTCTTAATCTTAGCATCGTGGAGTAGCTTCATCTTATCTTTACTAACCCCGGCACTTTCATAGGCACAGAGTCCGAATTCGTCCGGCTCGTATGTAACTTCTTTGTAGTCGATGCTTCCCACAAGATTGGGAATCAAAGTTCGAAACTTTGTAGCCCAATAAGCTCTATGCTCTAACTCGACGGGCGGATGACATGGTTTCCCGTAGACCATTTGATATGGTGATGTACCCATGGGGGTCTTATAGGCGATTCGATATGCCCACGGTACATCATCCAACTTCGGACTCCGGTCTTTCCTATGATGTTAACGATCTTCTCCGGGATCTTCTTAATGCTCGGTTGCTCCTTTCAACGACCACTAGTCATAGGATGGTACGGTGTGCCAATTTTATGCCGGACACCATATTTTTCGAGAACTTTCTCTAGGGGTCGGTTGCGAAATGCGTCCCTTCATCACCGATCAAGGCACGTGGACATCCAAACCTCACGAAAATATTCTTCTTTAGAAATTTCATCACCGTCTTATGATCATTGTGAGGAGTGGCTTGGGCCTCCACCCATTTAGACACGTAATCCACGCGGACTAAGATGTATTAATTACCGCAAGATGATGGGAAAGGTCCCATAAAATCGATACCCCATACATCAAAGACTTCGCATTCGAGGATGGGTTTTAAAGGCATGTCAAAACGCCTTGTCGAGTACCGGTTCTTTGGCACCTATCACAAGCTTTACGAAAAGCTTCCGTATCTTTAAAGATCGTAGGCCAATAGAAACCGGATTGAAATATCTTAGCAACGGTTTTCCAAGGACCAAAGTGTCCTCCCGTGGGTCCACCGTGGCCTTGCTCAATGACGTCACGTTGCTCGGATTACGGAATACATCTCCTAAGCAAACCATCTTTACGAGATCTTGAAAAGATAAGGTTCATCCCAAACGAAATATTTTAAATCCGAGAAGAACTTTTTCTTCTCCCGATAAGACATCTCTCGGATCGAGATAACGGCCATGAAGGTAATTTACAATGGAAGAATACCATGGAACATCAGGGGAGCGGCCATCGATCAACATGATGTTTTCTAGAGGAAAGTAAAGATCTATATCGTCGGTTCATTCTTTTCCTCATTTAACATCCTAGACACATGATCCGCTACTACATTCTCACTTTGCCCTTTTTGTCCTTAATTTGAACGTCAAACTCTTGTAGGGTCAATATCCAACGTAGTAAGCGCGGTTTAGCCTCTTTCTTAGTCATCAGGTAACGCAAAGCAGCGTGATCAGTCCACACGATCACTTGAGCTCCTAACAAGTAACTACGAAACTTGTCCATAGCAAAGACTACGGCCAGCAGTTCCTTTTCAGTAGTAGTATAGTTAACCTGAGAGTGGTTCAATGTGTGACTTGCGTAATAGATAGGCTGGAACTTTCCCTTGATCTTTTGCCCTAGAACAGCACCAACAGCATAATTTGATGCGTCGCACATAAGCTCAAATGGTAGGTTCCAGTCAGGCGATATAAGAATCGGAGCAGATATTAAACGATCCTTAAGCTCCTCAAACGCTTGCTTGCAGCTCTCATCAAAAATAAACTCAACGTCTTCCCTTAGTAAAGTGGACAGGGGCTTGGCTATCTTGGAGAAATCTTGAATGAACCTTCTGTGGAAGCCGACGTGTCCAAGAAAACCTCTCACTTCGCGCACATTTTTAGGATAGCTCATCTTCTCGATAGCTTCTACTTTTGCCCTGTCAACTTCTATACCCTTGGCGGAGATCTTGTGGCCAAGAACTATTCCTTCATCTACCATGAAATGGCATTTTTCCCAATTAAGTACTAGGTTCTTTTCCACACATCTGGATAACACCTGATCAAGATTGTCAAGGCAATCATCAAAAGACTGACCAAAAACCGAAAAATCGTCCATAAAAATCTCCATACACTTTTCTACAAGCCCGTCAAAGATGGCTAGCATACATCGGAATGTAGGCCGGGGCATTGCGAGACCAAACGGCATTCGTCGTAGGCGAATGTACCATAAGAAGCGGTGAAGGTGGTCTTTTCTTGGTCAGCTGGATCAATGGGTATCTGGAAATATCCTGAATATCCATCTAGGAAACAGTAGAATGCGTGTCCCGCCAGACGCTCGAGCATCTGGTCAATGAATGGAAGGGGAAAGTGATCTTTCATGGTTACCTCATTGAGCTTTCGATAATCGATGCAGACTCTGTAACCAGTAACAAGCCTCAATGCAATTTCCTCTCCCTTCTCATTCTTTTCAATTGTAATTCCACCTTTTTTGGGAACTACTTGAGTCGGGAAACCCATTCACTATCCGCGATGGCATAAATGATTCCCATGTCCAAGTTTAATGATTTCTTTTTTAACGACTTCTTGCATATGAGGGTTAAGCCTTCGCCGGGGGCGTTCGACACACTTGGCGCCCTCATTCGTCTTGATCTTATGCATGCGGATGTCGGAGATATTCCCCGATATCTCCTACTTGCCAACCAAAAGCTTTTTCATTCTTCTTCAAGACGTCGATCAGTTTCATTTCCTCTGTACGGGAAAGCTTGGCAGATATGATTAAAGGAAGCTTGTCGCCTTCTCTTAAGAACACATACTTAAGATGTTTAGGTAACGGCTTCAACACCAAATCCGCGGGGGGGTCTTCTAAACTAGACTTGAGATCTCCACTTTTCAACTCAATATCATTGAGTTTACTCTCCGTGGTCCCACCGCCAAAGCTTCTCCTTCCAACGGCCCTTCCTCAAAATCAGGCTAGTTGATCCGGATTCACCCTACCATGAGTATTCGGATTATCAACTAATCGCTCATATTCTCGCTTCTACAGACCATGACTTGCTTATCCATATAGTCGGTGAAATCATCCGTCATATAATCAATGGAAAAGCCGGTTGGAGGGCCGAGAGGGTACTTGAATGGACTTTAAGACATTGTAACTCACCTCTTGGTCACCAACTCGGATAGTCACGTGCCCACCATCGCGATCGATGAGAGCTCTAGGCCGTAGATAAGAAAGGTCTTCCTAGAATCAAGGGAACGTTTTCGTCTTTCTCTATATCTAAAACATACCAATCAACCGGAAAGGTAAATCGATCAATCGAACCAAAACGTCTTTTAGGATTCCGAAGCTTTCTTAGAGGATCTATCCGCGAATTGTAAACTCATAGTAGTGGGTTCTAGAAGACTTTGTAGACCGAGTTTGTTTGCATACGGACATTGGCATAAGGCTTATAGAGGCACCTAGATCACACAAAGAATTTGGGAAGACTAGACCTCCCATCAAAATCTTGTAAGTACAAATTTGCCGGGTCACCTCTTTTAATTGGTAAGTTTTCATAATTAATCATGGAACAATCCTCACCAATCTGCCTTTCCATGCTGCTAATTTCTTTTTCGAAGACACAACATCCTTGATAAATTTTGTATACTTAGGCATCTCGACTAAGACATCCGACAATGGAAGATTCACACGAGTATTTTTCAAAAGGTTTAGCACCTTTTCGTACTTCTTATCCTCAATCAAAGGAATGTTGCTCTTTCTCGGTGGAAATGGAAGTTTCTTAAGGTCATCCTCGAGAAAACCTTTTCGAGGATGCACGACGGCTCTGTCTTCCAGATCCTTCCAACGAACAGTTTTTTCAGATTTCTTAGTAGTCGGGGAATCAGCCTCCTGACTTTCGCTTGCTTTTTCGGTCCTCAAAGGATCAGCCACTTGAGGATTACCAAAATCTTCACCTCTCAGGGGATCAGCCACCTGAGTTTTCTCTTGCAGTTGAGGGGAGTGTAGGTGCTCAGCTTCCCCTCCTGCCTTATCAATGGCAGGAGGGGTTAGTGGTTTCCCGGATGGGAAGGACCACTAACTTGAGTACCGCTCCTTAGATTCATTGCACGGCCTCCTCCTTACCGTATTGAATTGATGGCACGAGGTCGGTACATGGGCCTTTGTTCAAATCCGCCGAGCAACTTGACCACCCTTTGGATTCTTCTCGGTGGCGGGCGGTACCGCCCTGGGGGTCTAGAAGCCAACCGCTCGGCCCGGTTGCCCAATTTGTCTCTCAAGATTCTTCATCGATCTACTTTGCTCTTCCAACTTAGCCTCAAGATTTGTAGGTTGGGAGGGGCCTTGAGAGTTTTGGAGATTTGGAGCATAGGGCTGGGCCGGGCCGACTTTGAAACGAGAATTTGAATTGGAAGGCCAATTCGATTGAATTTTTGCGTAGGATTGGAAAAATTCGAGTTTTGATTCGATTAAACCCGGGGTTTCGTTGAAATTCGATTCGAATTAAAATTCGAATTGGGATTGAAATTCGAAGATGGATTAAACCCTTGGTTTTGAAAATTGCCCCGGCTCGGCCGATTGAACCTTTGATTGTTCGGCCATAGAATGCATTCACTTCCGCATTCGTCCGTTCATAGGGCGGAATTTAGAAGTGTGCCCCATCTCGTCACAATTTTGATATGTGACTTGATTGTACTGTCCATAGTCATGAACAGCGTTTACTTGATAAGGTGCAGGGGGATTAAATTGACATTGGCCATTCATATGGCCGGTATGACAGCAATTTTCGCAATACAGAACCTGAGGGTTCTGTGGAAAAGAGGAAGTTTGATTTATAGGATTGGAAACTTGAGGTGGTACCATCTGCTTTTGCAGCATGGCAATCAAACCTTGTAAATTGACTTCCTCAACCTTGGGAAGAGGAGGTGCTTGAATTGCTTGATAAGAGGGGGCATAGTTATATTTTGCAATGTCCTCAAACAATGCCCATCCCTCATCAGGCGTTTTCTTCAGAAATGCCCCGCCAGAAGAACTATTGACCATGCCTTTTGTAAGCTCGGTCAATCCACTGAAGAATGTATTGACTTGCCTTTCCAGTGGCAAGCCATGGTGGGGGCATTTTCTAAGAAGGGACTTGAATCTCTTCCAACACTCGAAGAAAGATTCATTCTCTCTCTGATAAAATGTGAAAATGTCATTTAAGCACTGGGCTATCTTTGAAGGTGGAAAATATTGACTCAAGAACTCCTTTTCGAGTTCGGCCCAGGTGGTGATAGATTCAGACGGGAGAGAGGTGTACCACTCTTTGGCCTCCCTTTCAACGAAAATGGAAAAAGTTTAAGTTTAATAGCATCCTCACTTACTCCTTGGATGCGTGTAGTACCGCATATATCTAAGAATGTGTGTAAGTGGGTATGCGGATTCTCTGATTGGTAGCCGTGAAAAATTGATGCGTGCTTTGCATCATCCGGATGAGTCCTGGCTTCGACTCAAAAGTTTGTGCGAATGGCTGGAATAACAATAGCCGGGTTGACCTTGACTTCGCCTGGCATGGCGTAGTCCGCCAATGTACGTCTATTATCGGCGGCCATTATCACAAAATCGGTGATTTCTCTTGCTAGTTGTTCTTCAAGATCTCGCTCGGCTCTGTCGCCGAACCGCGAACGGGAAATTCCGCCTTTGTTTGGCCGGACTATGGTTCGCTCGGGGTCGGGGGTGTATATTAACGGTCCCTTTTGACTCCGAGTTTGCATAAACTTGGACCAAAAACAAGTGGAACAAAACCTAAAAACTAAGAAGAGATAAAAGCCTAAACTAAAAATTAAAAACCTAAAGAGAGGAAAGGGAAAGAAGAAAAGGAAACAAAAGTGTTAAGGAAAACAATACCGGACGGACGTCCAAAAGATTGGACGGGCGTCCGGATGAAATTGAGATCGGACGGGCGTTTAGTAATTTAAACGCTCGTCGACGGACGACTACCGAACGGGCGTCCAAAACTTATGGACGCTCGTCTAAGTGAATAAAACGAACGAATGAATTGATAATTTCCCGGCGGACGGGCGTCCAATATCCCGGACGCCCGTTTGCTCACGGGAAAACTTAGAACGAGCGGGGAATTTGCAGAGAATGCAAGAAGGGAAGAAAGAACGTCAGAAAAACAGAAGGACAGAAGATCTAACTTCAAGAAAAATACTAAGGGAAAGTTTTAAACCCTAATTATCTACTTAACAACTACCTAAAACAACTATCAAAAAAAAAAAAAAAAAAAAAAAAAAAAAAAAAAAACAGGAATTTAAAACGGATTAAAACAGGAAATCGAAACAAAAACTAGACAACCGTCCGGTTCCCCGGCAACGGCGCCAAAAACTTGTCACGGATTTTATCAACACAAAATAAACAAGTAATAATCCGGTTAACCTCAAGTATAAGGATCGTAGTAATAGCGGTTAATGCCGGGTCGATCTTACGGGGAACTAAACGATTGTGGTTTCTAGTTTTTATCTAACTAACCTATGTCACGATTACTAAGCTAAATAACGGATAAAACTAAACGAATACGTAAATTAAACTTAACTAAAACGTAAAACGGACGAAGAGATGATCTAAAGCCAGGAAAGATATGGGCTGCGAACCAATTTAAACTAACTAATCTAAGGTGCAGATAAAAGTAAACTCACTAGACAAATTCAAGCTTTTAAGGATTTAAATCAAATTTATAACGAGCAAACGAGGATTGATCCACCTATCCAACAAGCATTGATTCCCTATCTTGATTATATTGCAGTTTTTATTCAGGTTGTGATTCACCTTACCTAAACATGAACCCTAATTCCTTAGAAAGTTCATCTATCAATCTACTATCTTCCGATGTAAGATTAACGCGTTAAATAACCAAAGGTGCAAACTTTGTGTTTATAATCTAGTAATCGACCTATTAACTTCCGTTATGATAGATTCGAATTACTATTCTTATTCATGGTGATCTAGGGTTTATTAAGACTTCCATCAACAATAAACAATCAACACATGCATATCTTCCGATATAAAAGCAAATTAAACATGAATAAGCATGAATAAGAAACAACCTTTATTAAAAACTCACGGTATAATCGAAGAAAACGAAATCAACAATTGTTGGACGGCTTCACAATACTCGTTTGATGAAGCTTTTAGCCTCTCGAACATCCTCGGCAACTCAAATTTGCGAAAAACGAAGTGCATAAAAAGTAACTAATGTTTAATCTAAACTAAGAGCATAAAAATAGGAATAAAAAGATGAAAAACGCAGCCTAAAGCCGCCCCTAGGTTTAGGGTTTTGAATGATGTGTGTATGATCCTCTTCGTCGTGGAGAAAACGACCGACTATATATAGATTTCAAAGTCGGTTCTCGCTAAGTCGGCCACCGGACGCCCGTACGAAACCTTGAACGCCCGTCCACTCTTCAATAAAACTTCGAATCGGGTCATGACCGGACGCTCGTCCGGACGGCGTCCACTCCGGCGTCCAAACTTCCCGAATCAAAGATGACATCCCGGACGCTCGTTCAATTACACCGGACGCCCGTCCACCGGACGGAGATTCGGACGCCGCCGGTTGATATGATCGATTTTGATTTATTTATCTTTATCTCTTCTATCTCTATCCCACTTCTTCATTATCTCTTTTATCATCAATTAGCTCGAACTTAATCAACCTTTGATCATCTTTTGAGCCTCAAACATGTACCTATAACACATAAAAACATCGCAAAATGTAATAATGCTCCAATAATCATAAAATCACAATTAAAACACATAAATCAACCTATTTTGCGATTAACTCTTCTAAAATATCATTTGCTCAATATATCCATTAAACCCTCGTTTCTTATGCAATTTAGTACAATTACGGGGAAAAATATCGTAGAATATAGCGTTATAAATCGTATAAATTCACCCTTAACAAATATTATTGTTCGGTCTGACGAATAATTTTATTTAATTTATTGTAGCTACTGAATATGGGTCCATGGTCCCCGACGTGGCTCCTAACATAGCATATGTTTTCTCGTCGTTTCACCTCAATTATAATTAAATAGTTGGATTGGACTATTTAATTGATATGTGGATTAATTGTTTAGTTGGACTAGATAATTAAATACATGGAAAAGAAATTTTTGGTGGACTCGGCCCAATGTGTCAAAAAATGCGCATGGACCTTTACTTAATTAAAAGGGGGGTGGGGGGGGGGCGCATATTTGTATTAATTAATTATCAAGGAATTAGTTTTCTTGGATAATTATTTAATGTGTGATTTATCTTTTATTTGTTAAATGATAATTCATGGAATATTAGATAATAATATGATTTATCCTAATTTGTTTGGGATAAATATTTTATTTATCTTTTATTTGGAATAAGGATTAATCTAATAATTATCTCGTAATTATTAAATCCTTGGAGGACAATGATTACTCTCCTATATAAAGAGAGTTCTCCCAAGCCTTATGACACAATACAAAATTTCGAAATATTGCATGGAAAATAGCTTGGAATTTTCGGCTATTTTCTTTGTGTTCGAGTTTTAGAAAAACTTCGGGTTTTTCTAAGGTAGCATATCGAGAGGTCCGGCGGCTTGAAACACCATCCACCTGGTGGTGCTTGGAGACACACGTTGGAAGACTGTGGCTTCTCATCTAGGTTGGATCTTGGATTGAAGATTGTTCTTAGAGTTTATTCACCATAAACTGGTAAGCAATCTAACCCCCTCGTAGGTTAGATCTATTTATTTTATGTATTTTGGTTGATTAGATCTAGATCTATACTATTCCGATGCGTAATCGGGTGGATCTTGATCCATCCGATGATATTACATCTTACAATAAGTAGTGCATATATATATATATATATATATATATATATATATATATATATATATATATATATATATATATATATATATATATATATATATATATATATATGTATATATATAATATAATAATAATATATACTATAATCATGACTGAGAATATAGCTCAGTGGATTAGTTTTATAAACATAAAATAAAAATAAAGACAAAAATAAAATAACAATAAAAGTAACAACTGGATTAAGGACCAGTTGGACGGAACAGTATTAAACGATCGTGAGAACCCCCAATCTTGTTGAAAGAGTCACCACAAATCTCACGCAACAGTAAGTAGTCCGTTGACGGAAACAGCCGTTCATATGTCGGAATAGTATCCACTATGAAGGATGTCCGGCAAACAGGAAAATAAAAGAAAAAAGTGGTGCTATAATCGTAGCCACATGTGTATTAGATGTAGTTCATAAGGTAAAGAAGCTACCTTTATAGAAGAATATTAGATCTTTACTGAAGAATAGTAGATCTGAAACTCTGACTACCGGTTACCGGAAAACACCGCTCACCGGAGTTGTTATACAAGTTCCAGGTGGAACCAAACTTCAAAACAAGTCCAAGTTGGACTTAACTTCAAATTTAAAGATCAAGTTCAAGTTGAATCTAACTTCTTTATAGTATATAAGAAAGATCAATCAAGAACATTACAAAGATTAGAGTATTTGAAAGAAGAACTTGGAAATTGGATAGTAGAAAAGAGTTGGAGGTTTTCTTTCTTTGTTTTTCTCTCTCTATTTTGCCTCCTCCTTCATGCTTACTAAACCTTGCTATTTATAGGCAATTTTGGGTGCAAATAGTAAGCCATGAATAGTGTAGAATAGTGATTTTTTCCAAGTGCTTGATATAATGGAGCATAATACCATATAGTGCTTTGACATGGCAAAATCCATTTTTTGGTGGGAAATATGGGTCCCATGTTGTAAATATATTTGTCCTTGGTAGTAAATTTTGTGTAGTAAATAGTAATTTTGATGTAGTAACTTTTCATCACCTTCAGAGTAATCACCGACGCGACAAAATTGCTGGTTTCCAGTAATTCCTTCGGAGTATAGAAAATAATACAACATTGATTTTGATCGACTGGTTTATTCTTGTTTTTAGGAAAAATTAATGATTTATCCTTTCTTGTTCATATCCCTCAGATTTATACCGGTTGACAAGCTGATGATACTTGGTCTCCGCTTTTACAGGTGAATATGAGATATATTTTTATAGGATTGTTGGGATCTTCTTCAAAGAATTTGTATATCAGATTTTCGAAGACAAGGCTGTTGCTTATCTTAGAGTTATGAAGATAGAGTCCTTCCCATAAATCAAAAGCCAGGGTTTTAGATCTCTAATTGTTTATTTGTTCTCTTCTTGTTTTTATACTATCCATATTATAATGGTATTCACCTAGCTGGTTGTTTTCAAGTGGATCCTCTTGTACTCTTTCGAGATATATTACTTGGCATGCTGGTTCAATCTTATCGCCAATCCATTCTGGGGATTTCGAATCAATGTCAGCAATGATCCATGATGTACCAGGTGTTGTATTATGGAATCTTTTGACAAGTGTAACAAATGCCTTCCCCAGGCTGCTTTGTTCAAGAAGGTTTCCATATGTTTTGAAGAGAATCCAGTCTACTAGGCCAAAATCTAATAGAGTTTGTATTGTGACTATATTCCCTTCAAATGGCAATCCCTCAGGATAAAATGTCTGGAATACATCAAATCAATAGCGCATTTGTTGATTTTGTAGTCCAATGTACACTTACTTGGTTTGTAGTGACAGTGCTTCGGACATTTTTGTTGTCTGCTATGATAATACTCATGCTGAATCATTATTCCAGGTACATAGATCCTGTTCTTCCATATTAAGTCGAGGAAGTTATGAATATCCTCTTCTCTTTTTTCGAACTTCTCCCTTGCCTTTTCAAAGGTAAGGTCTTGAATGGAGTTTGGTAAATTTTGAATCTGTTGGCGAGGAAAGAAAAAGGTCTTTATATGATCAAGTATCTCATGTTCTTCTTCTTTGTATCTCTTTTTTGTTCTTTCTTTTGCTACAAAATCTCCAAAGGTTTGTACTTCTTTATTAGTCATATCAACTTTTCCTTGAGAAGCCCCTGTTAGAGATAAAGTTTTTTGGTTTTGTATTAATTCTTCTTTGATTGGTTCTTCCAAGAAGTAGTCAGTCAGGAATTCAATGGCTTTATTTAAAGATGAGAATTTGTAAAATAGGGAGTTTAGAGCTGAAAAGGATTTTTCTGCAAGAGACAATGTTTTGTATATCCCTGGCCTATGACCCTTAACAACCACATAGTAATGTAATTCATTGGACTGGCTCCAGTTTTTAACCAACTCATCCTTTTCCTTGTTGGATATCATAAAAATGATATCTTTTGGATGTCGTGAGGGCATTTCTTCCTTGTATTCCATCTATGAAGGTGTTCATTTTGTTGTAATAAAATGAATGTAATACATTTCTCTTTTGAATCCATTCATATTCGATTGTGGTTTCATATTTTGTCTGTATCCAGTATTTGGAGTTTATATGCTTTTCACATAGAACCCGAGATTCAATAGTAGCCAAGTATTCTCATAATTTTGAATACTTATGTAATGGAATGTGTTGGTCCCTTGGAAAGGCTAACACAAGTTTAGAGGGGGGGGGGTGAATAAACTTGTCACCAAAAACTAATCCTGAGCTGGAAAAGCCCCGGAACCGAGTTTCTCTTGAAACTCAAACTGATCTTCAGTTCAGTTTTGTTCATGTCCCTTAACTTGTGCGGAGTTCAGTTAGCTCAACTGAATATAAGTTAATGCTGACTTATATTTAGTCTTGTTAACTGGCAGCGGATAAATATTAGCCTTTAAAAATTAGTTAACTTAGTTTCAGTATGAAAACCACATAAATATAACTATAATAAAGTAAATGAATGCGTAAAGTAAATAGCCAAGATTTATAGAGGTTCCAGGTGGTGTAATCCTGTCAATCCTCTCTTCCCCTGTGATGCGGAGGAAAATTCCACTAGAACTTCTTTGAGATGGCCGGTTACAAAAAGTTCTGAACTGATAGTCCTTGACTAATCCCTAGCTTCACTATCTAAACACTTGTAGAACAGGTAGGATTGATGCTCTTCAACCGTTTGAACCACTTTGGTCCTTGGAGGGTAGAATTGCCTCTTCACCACTCATCACAAACACGGTCTTCCCGATCGCACTCAACCGTCCTTCACACTTTCTTGGTGTTTCACAGTCTAAACCTTTGATAAAATCAAAGTTGAGACTTTGAATCAATAACTATGATTCAACTGTGATTTGAGCTTTTCTTCTGGATGATTAATTTAAGCACGGCTCTGTATTTCTTCAAATGTTAGATCTTGAATCTGCTTGAATATGCTTGAACACTTTGAAGAAATTTCTTGATCTTGCAATTAAGTACTTTACAGGTATTCTTTTGGGTTTGGCTTTCCCCCTCAATTTGATCTTTCTTGACTAGATAGATTCCTTTTAATTTTCTTGCTTTATTATCATATACCTGCACACACACTATTTTGATGTTGTAGAGGTAGTCTATTTATAGGGGTTCATTCAACGTTCATCCTGCTTGTAACGGCTATATTTTCTGACCGTTCTGCTGTGTCAGTACTTCATCCAATAAAATTGCTTTCCTTACAACGTTCGACTGTACGATCAGTTTGTTGGATGGTTGACATATAAAACTGAGTTTCCTAATCAGTTTTTCTTTTGTCAGTTTCCTAACTGACTTGGAGCATTAACTGAGATTTTACTCTTCTTCAAATATCAGTACTCCAGTTTTCATCATATTATAATTGACTTAATCAGAGTACACCATGATTCATTATCATCTAAGAATTCATTGTCCTTATGATTCTTAGGTCTTCATACAAGATCCATAAAGTCAGTTCATGTCACCACAATCTTGCCTGAAGTCCAACTTTACAGTCTCGACTTGTAATCTTCATAACTGAGTTTGAACCCTCAATTCTTCATTCTTCAATAACTGAGTCTGTGTCCCTCAGTTCTTCATTCTTCAATAACTGAGTCTGTGTCCCTCAGTTCTTCAGTTTTCTAGATAAGCCAACTTAGTCTGTTTCCCTCAGCGAACTTATCTTCTTCAATCTTCTGTTGATGTGCTCTATTGTCAGTTTCTTGTAGAATCTCAGCTAGATTAAATCTCAGTTTCTTCATTTCTCAGTTCCAGCCTAGAACTATTACAGTGCTTGTCTGATTTAACTTATACAAATATCAGACTCTAATAAATCCTATAAATTGATATCTAGACTTCTTTTTGCTTTGCACTATAACAGCTAGTTATGACACTTCATCAATGGGGTTAAGAACAATTAACAAATAAGTGATGAATCATCATCAAAACATAAATTTTATTTCCAACAATTTCCCCCCTTTTTGATGATGTCATTACCCTCCTTAAAAGCAATGCAAAAAGATAAAAGACAAAATACGGTAAGTAACACTATGAACTGAGAAACTGAAACTTTATTTGATAACTGAGTTACAATGTTTGAAATACAACATAAGTAAAAACAACTAAATTCAGTTTCCTTTTACTTGACTGTTAAACTGGTTGATTATCATAGTTTTCCGCAACAATTCTCATTTCATCATTCGTGGCTGAATGTTCAATTCCATGAATGCTTGCCCAAATGTTCCATGATTGAGATAAATTGTTTTTCTTGAAAAATTTGCTTTTGAATAGAGCTGCAAATGTAAAGACTGATGAACTTAGTCTTTCATTGGTGGCTGTTCTCGGTAGAGTTTGAACAAATTCGGTTCAAATTTTCAACTTTCTCTCGAAGCTCTATCTAAGGTGCCATCTCGCTTCCCATTTCTTCGCCTTTATTCCAATAGTACACGAGTATCTTCTCGCATGTGTAGAAATGTTTCAAGAGATTCTTCTTTTGATACTCCTTTTCTCTCTAGTAAGTTCTTGAATAGATTGTAGAGACGAGAATCCAGACCAACTCTTTTGTCAGTTGGTTCTGAGTATTTAACAATCAGTTTCATCTCATCATCAGTAAAAATCTCCTCTTGCTTTCTTCAGTTCACTCAACTTATCATCAACATTTGTGAGGGCTTGGGGCATTTCAGCTGCATGGACTTTTAAGGTATCCAAACTTTCCCCCTTATTGACATCATCTTTATTAATCAGGCTTTTGATGTAAGCATTCAATGTTTGTTGAGTTGATGCCAATATGGTTTGAGCCACGACTGAGCCCTTTATGCCCTGTTCCATTAAAAACATTCTATCGACTAGATTACTAAGAATGCCTTCCCATCTGTCTTGAGTTTCATTTTTCTTTATGACATGTTCAATGGTTGTTTTCCGAATCTCAAGCAGAGTGGTTTGACAGTTGTCATTCACAGTGTCCATTTTCTTTTCAAGCTTGGTTCGTTCATCTTGACTGGCTTTTAAGGATTTTAAAACTTTTCCGAATAAGCTTTTGTCATCCTTTTGAATTCTGAGTATCTCATTGTGATAATACCTAATGAGATCAACTTGAGTAGGAACATCTTGTAAATTTCCTCCTTTTTGTTTCTTTACTTTGATTGTCTCAGGCTCAGTTGGTTCAGCTTGATTTAGAGGTGAGAGAACAACTTGCTTCAGTTTTTCTCTAAATTCAGCTGATTGTCTTTTCTCTTCAGATGTTTTCTTCCAATCTTGATGAATCAATATCTTTTGTGAGTGACAGATGTACTTCAAGTTCATCATCTGATTCTTCTCCATGTATGTCTGCCAAAGTTCTTGCTATATCAAGTGTGGATTTATCAGTGGGAGATTGGTAGCCTCCTTCTGCTTCTTTGTCCAGCAGTGTTTCAGATAAGCTTTCAGAACTTGAACTTCCACTGCTTTCACCAGAACTACTAGAGTCTTCATCAGTATTTAGTTCAGTTGCAGTTTCCTTTTCTTGTATAGAGGCAAGAATCCCTTTTTGTAGGTCAGGATCTTCCTCAAAATCATCATCAACATTCTTCTTAGAACTTCCACTATCTATGGCTTTCCTCCAATAGCTATTTCTGATCAGCGCATATCCTTGATCTAGGAATTCGTCGGTATTGATTCTCTCCATTAAACTTGTAATGTTGTAAAGATCGAATACCCATTTCTCAATAATCTCCATTTCTGCACGCTGACTTCTTTGATTATCTATAGAACTGAACTTCCAAGTTCTGTATCTTTGCAATCGCTCATAATCAGCTTTCATAAGTTCTATATGATCAGATGGGGATTTGAATGGTGTGAGGGTGTCCTCTGATTCTCTTGTGATCTCATGATCTTCTTCTTGAGTAGGAACTTCAATTTGCATGGGATCATCAGTTTTCATAAGATTGGTTCTGCTGGTTTCTCCCTCAGCAGTGTTTGTGACAACTTATGTTTCTTTTTCAATATCAAGAACTGAGATTATTGGCTCAGTTTGCAAAACTTTTTCACTTGCATCTTCTTCAACGGCTTGTCTTTCACTTTGCTCAGGTTCCAATTCAACAACTGGAACTTCTTTCGTTGTGTGTTCGGTGGGTTCAACTTCATGAACTTGTTCATCCAAATTTGAATAATCTTGGTTGATTCTGTTTCTCGCTTGACCTTCTTTTCTTCGGTTGAGGAGCCGAAAATTCTTTAGCGCTTCCTCTTGTTCCAAACTCGGGTACAAATTCTTGAGGAGTAGACTTGGACTTTGAAAGCAACATAAGCATGTTCAATGTTGTTTCATCAATCATTCTTTCATCACAATCGGATTCTTCATCATCAGGCTCAGTTCTCAGGGTCTGTTCCCCCTGAGTTACAGCTTCTTTCTGCAAGTCAGTTTCAACAGTCCGTTCTCTGTTGACAACTTCAGTTTCTTTTATTATTTCCATTTCCTGTGAATGCATAGCTGCTTCGTGTGTTGGTAAAACCTCAGTTACCGAAACTGGAAAAGATTTGGTGAGATTAACTTCGGTTGCACTTCAGTGCCGATCCGTCGGCAACTTCGCTTCTAGCTTCTTGAGTTGATGACATTTCTATTGGTTCCTCGCAACTAGATCGCTAAGCCTTTTTCTCGTTTCTTCCAACTGTTTTCTTCTTTTCTTTAAGTCTTCAATTTGTGCCAACACTTCATCTCCAGTTGCAGGTTCTTTCGATTTCCTGCTTTTCTTCTTCTTGGGTTCAGTCTCAGATTTCTCAGCTTTCCTTTTTCTTGCCTTATCTTCCTTAATGGCAATCTTTCCGTCAGCAATTGGTGTTTCTTTTCTCTTAGCAACTCCAAAGTGATTGAGTATCCTCTGGACTACTAACGCAAGAGTCTTCTTGTGATAAAATCGTCCTTTCTTCACATCGGTCTTCTTTTTGGGTACATCAATTGACTGTGCTATCAATTGATCAAATAGATACCTTGCCCAATTGAAATCTTTTTCAAACCAAATCACATATAGCAAATCTAGTTTTGCTCCAGATAGATTGCTGAAGTTTCCAGCATTCCCAATTATGCAATTTGCCAGCATCTTCGAGAGAAAATTAAATCTGGCTTGAGCAGGCTTGTGCTCCCTGTCTGTAAGACATCAGATTCTCCATTGATTGCTATATCTTTCCATAACTTCTCCTTCTGTTCCTTAGTCAACTTAATGGCTGTTGTTCCTCCGGATTTGTCAAATCCAAAGATTTCTGCAATTAGATCTTCAGTGACTTTGATTTCCTTATCACTGACAGTGGTGATATAGGTTTGTGTGTCTTCTCCTTCTACAGTTGTTCTACCAAATTGATAGAAGTCTCCGATGCTTTCTAAACAAACACTTTTTAGATCGATGTTGAAGGCAGCTTCCAATCCTTTAATTTTCCGGATTTTTGTTGCAATAGAATTGACTAGAGTTTGGTCAACATACTTTGCAATTTATTGATCAAGAGAAACGATCATTCCAGGTTCAACAACAGTGAAGGTCATTTTTCTGGATTTGATTGAAAATTTGAAAATTTGAAAATTTGAAATTCAGAGAGTAGATTCAGAATTCAATCGTAAAGAATTTATAAAAGAAAATTCTGGGTATTTATAATTTGGAGTGAGGGTAGTTAAGAATTGAGTGTGACTTAAAACGTCTTGTCATAAATGTTTTGAGATTGCGAAAAGGTGGGTGAGTGGGAATTATGAACGGTTTAGATTGAGAAGGACCACGTCTTATCTTGATAACCGTAGCTAGATAAAAGTGAATAAAGAAGGTACGGTGTATCAACAGCTGTATACGCTCAGTTTTGTCCTTATGCTGAATTCAAAAACTCAGTTGTGAATACAACTCAGTTTTGTGAATTGCATTTCTCAGTTCTCAGCTAGTGGTGTTTCTCCTGCAAAACAAAGTGAGAAATTTTTGGTACCCATATCTTTTTGGGTCCTAACTGATTAGCTCTTGATGGTACAACTTTATTTTTAACTTTATACCTCTCTTGACATTTTGACTGAGTGAAGTAAGTTTTCACAAACTTTTCTTGTTTTGTCATAACAGTTTTAAATTTGTTCAGTTTGTGAAACTGATGTGATGGTCTATTCCCGTCTTCATTAGTGGGAAATAATTTTCCTTTCCATCTGAGTCTATTATTCCATGAATGATCTTCATTCTTAGATGGATATGACTTGAAGATTTTTCTTACTGATTTCGGATCAGTTTTACTGTTTTCAGCCTTCTGAATCTTTCTGTAAAATTTGTTGGCTTGGTGAATTTTACCAGCTGATTTTTCAGTTTTATCAGTTTGTGCATTTGGCTGTGCTTTGAGTGTCTATCAGTTCTAATAAATTTATCAAGTTTTCGAGTTTTTGACTGTTGAGCAATCACAAATTTTATTGCAACTGATCCTGGTCTAAACTTAGAATTATACTGATTATCAAACCCTAAACCAGATCTATCTCCAAATGGTTTTCCTGGTTTGAATAGAACTTTGGAAATTGGATCAACTGATGATTCACTGATGTTTATAACTTTTGTTGGTTCATCAGTTGGTCAAATTACCTTGGTTCCATTATTAGTCTTGATTAGATTGATTTGAGCATTCAATCTCGAAATTTCAGTTTTCAATAACTTTTTCTCTTTTTGACATTCTCATAATTCTTTTGAATAATCTCTCATTGCTTTATGAGTATGTCCAAGGTTTCATTGAAATCTTCATTTCTTTGATTGTTCAGGATAGTGTGAGATTTGGATGTAGATGCACTTACCTCATGATGTTTGATAGATAAACCTTCTGTTGAGGAATCATCACTAATTAGTACTTGTTTTCCTTTATCAATAGCATTCGCCTGTGTAGCTCCTAGCAGTATGATTTCTTCATCACTTTCTCCTCCATGGCTTGTAGGTAGAGTCTCATCAATACCTGTGGCTTTTGCACTGGATGGATCTCTGGTTAGCTTTTCTTCTATAGAATCAACTACTCGTAGTAACTCTCTTTCTGCTTCTTCTGAAAGACTACTTAAGGATGGAAATCTTGAGAATTCATCATCTACATTCGCATTGAACTCAATGTCTTCATCATAACTGAATTGAGGTTCTGGATTTGTGTGAGAGCTTGTAGTACTGAATCTTTCGAATTCTTGATCCTGAAAATCATAGACAACATTCTGCAAATAGTCAGTCAGGGGGTTATTTAGCCAATTTCTAATTCTAGATGTATCCATTAAAAATACTTTTAAGACAGATACAGTAAGGGGTTTTCAATAACTGGTTGCTCCTGAACAAATAACTGATGGACAGTTACTTCAAACAAGCAAATAGATATTGGATCACCTTCAAAAGAAGATTTGCTCCGATACCAATTGTTGGTATCGGAAATAACTGAACATTGAAGCGGTAAACAAATTGGATCACCTTCAAAAGAAGGAACCGCTCCGATACCAATTGTTGGACCCTTGGAAAGGCTAACACAAGTTTAGAGGGGGGGGGGGGGGTGAATAAACTTGTCACCAAAAACTAATCCTAAGCTGGAAAAGCCCCAGGAACTGAGTTTCTCTGAAACTCAAACTGATCTTCAGTTCAGTTTTGTTCCTGTCCCTTAACTTGTGCGGAGTTCAGTTAGCTCAACTGAATATAAGTTAATGCTGACTTATATTTAGTCTTGTTAACTGGCAGCGGATAAATATTATGGAAAATTAGGGATAAGGACACAATCTGGAATATTTTTAAGTAACAGGACAACTACATATTTTTTATAGGGAGAAGGACAACCGCATAATTTTTATAGCGAGAAGGACAAACGGTGAATCCCGAAAATCGTGAATCTTCCTAGTGATAAATAATTTCGAGCCTTTCTCGAAATGAATTTTGAAAATTAGTGAATTTCTAATTTCGTTTTAACTTTTCGAACACAAGTTTTCGACATGAAAAATAGTTTTGTCCTTTATGCAAAAGTTTCAAAAAGCTATAATTGATGAAATATTTCTATTCCCCCTAATATTAGCCTTTAAAAACTAGTAAATTTCGAAAAACCACATAAATATAACTATAATAAAGTAAATGAATGCGTAAAGTAAATAGACAAGATTTATAGAGGTTCCAGGTGGTGTAATCCTGTCAATCCTCTCTTCCCCTGTGATGCGGAGGAAAATTCCATTAGAACTTTTTTGAGATGGCCCGGTTACAAAAAGTTCTGAACTGATAGTCCTTGACTAATCCCTAGATTCACTATCTAAACACTTGTAGAACAGGTAGGATTGCTGCTCTTCAACTGTTTGAACCACTGGTCCTTGGAGGGTAGAATTGCCTCTTCACCACTCATCACAAACACGCTTTTCTCTCCCGATTGCACTCAACCGTCCTTCACACCTTCTTGGTGTTTCACAGTCTAAACCTTTGATAAAATCAAAGTTGAGACTTTGAATCAATAAATATGATTCAACCGTGATTTGAGCTTTTCTTCTCGGATGATTAATTTAAGCACGGCTCTGTATTTCTTCAAATGTTAGATCTTGAATCTGCTTGAATATGCTTGAACACTTTGAAGAAATTTCTTGATCTTGCAATTAAGTACTTAGCAGGTATTCTTTTGGGTTTGGCTTTCCCCCTCAATTTGATCTTTCTTGACTAGATAGATTCCTTTTAATTTTCTTGCTTTATTATCATATACCTGCACACACACTATTTTGATGTTGTAGAGGTAGTTTATTTATAGGGGTTCATTCAACGTTCATCCTGCTTGTAACGGCTATTTTTCTGACCGTTCTGCTGTGTCAGTACTTCATCCAATGAAATTGCTTTCCTTACAACGTTCGACTGTACGATCAGTTTGTTGGATGGTTGACTTATAAAACTGAGTTTCCTAATCAGTTTTTCTTTTGTCAGTTTCCTAACTGACTTGGAGCATTAACTGAGATTTTACTCTTCTTCAAATATCAGTACTCCAGTTTTCATCTGATTATAATTGACTTAATCAGAGTACACCATGATTCATTATCATCTATGAATTCATTGTCCTTATGATTCTTAGGTCTTCATACAAGATCCATAAAGTCAGTTCAGGTCACCACAATCTTGCCTGAAGTCCAACTTTACAGTCTCGACTTGTAATCTTCATAACTGAGTTTGAACCCTCAATTCTTCATTCTTCAATAACTGAGTCTGTGTCCCTCAGTTCTTCATTCTTCAATAACTGAGTCTGTGTCCCTCAGTTCTTCAGTTTTCTAGATAAGCCAACTGAGTCTGTTTTCCTCAGCGAACTTATCTTCTTCAATATTTTGTTGGTGTGCTCTATTGTCAGTTTCTTGTAGAATCTCAGCTAGATTAAATCTCAGTTTCTTCATTTCTCAGTTCCAGCCTAGAACTATTACCGTGCTTGTCTGATTTAACTTATACAAATATCAGACTCTAATAAATCCTATACATTAATATCTAGACTTCTTTTTGCTTTGCACTATAACAGCTAGTTATGACACTTCATCAATGGGGTTAAGAACAATTAACAAATAAATGATGAATCATCATCAAAACATAAATTTTATTTCCAGCAAAATGGATCTTTTGAAACACTCTCCTTTCTTGATGGTGCGTATCGTTCATGGAAGAAAATATATTGTGCAATTTTATCATGTTTTTTATGTTTTTCTTTTGGCGAACAATTTTTCCCTTAGGGATGTTCGTATCTTGTTTCATGAATAAACTGGTTAGATAAATACACCAAAGAAAAGGAATATAAATTGAACCATGAATTTTTAAGGAATCTGGTGACCAAGCTGTGTGTAATTGAAAATATATTTCATATAAGACTATTATTTTCTGTATTGAATATTTATGATAGAGGGAATTATTTAAATATTCTAATTTATTTTTTGTTAGTTTTGAAGGAAAAGCCTTACCAATACAGATGGTTGTGGAAGGATTACCAGGACATTTATTAGCAAACATGTGATATTGAGGAAGGATGTTTTTAGGATCAAAGTGGATCGCCCATATAGATAGTTTAAGATGAGTATGCTTCTCCTTATCAATTATTCGTTTTAGCCAACATTGTGGTTGTCTATCGAATTTAGGAGATATAAAGGCAGGATGTAGCTTTAAAACATAGTTTTTCAACCAATCCAATATTAAACATAATATTTGATTTAGATGAAACAGTCGGGCTCTTTTTATAAGGCCTAAATTTATTATACAAATATTGAAGTGCAACCTTAGTTGAAGAAACTTGAATCTTAAAGTTTGATTCACTTCTTATGACACTTGTGAAGAAGGGTATTGTTTATAATTATCCCCTTTTTGACTTCTTTAATGGTTAACAATAACCATCTCCTATAAATCTTGGTATTTAGCTTTTTCCAAAATCTTGATTTTATAACGAATTTGGAATAGATCCTCAGAAGTAAAGCACATCTGTTTTGGAAAATTAAAGGATTATTAACTTTGATTAGTATATGGTTTTGTTGTACCATTCCCTGAATATTAATTACTTTTTCGACAAGTAACCCACTAATGTTGATATTGAAATGTAATTTTAGTTGAAAAATTTTGGTGGATCTTAAGGCTTGATTCACTTCTTCATTTTCCACAATGTTATGTTTATGAATAAAATGGTTCTTTGGAATTCTAGCATGTTGTTTAATGGCTATCCATAACAGAACCTTTGAATTGATGCTAATGATATTACAGGTTATAATAAGAATCTTTAGCATTGATATTTGGAGTGAATCAATGATACAAGTATTTCTTAAAGAAACATTATTGTTTAACTCTGAGGCTTGGATCTTAGATTTCTTATTTAATCCATGGTTTTTCAAAGAAAACTTTTCATAAGCTTCTATTAAAGCACTGAAATGATATCTCATATAGGTATTTATAATGTCAGTGTGAAGGTTATTAATAGCCTTAAAATGCCATTTTATGGAAAAGACACTAACTTGTATGAATATAATCAAAGGATGGTAGATGAGGGACCTCCCTCTTTGATCATAAACAAATAAGAAATTGGTAATGAGTGTCAAAGTGTTTATTACCTTAAAACATAGTCTTGAATATCTTTAAGAAAATATATGTTTGTATCATTATCCGATTTTCCTAAACATCTTGTTGAATTGTTTAATCTAGGAAAAGCATATAGACTATTTTTGGGATTTTGAACATAGTACGAATGGTGAATTTTGTCTTCACATATGTTTTTTTGATAATGAGGTTTTGTATTTTGAACACTCCTTTCTTCATCTTTGATTGTACCAAAAAAACAAGTAATTTATGAAGATTTTGGATTTATCATGACTAGAACCTATTTGGCAGATGTATATTAACGTCTGCAAGCCATTTATGACGCATATTGTAAAGAACCTTGATTGGTCTAGTATGAATTTGGTATAAGACAAATCCTTTGAAAATATACTTGTCAGCAAAATAGATTGTTAAACAATATTCAAAAGGATTATAACTAGTGCACATGGTTAGACCAACTAATCTTGGGATAACGTCCTTTTCGTTAGATGGACGAATGTTTCTTAGATTAGCAAAAATAGAGGTTTTATATATCTTATTAAAACATATTTTAATTATTTCCTATTTGAAAGAAACGTGATTAAATAAAAATAAGTATTATGAGCATCTTTTTCTTTGATAGTGTAATATATTTGTGCTTTAAAGAAGTAGTCATTTAAAACCTTGTCCCTTTCAAAATCTCTTTTTAAAAGAAATAATAATTTCTTCAGAAATTTTACTTTCCAAAATGGTCTAGTATTGAATGATGTTGCCAAATGAAAAGTGGTTTGGAAAACATAAAGATTTAAGATTGATATAAATGAATCATTAATAAAGTTTAAAGATCCTTTCAAGGTTTCCTTGTCAGGATTACTTTATTGTAAATGATCCAATTTGTTTCCGATAACCATGTCTAGATCTGTGGACATAATATGCTTTTGGTTGATATCAAAGCTTTTGTTCACATCAAATCCTAGACTATTATCATACACGTTTTGAGATATGGATGTTGTACTGATGAGATTTCGAGGAGGAACTCGTTGGCTGATAGAAATCAATTGACCCTTACTAGACTCTTGGGTTTCATTAGAGTCTTGTTTTAGAACAAATGTTTTGGTCGTTGTCATGACTATTATCTTTCTTAGTTTCCTCATTAGACAATTTTGTTAACAACGATTGTGTTGGAAATTGAATTTTCTTCTCATCATATGTATCATTACTTATGGATTTACACGGATTCTTTGTAGGAGTAGATTCAACTAGTATTGCTCTAGTAGTTATCTGTTCATACGAGGAATGATTGCCTTGTGAGGTTTCTATAGAGTTCACAGTATTCTCTGAAACATTTCTGATTGGCTCAGTCTTTTCTATTCCTGTTTTAATTATTTCACTTTGGAAAGTTGGAGGAATAGAGATGACATTTTGACTTAAAGATTTTGTATTTATCCTATCCCTTTTCTCAATGACATAGGATTCTTTCTTTATTGATTCTGTGTAATAGGTTTTGTCGTTACTCATCGCTTTATGTAAAGCTGAATGATGATACGGTTTTTTCTTAGAATCAATAATTATATTCCATGAAGGAATAGAAGAGTCAAGAGAGTTTTCAAAAGGATAATTTATGGAATTTTCATATGCATAGATTTCAAACCATTGAAAGAATAGAACATTGACTCTATATTCGAAGACGAACTCATAGAACTTGTCATGAGCATACTGTCTATTTTTAAGGAAGTTTTTGAAAAACCAAATTCTTTTCTTAAGGTTATAATTAGCACAAAAGTCATAGTGAAAGAATTGTTTATCAGGTTTAAACTCTTTATTATTCTTATGAGTATTCAAATTTAACAGTTTACCAATCGTAAATTGATAATCTTTTATATCCATATTTTCTCTGTTCGTTATCTTCCTAGTTAGGTCTATGAATAACGATCTTGAAACAGAATCAGACGAAGTAGAGCCTGAGCAGTGCGAATCCATCTCTGCCTCTCAACCTATTATATGGGGCTTGTATTCTTACTACGGTCCCTGGACAAAATAAGGATAAACTGCGTACACATGAGGACTTACTATACCTTCTGTACCGTTCGGGGCAAATATGCTCGCAAGAACACAATCTTTTCTACAACAAGGACGACACGCAGACTTTACCAGACCTCTACACCACACACAACACTACCCCCTCATCCTCCGTATTCTAGTGATTCCTCCCAACAATGCCAAATTTGCTCTCGTTATGGCCATACCGCACAAAATTGTTAATACATGAATGATCAATCCCTTCAATATCAGCCTCGTACGCTTGGTCCGCATGCTCCACCACCACCCCGTCCGCCTTAAGCCTATTACACGCAACCATATTATCCAGCCTCTTCTAATTGGGTAGCTGATACTAGTGCCACACACCACCGTAGAAACGATTTCCGCAACCTCAATCTAAATTACGAGCTTTATGATGGTCTAGATGAGGTTTACGTCGGCGATTGTACAAGTTTACCTATATCTTATTTTTGTTCTACTTCTGTTTTTTATCCTTCCCAAACTTATATTTTTCCAATGTTTTAGTTTCTCCCTTAATTCATAAAAATTTGTTATATGTCTTTCAATTTTCCTGATAATTTTGTCTACTTTGAATATCATAATACCTACTTACTTGTGAAGGGTTACTCAGGCCGCATCCATCATAAAGGATATGTCAAAGATGGACGTTACCCATTCTCCACCACTTTCAACCGTTCACCAACTCAAGCCATTTCTATTTCCACAAGCCCGTTTTCCACTTGGCACCAGCGTCTTGGACATTGTTCTTATCCTGTTTTGGGTTATGTCTTAGTACATTTATCTATTTCTCTTCCTAATAAAGCACCGACGGGTGTGTGCCCCATGTCAATTAGCTAAAAGTCACCGTCATCCTCTTTATGTGACTAATTTTACTTCTGAATCTCATTTGGATTTGCTTTATTCAGACGTTTAGGGTCCTTGTATTGAAACTTCTATTTATGATTCTCGTTACTATGTTAGTTTTTTGGATGATTTTACCAAGTATTTGTGGCTGTTTCTCTTAAAACGTAAATATGATGTTGAGCAAATTTTCGTTATTTTCTTCCTATGGTTGAACGTCAATTTAATGCTATATTAAAATCCCTGCAAACCAATTGAGGTGGCGAATATCATCATCTCACCCACTTTCCTATGTCTCTTGGCATTACTTACCGTTTCCCCTATCCACACACACACGAACAAGCTAGTGCTATTGAACAACGCCATCGCCAGATTTTCGAAGTCGGTCTCTCCCTTCTCGCCCAATCTAATCTTCCTTTTCCTTATTGGGAGGATGAATTCCTCACCGCCACTTTTATAATTAATCGCTTACCCACTCGTGTCCTTAACTATAAATCTCTTCATGAAATGGTTTTGGTCGTTCTACGGATTATTCGTTCCTTCGTGTGTTTGGATGTGCGTGTTGGCCCTACATCCGACCTTATAATGCTCATAAAACCGACTTCCGCTCTAAGTTTTGTATTTTTCTTGGCTATGGTACCCAACATAACGGTTACAAATGCTTGGATCTCTCATCTGGCCGCGTCTATATCGCCCGTCATGTCGTCTTTGATGAAAACCTTTTTCCCTATACCCCGTCCACTACTCTGGTCCTTCCCTCCAACCTTACTGTACCATACCGACTTAGCTAGATCTCCCACAACTAATCCACCGGCTTTTAACTCCTCGGAGCCATCTGATGAGAGAAAAATACACCCACTAAAATATTGGTCCCCGGCAACGGCGCCAATTTTTGATGAGCGAAAATTTACCCCTCAAAAATACATTTATAAAGACTCGCAACTGTGGGTAAACTAACTCTCTAACCGCGCAGTACCGGGTCGATTGTTAGGATAGCTACGGGAGTACGAGGTCGTCCCAAGAGAAATGTGGTTGTGAGTACCAAAGCGAACGTGGTTCTTAGTCTAGGCGATCAAAGTTTTAGGTGGAGTTTTTATACTAATGCGAAAAATAAATTTTAACTAACGAGATTAACTAGGTGATTAAAAAGCATAGCCGAGCCATGATCCAACATGTTATCTCTCCACAGAAAAACTTGATAAGGAGTGTGTTTTATCGATTCGGTTCATATGACATTCACGGGTGTCAACTTTTTATTCTTGCGTTAAAATCGAACGGCTCTCACTTAACCCCCACACTAGGTTTATTAACCCTCCCTTTAGAGAGCTAACTCGCCTAACATGGTTGACCAGAATAAAAAGCCGCTGAAAAACCTCACAGAAAACATAGTTTTAACGTGTCACTTAGGTTGCCAATCTAACGATTAAGACTATGGTTTAGTGATTCTAATACATGTTTTATTCACCTCGTAAAAATAAGAATCTCACTTAGGCATAGTCCAGATCTATCACTTAGATTGTCAATCTAACAATCAGGACTATGATTAGTGATATCCATATCTCACATCTCACCGCAAAATACATTTATAAGCTCGATGTAACCGTGAACAAAGTTGTCAATTTTATTCAAAGCTATTAAAATGATCAAAACAAGTTTAAAACATGAGTTTATCATACGAACGTTTAATTTAAGCACGACACAACTCCCATCTCGTCTCCCGAGGGTTAATTTTACCCGTTTTCACATAATTCGGCTATGTTGAGTTTAACTACTCATATTAACGAAAATAACAACGAAAATAACAAAACGAAAGAAAACAAAACGAAAAAGATAACTACAGCTATATAGATATACGTATAGATATATATATATAGATATATATATATATAGATATAGATATATATATAATATACGTATATATATATATATATTTATACTAATTGCATAAAATAAAAGAAAGCAATAAAAACGGAAACGAAATTATATTAAAATGATAACTAGTCGGGTTATTACACCGACATTATAACGACATATATTACTACATATAGGCCCCCCCAAGACAATAAAAAAAAAATAGACGGAAGAAAGATGAGAAGAAGAGGAGAAGAGGGGCAGCAGGCTCTCTGTTTAGAATGCTGTATATATAAGCAAATGTTGAGGAGCCGGATCGATCCGAATTGGTGCCGGATCGATCCGGTAGTGATCATTGCTTATGAGGATCTAGATCCTTCCATCGAGTATTTATTTGTAATAAAACTTCTAAAATTCATATCTTGAGTTGTAGGCCTCCAATAATTATGATTCAAACGTCAAAATTAAGCTCTCGGAAAATTCTTCAACTTTCATGAAGGACACTTCTTCAGAAAACGCCTTTTTGATGGGCCATTCCCATTACGCGTCGTTTTACGACATTTTCCTTAATACAAATCAATTAGCCACTTGACCACCATTTGAGTTGTAGAAATCCGATTGACTTGATTCAAAATCCATTGGAAAGCTTTCTTGAAGATATACAACTTTTATTAAGGAAACTTCTTCAGAAAATGTCGTTTTGATTGAGCCATTTCCATTACGTGTCGTTTTACGACATTTTACTGATACGAATCGATTAGCCACTTGACCATAACTTGAGTTGTAGAACTCCAATTTACGTGATTCAAAGTGCGTTGGAAAGCTCTATGTGAAGATCTACAACTTTCATTAAGAAGTCATCCCCTGAAAATGCCTCTAAGCTGGGTCAAATCTCCGTCGAAAATATGTAACGATTCAAGTACTTAGGAAAAACGACCCTTTTGAACTCGTAAGCTTGTGGCACCTTTTTCTAACCCTCTAAACACCTCTTTAAGGGCTCAAAACATGTCGTTACGTAGGATCTTGGTCTACTTATGATTCTGCAATAAATCACCAAAATACCAAACGTAAATCCGACACGACATTCCGGTTACTAAACCGGTACAAAAACTACAAAAACATGATAAAAATACGATATTTTATAAAATAACTACTACTTATATATTTTTATGAAACTAAGGAATTAAAGACTCGAAACGATATAAAAATACTCAAAATGATATCAGAAATGGGGTAAATTGTTATCAAAATAACAGTGAATTTTTCCGTTATCACAACCCCCCACTTAGCTTTTGGTCGTCCTCGAGCAAAACAAGCGATAAAATAAAATGAATGAGGAAAAATTCATGAAGATATAAGATATAAAGGACAGTCAGGTGATACAACCAATTGAATCATAATCACACGTTAACCGCAATATAAATGTATAACAGAGTGTGTGTGTGACAAGCCTTTTCAATTTCCACTATCCTCTCTTGAATAAATCAAGCAAACGCACTAGTATCCATTCAGACAATCCTAACAACTTTCCTAGGTATAGGCAGTAACAGTTCCACACAAAGTCCTCCCGTGTACTTATTAGGATACTCCCTAAAGCATATCATTTAGTTTATACTGGAGATAGTCAGAAGATAACTAAGTTTTCAACCAACTTTTTCTTTTCTTTTCTATTTTTTTTCTTTTTTCTTTTCATAGAATACTAACATATCCGAACTCATTGCCAAAATCGACTATCTTGCAAGCGTCATGAGGTGAGATCGAATACATTAATACCTATCTAACTTTTTTTTTTTCACATGTATAGTATATGCCCTCATTCCTAGCAATAGGATGTTTCGTGATAACACCCTAGCTAGACTACAATCATCAGGCAATCGGGAGCTTTTAAACCTCATAGTGATATAAGACGTTTCGTGATAACGCCCTACCGCACTCAAATCATTGGTAGCTACAACCGACATATATATAGTTCATCTTATTTTGGTATTCTTCCTATCACATTCAAACCTTCAGATATTCACAGTACATGTTCAGAAGTTAGGTACTAAGTTACTACTATGTCTAGGATAAACCACTAGGATACTGAATGGGTACAGTTTAAAATTTTCGCTTCAATATCAAAGGCTTACGTGAAGGAATTCATGTTACACAAATAAATTTCCGGTTAAAATACACTTGCGGTTCACATTGGTTATACATATCCAAATTGATCATTACATCTTTAAATCCATGAAATTTATGCCTTGTACAATTTATTTTAATCAACTAAATAATGCTCGAAAAAGAATCAAAAACTAAGGGTTTAAACACTTAATGCCATTTCTAAACCAACCTCGACTCTACCCCCCACTTACGATTTTGCATTATCCTTAAAGCATAGTGAATGAGATAGAGAGGAAGACTTAACTTATAAACCTGCGCGAAAAAGTGCTACCGAATCCCGTAACAAACCATGAGAAAGCACGACCCGAATCCCTATATAAAAACAACCAAAACAAAGCAAACACGGGACATGGTCCTCGTGCCATAATATCGAATAGGGATATGGGAATAATAAGATAATGGCACTGTCACGTCAGAAAATTCGATAGGCAATATAATAGCTTTAGATGGAAAAATAACCCACACGGGTAAAACACATAACATCTAAGCATATACGTATCACATGAGCATATATCATAGTCAAGTCAGCTATTCCTAGATTCATTTTTATTACACACATTTTTATTAAGGTGGGAATACTCACCACTATACTACAACGACCAGAAATTTGAAACAGACTAGATCATAAAATGAAATGTGTGAAAGAGTATTGAGTCTTTATACCCGATCCTCAAGGATTCAATAACCTAAGTCCAAGAAATGATACATTTGAATTTTTATCTTTTTCTCCATCGGGATTTTCGGATAACCACCTAATCATTCCCTCTTAATGAAATTCAAACATTCATCCCGAGACTTGGTTGTGCTTTGTGTTCATCTTTCATACAGATTCTACATTTCATTAAGACTAGGCTTATTCAAATTATTATTTAACGGGCTGCCTCCCGGTAGCGCTTTTGTTTAACGTCGTTTGCTCGACAAAAGTAGTATTTACAAGTTATCAACCAAAATCAGAACTTAAGAAGATCAATAGCTTAAGAAAAATTAACAATGCGAGAACCAAAGAAATTAAATTGTCTAGAAACGTACCTCGTTTGGCCCTCGATGTTATCTCCCCCCAAACGAGAAAATCTTCTTTTATCAGACTGTCGAACCATCTTCTTTTGAAAATTACCATAAAGCTCATCCATTGGGGAGTATATGAACTGGACCACAGAAAATTTATCCTCACAGAGTGGATAGTAATCCGGGACCAACATATCTACTATTACCAACTCTCCCAGTGGCTTTACTAAAGATGGCCAATCAATCTCCCGCTCCTTTAGCTCTGTATCTGGCTCTGAAATCTTAGCATAGCAAACTGAATCCTCAACTTTATTCTCAACCTGAACTTCTTCAGTGATAACATCATCATCCTTAACCACCTCACATGTCTCTGCCTTTTTCACATACCTCACTAATTCAATCAATTGCCCACCTTGTCTTGAAGATTTCTTATGGCGGAGTCAGTACTTACCTTGAACTCCTGCATGTCCAACAATCGCTCTTCCAGGCTCTGGTTCAATCGTTCTAGTTGCTCTATTTGACTGTCGGTGAATTCTTCTTGTGGCATGGGGGAAAACTGATCATATTGACTTTGATTCATCGGAGGTGAGTGGTAGTCTTCTTGCCATTCCAGACACTGATCAGATGGCTGAATATGGTTAAAGCTATCAACGTGCTGAGTATGAACACTGTAATCCTGATAAGCATTAGGGTTCGGGTAACCCTCGTAATGTTGTGGCTCATAACTCGAATAACCATAATTCTGGTCCTGGTATGCACTAGGGCACTGATAATTCCATGAACCTTGGTTATTCTCGCTGTTGATATTGAGGCTCGGACACGAACTCGTTGTTGATAAGGTTGGTAGGGGTATTGTTGTTCACCGAGTAGTTTTGATTGAAAAATCCATCCATTTAAGCTCAATCTGCAAGATCTCGTAAAAACAACAATAAAACAATAAATTTTTTTTTTTTTTTTTTTTTTTTTTTCGTAAACACACGATATTTAGACCCCTCAAAAGGTTATGGTTGCCGAAGGCCCTAATCCCCGCTTTAGCCGGACTTACAAGATATCACCCTCCGAAGAGGCTAAGTACCAAAGTCGTATTCAAACCGAGTTCGGGACAATATCACTTCAAAGATCCATAGCTCTTTGTCGACATCTAAATAAAACAAGAAAATAAAAACCTAGGCCCAAGCCTTCGGTTCACTTACAAGATATCACAACAATATCACACATTTCCCCGGCAACGGCGCCAATTTTTGATGAGAGAAAAATACACCCACTAAAATATTGGTCCCCGGCAACGGCGCCAATTTTTGATGAGCGAAAATTTACCCCTCAAAAATACATTTATAAAGACTCGCAACTGTGGGTAAACTAACTCTCTAACTGGCAGAGTACCAGGTCGATTGTTAGGATAGCTACAGGAGTACGAGGTCGTCCCAAGAGAAATGTGGTTGTGAGTACCAAAGCGAACGTGGTTCTTAGTCTAGGCGATCAAAGTTTTAGGTGGAGTTTTTATACTAATGCGAAAAATAAATTTTAACTAACGAGATTAACTAGGTGATTAAAAAGCATAGCCGAGCCATGATCCAACATGTTATCTCTCCACAGGAAAAACTTGATAAGGAGTGTGTTTTATCTGATTCAGTTCATATGACATTCACGGGTGTCAACTTTTTATTCTTGCGTTAAAATCTGAACAGCTCTCACTTAACCCCCACACTAGGTTTATTAACCCTCCCTTTAGAGAGCTAACTCGCCTAACATGGTTGACCAGAATAAAAAGCCGCTGAAAAACCTCACAGAAAACATAGTTTTAACGTGTCACTTAGGTTGCCAATCTAACGATTAAGACTATGGTTTAGTGATTCTAATACATGTTTTATTCACCTCGTAAAAATAAGAATCTCACTTAGGCATAGTCCAGATCTATCACTTAGATTGTCAATCTAACAATCGGACTATGATTAGTGATATCCATATCTCACATCTCACCGCAAAATACATTTATAAGCTCGATGTAACCGTGAACAAAGTTGTCAATTTTATTCAAAGCTATTAAAATGATCAAAACAAGTTTAAAACATGAGTTTATCATACGAACGTTTAATTTAAGCACGACACAACTCCCATCTCGTCTCCCGAGGGTTAATTTTACCCGTTTTCACATAATTCGGCTATGTTGAGTTTAACTACTCATATTAACGAAAATAACAACGAAAATAACAAAACGAAAAAAAACAAAACGAAAAAGATAACTACAACTATATAGATATACGTATAGATATATATATATATATATATATATATATATATATATATATATATATATATATATATATATATATATAGATATAGATATATATATAATATACGTATATATATATATATATTTATACTAATTGCATAAAATAAAAGAAAGCAATAAAAACGGAAACGAAATTATATTAAAATGATAACTAGTCGGGTTATTACACCGACATTATAACGACATATATTACTACATATAGGCCCCCCCAAGACAATAAAAAAAATTAGACGGAAGAAAGATGAGAAGAAGAGGAGAAGAGGGGCAGCGGGCTCTCTGTTTAGAATGCTGTATATATAAGCAAATGTTGAGGAGCCGGATCGATCCGAATTGGTGCCGGATCGATCCGGTAGTGATCATTGCTTATGAGGATCTAGATCCTTCCATCGAGTATTTATTTGTAATAAAATTTCTAAAATTCATATCTTGAGTTGTAGGCCTCCAATAATTATGATTCAAACGTCAAAATTAAGCTCTCGGAAAATTCTTCAACTTTCATGAAGGACACTTCTTCAGAAAACGCCTTTTTGATGGGCCATTCCCATTACGCGTCGTTTTACGACATTTTCCTTAATACAAATCAATTAGCCACTTGACCACCATTTGAGTTGTAGAAATCCGATTGACTTGATTCAAAATCCATTGGAAAGGTTTCTTGAAGATATACAACTTTTATTAAGGAAACTTCTTTAGAAAATGTCGTTTTGATTGAGCCATTTCCATTACGTGTCGTTTTACGACATTTTACTGATACGAATCGATTAGCCATTTGACCATAACTTGAGTTGCAGAACTCCAATTTACGTGATTCAAAGTGCTTTGGAAAGCTTATGTGAAGATCTACAACTTTCATTAAGAAGTCATCCCCTGAAAATGCCTCTAAGCTGGGTCAAATCTCCGTCGAAAATATGTAACGATTCAAGTACTTAGGAAAAACGACCCTTTTGAACTCGTAAGCTTGTGGCACCTTTTTCTAACCCTCTAAACACCTCTTTAAGGGCTCAAAACATGTCGTTACGTAGGATCTTGGTCTACTTATGATTCTGCAATAAATCACCAAAATACCAAACGTAAATCCGACACGACATTCCGGTTACTAAACCGGTACAAAAACTACAAAAACATGATAAAAATACGATATTTTATAAAATAACTACTACTTATATATTTTTATGAAACTAAGGAATTAAAGACTCGAAACGATATAAAAATACTCAAAATGATATCAGAAATGGGGTAAATTGTTATCAAAATAACAGTGAATTTTTCCGTTATCACCATCTCTGATTGATCCTCCCTCCCCGACCCCTACGGCCAGCCCTACCTCCTCTTCGTCTTCTCTAGAAAATCAACCCCCTCATCATCAATGGAAAATATTTTCTCCAGTAAATTGAACATTGTATTAGTGCAGGAGGTCATGAGTTCAAACCTCACTCCTAGCACAATTTTCCCAAACAAACAAACAGATCAAGTGTTGGGATAAATGGGGCGTGTTGAAGTAATTAATGTCAAATATATTCTCCCTAACAACATAAACTATTGGGAGAGATGGTAGTTCAACACTGTTGTTGAGTTCAATGAATAAGCAAGCCTTGTTGGAGGTTTTTGGCTGCCCTACTTCTAGGGTGATTTGGCTAGCCCTTAGAATCCTATTTAATAGCCAATAAGAGGCAAATATGTTGAAATACAAGGTTTCTATGAAATTACATTTTTGAAATGAAATCCTATGACAAATTTTCCTCCACATGATACCCTTTCACAAAGTCTAAGTTAATTCTAGCCACCTCAAGGGAGATGGGAAAGGATTATGAGTCAACCATTATCAATATAACATCAATAGTTGGATCTTTCACATATGGTGAGGTCTAGTCTTAACTTCTTAGTTCTTACACATGAAAGACCAATTGCTCGTTTGAATTCTTGACCATCATTTGTTGTTACCTTGCCCTTAGTAAACTTGCATGGTTTCATTTGTCTCTAATACTTCCAAAAACTTCACATCTGCTCCACCAAAACAAGGGTCTTGAAATGGCAAGGGCGCGTCGAGAACATATCAACAACAACAACCATAGAAGAGGAGAAAGATCAATGGGTGGTGGTAAATGTGGCACATGCTTCCCTGTGAATAGGATGGTGTGTAATATATGTAGAAAAGCTGGCCACACAATTTTTTCTTGTTGGTATAGGTATGATACAAAGTACAATGATACCTCCAGCACACCTCCTAGGAAAATTTAAATTTATATTGCCTCGCTGATGGGAGTCAACCTTACTGTACTTTGGTGCGCAGTTTAACCCCCGTTTATCACTTTATTGGCATGTTTTGGGTAGATTTAGGCCTTTTCAAGAGTATTATCGAGAGTTATATGCACGGGGAGTTAAACTGTCATATCAATAGTAAACTCCGCCTTTTTAACGATATTTAACTCTTTTCCGAGCACTTTTGTCTTGCGGAATTACACGTGGTGTTTGTTCGTATATGTTATTGTAGGACTTAGGTGACTCGAGGACCCGGAAGGCGATGTTTTTGGGATGAGAAATGGGTTCGTGGCATGAAAGTAGCATGAAAATGAAGAAAAATTCAAGTTTGGAGTGAAATCAAGGCAAACTGGCGTTTGCCATACCTCAAATTGGCGTTTGACTCAAGCGTACCTCAAACTAGCGTTTGGCCAGTCCAAACTGGCGTTTGACAGAAGTAGCATTGATATTGAAAGTTGAGTTTTTAGCCAAACTAGCGTTCAAATTACCCCCAAACTGGCGTTTGGATGGGTTCAGCCAGAATCAAAAAGATCATTCAAGCCAAACTGGCGTTCAGACACTGCAAACAGGCGTTTGTCCCTCAAGGCATGATCCATGAACTGGCGTTCAAGTTAAGGAAAACACTCGTCCATGGAAGGAGAAACCCTAATATCATCAAGATTTACAGGCAAACTAGCGTTTGACCGGAGGCAAACTGGCATTTGAGACCGACAGAAGCATATTTTTGACCTACACTATAAATATGCAGCTCATTCAGCCCCTATATATCTTTGGCCGTCTTTAGACTTTGCCTAGGCGATTTAGGTGCGATTTTAGTGTAGTTCGATCACCTTTCAATCTTGTGATTCCATAGATTACTCCCTTCGATTCTACACACTTGTTATAGCTTAGATTTCCTTTTCAAGAACAAAAGATTCAACTTTTTGGTGCAATTATTTCGTCATACATTGTGGATCAGATTTTCTGCTATTTTATGGTAATGAATTATTTCCCTTTTATTATTTCTAGCATGTTTTCCTTTCTTTATTCCGTCATTAGAATAATCATGAGTAGCTAATTGCATGTGTAGTCGAATTATATGAAAGCGAGCGAAAACCCTAAGGGGGATGAGATAGGGAATTGTGTAGTGCGTAATATTATGTTTTAATGATTAATCCACGTCCTAAAACTTATTTTAACAACTTTGAATTAGATTGATCACCTAGTTCACTGTCACACACATCGAACTTATAGATGTATTTTGCGGTGAGATGTGGGATAAGGGGTTTTAGGATCGTTGCATAGATTCGGCCTGGTTGTTAGGATCATTTCCAATATAGAGGTTTGTCATCGTTGTTTGAGCAACTCTAAAGCTTAATCATGTTAGGATAATTGGTTCTCTAAAGGGAGAGTCGGTTAGCTTCACATAGGGTGGTTAGATCGAGTTGTTCAGTCTAATTGCTAGAATTAAGAGTTGGCACCCATGGACATCGTTAAACTACATTGGATGGGTATTTCGGTTAAGACACGCTCTCTGTCAAGTCCTTCCTTAGGGGTAAAAGTAGCTCGTGGGATCATAGTTCGGCTATACCTTTTAATACTTAGAAGTAGACTCATTAGTATAACCTTTATTTTTGCATTAGTGTAATATCCTCCACCATTATTTTGACCTGAACTAAGTTATACGTCAGCTTTGGTACTTAGACATTACTCCCTGTGGATTCGGCCTTGTGACCACTATACTCCCGTTGACCCGATACTCTGTCGGTAAAAGTTAGCGGTTAAATACTTTGCTATCAAGAATTTTGGCGCCGTTGCCGGGGAGTAACGTTTGATATCTCTTAAGTTGACCGAAAGCTTGGGCTTAGGTCATTTTTATTTTGTTTTCTTGTTGTTTCATGTTTTACAGTGGATGACCCGAAGCTCCAAAGAACCTCTTATCGAACCGATTGAAGAGATTGAAGCTTACGCACGTCACAGAAACAGTCAGCGCCGAGGGGAGATCCTGATTGCTAGTCCAAACCCTTTGTTTGAAGAAGAAGGGGTAGTAGAAAGCTCACTCTCATATTCCTCTGCAGAAATGGATGATATAACGACTCGTAGAGAGGGAAAAGATCCCATCGATGAACTTGATGCACCAGGGCAAACTTCGAACACCACTGGTGGTAATGCAACACTGCCGTTGCAAACCCCGCCGAGAAACCCTCATGAGGATCAGTTAAAGGGAGACAATACAGAGTTACATCAGTTGTTTACCCCACGATTTAATCAGAGAATAGGATTGGACAGAACGCCCAGAACTTTGGACCCGAACTCGACCAAGACACTGTGAATCGCTTACTACAAATGCTAAGGGATCAGGAGAACCAATAGGGGTTCCAAAACCCGTATCCTCAGCAACCCCCTATGCAGCAGTTTTATCAATAGCAGAATTATCAGCCACAGAAGGCTCAGCAGGCGCGAGGACCGAGAGTCTGCCGAGATTATGTGACTACTCCGCAGGGAGTCATGGGGCACAATCTAATTCGAGTACATCCTATTAATGCCAACAACATGGATATAAATCAGAATATCTTGAACATGTTAGGGGAACACGCCTTGTTCCACGGGAATTCAACTGAGAACCTGAACATCTTTCTGGATCATTTTCTTCAAATTTGTGGGACGATGAGATATAATGGGGTTAGCGACGAGGTAATAAAGCTGATAGTTTTCCCGTTTGCACTGAGAGGAGATGCTAAGGATTGGTACGATTCATTACCTAATGATTCGTTACATACATGGGCGGATGTAGTGAGAGTGTTTTTGAGAAAGTATTTTCCTCCGGCGAAGATTTTAGATCTGAAAGAAGAAATCTCTTCATTTGATGGTCTCGAGGGAGAGACACTAAAAGAGACATATGCGAGATTTTGGGGCCTACTGAAGAGATGCCCTCCACACGGTTTTTCCACTATTGAGCAAGTAATTATACTATACAGAGCCTTAGAGCCAGTGGACCAGAACAAGCTGAACGCCGTAAGTGGCGGAGATATCATGAATCTGCCGCCTGAACAAGCTATGAGACAGATTGAGAATGCGGTAGATGGAGAAGGACAATGGGGGTCCAGTAGAAAGAAGAAGAAAGCCCCGATGGAAAGTGTAAAGTCGCTGAAAGAAGAACTCAATAGAGAATCTGCCATGCATGACAAGATGCAAGAAATGGTGCTAAAGATGGACCAAATGGAGTTGGAAAGAAAGAAGGCACAACAATGCCAACTTTGTGGAGGTGGACATTCTGCCATGGAATGTACATCATCGAAAAAGCCCACTTATCCACAACAGTTTCCACCTACTCTAGCACAACAACAATTTGGAACCCAGAATGATCAACAGAGAATGAATGTCTATGCGATGGGGCAGATGAGTATGAATGAGCAAGAATTTGGCCAGCAGCAGTGGAATCAGAATTTGGCCAGCAGCAGTGGAATCAGAATTTCGACAATCAGCAAGGACAGCAAATGGATTATGGTATGGGTGATGATTCACAACAATATGATGTGAGCTATGTTGGACAAGGGAATCAGGGGCAGTGGAATCAGAATCAGCAGAATCAAGGTTGGAATCTGGGGCAGAATCAGAACTGGAATCGTAACAATAATCAAAACCAAGGTTTCAGACAAAACCAAAGCCCATACAACCGACCTTGGAACTAGAATCCCCAGAATCAGAATTCCTACCAGAATCGGGGCCAAGGCAACTATCAGAATAACCAGAATCAGCAATCTCAGAATCAAGGCTAGCAACAACAACAAAGTCAGAATTGGGGCCAGAATCAAGGATGGAATCAGAATCAAGGCCAACAAAACAATCAAAATCAGCAAGCGAGCCAGCCACCGAGAAATAATAATTCTGGCACCTATCAGCATCCGAATGCTCATATGCACCAGAGCAATCAAAATAATCAACAATCAAACAATTCTGGTGTTCAGAAGACGCCCGCTGAGATACTCATGGAAAGACAAGATAGGACTGTTTCTGAGTTAAACAAAAATGCTGTAGAGCAAAAAGTGGCCACCCACTCTGCTATTCGGAACTTGGAGACCCAAGTAGGTCAAATAACTGACACTCTAAAGACAAATCTGAGTGGTGGGCTCCCGAGCAACACTGAGAGAAACCCGAGAGGTGTGAATGTTGTGTTCACACGAAGTGGTAAAGAGGTTGGGCCAAGTGATAAGAAGAGGGAATTGTGGGCCGAGAAAGCAGAAACTGAGAAAACCAAGAAAGAGAAGGTAGTTGACCGTGAAGGGGCCATGTACGGTGAAGTCGAAATTGAAGATTTGGAAATTGGCAGTGTTGAGAGGGAAATGGCTGCGATGACGAAAGAGTTGGAAGCGACAAAGAAAAAGAAAGTGTCGGAAGAGGCAAAGCCAAAGAAAGACTATGTGGTCTTGGATATCAAAGAAGAAGAGCCCTCATCTCCAAAGGCGAAAGGCAAGAAAAACAGAATTCCTCCTCCCCCTCCTGATTTTGATGTTAATACTTTACCCTATCCTCCTAAAGGATCCATAAAGGACATACTGACCCAAGGTCAGGAGAAGTTTCTGAATCTCTTAAGAAATGTAGAGGTAAATATTCCCCTATTAGAGGCAATTTCGAGCATTCCCCCATATTTCAACTCGTTATCTGGGATTTTTTTTTCTACAAGGACAACTCGTTGCCAGAGAAAAACACAAATTTGAACTCGTTAATAAGAATAAAACATGAATTTGAACTCGTTACCAAAGAAAAAACACAAATTTCTATTCGTTATAAAGGGAAAACACAAATTTCCGGCGATGTCAACTCGTAATCAGGGAAAAAAACATTTTTTCTGCAAGGACAACTCGTTACCCGAGAAAAACCTCAAATTTGAACTCCTTAAGAAGAAGAAAACATGAATTCGAACTCGTTTCCAAAGAAAAAACACCAATTTCTACTCGTTATAAAGGGAAAACACAAATTTCCAGCGATGTCAACTCGTTATTAGGGAAAAAAACATTTTTTTCTACAAGGACAACTCGTTACCAGAGAAAAACACAAATTTGAACTCGTTAATAAGAAGAAAACATGAATTCGAACTCGTTACCAAAGAAAAAACACAAATTTCTATTCGTTATAAAGGGAAAACAAAAATTTCCGGCGATGTCAACTCGTTATCAGGGAAAAAAACATTTTTTCTGCAAGGACAACTCGTTACCAGAGACAAACCACAAATTTGAACTCCTGAATAAGAAGAAAACATGAATTCAAACCCGTTTCCAAAGAAAAAACACCAATTTCTACTCGTTATAAAGGGAAAACACAAATTTCCGGCGATGTCAACTCGTTATCAGGGAAAAAAAAACATTTTTTCTGCAAAGACAACTCGTTACCAGAGGAAAACACAAATTTGAACTCGTTAATAAGAAGAAATCATGAATTCGAACTCGTTACCAAAGAAAAAACACAAATTTCTACTCGTTATAAAGGGAAAACACAAATTCCGGCGATGTCAACTCGTTATCAGGGAAAAAACATTTTTTTTCTGCAAGGACAACTCGTTACGAGAGAAAAACCCAAATTTGAACTCCTTATAAAGGGAAAACACAAATTTGAACTCGTTAATAAGAAGAAAACATGAATTCGAACTCGTTACCAAAGAAAAAACACAAATTTCTACTCGTTATAAAGGGAAAACACAAATTTCCGGCGATGTCAATTAGTTATCAGTGAAAAAAAAATTTCTGCAAGGACAACTCGTTACCAGTGAAAATCACAAATTTGAACTCGTTAATAAGAAGAAAACATGAATTCGAACTCGTTACCAAAGAAAAAACACCAATTTCTACTCTTTATAAAGTGAAAACACAAATTTCCGACAATGTCAACTCGCTATCAGGGAAAAAAACATTTTTTCTGCAAGGACAACTCATTACTAGAGGAATTTGAACTCGTTAATAAGAAGAAAACATGAATTCGAACTCGTTACCAAAGAAAAAGCACAAATTTCTACTCATTATAAAGGGAAAACACAAATTTCCGGCGATGTCAACTCGTTATCAGGAAAAAAAATAGTTTTTTCTGCAAGGACAACTCGTTACCAGAGAAAAACATAAATTTGAACTCGTTAAAAAGAAGAAGAAAACATGAATTCGAACTTGTTACCAAAGAAAAAACACCAGCTTCTACTCGTTATAAAGGGAAAACACAAATTTCCGGTGATGTCTACTCGTTATCAGGGAAAAAATCTTTTTTTCTGCAAGGACAACTCGATTCTAGAGTAAAACACAAATTTGAACTCGTCAATAAGAAGAAATCATGAATTCGAACTCGTTACAAGAGGAAAACACAAATTTGAACTCGTTAATAAGAAGAAATCATGAATTCGAACTCGTTACCAAAGAAAAAACACAAATTTCTACTCGTTATAAAGGGAAAACACAAATTTCCGGCGATGTCAACTCGTTTTCAGGGAAAAAACATTTTTTCTACAAGGACAACTCGTTACCAGAGAAAAACACAAATTTGAACTCGATAATAAGAAGAAAACATGAATTCAAACTCGTTACCAAAGAAAAAACACCAATTTGTACTCGTTATAAAGGGAAAACACAAATTTCCGGCGATGTCAACTTGTAATCAGGGGAAAAAACATTTTTTCTGCAAGGACAACTCGTTACCCGAGAAAAACACAAATTTGAACTCGTTAATAAGAAGAAATCTTGAATTCGAACTCGTTACCAAAGAAAAAACATAAATATCTACTCGTTATAATGGGAAAACACAAATTTCCGGAGATGTCAGCTCGTTATCAAGGAAAAAAAATTTTTTTTTACAAGGACAACTCGTTACCAGAGAAAAACACAAATTTGAACTCGTTAATAAGAAGAAAACATGAATTCGAACTCGTTACCAAAGAAAAAACACAAATTTCTACTCGTTATAAAGGGAAAACACAAATTTCCGGCGATGTCAACTCGTTATCAGTGAAGAAAACATTTTTTCTGCAAGGACAACTCGTTAAATGAGAAAAACACAAATTTGAACTCGTTAATAAGAAGAAATCATGAATTCGAACTCGTTAATAAGAAGAAATCATGAATTCGAACTCGTTAGCAAAGAAAAAACACAAATTTCTACTCGTTATAAAGGGAAAACACAAATTTCCGGCGATGTCAACTCGTTATCAAGGAAAAAAACATTTTTTCTGCAAGGACAACTCGTTACCAGAGAAAAACACAAATTTGAACTCGTTAATAAGAAGAAAACATGAATTCGAACTCGTTACCAAAGAAAAAACACAAATTTCTACTCGTTATAAAGGGAAAACACAAATTTCCGGCGATGTCAACTCGTTATCAGGGAAAAAAAACATTTTTTCTACAAGGACAACTCGTTACCAGAGAAAAACACAAATTTGAACTCGTTAATAAGTAGAAAACATGAATTCGAACTCGTTACCAAAGAAAAAACACAAATTTCTACTCGTTATAAAGGGAAAACACAAATTTCCGGCGATGTCAACTCGTTATCAGGGAAAAAAACATTTTTTCTAAAGGACAACTCGTTACCGAGAAAAACACAAATTTGAACTCGTTAATAAGAAGAAAACATGAATTCGAACTCGTTACCAAAGAAAAAACACAAATTTCTACTCGTTATAAAGGGAAAACACAAATTTCCGGCGATGTCAACTCGTTATCGGGGAAAAAAACATTTTTTTTAAAGGACAACTCGTTACCGAGAAAAACACAAATTTGAACTCGTTAATAAGAAGAAAACATGAATTCGAACTCGTTACCAAAGAAAAAACACAAATTTCTATTCGTTATAAAGGGAAAACAAAAATTTCCGGCGATGTCAACTCGTTATCAGGGAAAAAAACATTTTTTTCTGCAAGGACAACTCGTTACCAGAGAAAAACCACAAATTTGAACTCCTTAATAAGAAGAAAACATGAATTCGAACCAGTTTCCAAAGAAAAAACTCCAATTTCTACTCGTTATAAAGGGAAAACACAAATTGCCGGCGATGTCAACTCGTTATCAGGGAAAAAAACATTTTTTCTGCAAAAGACAACTCGTTACCAGAGGAAAACACAAATTTGAACTCGTTAATAAGAAGAAATCATGAATTCGAACTCGTTACCAAAGAAAAAACCCAAATTTCTACTCGTTATAAAGGGAAAACACAAATTTCCGGCGATGTCAACTCGTTATCAGGGAAAAAAACATTTTTTCTACAAGGACAACTCGTTACCAGAGAAAAACACAAATTTGAACTCGTTAATAAGATGAAACATGAATTCGAACTCGTTACCAAAGAAAAAACACCAATTTCTACTCGTTATAAAGGGAAAACACAAATTTCCGGCGATGTCAACTCTTTATCAGGGAAATTTTTTTTTTCTGCAAGGACAACTCGTTACCAGAGAAAAACACAAATTTGAACTCGTTAATAAGAAGAAATCATTAATTCGAACTCGTTACCAAAGAAAAAACACAAATTTCTACTCGTTATAAAGGGAAAACACAAATTCCGGCGATGTCAACTCGTTATCAGGGAAAAAATCATTTTTTTCTTCAAGGACAACTCGTTACCGAGAGAAAAACACAAATTTGAACTCGTTAATAAGAAGAAAACATGAATTCAAACTCGTTACCAAAGAAAAAACACAAATTTCTACTCGTTATAAAGGGAAAACACAAATTTCCGGCGATGTCAACTCGTTATCGGGAAAAAAAAACATTTTTTTTTCTACAAAGGACAACTCGTTACAAGAGAAAAACACAAATTTGAACTCGTTAATAAGAAGAAATCATGAATTCGAACTCGTTACCAAAGAAAAAACACAAATTTCTACTCGTTATAAAGGGAAAACACAAATTTCCGGCGATGTCAACTCGTTATCGGGGAAAAAAATTTTTTTTGCAAGGACAACTCGTTACTACAGAGAAAAAACACAAATTTGAACTCGTTAATAAGAAGAAAACATGAATTCGAACTCGTTACCAAAGAAAAAACACAAATTTCTACTCGTTATAAAGGGAAAACACAAATTTCCGGCGATGTCAACTCGTTATCAGGGAAAAAAACATTTTTTCTACAAGGACAACTCGTTACCAGAGAAAAACACAAATTTGAACTCGTTAATAAGAAGAAAACATGAATTCGAACTCGTTACCAAAGAAAAAACACAAATTTCTACTCGTTATAAAGGGAAAACACAAATTTCCGGCGATGTCAACTCGTTATCAGGGAAAAAAACATTTTTTCTGCAAGGACAACTCGTTACAAGAGAAAAACACAAATTTGAACTCGTTAATAAGAAGAAATCATGAATTCGAACTCGTTACCAAAGAAAAAACACAAATTTCTACTCGTTATAAAGGGAAAACACAAATTTCCGGCGATGTCAACTCGTTATCAGGGAAAAAACATTTTTTCAGCAAGGACAACTCGTTACCGAGAAAAAAACACAAATTTGAACTCGTTAATAAGAAGAAATCATGAATTCGAACTCGTTACCAAAGAAAAAACACAAATTTCTACTCGTTATAAAGGGAAAACACAAATTTCCGGCGATGTCAACTCGTTATCCGGAAAAAAAACATTTTTTCTACAAAGGACAACTCGTTACCGAGAGAAAAACACAAATTTGAACTCGTTAATAAGAAGAAAACATGAATTCGAACTCGTTACCAAAGAAAAAACACAAATTTCTACTCGTTATAAAGGGAAAACACAAATTTCCGGCGATGTCAACTCGTTATCGGGAAAAAAACATTTTTTCTACAAGGACAACTCGTTACCGAGAGAAAAACACAAATTTGAACTCGTTAATAAGAAGAAAACATGAATTCGAACTCGTTACCAAAGAAAAAACACAAATTTCTACTCGTTATAAAGGAAAACACAAATTTCCGGCGATGTCAACTCGTTATCGGGGAAAAAAACATTTTTTCTACAAGGACAACTCGTTACCGAGAGAAAAACACAAATTTGAACTCGTTAATAAGAAGAAATCATGAATTCGAACTCGTTACCAAAGAAAAAACACAAATTTCTACTCGTTATAAAGGGAAAACACAAATTTCGGCGATGTCAACTCGTTATCGGGAAAAAAACATTTTTTCTCGCAAGGACAACTCGTTACCGAGAGAAAAACACAAATTTGAACTCGTTAATAAGAAGAAAACATGAATTCGAACTCGTTACCAAAGAAAAAACACAAATTTCTACGTTATAAAGGGAAAACACAAATTTCCGGCGATGTCAACTCGTTATCGGGAAAAAAACATTTTTTTCAAAGGACAACTCGTTACCGAGAGAAAAACACAAATTTGAACTCGTTAATAAGAAGAAATCATGAATTCCAACTCGTTTCCAAAGGAAAAACACAAATTTCTACTCGTTATAAAGGGAAAACACAAATTTCCGGCGATGTCAACTCGTTATCGGGGAAAAAAACATTTTTTTCTCGCAAGGACAATTCGTTTCCAGAGAAAAAACACAAATTTGAACTCGTTGATATGAAGAAAACATGAATCCGAACTCGTTACCAAAGAAAAAACACAAATTTCTATTCGTTATAAAGGGAAAACAAAAATTTCCGGCGATGTCAACTTGTTATCAGGGAAAAAAACATTTTTTCTACAAGGACAACTCGTTACCAGAGAAAAACACAAATTTGAACTCGTTAATAAGAAGAAAACATGAATTCGAACTCGTTTCCAAAGAAAAAACACAAATTTCTACTCGTTATAAAGGGAAAACACAAATTTCCGGCGATGTCAACTCGTTATCAGGGAAAAAAACATTTTTTTCTGCAAAGGACAACTCGTTACCGAGAGAAAACACAAATTTGAACTCGTTAATAAGAAGAAATCATGAATTCGAACTCGTTACCAAAGAAAAAACACAAATTTCTACTCGTTATAAAGGAAAACACAAATTTCCGGCGATGTCAACTCGTTATCGGGGAAAAAAACATTTTTTTTCGCAAGGACAACTCGTTACCGAGAGAAAAACACAAATTTGAACTCGTTAATAAGAAGAAAACATGAATTCGAACTCGTTACCAAAGAAAAAACACAAATTTCTACTCGTTATAAAGGGAAAACACAAATTTCCGGCGATGTCAACTCGTTATCGGGGAAAAAAACATTTTTTCTACAAGGACAACTCGTTACCGAGAAAAACACAAATTTGAACTCGTTAATAAGAAGAAAACATGAATTCGAACTCGTTACCAAAGAAAAAACACAAATTTCTACTCGTTATAAAGGGAACACAAATTTCCGGCGATGTCAACTCGTTATCGGGGAAAAAACATTTTTTTCGGCAAGGACAACTCGTTACCGAGAGAAAAACACAAATTTGAACTCGTTAATAAGAAGAAAACATGAATTCGAACTCGTTACCAAAGAAAAAACACAAATTTCTACTCGTTATAAAGGGAAAACACAAATTTCCGGCGATGTCAACTCGTTATCGGGAAAAAAACATTTTTTCTGCAAGGACAACTCGTTACCGAGAGAAAAACACAAATTTGAACTCGTTAATAAGAAGAAATCATGAATTCGAACTCGTTACCAAAGAAAAAACACAAATTTCTACTCGTTATAAAGGGAAAACACAAATTTCCGGCGATGTCAACTCGTTATCGGGGAAAAAAACATTTTTTTTCAAGCAAGGACAACTCGTTACCGAGAGAAAAACACAAATTTGAACTCGTTAATAAGAAGAAAACATGAATTCGAACTCGTTACCAAAGAAAAAACACAAATTTCTACTCGTTATAAAGGGAAAACACAAATTTCCGGCGATGTCAACTCGTTATCGGGAAAAAAACATTTTTTCTGCAAGGACAACTCGTTACCGAGAAAAAAACAAATTTGAACTCGTTAATAAGAAGAAAACATGAATTCGAACTCGTTACCAAAGAAAAAACACAAATTTCTACTCGTTATAAAGGGAAAACACAAATTTCCGGCGATGTCAACTCGTTATCGGGAAAAAAAACATTTTTTTTCGCAAGGACAACTCGTTACCGAGAAAAACACAAATTTGAACTCGTTAATAAGAAGAAAACATGAATTCGAACTCGTTACCAAAGAAAAAACACAAATTTCTACTCGTTATAAAGGGAAAACACAAATTTCCGGCGATGTCAACTCGTTATCAGGGAAAAAACATTTTTTCTACAAGGACAACTCGTTACCAAAGAAAAACACAAATTTGAACTCGTTAATAAGAAGAAAACATGAATTCGAACTCGTTACCAAAGAAAAAACACAAATTTCTACTCGTTATAAAGGGAAAACACAAATTTCCGGCGATGTCAACTCGTTATCGGGGAAAAAACTTTTTTTTGCAAGGACAACTAGTTACCAAAGAAAAACACAAATTTGAACTCGTTAATAAGAAGAAATCATGAATTCGAACTCGTTACCAAAGAAAAAACACAAATTTCTACTCGTTATAAAGGGAAAACACAAATTTCCGGCGATGTCAACTCGTTATCAGGGAAAAAAACATTTTTTCTGCAAGGACAACTCGTTACCAGAGAAAAACACAAATTTGAACTCGTTAATAAGAAGAAAACATGAATTCGAACTCGTTACCAAAGAAAAAACACAAATTTCTACTCGTTATAAAGGGAAAAACCAAATTTCCGGCGATGTCAACTCGTTATCTGGGAAAAAACACATTTTTTCTACAAGGACAACTCGTTACCGAGAGAAAAACACAAATTTGAACTCGTTAATAAGAAGAAAACATGAATTCGAACTCGTTACCAAAGAAAAAACACCAATTTCTACTCGTTATAAAGGGAAAACACAAATTTCCGGCGATGTCAACTCGTTATCAGGGAAAAAAATATTTTTTCGCAAGGACAACTCTTTACCCAGAGAAAACACAAATTTGAACTCGTTAATAAGAAGAAATCATGAATTCGAACTCGTTACCAAAGAAAAAACACAAATTTCTACTCGTTATAAAGGGAAAACACAAATTCCGGCGATGTCAACTCGTTATCAGGGAAAAAAACATTTTTTTTCTGCAAGGACAACTCGTTACCAGAGAAAAACACAAATTTGAACTCGTTAATAAGAAGAAAACATGAATTCGAACTCGTTACCAAAGAAAAAACACAAATTTCTATTCGTTATAAAGGGAAAACACAAATTTCCGGCCATGTCTACTCGTTATCGGGGAAAAAAATTTTTTTTCGCAAGGACAACTCGTTACCGAATGAAAAAAACACAAATTTGAACTCGTTAATAAGAAGAAAACATGAATTCGAACTCGTTAATAAGAAAAAACATGAATTCGAACTCGTTACCAAAGAAAAAACACAAATTTCTACTCGTTATAAAGGGAAAACACAAATTTCCGGCGATGTCAACTCGTTATCGGGAAAAAAACATTTTTTTCTGCAAGGACAACTCTCGTTACCGAGAGAAAAACACAAATTTGAACTCGTTAATAAGAAGAAAACATGAATTCGAACTCGTTACCAAAGAAAAAACACAAATTTCTACTCGTTATAAAGGGAAAACACAAATTTCCGGCGATGTCAACTCGTTATCGGGGAAAAAAACATTTTTTCTACAAGGACAACTCGTTACCGAGAGAAAAACACAAATTTGAACTCGTTAATAAGAAGAAAACATGAATTCGAACTCGTTACCAAAGAAAAAACACAAATTTCTACTCGTTATAAAGGGAAAACACAAATTTCCGGCGATGTCAACTCGTTATCAGGGAAAAAACATTTTTTCTGCAAGGACAACTCGTTACCAGAGAAAAACACAAATTTGAACTCGTTAATAAGAAGAAATCATGAATTCGAACTCGTTACCAAAGAAAAAACACAAATTTCTACTCGTTATAAAGGGAAAACACAAATTTCCGGCGATGTCAACTCGTTATCAGGGAAAAAAACATTTTTTTCTGCAAGGACAACTCGTTACCAGAGAAAAACACAAATTTGAACTCGTTAATAAGAAGAAAACATGAATTCGAACTCGTTACCAAAGAAAAAACACAAATTTCTACTCGTTATAAAGGGAAAACACAAATTTCCGGCGATGTCAACTCGTTATCGGGAAAAAAAACATTTTTTTTTTGCAAGGACAACTCGTTACAGAGAAAAACACAAATTTGAACTCGTTAATAAGAAGAAATCATGAATTCGAACTCGTTACCAAAGAAAAAACACAAATTTCTACTCGTTATAAAGGGAAAACACAAATTTCCGGCGATGTCAACTCGTTATCAGGGAAAAAAACATTTTTTCGGAAGGACCACTCGTTACCCAGAGAAAAACACAAATTTGAACTCGTTAATAAGAAGAAATCATGAATTCGAACTCGTTACCAAAGAAAAAACACAAATTTCTACTCGTTATAAAGGGAAAACACAAATTTCCGGCGATGTCAACTCGTTATCAGGGAAAAAAACATTTTTTTCTGCAAGGACAACTCGTTACCAGAGAAAAAACAAATTTGAACTCGTTAATAAGAAGAAAACATGAATTCGAACTCGTTACCAAAGAAAAAACACAAATTTCTACTCGTTATAAAGGGAAAACACAAATTTCCGGCGATGTCAACTCGTTATCAGGGAAAAAAACATTTTTTTTTCGCAAGGACAACTCGTTACCGAAGAGAAAAACACAAATTTGAACTCGTTAATAAGAAGAAATCATGAATTCGAACTCGTTACCAAAGAAAAAACACAAATTTCTACTCGTTATAAAGGGAAAACACAAATTTCCGGCGATGTCAACTCGTTATCGGAAAAAAACATTTTTTATGCAAGGACAACTCGTTACCGAGAGAAAAACACAAATTTGAACTCGTTAATAAGAAGAAAACATGAATTCGAACTCGTTACCAAAGAAAAAACACAAATTTCTACTCGTTATAAAGGGAAAACACAAATTTCCGGCGATGTCAACTCGTTATCGGGGAAAAAAACATTTTTTCTTTACGCAAGGACAACTCGTTACCGAGAGAAAAAACACAAATTTGAACTCGTTAATAAGAAGAAATCATGAATTCGAACTCGTTACCAAAGAAAAAACACAAATTTCTACTCGTTATAAAGGGAAAACACAAATTTCCGGCGATGTCAACTCGTTATCAGGGAAAAAAACATTTTTTCTGCAAGGACAACTCGTTACCAGAGAAAAACACAAATTTGAACTCGTTAATAAGAAGAAAACATGAATTCGAACTCGTTACCAAAGAAAAAACACAAATTTCTACTCGTTATAAAGGGAAAACACAAATTTCCGGCGATGTCAACTCGTTATCGGGGAAAAAAACATTTTTTCACAAGGACAACTCGTTACCGAGAGAAAAACACAAATTTGAACTCGTTAATAAGAAGAAAACATGAATTCGAACTCGTTACCAAAGAAAAAACACAAATTTCTACTCGTTATAAAGGGAAAACACAAATTTCCGGCGATGTCAACTCGTTATCGGGGAAAAAAACATTTTTTCGCAAGGACAACTCGTTACCGAGAGAAAAACACAAATTTGAACTCGTTAATAAGAAGAAATCATGAATTCGAACTCGTTACCAAAGAAAAAACACAAATTTCTACTCGTTATAAAGGGAAAACACAAATTTCCGGCGATGTCAACTCGTTATCGGGGAAAAAAACATTTTTTTCTCGCAAGGACAACTCGTTACCGAGAGAAAAACACAAATTTGAACTCGTTAATAAGAAGAAAACATGAATTCGAACTCGTTACCAAAGAAAAAACACAAATTTCTACTCGTTATAAAGGGAAAACACAAATTTCCGGCGATGTCAACTCGTTATCGGGAAAAAAACATTTTTTCTAAAGGACAACTCGTTACCGAGAAAAACACAAATTTGAACTCGTTAATAAGAAGAAATCATGAATTCGAACTCGTTACCAAAGAAAAAAAACACAAATTTCTACTCATTATAAAGGGAAAACACAAATTTCCGGCGATGTCAACTCGTTATCAGGGGAAAAAAACATTTTTTTTGCAAAGACAACTCGTTACCAGAGGAAAACACAAATTTGAACTCGTTAATAAGAAGAAATCATGAATTCGAACTCGTTACCAAAGAAAAAACACAAATTTCTACTCGTTATAAAGGGAAAACACAAATTTCCGGCGATGTCAACTCGTTATCGGGGAAAAAAACATTTTTTTCTGCAAGGACAACTCGTTACCAGAGAAAAACACAAATTTGAACTCGTTAATAAGAAGAAAACATGAATTCGAACTCGTTACCAAAGAAAAAACACAAATTTCTACTCGTTATAAAGGAAAAACACAAATTTCCGGCGATGTCAACTCGTTATCGGGAAAAAAACATTTTTTATGCAAGGACAACTCGTTACCGAGAGAAAAACACAAATTTGAACTCGTTAATAAGAAGAAAACATGAATTCGAACTCGTTACCAAAGAAAAAACACAAATTTCTACTCGTTATAAAGGGAAAACACAAATTTCCGGCGATGTCAACTCGTTATCGGGGAAAAAAACATTTTTTTTCTACGCAAGGACAACTCGTTACCGAGAGAAAAACACAAATTTGAACTCGTTAATAAGAAGAAATCATGAATTCGAACTCGTTACCAAAGAAAAAACACAAATTTCTACTCGTTATAAAGGGAAAACACAAATTTCCGGCGATGTCAACTCGTTATCAGGGAAAAAAAAACATTTTTTCAGCAAGGACAGCTCGTTACCAGAGAAAAATAAAAATTTGAACTCGTTAATAAGAAGAAAACATGAATTTGAACTCGTTACCAAAGAAAAAACATTAATTTCTACTCGTTATAAAGGGAAAACACAAATTTCCGGCGATGTCAACTCGTTATCGGGGAAAAAAACATTTTTTTTAATACGCAAGGACAACTCGTTACCGAGAGAAAAACACAAATTTGAACTCGTTAATAAGAAGAAAACATGAATTCGAACTCGTTACCAAAGAAAAAACACAAATTTCTACTCGTTATAAAGGGAAAACACAAATTTCCGGCGATGTCAACTCGTTATCGGGGAAAAAAACATTTTTTCGCAAGGACAACTCGTTACCGAGAGAAAAACACAAATTTGAACTCGTTAATAAGAAGAAAACATGAATTCGAACTCGTTACCAAAGAAAAAACACAAATTTCTACTCGTTATAAAGGGGAAAACACAAATTTCCGGCGATGTCAACTCGTTATCAGGGAAAAAAACATTTTTTCTGCAAGGACAACTCGTTACCAGAGAAAAACACAAATTTGAACTCGTTAATAAGAAGAAATCATGAATTCGAACTCGTTACCAAAGAAAAAACACAAATTTCTACTCGTTATAAAGGGAAAACACAAATTTCCGGCGATGTCAACTCGTTATCAGGGAAAAAAACATTTTTTTCTACAAGGACAACTCGTTACCGAGAGAAAAACACAAATTTGAACTCGTTAATAAGAAGAAAACATGAATTCGAACTCGTTACCAAAGAAAAAACACAAATTTCTACTCGTTATAAAGGGAAAACACAAATTTCCGGCGATGTCAACTCGTTATCGGGGAAAAAATTTTTTTCTACAAGGACAACTCGTTACCGAGAGAAAAACACAAATTTGAACTCGTTAATAAGAAGAAATCATGAATTCGAACTCGTTACCAAAGAAAAAACACAAATTTCTACTCGTTATAAAGGGAAAACACAAATTTCCGGCGATGTCAACTCGTTATCGGGGAAAAAAACATTTTTTTCTAAAGGACAACTCTTACCGAGAGAAAAACACAAATTTGAACTCGTTAATAAGAAGAAAACATGAATTCGAACTCGTTACCAAAGAAAAAAAAACACAAATTTCTACTCGTTATAAAGGGAAAACACAAATTTCCGGCGATGTCAACTCGTTATCGGGGAAAAAAACATTTTTTCTACGCAAGGACAACTCGTTACCGAGAGAAAAACACAAATTTGAACTCGTTAATAAGAAGAAAACATGAATTCGAACTCGTTACCAAAGAAAAAACACAAATTTCTACTCGTTATAAAGGGAAAACACAAATTTCCGGCGATGTCAACTCGTTATCGGGGAAAAAAACATTTTTTTCGCAAGGACAACTCGTTACCGAGAGAAAACACAAATTTGAACTCGTTAATAAGAAGAAATCATGAATTCGAACTCGTTACCAAAGAAAAAACACAAATTTCTACTCGTTATAAAGGGAAAACACAAATTTCCGGCGATGTCAACTCGTTATCGGGGAAAAAAAAACATTTTTACGCAAGGACAACTCGTTACCGAGAGAAAAACACAAATTTGAACTCGTTAATAAGAAGAAAACATGAATTCGAACTCGTTACCAAAGAAAAAACACAAATTTCTACTCGTTATAAAGGGAAAACACAAATTTCCGGCGATGTCAACTCGTTATCGGGAAAAAAAATTTTTTTTACGCAAGGACAACTCGTTACCGAGAGAAAAACACAAATTTGAACTCGTTAATAAGAAGAAAACATGAATTCGAACTCGTTACCAAAGAAAAAACACAAATTTCTACTCGTTATAAAGGGAAAACACAAATTTCCGGCGATGTCAACTCGTTATCGGGGAAAAAAACATTTTTTTTACGCAAGGACAACTCGTTACCGAGAGAAAAACACAAATTTGAACTCGTTAATAAGAAGAAATCATGAATTCGAACTCGTTACCAAAGAAAAAACACAAATTTCTACTCGTTATAAAGGGAAAACACAAATTTCCGGCGATGTCAACTCGTTATCGGGGAAAAAAACATTTTTTCTACAAGGACAACTCGTTACCGAGAGAAAAACACAAATTTGAACTCGTTAATAAGAAGAAAACATGAATTCGAACTCGTTACCAAAGAAAAAACACAAATTTCTACTCGTTATAAAGGGAAAACACAAATTTCCGGCGATGTCAACTCGTTATCGGGGAAAAAAACATTTTTTTGCAAGGACAACTCGTTACCGAGAGAAAAACACAAATTTGAACTCGTTAATAAGAAGAAAACATGAATTCGAACTCGTTACCAAAGAAAAAACACAAATTTCTACTCGTTATAAAGGGAAAACACAAATTTCCGGCGATGTCAACTCGTTATCGGGGAAAAAAACATTTTTTCTACAAGGACAACACGTTAATTGAGAAAAACACAAATTTGAACTCCTTAATGAGAAGAAATCATGAATTCGAACTCGTTACCAAAGAAAAACACAAATTTCTACTCGTTATAAAGGGAAAACACAAATTTCCGGCGATCTCAAATCGTTATCAGGGAAAAAAACATTTTTTTCTCGCAAGGACAACTCGTTACCGAGAGAAAAACACAAATTTGAACTCGTTAATAAGAAGAAAACATGAATTCGAACTCGTTACCAAAGAAAAAACACAAATTTCTACTCGTTATAAAGGGAAAACACAAATTTACGGCGATGTCAACTTGTAATCAGGGAAAAAAGCATTTTTTTCTGCAAGGACAACTCCTAGCCAGAGAAAAACACAAATTTGAACTCGTTAATAAGAAGAAAACATGAATTCGAACTCGTTACCAAAGAAAAAACACAAATTTCTACTCGTTATAAAGGGAAAACACAAATTTCCGGCGATGTCAACTCGTTATCAGGGAAAAAAACATTTTTTCTGAAAGGACAACTCGTTACCATAGAAATCACAAATTTGAACTCGTTAATAAGAAAAAATCATGAATTCGAACTCGTTACCAAAGAAAAAACACAAATTTCTACTCGATATAAAGGGAAAACACAAATTTCCGGCGATGTCAACTCGTTATCAGGGAAAAAAACATTTTTTTCTCGCAAGGACAACTCGTTACCGAGAGAAAAACACAAATTTGAACTCGTTAATAAGAAGAAAACATGAATTCGAACTCGTTACCAAAGAAAAAACACAAATTTCTACTCGTTATAAAGGGAAAACACAAATTTCCGGCGATGTCAACTCGTTATCGGGAAAAAAACATTTTTTTTACGCAAGGACAACTCGTTACCGAGAGAAAAACACAAATTTGAACTCGTTAATAAGAAGAAAACATGAATTCGAACTCGTTACCAAAGAAAAAACACAAATTTCTACTCGTTATAAAGGGAAAACACAAATTTCCGGCGATGTCAACTCGTTATCGGGGAAAAAAACATTTTTTCGCAAGGACAACTCGTTACCGAGAGAAAAACACAAATTTGAACTCGTTAATAAGAAGAAATCATGAATTCGAACTTGTTACCAAAGCAAAAACACAAATTTCTACAAGTTATAAAGGGAAAACACAAATTTCCGGCGATGTCAACTCGTTATCAGGGAAAAAAACATTTTTTTTTCTGCAAGGACAACTAGTTACCAGAGAAAAACACAAATTTGAACTCGTTAATAAGAAGAAAACATGAATTCGAACTCGTTACCAAAGAAAAAACACAAATTTCTACTCGTTATAAAGGGAAAACACAAATTTCCGGCGATGTCAACTCGTTATCGGGAAAAAAACATTTTTTTTTCAAAGGACAACTCGTTACCGAGAGAAAAACACAAATTTGAACTCGTTAATAAGAAGAAAACATGAATTCGAACTCGTTACCAAAGAAAAAACACAAATTTCTACTCGTTATAAAGGGAAAACACAAATTTCCGGCGATGTCAACTCGTTATCGGGGAAAAAAACATTTTTTCGCAAGGACAACTCGTTACCGAGAGAAAACACAAATTTGAACTCGTTAATAAGAAGAAATCATGAATTCGAACTCGTTACCAAAGAAAAAACACAAATTTCTACTCGTTATAAAGGGAAAACACAAATTTCCGGCGATGTCAACTCGTTATCTGGGAAAAAAACAATTTTTTCTGCAAGGACAACTCGTTACCAGAGAAAAACACAAATTTGAACTCGTTAATAAGAAGAAAACATGAATTCGAACTCGTTACCAAAGAAAAAACACAAATTTCTACTCGTTATAAAGGGAAAACACAAATTTCCGGCGATGTCAACTCGTTATCAGTGAAAAAAACATTTTTTCTGCAAGGACAACTCGTTACCAGAGAAAAACACAAATTTGAACTCGTTAATAAGAAGAAAACATGAATTCGAACTCGTTACCAAAGAAAAAACACAATTTCTACTCGTTATAAAGGGAAAACACAAATTTCCGGCGATGTCAACTCGTTATCAGGGAAAAAAACATTTTTTCTGCAAAGACAACTCGTTACCAGAGAAAACACAAATTTGAACTCGTTAATAAGAAGAAATCATGAATTCGAACTCGTTACCAAAGAAAAAACACAAATTTCTACTCGTTATAAAGGGAAAACACAAATTTCCGGCGATGTCAACTCGTTATCGGGGAAAAAAACATTTTTTCTGCAAGGACAACTCGTTACCAGAGAAAAACACAAATTTGAACTCGTTAATAAGAAGAAAACAAGAATTCGAACTCGTTACCAAAGAAAAAACACAAATTTCTACTCGTTATAAAGGGAAAACACAAATTTCCGGCGATGTCAACTCGTTATCGGGAAAAAAACATTTTTTCGCAAGGGACAACTCGTTACCGAGAGAAAAACACAAATTTGAACTCGTTAATAAGAAGAAAACATGAATTCGAACTCGTTACCAAAGAAAAAACACAAATTTCTACTCGTTATAAAGGGAAAACACAAATTTCCGGCGATGTCAACTCGTTATCGGGAAAAAAAACATTTTTTTTGCAAGGACAACTCGTTACCGAGAGAAAAACACAAATTTGAACTCGTTAATAAGAAGAAAACATGAATTCGAACTCGTTACCAAAGAAAAATCACAATTTCTACTCGTTATAAAGGGAAAACACAAATTTCCTGCGATGTCAACTCGTTATCGGGGAAAAAAACATATTTTCGGCAACGACAACTCGTTACCAGAGAAAAACACAAATTTGAACTCGTTAATAAGAAGAAAACATGAATTCGAACTCGTTACCAAAGAAAAACACAAATTTCTACTCGTTATAAAGGGAAAACACAAATTTCCGGCGATGTCAACTCGTTATCGGGGAAAAAAACATTTTTTCTACAAGGACAACTCGTTACCGAGAGAAAAACACAAATTTGAACTCGTTAATAAGAAAAACATGAATTCGAACTCGTTACCAAAGAAAAAACACAATTTCTACTCGTTATAAAGGGAAAACACAAATTTCCGGCGATGTCAACTCGTTATCGGGGAAAAAAACATTTTTTCTGCAAAGGACAACTCGTTACCAGAGAAAAACACAAATTTGAACTCGTTAATAAGAAGAAATCATGAATTCGAACTCGTTACCAAAGAAAAAACACAAATTTCTACTCGTTATAAAGGGAAAACACAAATTTCCGGCGATGTCAACTCGTTATCGGGGAAAAAAACATTTTTTTCGCAAGGACAACTCGTTACCGAGAGAAAAACACAAATTTGAACTCGTTAATAAGAAGAAAACATGAATTCGAACTCGTTACCAAAGAAAAAACACAAATTTCTATTCGTTATAAAGGGAAAACACAAATTTCCGGCGATGTCAATTCGTTATCAGGGAAAAAACATTTTTTCTGAAAAGACAACTCGTTACTAGAGAAAAACACAAATTTGAACTCGTTAATAAGAAGAAAACATGAATTCGAACTCGTTACCAAAGAAAAAACACAAATTTCTACTCGTTATAAAGGGAAAACACAAATTTCCGGCGATGTCAACTCGTTATCAGGGAAAAAAACATTTTTTCGCAAAGACAACTCGTTACCAGAGAAAAACACAAATTTGAACTCGTTAATAAGAAGAAATCATGAATTCGAACTCGTTACCAAAGAAAAAACACAAATTTCTACTCGTTATAAAGGGAAAACACAAATTCCGGCGATGTCAACTCGTTATCAGGGAAAAAAACATTTTTTATACAAGGACAACTCGTTACCAGAGAAAAACACAAATTTGAACTCGTTAATAAGAAGAAAACATGAATTCGAACTCGTTACCAAAGAAAAAACACAAATTTCTATTCGTTATAAAGGGAAAACACAAATTTCCGGCGATGTCAACTCGTTATCAGGGAAAAAAACATTTTTTCTGCAAGGACAACTCGTTACCAGAGAAAAACACAAATTTGAACTCGTTAATAAGAAGAAATCATGAATTCGAACTCGTTACCAAAGAAAAAACACAAATTTCTACTCGTTATAAAGGGAAAACACAAATTTCCGGCGATGTCAACTCGTTATCGGGAAAAAAACATTTTTTTTCTAAAGGACAACTCGTTACCGAGAGAAAAACACAAATTTGAACTCGTTAATAAGAAGAAAACATGAATTCGAACTCGTTACCAAAGAAAAAACACAAATTTCTACTCGTTATAAAGGGAAAACACAAATTTCCGGCGATGTCAACTCGTTATCAGGGAAATTTTTTTTAGCAAGGACAACTCGTTACAAGAGAAAAACACAAATTTGAACTCGTTAATAAGAAGAAATCATGAATTCAAACTCGTTACCAAAGAAAAAACACAAATTTCTACTCGTTATAAAGGGAAAACACAAATTTCCGGCGATGTCAACTCGTTATCGGGAAAAAAACATTTTTTCTGCAAGGACAACTCGTTACCAAGAGAAAAACACAAATTTGAACTCGTTAATAAGAAGAAAACATGAATTCGAACTCGTTACCAAAGAAAAAACACAAATTTCTACTCGTTATAAAGGGAAAACAAAAATTTCCGGCGATGTCAACTCGTTATCAGGGAAAAAAATATTTTTTCGCAAGGACAACTCGTTACCAGAGAAAAACACAAATTTGAACTCCTTAATAAGAAGAAAACATGAATTCGAACCCGTCTCCAAAGAAAAACATCAATTTCTACTCGTCATAAAGGGAAAACACAAATTTCCGGCGATATCAACTCGTTATCAGGGAAAAAAACATTTTTTCTACAAAGACAACTCGTTACCGAGAGAAAACACAAATTTGAACTCGTTAATAAGAAGAAATCATGAATTCGAACTCGTTACCAAAGAAAAAACACAAATTTCTACTCGTTATAAAGGAAAACACAAATTTCCGGCGATGTCAACTCGTTATCGGGAAAAAAACATTTTTTCTAAAGGACAACTCGTTACCGAGAGGAAAACACAAATTTGAACTCGTTAATAAGAAGAAAACATGAATTCGAACTCGTTACCAAAGAAAAAACACAAATTTCTATTCGTTATAAAGGGAAAACACAAATTTCCGGCGATGTCAACTCGTTATCAGTGAAGAAAGCATTTTTTCTGCAAGGCAGGACAACTCGTTAAATGAGAAAAACACAAATTTGAACTCGTTAATAAGAAGAAATCATGAATTTGAACTCGTTAATAAGAAGAAATCATGAATTCGAACTCGTTACCAAAGAAAAAACACAAATTTCTACTCGTTATAAAGGGAAAACACAAATTTCCGGCGATGTCAACTCGTTATCAAGGAAAAAAACATTTTTATGCAAGGACAACTCGTTACCCAGAGAAAAACACAAATTTGAACTCGTTAATAAGAAGAAAACATGAATTCGAACTCGTTACCAAAGAAAAAACACAAATTTCTACTCGTTATAAAGGGAAAACACAAATTTCCGGCGATGTCAACTCGTTATCGGGAAAAAAAACATTTTTTCTACAAGGACAATTCGTTACCAGAGAAAAACACAAATTTGAACTCGTTAATAAGAAGAAAACATGAATTCGAACTCGTTACCAAAGAAAAAACACCAATTTCTACTCGTTATAAAGGGAAAACACAAATTTCCGGCGATGTCAACTCGTTATCAGGGAAAAAAATATTTTTTTCCGCAAGGACAACTCGTTACCAGAGAAAAACACAAATTTGAACTCGTTAATAAGAAGAAATCATGAATTCGAACTCGTTACCAAAGAAAAAACACAAATTTCTACTCGTTATAAAGGGAAAACACAAATTCCGGCGATGTCAACTCGTTATCAGGGAAAAAAACATTTTTTCTGCAAGGACAACTTGTTACCAGAGAAAAACACAAATTTGAACTCGTTAATAAGAAGAAAACATGAATTCGAACTCGTTACCAAAGAAAAAACACAAATTTCTACTCGTTATAAAGGGAAAACACAAATTTCCGGCAATGTCTACTCGTTATCAGAGAAATTTTTTTCAAGGACAACTCATTACAAGAGAAAAACACAAATTTGAACACGTTAATAAGAAGAAATCATGAATTCAAACTCGTTTTCAAAGAAAAAACACAAATTTCTACTCATTATAAAGGGAAAACACCAATTTCTACTCGTTATAAAGGGAAAACACAAATTTCCGGCGATGTCAACTCGTTATCAGGGAAAAAAACATTTTTTCTGCAAGGACAACTCGTTACCAGAGAAAAAAAAAATTTGAACCCGTTAATATGAAGAAAACATGAATTCGAACTCGTTACCAAAGAAAAAACACCAATTTCTACTCGTTATAAAGGGAAAACACAAATTTCCGGCGATGTCATCTCGTTATCAAGGCAAAAAAAAAATTTCAGCAAGGACAACTCGTTACCAGAGAAAAACACAAACTTGAACTCATTAATAAAAAGAAAACATGAATTCGAACTCGTTACGAAAGAAAAAACACAAACTTCTACTCGTTATAATGGGAAAACACAAATTTCCGGCGATGTCAACTCGTTATCAGGGCAAAAAACATTTTTTCTGCAAGGACAAGTTACCAGAGAAAATCACAAACTTTAACTCGTTAAAAAGAAGAAAACATGAATTCGAACTCGTTACCAAAGAAAAAACACAAATTTCTACTCGTTATAAAAGGAAAACACAAATTTCCGGCGATGTCAACTCGTTATCAGGGAAAAAAAACATTTTTTCGGCAAAGACAACTTGTTAACCGGGAAAAAACACAAATTTGAACTCGTTAATAAGAAGAAAACATGAATTCGAACTCGTTACCAAAGAAAAAACACAAATTTCTACTCGTTATAAAGGGAAAACACAAATTTCCGGCGATGTCAACTCGTTATCAGGGAAAAAAACATTTTTTCAGCAAGGACAACTCGTTACCAGAGAAAAACACAAATTTGAACTCGTTAATAAGAAGAAAACATGAATTCGAACTCGTTACCAAAGAAAAAACACAAATTTCTACTCGTTATAAAGGGAAAACACAAATTTCCGGCGATGTCAACTCGTTATCGGGCAAAAAACATTTTTTCTTCAAGGACAACAACTCGTTACCGAGAGAAAAACACAAATTTGAACTCGTTAATAAGAAGAAAACATGAATTCGAACCCGTTACCAAAGAAAAAACACAAACTTCTACTCGTTATAAAGGGAAAACACAAATTTCTGGCGATGTCAACTCGTTATCAGAGTAAAAAACATTTTTTCACCAAGAACAACTCGTTACCAGAGAAAAACACTAATTTGAACTCGTTAATAAGAAGAAAACATGAATTCGAACTCGTTACCAAAGAAAAAACACAAATTTCTACTCGTTATAAAAGGAAAACACAAATTTCTGGCGATGTCAACTCGTTATCGGGGAAAAAAACATTTTTTCGCAAGGACAACTCGTTACCGAGAGAAAAACACAAATTTGAACTCGTTAATAAGAAGAAAACATGAATTCGAACTCGTTACCAAAGAAAAAACACCAATTTCTACTCGTTATAAAGGGAAAACACAAATTTCCGGCGATGTCAACTCGTTATCAGGGAAAAAAAACATTTTTTAAGTTAACTCGTTACCGAGAAAAACACAAATTTGAACTCGTTAATAAGAAGAAAACATGAATTCGAACTCGTTACCAAAGAAAAAACACCAATTTCTACTCGTTATAAAGGGAAAACACAAATTTCCGGCGATGTCAACTCGTTATCAGAGTAAAAAACATTTTTTTCAAAAGCAAGAACAACTCGTTACCGAGAGAAAAACACAAATTTGAACTCGTTAATAAGAAGAAAACATGAATTCGAACTCGTTACCAAAGAAAAAACACAAATTTCTACTCGTTATAAAAGGAAAACACAAATTTCCGGCGATGTCAACTCGTTATCAGGGAAAAAAACATTTTTTCTACAAGGACAACTCGTTACCAGAGAAAAACACAAATTTGAACTCGTTAATAAGAAGAAAACATGAATTCGAACTCGTTACCAAAGAAAAAACACAAATTTCTACTCGTTATAAAGGGAAAACACAAATTTCCGGCGATGTCAACTCGTTATCGGGGTAAAAAAACATTTTTTCTACAAAGACGGGGAAAAAAAACATTTTTTCTACAAAGACAACTCGTTACCGAGAGAAAAACACAAATTTGAACTCGTTAATAAGAAGAAAACATGAATTCGAACTCGTTACCAAAGAAAAAAACAAAATTTCTACTCGTTATAAAGGGAAAACACAAATTTCCGGCGATGTCAACTCGTTATCGGGGAAAAAAACATTTTTTCTACGCAAGGACAACTCGTTACCGAGAGAAAAACACAAATTTGAACTCGTTAATAAGAAGAAAACATGAATTCGAACTCGTTACCAAAGAAAAAACACAAATTTCTACTCGTTATAAAGGGAAAACACAAATTTCCGGCGATGTCAACTCGTTATCGGGGAAAAAAACATTTTTTTCAAAGCAAGGACAACTCGTTACCGAGAGAAAAACACAAATTTGAACTCGTTAATAAGAAGAAAACATGAATTCGAACTCGTTACCAAAGAAAAAACACAAATTTCTACTCGTTATAAAGGAAAACACAAATTTCCGGCGATGTCAACTCGTTATCGGGGAAAAAAACATTTTTTTCACGCAAGGACAACTCGTTACCGAGAGAAAAACACAAATTTGAACTCGTTAATAAGAAGAAAACATGAATTCGAACTCGTTACCAAAGAAAAAACACAAATTTCTACTCGTTATAAAGGGAAAACACAAATTTCCGGCGATGTCAACTCGTTATCGGGGAAAAAAACATTTTTTCGCAAGGACAACTCGTTACCGTTAGAGAAAAACACAAATTTGAACTCGTTAATAAGAAGAAAACATGAATTCGAACTCGTTACCAAAGAAAAACACAAATTTCTACTCGTTATAAAGGAAAACACAAATTTCCGGCGATGTCAACTCGTTATCGGGGAAAAAAACATTTTTTACGCAAGGACAACTCGTTACCGAGAGAAAAACACAAATTTGAACTCGTTAATAAGAAGAAAACATGAATTCGAACTCGTTACCAAAGAAAAAACACAAATTTCTACTCGTTATAAAAGGAAAAACACAAATTTCCGGCGATGTCAACTCGTTATCGGGAAAAAAACATTTTTTCTTCAAGGACAACTCGTTACCGAGAGAAAAACACAAATTTGAACTCGTTAATAAGAAGAAAACATGAATTCGAACTTGTTACCAAAGAAAAAACACAAATTTCTACTCGTTATAAAGGGAAAACACAAATTTCCGGTGATGTCAACTCGTTATCAGGGAAAAAAACAATTTTTATCAAGGACAACTCGTTACCAGAGAAAAACACAATCTTCAACTCGTTAATAAGAAGAAAACATGAATTCGAACTCGTTACGAAAGAAAAACACAAATTTCTAATCGTTAAAAAGGGAAAACACAAATTTCCGGCGATGTCAACTTGTTATCAGAGTAAAAAACATTTTTTTCAGCAAGAACAACTCGTTACCCGAGAAAAACACAAATTTGAACTCGTTAATAAGAAGAAAAAATGAATTCGAACTCGTTACCAAAGAAAAAACACAAATTTCGACTCGTTATAAAGGGAAAACACAAATTTCTGGCGATGGCAACTCGTTATCTGGGAAAAAAACATTTTTTATGGAAGGGCAACTCGTTACCAGAGAAAATCACAAATTTGAACTCGTTAATAAGAAGAAAACATGAATTCGAACTCGTTACGAAAGAAAAAACTCCAATTTCTACTCGTTATAAAGGGAAAACACAAATTTCCCGCGATGTCAACTCGTTATCTGGGTAAAAAACATTTATTCAGCAAGGACAACTCGTTAACAGAGAAAAACACAAATTCGAACTCGTTAATAAGAAGAAATCATGAATGCGAACTCATTACCAAAGAAAAAACACAAATTTTGACTCGTTATAAAGGGAAAACACAAATTTCCGGCGATGTCAACTCGTTATCAGGGAAAAAAACATTTTTTCATCAAGGAAAACTCGTTAGCAGAGAAAAACACAAATTTGAACTCGTTAATAAGAAGAAATCATGAATTCGAACTCGTTACCAAAGAAAAAACACAAACTTCTACTCGTTATAAAGGGAAAACACAAATTTCCGGCGATGTCAACTCGTTATCGGGTAAAAAAAACATTTTTTCTACAAGGACAACGTGTTACCAGAGAAAAACACAAACCTAAACTCGTTAATAAGAAGAAAACTTGAATTCGAACCCGTTACCAAAGAAAAAACACCAATTTCTACTCGTTATAAAGGGAAAACACAAATTTCCGGCGATGTCAACTCGTTATCAGGGAAAAAAACTTTTTTTCAGCAAGGACAACTCGTTACCAGAGAAAAACACAAATTTGAACTCGTTAATAAGATAAAACATGAATTCGAACTCGTTACCAAAGAAAAAACACCAATTTCTACTCGTTATAATGGGAAAACACAAATTTCCGGCGATGTCAACTCGTTATCAGGGCAAAAAACATTTTTTCTGCAAGGACAACTCGTTACCAGAGAAAAACACAAACTTGAACTTGTGAAAAAGAAGAAAACATGAATTCGAACTCGTTACCAAAGAAAAAACACCAATTTCTACTCGTTATAAAGGGAAAACACAAATTTCCGGCGATGTCAAATCGTTATCTGGGAAAAAAACATTTTTTGTGCAAGGACAACTCGTTACCAGAGAAAAAAAAAAATTTGAACCCGTTAATAAGAAGAAAACATGAATTCGAACTCGTAACCAAAGAAAAAACACAAATTTCTACTCGTTATAAAGGGAAAACACAAATTTCCGGCGATGTCAACTCGTTATCAGGGCAAAAAACATTTTTTCAACAAGGACAACTTGTTACCAGAGAAAGAAACAAACTTGAACTCGTTAATAAGAAGAAAACATGAATTCGAACTCGTTACGAAAGAAAAAACACAAACTTCTACTCGTTATAAAGGGAAAACACAAATTTCCTGCGATGTCAACTCGTTATCAGGGTAAAAAAACATTTTTTCTACAAGGACAACTCGTTACCAAAGAAAAACACAAATTTGAACTCGTTAATAAGAAGAAATCATGAATTCGAACTCGTTACCAAAGAAAATACACAAATTTCTACTCGTTATAAAGTGAAAACACAAATTTCCGGCAATGTCAACTCGTTATCAGGGAAAAAACATTTTTTCTACAAGGACAACTCGTTACCAGAGAAAAACACAAATTTGAACTCGTTAATAAGAAGAAATCATGAATTCGAACTCGTTACCAAAGAAAAAACACAAATTTCTACTCGTTATAAAGTGAAAACACAAATTTCCGGCAATGTCAACTCGTTATCGGGGAAAAAAACATTTTTTCGGCAAGGACAACTCGTAACCAGAGAAAAACACAAATTTGAACTCGTTAATAAGAAGAAAACATGAATTCGAACTCGTTACCAAAGAAAAAACACAAATTTCTACTCGTTATAAAGGGAAAACATAAATTTCAGGCGAAGTCAACTCGTTATCAGGGCAAAAAACATTTTTTCAGCAAGGACAACTCGTTACCAGAGAAAAACACAAATTTGAACTCGTTAATAAGAAGAAAACATGAATTCGAACTCGTTACCAAAGAAAAAACACAAATTTCTACTCGTTATAAAGGGAAAACACAAATTTCCGGCGATGTCAACTCGTTATCAGGGTAAAAAATATTTTTTCTGCAAGGCCAACTCGTTACCTGAGAAAATCACAAATTTGAACTCGTTAATAAGAAGAAAACATGAATTCGAACCCCTTACCAAAGAAAAAACACCAATTTCTACTCGTTATAAAGGGAAAACACAAATTTCCGGCGATGTCAACTCGTTATCGGGAAAAAAACATTTTTTCTGCAAGGACAACTCGTTACCAGAGAAAAACACAAATTTGAACTCGTTAATAAGAAGAAAACATGAATTCGAACTCGTTACCAAAGAAAAAACACAAATTTCTACTCGTTATAAAGGGAAAACACAAATTTCCGGCGATGTCAACTCGTTATCGGGGAAAAAAACATTTTTTCTACAAGGACAACTCGTTACCGAGAGAAAAACACAAATTTGAACTCGTTAATAAGAAGAAAACATGAATTCGAACTCGTTACCAAAGAAAAAACACAAATTTCTACTCGTTATAAAGGGAAAACACAAATTTCCGGCGATGTCAACTCGTTATCGGGGAAAAAAACATTTTTTCTACAAGGACAACTCGTTACCGAGAGAAAAACACAAATTTGAACTCGTTAATAAGAAGAAAACATGAATTCGAACTCGTTACCAAAGAAAAAACACAAATTTCTACTCGTTATAAAGGGAAAACACAAATTTCCGGCGATGTCAACTCGTTATCGGGGAAAAAAACATTTTTTCTCGCAAGGACAACTCGTTACCGAGAGAAAAACACAAATTTGAACTCGTTAATAAGAAGAAAACATGAATTCGAACTCGTTACCAAAGAAAAAACACAAATTTCTACTCGTTATAAAGGGAAAACACAAATTTCCGGCGATGTCAACTCGTTATCGGGGAAAAAAACATTTTTTTTACGCAAGGACAACTCGTTACCGAGAGAAAAACACAAATTTGAACTCGTTAATAAGAAGAAAACATGAATTTGAACTCGTTACCAAAGAAAAAACACAAATTTCTACTCGTTATAAAGGGAAAACACAAATTTCCGGCGATGTCAACTCGTTATCAGGGAAAAAAACATTTTTTCTTCAAAGACAACTCGTTACCAGAGAAAAACACAAATTTGAACTCGTTAATAAGAAGAAAACATGAATTCGAACTCGTTACCAAAGAAAAAACACAAATTTCTACTCGTTATAAAGGGAAAACACAAATTTCCGGTGATGTCAACTCGTTATCGGGGAAAAAAAACATTTTTTCTCAAGGACAACTCGTTACCGAGAGAAAAACACAAATTTGAACTCGTTAATAAGAAGAAAACATGAATTCGAACTCGTTACCAAAGAAAAAACACAAATTTCTACTCGTTATAAAGGGAAAACACAAATTTCCGGCGATGTCAACTCGTTATCGGGGAAAAAAACATTTTTTTCACAAGGACAACTCGTTACCGAGAGAAAAACACAAATTTGAACTCGTTAATAAGAAGAAAACATGAATTCGAACTCGTTACCAAAGAAAAAACACAAATTTCTACTCGTTATAAAGGAAAACACAAATTTCCGGTGATGTCAACTCGTTATCGGGAAAAAAAAACATTTTTTCTACAAAGACAACTCGTTACCGAGAGAAAAACACAAATTTGAACTCGTTAATAAGAAGAAAACATGAATTCGAACTCGTTACCAAAGAAAAAACACAAATTTCTACTCGTTATAAAGGGAAAACACAAATTTCCGGCGATGTCAACTCGTTATCGGGGAAAAAAACATTTTTTCGCAAGGACAACTCGTTACCGAGAGAAAAACACAAATTTGAACTCGTTAATAAGAAGAAAACATGAATTCGAACTCGTTACCAAAGAAAAAACACAAATTTCTACTCGTTATAAAGGGAAAACACAAATTTCCGGCGATGTCAACTCGTTATCGGGGAAAAAAACATTTTTTCTAAAGGACAACTCGTTACCGAGAAAAAACACAAATTTGAACTCGTTAATAAGAAGAAAACATGAATTCGAACTCGTTACCAAAGAAAAAACACAAATTTCTACTCGTTATAAAGGGAAAACACAAATTTCCGGCGATGTCAACTCGATATCAGAGTAAAAAACAATTTTTTCGGCAAGAACAACTCGTTACCAGAGAAAAACACTAATTTGAACTCGTTAATAAGAGGAAAACATGAATTTGAACTCGTTACCAAAGAAAAAACACAAATTTCTACTCGTTATAAAGGGAAAACACAAATTTCCGGCGATGTCAACTCGTTATCGGGGAAAAAAACATTTTTTCTCGCAAGGACAACTCGTTACCGAGAGAAAAACACAAATTTGAACTCGTTAATAAGAGGAAAACATGAATTTGAACTCGTTACCAAAGAAAAAACACAAATTTCTACTCGTTATAAAGGAAAACACAAATTTCCGGCGATGTCAACTCGTTATCAGGGAAAAAAACATTTTTTACGCAAGGACAACTCGTTACCGAGAGAAAAACACAAATTTGAACTCGTTAATAAGAAGAAAACATGAATTCGAACTCGTTACCAAAGAAAAAACACAAATTTCTACTCGTTATAAAGGGAAAACACAAATTTCCGGCGATGTCAACTCGTTATCGTGGAAAAAAAACATTTTTTCTTCAAAGACAACTCGTTACCGAGAGAAAAACACAAATTTGAACTCGTTAATAAGAAGAAAACATGAATTCGAACTCGTTACCAAAGAAAAAAAAACACAAATTTCTACTCGTTATAAAGGGAAAACACAAATTTCCGGCGATGTCAACTCGTTATCGGGGAAAAAAACATTTTTTTCAAGGACAACTCGTTACCGAGAGAAAAACACAAATTTGAACTCGTTAATAAGAAGAAAACATGAATTCGAACTCGTTACCAAAGAAAAAACACAAATTTCTACTCGTTATAAAGGGAAAACACAAATTTCCGGCGATGTCAACTCGTTATCGGGGAAAAAACATTTTTTCAAGCAAGAACAACTCGTTACCGAGAAAAACACAAATTTGAACTCGTTAATAAGAAGAAAACATGAATTCGAACTCGTTACCAAAGAAAAAACACAAATTTCTACTCGTTATAAAGGAAAACACAAATTTCCGGCGATGTCAACTCGTTATCGGGAAAAAAACATTTTTTCAAGCAAAGAAGGACAACTCGTTACCGAGAGAAAAACACAAATTTGAACTCGTTAATAAGAAGAAAACATGAATTCGAACTCGTTACCAAAGAAAAAACACAAATTTCTACTCGTTATAAAGGGAAAACACAAATTTCCGGCGATGTCAACTCGTTATCGGGGAAAAAAACATTTTTTTCACAAGGACAACTCGTTACCGAGAGAAAAACACAAATTTGAACTCGTTAATAAGAAGAAAACATGAATTCGAACTCGTTACCAAAGAAAAAACACAAATTTCTACTCGTTATAAAGGGAAAACACAAATTTCCGGCGATGTCAACTCGTTATCAGGGAAAAAAACATTTTTTCATCAAGGACAACTCGTTACCAGAGAAAAACACAAATTTGAACTCGTTAATAAGAAGAAAACATGAATTCGAACTCGTTACCAAAGAAAAAACACAAATTTCTACTCGTTATAAAGGGAAAACACAAATTTCCGGCGATGTCAACTCGTTATCGGGGAAAAAAAAACATTTTTTTCGCAAGGACAACTCGTTACCGAGAAAAACACAAATTTGAACTCGTTAATAAGAAGAAAACATGAATTCGAACTCGTTACCAAAGAAAAAACACAAATTTCTACTCGTTATAAAGGGAAAACACAAATTTCCGGCGATGTCAACTCGTTATCGGGAAAAAAAACATTTTTTCTACAAGACAACTCGTTACCGAGAAAAAACAAATTTGAACTCGTTAATAAGAAGAAAACATGAATTCGAACTCGTTACCAAAGAAAAAACACAAATTTCTACTCGTTATAAAGGGAAAACAAAAATTTCCGGCGATGTCAACTCGTTATCAGGGAAAAAAAACATTTTTTTCGCAAGGACAACTCGTTACCGAGAGAAAAACACAAATTTGAACTCGTTAATAAGAAGAAAACATGAATTCGAACTCGTTACCAAAGAAAAAACACAAATTTCTACTCGTTATAAAGGGAAAACACAAATTTCCGGCGATGTCAACTCGTTATCGGGGAAAAAAACATTTTTTCTACAAGGACAACTCGTTACCGAGAAAAAACACAAATTTGAACTCGTTAATAAGAAGAAAACATGAATTCGAACTCGTTACCAAAGAAAAAACACAAATTTCTACTCGTTATAAAGGGAAAACACAAATTTCCGGCGATGTCAACTCGTTATCGGGGAAAAAAACATTTTTTCTTCAAGGACAACTCGTTACCGAGAGAAAAACACAAATTTGAACTCGTTAATAAGAAGAAAACATGAATTCGAACTCGTTACCAAAGAAAAAACACAAATTTCTACTCGTTATAAAGGGAAAACACAAATTTCCGGCGATGTCAACTCGTTATCGGGGAAAAAACATTTTTTCTACAAGGACAACTCGTTACCGAGAGAAAAACACAAATTTGAACTCGTTAATAAGAAGAAAACATGAATTCGAACTCGTTACCAAAGAAAAAACACAAATTTCTACTCGTTATAAAGGGAAAACACAAATTTCCGGCGATGTCAACTCGTTATCGGGGAAAAAAACATTTTTTCGCAAGGACAACTCGTTACCGAGAGAAAAACACAAATTTGAACTCGTTAATAAGAAGAAAACATGAATTCGAACTCGTTACCAAAGAAAAAACACAAATTTCTACTCGTTATAAAGGAAAACACAAATTTCCGGCGATGTCAACTCGTTATCGGGGAAAAAAAAACATTTTTTCGGCAAGGACAACTCGTTACCGAGAGAAAAACACAAATTTGAACTCGTTAATAAGAAGAAAACATGAATTCGAACTCGTTACCAAAGAAAAAACACAAATTTCTACTCGTTATAAAGGGAAAACACAAATTTCCGGCGATGTCAACTCGTTATCGGGGAAAAAAACATTTTTTCTTCTAAAGGACAACTCGTTACCGAGAGAAAAACACAAATTTGAACTCGTTAATAAGAAGAAAACATGAATTCGGACTCGTTACCAAAGAAAAAATACAAATTTCTACTCGTTATAAAGGGAAAACCCAAATTCCGGCGATGTCAACTCGTTATCAGTGAAAAAAACATTTTTTCTGCAACGCCAACTCGTTACCAGTGAAAAACACAAATTTGAACTCGTTATTAAGAAGAAAACATGAATTCGAACTCGTTACCAAAGAAAAAACACCAATTTCTACTCGTTATAAAGGGAAAACACAAATTTCCGGCGATGTCAACTCGTTATCAGGGAAAAAACATTTTTTCTTCAGCAAGACAACTCGTTACCGAGAAAACACAAATTTGAACTCGTTAATAAGAAGAAAACATGAATTCGAACTCGTTACCAAAGAAAAAACACAAATTTCTACTCGTTATAAAGGGAAAACACAAATTTCCGGCGATGTCAACTCGTTATCGGGGAAAAAAACATTTTTTTCAAAGCAAGGACAACTCGTTACCGAGAGAAAAACACAAATTTGAACTCGTTAATAAGAAGAAAACATGAATTCGAACTCGTTACCAAAGAAAAAACACAAATTTCTACTCGTTATAAAGGGAAAACACAAATTTCCGGCGATGTCAACTCGTTATCGGGGAAAAAAACATTTTTTCGCAAGGACAACTCGTTACCGAGAGAAAAACACAAATTTGAACTCGTTAATAAGAAGAAAACATGAATTCGAACTCGTTACCAAAGAAAAAACACAAATTTCTACTCGTTATAAAGGGAAAACACAAATTTCCGGCGATGTCAACTCGTTATCGGGGAAAAAAACATTTTTTCGCAAGGACAAACTCGTTACCGAGAGAAAAACACAAATTTGAACTCGTTAATAAGAAGAAAACATGAATTTGAACTCGTTACCAAAGAAAAAACACAAATTTCTACTCGTTATAAAGGGAAAACACAAATTTCCGGCGATGTCAACTCGTTATCAGGGAAAAAAACATTTTTTCTTCAAGGACAACTCGTTACCAGAGAAAAACACAAATTTGAACTCGTTAATAAGAATAAAACATGAATTCGAACTCGTTACCAAAGAAAAAACACAAATTTCTACTCGTTATAAAGGGAAAACACAAATTTCCGGTGATGTCAACTCGTTATCAGATAAAAACACAAATTTGAACTCGTTAATAAGAAGAAAACATGAATTCGAACTCGTTACCAAAGAAAAAACACCAATTTCTACTCGTTATAAAGGGAAAACACAAATTTCCGGCGATGTCAACTCGTTATCGGGAAAAAAAATTTTTTCTTCGGCAAGAACAACTCGTTACCGAGAGAAAAACACAAATTTGAACTCGTTAATAAGAAGAAAACATGAATTCGAACTCGTTACCAAAGAAAAAACACAAATTTCTACTCGTTATAAAGGGAAAACACAAATTTCCGGTGATGTCAACTCGTTATCGGGGAAAAAAACATTTTTTTCTCAAGGACAACTCGTTACCGAGAGAAAAACACAATTTGAACTCGTTAATAAGAAGAAAACATGAATTCGAACTCGTTACCAAAGAAAAAACACAAATTTCTACTCGTTATAAAGGAAAACACAAATTTCCGGCGATGTCAACTCGTTATCGGGGAAAAAAACATTTTTTCAAGAAGGACAACTCGTTACCGAGAGAAAAACACAAATTTGAACTCGTTAATAAGAAGAAAACATGAATTCGAACTCGTTACCAAAGAAAAAACACAAATTTCTACTCGTTATAAAGGGAAAACACAAATTTCCGGCGATGTCAACTCGTTATCAGGGAAAAAATTTTTTTTCTTCAAAGACAACTCGTTACCAGAGAAAAACACAAATTTGAACTCGTTAATAAGAATAAAACATGAATTCGAACTCGTTACCAAAGAAAAAAACACAAATTTCTACTCGTTATAAAGGGAAAACACAAATTTCCGGTGATGTCAACTCGTTATCAGGGAAAAAAACATTTTCGTTACCAGAGAAAAACACAATCTTGAACTCGTTAATAAGAAGAACACATGAATTCGAACTCGTTACGAAAGAAAAAACACCAATTTCTACTCGTTATAAAGGGAAAACACAAATTTCCGGCGATGTCAACTCGTTATCAGAGTAAAAAACATTTTTTTCAGCAAGAACAACTCGTTACCAGGGAAAAACACTAATTTGAACTCGTTAATAAGAAGAAAACATGAATTCGAACTCGTTACCAAAGAAAAAACACAAATTTTGACTCGTTATAAATGGAAAACACAAATTTCCGGTGATGTCAACTCGTTATCGGAAAAAAACATTTTTTCAGCAAAGACAACTCGTTACCAGAGAAAAACACAAATTTGAACTCGTTAATAAGAGGAAAACATGAATTCGAACTCGTTACCAAAGAAAAAACACAAATTTCTACTCGTTATAAAGGGAAAACACAAATTTCCGGCGATGTCAACTCGTTATCAGGGAAAAAAACATTTTTTCTGCATGGACAACTCGTTACCAGAGAAAAACACAAATTTGAACACGTTAATAAGAAGAAAATATGAATTCGAACTTGTTACCAAAGAAAAAACACAAATTTCTACTCGTTATAAAGGGAAAACACAAATTTCCGGTGATGTCAACTCGTTATCAGGGAAAAAAAATTTTTTTCTTAATAAAGGACGTTACCGAGAGAAAAACACAATCTTGAACTCGTTAATAAGAAGAAAACATGAATTCGAACTCGTTACCAAAGAAAAAACACCAATTTCTACTCGTTATAAAGGGAAAACACAAATTTCCGGCGATGTCAACTCGTTATCGAGTAAAAAAAAACATTTTTTTCGCAAGAACAACTCGTTACCGAGAAAAAACACTAATTTGAACTCGTTAATAAGAAGAAAACATGAATTCGAACTCGTTACCAAAGAAAAAAACACAAATTTTGACTCGTTATAAATGGAAAACACAAATTTCCGGTGATGTCAACTCGTTATCGGGAAAAAAACATTTTTTCTAAAAGACAACTCGTTACCGAGAGAAAAACACAAATTTGAACTCGTTAATAAGAGAAAACATGAATTCGAACTCGTTACCAAAGAAAAAACACAAATTTCTACTCGTTATAAAGGGAAAACACAAATTTCCGGCGATGTCAACTCGTTATCAGGGAAAAAAACATTTTTTCTGCAAGGACAACTCATTACCAGAGAAAAACACAAATTTGAACTCGTTAATAAGAAGAAAACATGAATTTGAATTCGTTACCAAAGAAAAAACACAAATTTCGACTCGTTATAAAAGGAAAACACAAATTTCCGGCGATGTCAACTCGTTATCAGGGAAAAAAACATTTTTTCTGCATGGACAACTCGTTACCAGAGAAAAACACAAATTTGAACTCGTTAATAAGAATAAAACATGAATTTGAACTCGTTACCAAGGAAAAAACACAAATTTCTACTCGTTATAAAGGGAAAACACAAATTTCAGACGATGTCAACTCGTTATCAGGGAAAAAAACATTTTTTCTTCAAAGACAACTCGTTTCCAGAGAAAAACACAAATTAGAACTCGTTAATAAGAATAAAACATGAATTCGAACTTGTTACCAAAGAAAAAAACAAATTTCTACTCGTTATAAAGGGAAAACACAAATTTCCGGTGATGTCAACTCGTTATCAGGGAAAAAAACATTTTCGTTACCAGAGAAAAACACAATCTTGAACTCGTTAATAAGAAGAAAACATGAATTCGAACTCGTTACGAAAGAAAAAACACCAATTTCTACTCGTTATAAAGGGAAAACACAAATTTCCGGCGATGTCAACTCGTTATCAGAGTAAAAAACATTTTTTCAGCAAGAACAACTCGTTACCAGAGAAAAACACTAATTTGAACTCGTTAATAAGAAGAAAACATGAATTCGAACTCGTTACCAAAGAAAAAACACAAATTTTGACTCGTTATAAATGGAAAACACAAATTTCCGGTGATGTCAACTCGTTATCTGGGAAAAAAACATTTTTTCAGCAAAGACAACTCGTTACCAGAGAAAAACACAAATTTGAACTCGTTAATAAGAGGAAAACATGAATTCGAACTCGTTACCAAAGAAAAAACACAAATTTCTACTCGTTATAAAGGGAAAACACAAATTTCCGGCGATGTCAACTCGTTATCAGGGAAAAAAACATTTTTTCTGCATGGACAACTCGTTACCAGAGAAAAACACAAATTTGAACACGTTAATAAGAAGAAAATATGAATTCGAACTTGTTACCAAAGAAAAAACACAAATTTCTACTCGTTATAAAGGGAAAACACAAATTTCCGGTGATGTCAACTCGTTATCGGGAAAAAAACATTTTCGTTACCAGAGAAAAACACAATCTTGAACTCGTTAATAAGAAGAAAACATGAATTCGAACTCGTTACGAAAGAAAAAACACCAATTTCTACTCGTTGTAAAGGGAAAACACAAATTTCCGGCGATGTCAACTCGTTATCAGAGTAAAAAACATTTTTTTCAGCAAGAACAACTCGTTACCAGAGAAAAACACTAATTTGAACTCGTTAATAAGAAGAAAACATGAATTCGAACTCGTTACCAAAGAAAAAACACAAATTTTGACTCGTTATAAATGGAAAACACAAATTTCCGGTGATGTCAACTCGTTATCTGGGAAAAAAACATTTTTTTCAGCAAAGACAACTCGTTACCAGAGAAAAACACAAATTTGAACTCGTTAATAAGAGGAAAACATGAATTCGAACTCGTTACCAAAGAAAAAACACAAATTTCTACTCGTTATAAAGGGAAAACACAAATTTCCGGCGATGTCAACTCGTTATCAGGGAAAAAAACATTTTTTTCTGCAAGGACAACTCGTTACCAGAGAAAAACACAAATTTGAACTCGTTAATAAGAAGAAAACATGAATTTGAACTCGTTACCAAAGAAAAAACACAAATTTCGACTCGTTATAAAAGGAAAACACAAATTTCCGGCGATGTCAACTCGTTATCAGGGAAAAAAACATTTTTTCTGCATGTACAACTCGTTACCAGAGAAAAACACAAATTTGAACTCGTTAATTAGAATAAAACATGAATTTGAACTCGTTACCAAGGAAAAAACACAAATTTCTACTCGTTATAAAGGGAAAACACAAATTTCAGGCGATGTCAACTCGTTATCAGGGAAAAAAACATTTTTTCTTCAAAGACAACTCGTTTCCAGAGAAAAACACAAATTAGAACTCGTTAATAAGAATAAAACATGAATTCGAACTTGTTACCAAAGAAAAAAACAAATTTCTACTCGTTATAAAGGGAAAACACAAATTTCCGGTGATGTCAACTCGTTATCAGGGAAAAAAACATTTTTGTTACCAGAGAAAAACACAATCTTGAACTCGTTAATAAGAAGAAAACATGAATTCGAACTCGTTACGAAAGAAAAAACACCAATTTCTACTCGTTATAAAGGGAAAACACAAATTTCCGGCGATGTCAACTCGTTATCAGAGTAAAAAACATTTTTTTCAGCAAGAACAACTCGTTACCAGAGAAAAACACTAATTTGAACTCGTTAATAAGAAGAAAACATGAATTCGAACTCGTTACCAAAGAAAAAACACAAATTTTGACTCGTTATAAATGGAAAACACAAATTTCCGGTGATGTCAACTCGTTATCTGGGAAAAAAACATTTTTTCTGCAAGGACAACTCGTTACCAGAGAAAAACACAAATTTGAACTCGTTAATAAGAAGAAAACATGAATTCGAACTCGTTACCAAAGAAAAAACACAAATTTCTACTCGTTATAAAAGGAAAACACAAATTTCCGGCGATGTCAACTCGTTATCGGGAAAAAAACATTTTTTCGCATGGACAACTCGTTACCGAGAGAAAAACACAAATTTGAACTCGTTAATAAGAAGAAAATATGAATTCGAACTCGTTACCAAAGAAAAAACACAAATTTCTACTCGTTATAAAGGGAAAACACAAATTTCAGGCGATGTCAACTCGTTATCAGGGAAAAAAACATTTTTTCTTCAAAGGCAACTCGTTTCCAGAGAAAAACACAAATTAGAACCCGTTAATAAGAATAAAACATGAATTCGAACTTGTTACCAAAGAAAAAAAAACAAATTTCTACTCGTTATAAAGGGAAAACACAAATTTCCGGTGATGTCAACTCGTTATCAGGGAGAAAAAACATTTTTGTTACCAGAGAAAAACACAATCTTGAACTCGTTAATAAGAAGAAAACATGAATTCGAACTCGTTACGAAAGAAAAAACACCAATTTCTACTCGTTATAAAGGGAAAACACAAATTTCCGGCGATGTTAACTCGTTATCAGAGTAAAAAACATTTTTTTTCAGCAAGAACAACTCGTTACTAGAGAAAAACACTAATTTGAACTCGTTAATAAGAAGAAAACATGAATTCGAACTCGTTACCAAAGAAAAAACACAAATTTTGACTCGTTATAAAAGGAAAACCCAAATTTCCGGTGATGTCAACTCGTTATCTGGGAAAAAACATCTTTTCTGCAAGGACAACTCGTTACCAGAGAAAAACACAAATTTGAACTCGTTAATAAGAGGAAAACATGAATTCGAACTCGTTACCAAAGAAAAAACACAAATTTTTACTCATTATAAAGGGAAAACACAAATTTCCGGCGATGTCAACTCGTTTTCAGGAAAAAAAACATTTTTTATGCAAGGACAACTCGTTACCAGAGAAAAACACAAATTTGAACTCGTTAATAAGAAGAAAACATGAATTTGAACACGTTACCAAAGAGAAAACACAAATTTCTACTCGTTATATAGGGAAAACACAAATTTCAGGCGATGTCAACTCGTTATCAGGGAAAAAACCATTTTTTCTAGAAAGACAACTCGTTTCCAGAGAAAAACACAAATTAGAACTCGTTAATAAGAAGAAAACATGAATTCGAACTTGTTACCAAAGAAAAAACACAAATTTATACTCGTTATAAAGGGAAAACACAAATTTCCGTCGATGTCAACTCGTTATCAGGGAAAAAAACATTTCGTCAGCAAGGAAAACACGTTACCAGAGAAAAACACAAGTTTGAACTCGTTAATAAGAAGAAAACATGAATTCGAACTCGTTACCAAAGAAAAAACACAAATTTCGACTCGTTATAAAGGGAAAACACAAATTTCCGGCGATGTCAAATCGTTATCAGGGTAAAAAAACATTTTTTATGCAAGGACAACTCGTTACCAGAGAAAAACACAAATTTGAACTCGTTAATAAGAAGAAATCATGAATTCGAACTCGTTACCAAAGAAAAAACACAAATTTCTACTCGTTATAAAGGGAAACAAATTTCCGGCGATGTCAACTCGTTATCAGGGAAAAAAACATTTTTTCAAAGGACAACTCGTTACCGAGAGAAAACACAAATTTGAACTCATTAATAAGAAGAAAACATCAATTCGAAATCGTTACCAAAGTAAAAACACAAATTTATACTCGTTATAAAGGGAAAACACAAATTTTCGGCGATGTCAACTCGTTATCAGGGAAAAAAACATTTTTTCTACAAAGACAACTCGTTTCCAGAGAAAAACACAAATTTGAACTCGTTAATACGAAGAAAACATGAATTCGAACTCGTTACCAAAGAAAAGACACAAATTTCTACTCGTTTTAAAGGGAAAACACAAATTTTCGGCGATGTCAACTCGTTATCAGGGAAAAAAACATTTTTTCAGCAAGGACAACTCGTTACCAGACAAAAACACAAAATTGAACTCGTTAATACGAATAAAACATGAATTCGAACTCGTTACCAAAGAAAAAACACAATTTTCTACTCGTTATAAAAGGAAAACACAAATTTCCGGCGATGTCAACTCGTTATCAGGAAAAAAACCTTTTTTTCTTTAAGCACAACTCGTTACCTGAGAAAAACACAAATTTGAACTCGTTAATTAGAAGAAAACATGAATTCGAACTTGTTACCAAAGAAAAAACACAAATTTCGACTCGTTATAAAGGGAAAACACAAATTTCCGGCGATGTCAACTCGTTATCAGGGAAAAAAACATTTTTTCTTCTAGGACAACTCGTTACCAGAGAAAAACACAAACTTGAACTCGTTAATAAGAAGAAAACATGAATTTGAACTCGTTACCAAAGAAAAAACACCAATTTCTACTCGTTATAAAGGGAAAACATAAATTTCCGGCGATGTCAAATCGTTATCCGGGGAAAAAAACATTTTTTCATCAAGGACAACTCGTTACCAGAGAAAAACAAAAATTTGAACTCGTTAATAAGAAGAAATCATGAATTCGAACTCGTTACCAAAGAAAAAACACAAATTTCTACTCGTTATAAAGGTAAAACACAAATTTCTAGCGATGTCAGCTCGTAATCAGGGTAAAAAACATTTTTTCTGCAAGGACAACGTGTTACCAGAGAAAAACACAAACCTAAACTCGTTAATAAGAAGAAAACTTGAATTCGAACTCGTTACCGAAGAAAAAACACCAATTTCTACTCGTTATAAAGGGAAAACACAAATTTCCGGCGATGTCAACTCGTTATGAGGGAAAAAAACATTTTCTCTGCAAGGACAACTCGTTACCAGAGAAAATCACAAATTTGAACTCGTTAATAAGAATAAAACATGAATTCGAACTCGTTACCAAAGAAAAAACAGCAATTTCTACTCGTTATAAAGGGAAAACACAAATTTCCGGCGATGTCAACTCGTTATCAGGGTAAAAAACATTTTTTCTGCAAGGACAACTCGTTACCAGAGAAAAACACAAACTTGAACTTATTAATAAGAAGAAAACATGAATTCGAACTCGTTACCAAAGAAAAAACACCAATTTCTACTCGTTATAAAGGGAAAACACAAATTTCCGGCGATGTCAAATCGTTATTAGGGAAAAAAACATTTTTTCTGCAAGGACAACTCGTTATAAGGGTAAAAAACATTTTTTTAGCACGGACAACTCATTACCAGATTAAAACACTAATTTGAACTCGTTAATAAGAAGAAAACATGAATTCGAACTCGTTACCAAACAAAAAAACACAAATTTCGACTCGTTATAAAAGGAAAACACAAATTTCCGGCGATGTCAACTCGTTATCAGGGAAAAAAACATTTTTTCAGCAAGGACAATTCGTTAACAGAGAAAAACACAAACATGAACTCGTGAATAAGAAGAAAACATGAATTCGAACTCGTTACGAAAGAAAAACACCAATTTCTCCTCGTTATAATGGGAAAACACAAATTTCCGGCGATGTCAACTCGTTATCGGGGTAAAAAACATTTTTTCAGCAAGGACAACTCGTTATCTGAGAAAAACACAAATTTGAACTCGTTAATAAGAAGAAAACATGAATTCGAACTCGTTACAAAAGAAAAAACACCAATTCTACTCGTTATAAAGGGAAAACACAAATTTTTTGTGATGTCAACTCGTTATCATGGAAAAATACATTTTGTCTGCAAGGACAACTCGTTACCAGAGAAAAACACTAATTTGAACTCGTTAATTAAAAGAAAACATGAATTTGAACTCGTTACCAAAGAAAAAACACAAATTTCGACTCGTTATAAAGGGAAAACACAAATTTCTGGTGATGTCAACTCGTTATCTGGGAAAAAAACATTTTTTCAAAGCAAGGACAACTCGTTACCGAGAGAAAAACACAAATTTGAACTCGTTAATAAGAAGAAAACATGAATTCGAACTCGTTACCAAAGAAAAAACACAAATTTCTACTCGTTATAAAGGAAAACACAAATTTCCGGCGATGTCAACTCGTTATCGGGGAAAAAAACATTTTTTTCTTTAAGGACAACTCGTTACCGAGAGAAAAACACAAATTTGAACTCGTTAATAAGAAGGAAACATGAATTCGAACTTGTTACCAAAGAAAAAACACAAATTTCTACTCGTTATAAGAGGAAAACACAAATTTCCGGTGATGTCAACTCGTTATCGGGGAAAAAAACATTTTTTCTGCAAGGACAACTCGTTACCGAGAGAAAAACACAAATTTGAACTCGTTAATAAGAAGAAAACATGAATTCGAACTCGTTACCAAAGAAAAAACACAAATTTCTACTCGTTATAAAGGGAAAACACAAATTTCCGGCGATGTCAACTCGTTATCGGGGAAAAAAACATTTTTTCTTCAAAGGACAACTCGTTACCGAGAGAAAAACACAAATTTGAACTCGTTAATAAGAATAAAACATGAATTCGAACTCGTTACCAAAGAAAAAACACAAATTTCTACTCGTTATAAAGGGAAAACACAAATTTCCGGCGATGTCAACTCGTTATCGGGGAAAAAAACATTTTTTCTCGCAAGGACAACTCGTTACCGAGAGAAAAACACAAAATTGAACTCGTTAATAAGAAGAAAACATGAATTCGAACTCGTTACCAAAGAAAAAACACCAATTTATACTCGTTATAAAGGGAAAACACAAATTTCCGGCGATGTCAACTCGTTATCGGGTAAAAAACATTTTTTTCAAGGACAACTCGTTACCGAGAGAAAAACACTAAATTTGAACTCGTTAATAAGAAGAAAACATGAATTCGAACTCGTTACCAAAGAAAAACCACAAATTTCTACTCGTTATAAAGGGAAAACACAAATTTCCGGCGATGTCAACTCGTTATCGGGGCAAAAAACATTTTTTCAAAGCAAGGACAACTCGTTACCGAGAGAAAAACACAAATTTGAACTCGTTAATAAGAAGAAAACATGAATTCGAACTCGTTACCAAAGAAAAAACACAAATTTCTACTCGTTATAAAGGGAAAACACAAATTTCCGGCGATGTCAACTCGTTATCAGGGAAAAAAACATTTTTTCATCAAGGACAACTCGTTACCAGAGAAAAACACAAATTTGAACTCGTTAATAAGAAGAAAATATGAATTCGAACTTGTTACCAAAGAAAAAACACAAATTTCTACTCGTTATAAAGGGAAAACACAAATTTCCGGCGATGTCAACTCGTTATCGGGGTAAAAAACATTTTTTCGCAAGGACAACGTGTTACCGAGAGAAAAACACAATCTTGAACTCGTTAATAAGAAGAAAACATGAATTCGAACTCGTTACCAAAGAAAAAACACCAATTTCTACTCGTTATAAAGGGAAAACACAAATTTCCGGCGATGTCAACTCGTTATCGGGGAAAAAAACATTTTTTTCTTTAAGGACAACTCGTTACCGAGAGAAAAACACAAATTTGAACTCGTTAATAAGAAGAAAACATGAATTCGAACTCGTTACCAAAGAAAAAACACAAATTTCTACTCGTTATAAAGGGAAAACACAAATTTCCGGCGATGTCAACTCGTTATCGGGGTAAAAACATTTTTTTCGCAAAGGACAACTCGTTACCGAGAGAAAACACAAATTTGAACTCGTTAATAAGAAGAAAACATGAATTCGAACTCGTTACCAAAGAAAAAACACAAATTTCTACTCGTTATAAAGGGAAAACACAAATTTCCGGCGATGTCAACTCGTTATCAGGGAAAAAAACATTTTTTGTGCAAGGACAACTCGTTACCAGAGAAAAACACAAATTTGAACTCGTTAATAAGAAGAAAACATGAATTCGAACTCGTTACCAAAGAAAAAACACAAATTTCTACTCGTTATAAAAGGAAAACACAAATTTCCGGCGATGTCAACTCGTTATCAGGGAAAAAAACATTTTTTCTGCAAGGACAACTCGTTACCAGAGAAAAACACAAATTTGAACTCGTTAATAAGAAGAAAACATGAATTCAACTCGTTACCAAAGAAAAAACACAAATTTCTACTCGTTATAAAGGGAAAACACAAATTTCCGGCGATGTCAACTCGTTATCAAGGAAAAAAACATTTTTTCTTCAAGGACAACTCGTTACCAGAGAAAAACACAAATTTGAACTCGTTAATAAGAAGAAAACTTGAATTCGAACTCGTTACCAAAGAAAAAAATACAAATTTCTACTCGTTATAAAGTGAAAACACAAATTTCCGGCAATGTCAACTCGTTATCGGGGAAAAAAACATTTTTCTACGCAAGGACAACTTACCGAGAGAAAAACACAAATTTGAACTCGTTAATAAGAAGGAAACATGAATTCGAACTCGTTACCAAAGAAAAAACACAAATTTCTACTCGTTATAAAGGGAAAACACAAATTTCCGGCGATGTCAACTCGTTATCGGGGAAAAAAAACATTTTTTTTCAAGCAAGACAACTCGTTACTAGAGAAAAACACAAATTTGAACTCGTTAATAAGAAGAAAACATGAATTCGAACTCGTTACCAAAGAAAAAACACAAATTTCTACTCGTTATAAATGGAAAACACAAATTTCCGGCGATGTCAACTCGTTATCGGGGAAAAAAACATTTTTTTCACGCAAGGACAACTCGTTACCGAGAAAAAAACACAAATTTGAACTCGTTAATAAGAAGAAAACATGAATTCGAACTCGTTACCAAAGAAAAAACACAAATTTCTACTCGTTATAAAAGGAAAACACAAATTTCCGGCGATGTCAACTCGTTATTAGGGAAATTTTCTTTTTTATGTAAGGACAACTCGTTACAAGAGAAAAACACAAATTTGAACTCGTTAATAAGAAGAAAACATGAATTCGAACTCGTTACCAAAGAAAAAACACAAATTTCTACTCGTTATAAAGGGAAAACACAAATTTCCGGCGATGTCAACTCGTTATCGGGGAAAAAAACATTTTTTCTTCAAAGGCACAACTCGTTTCCGAGAGAAAAACACAAATTAGAACTCGTTAATAAGAATAAAACAAGAATTCGAACTTGTTACCAAAGAAAAAAAACAAATTTCTACTCGTTATAAAGGGAAAACACAAATTTCCGGCGATGTCAACTCGTTATCAGTGAAAAAACATTTTTTCTGAAAGGACAACTCGTTACCAGAGAAAAACACAAATTTGAACTCGTTAATAAGAAGAAAACATGAATTCGAACTCGTTACGAAAGAAAAAACACCAATTTGTACTCGTTATAAAGGGAAAACACAAATTTCCGGCGATGTCAACTCGTTATCGTGGGAAAAAAAAAACATTTTTTCAGCAAGAACAACTCTTTACCAGAGAAAAACACAAATTTGAACTCGTTAATAAGAAGAAAACATGAATTCGAACTCGTTACCAAAGAAAAAACACAAATTTTGACTCGTTATAAAGGAAAACACAAATTTCCGGTGATGTCAACTCGTTATCGGGGAAAAAACATTTTTTCGCAAGACAACTCGTTACCGAGAGAAAAACACAAATTTGAACTCGTTAATAAGAATAAAACATGAATTCGAACTCGTTACCAAAGAAAAAACACAAATTTTTACTCGTTATAAAGGGAAAACACAAATTTCCGGCGATGTCAACTCGTTTTCAGGGAAAAAAAACTTTTTTTATGCAAGGACAACTCGTTACCAGAGAAACACACAAATTTGAACTCGTTAATAAGAAGAAAACATGAATTTGAACTCGTTACCAAAGAAAAACACAAATTTCTACTCGTTATAAAGGGAAAACACAAATTTCAGGCGATGTCAACTCGTTATCAGGGAAAAAACCATTTTTTTCTAGAAAGACAACTCGTTTCCAGAGAAAAACACAAATTAGAACTCGTTAATAAGAAGAAAACATGAATTCGAACTTGTTACCAAAGAAAAAACACAAATTTATACTCGTTATAAAGGGAAAACACAAATTTCCGTCGATGTCAACTCGTTATCGGGGAAAAAAACATTTCGTTCGGCAAGGAAAACACGTTACCGAGAGAAAAACACAAGTTTGAACTCGTTAATAAGAAGAAAACATGAATTCGAACTCGTTACCAAAGAAAAAACACAAATTTCGACTCGTTATAAAGGGAAAACACAAATTTCCGGCGATGTCAAATCGTTATCAGGGTAAAAAAACATTTTTTATGCAAGGACAACTCGTTACCAGAGAAAAACACAAATTTGAACTCGTTAATAAGAAGAAATCATGAATTCGAACTCGTTACCAAAGAAAAAACACAAATTTCTACTCGTTATAAAGGGAAACAAATTTCCGGCGATGTCAACTCGTTATCAGGGAAAAAAACATTTTTTCTGCAAGGACAACTCGTTACCAGAGAAAAACACAAATTTGAACTCATTAATAAGAAGAAAACATCAATTCGAAATCGTTACCAAAGTAAAAACACAAATTTATACTCGTTATAAAGGGAAAACACAAATTTTCGGCGATGTCAACTCGTTATCAGGGAAAAAAACATTTTTTCTACAAAGACAACTCGTTACCAGAGAAAAACACAAATTTGAACTCATTAATAAGAAGAAAACATCAATTCGAAATCGTTACCAAAGTAAAAACACAAATTTATACTCGTTATAAAGGGAAAACACAAATTTTCGGCGAAGTCAACTCGTTATCAGGGAAAAAAACATTTTTTCAGCAAGGACAACTCGTTACCAGACAAAAACACAAAATTGAACTCGTTAATACGAATAAAACATGAATTCGAATTCGTTACCAAAGAAAAAACACAATTTTCTACTCGTTATAAAAGGAAAACACAAATTTCCGGCGATGTCAACTCGTTATCAGGGAAAAAACCTTTTTTTCTTTAAGCACAACTCGTTACCTGAGAAAAACACAAATTTGAACTCGTTAATTAGAAGAAAACATGAATTCGAACTTGTTACCAAAGAAAAAGCACAAATTTCGACTCGTTATAAAGGGAAAACACAAATTTCCGGCGATGTCAACTCGTTATCAGGGAAAAAAACATTTTTTCTTCTAGGACAACTCGTTACCAGAGAAAAACACAAACTTGAACTCGTTAATAAGAAGAAAACATGAATTTGAACTCGTTACCAAAGAAAAAACACCAATTTCTACTCGTTATAAAGGGAAAACATAAATTTCCGGCGATGTCAAATCGTTATCCGGGGAAAAAACATTTTTTCATCAAGGACAACACGTTACCAGAGAAAAACAAAAATTTGAACTCGTTAATAAGAAGAAATCATGAATTCGAACTCGTTACCAAAGAAAAAACACAAATTTCTACTCGTTATAAAGGTAAAACACAAATTTCTAGCGATGTCAGCTCGTAATCAGGGTAAAAAACATTTTTTCTGCAAGGACAACGTGTTACCAGAGAAAAACACAAACCTAAACTCGTTAATAAGAAGAAAACTTGAATTCGAACTCGTTACCGAAGAAAAAACACCAATTTCTACTCGTTATAAAGGGAAAACACAAATTTCCGGCGATGTCAACTCGTTATGAGGGAAAAAAACATTTTCTCTCAAAGGACAACTCGTTACCGAGAGAAAATCACAAATTTGAACTCGTTAATAAGAATAAAACATGAATTCGAACTCGTTACCAAAGAAAAAACAGCAATTTCTACTCGTTATAAAGGGAAAACACAAATTTCCGGCGATGTCAACTCGTTATCAGGGTAAAAAACATTTTTTCTGCAAGGACAACTCGTTACCAGAGAAAAACACAAACTTGAACTTATTAATAAGAAGAAAACATGAATTCGAACTCGTTACCAAAGAAAAAACACCAATTTCTACTCGTTATAAAGGGAAAACACAAATTTCCGGCGATGTCAAATCGTTATTAGGGAAAAATACATTTTTTCTGCAAGGACAACTCGTTATAAGGGTAAAAAAACATTTTTTTAGCACGGACAACTCATTACCAGATTAAAACACTAATTTGAACTCGTTAATAAGAAGAAAACATGAATTCGAACTCGTTACCAAATAAAAAAACACAAATTTCGACTCGTTATAAAAGGAAAACACAAATTTCCGGCGATGTCAACTCGTTATCAGGGAAAAAACATTTTTTCAGCAAGGACAACTCGTTACCAGAGAAAAACACAAACATGAACTCGTGAATAAGAAGAAAACATGAATTCGAACTCGTTACGAAAGAAAAACACCAATTTCTCCTCGTTGTAATGGGAAAACACAAATTTCCGGCGATGTCAACTCGTTATCGGGGTAAAAAACATTTTTTCAGCAAGGACAACTCGTTATCTGAGAAAAACACAAATTTGAACTCGTTAATAAGAAGAAAACATGAATTCGAACTCGTTACAAAAGAAAAAACACCAATTCTACTCGTTATAAAGGGAAAACACAAATTTTTTGTGATGTCAACTCGTTATCATGGAAAAATACATTTTGTCTGCAAGGACAACTCGTTACCAGAGAAAAACACTAATTTGAACTCGTTAATTAAAAGAAAACATGAATTTGAACTCGTTACCAAAGAAAAAACACAAATTTCGACTCGTTATAAAGGGAAAACACAAATTTCCGGCGATGTCAACTTGTTATCAGGGAAAAAAACATTTTTTCAGCAAGGACAACACGTTTCCAGAGAAAAACAAAAATTTGAACACGTTAATAAGAAGAAAACATGAATTCGAACTCGTTACCAAAGAAAAAACACAAATTTCTACTCGTTATAAAAGGAAAACACAAATTTCCGGTGATGTCAACTCGTTTTCAGGGAAAAAAACATTTTTTCTTTAAGGACAACTCATTACCAGAGAAAAACACAAATTTGAACTCGTTAATAAGAAGAAAACATGAATTCGAACTTGTTACCAAAGAAAAAACACAAATTTCTACTCGTTATAAAGGGAAAACACAAATTTCCGGCGATGTCAACTCGTTATCAGGGAAAAAAACATTTTTTCTGCAAGGACAACTCGTTACCAGAGAAAAACACAAACCTAAACACGTTAATAAGAAGAAAACTTGAATTCGAACTCGTTACCAAAGAAAAAACACCAATTTCTACTCGTTATAAAGGGAAAACACAAATTTCCGGCGATGTCAACTCGTTATCAGGGAAAAAACATTTTTTCTGCAAGGACAACTCGTTACCAGAGAAAATCACAAATTTGAACTCATTAATAAGAATAAAACATGAATTCGAACTCGTTACCAAAGAAAATACACCAATTTCTACTCGTTATAAAGGGAAAACACAAATTTCCGGCGATGTCAACTCGTTATCAGGGTAAAAAAAAAATTCTGCAAGGACAACTCGTTACCAGAGAAAAACACAAACTTGAACTTGTTAATAAGAGGAAAACATGAATTCGAACTCGTTACCAAAGAAAAAACACCAATTTATACTCGTTATAAAGGGAAAACACAAATTTCCGGCGATGTCAAATCGTTAGCAGGGAAAAAAACATTTTTTCTGCAAGGACTACTCGTTACCAGAGAAAATAAAAATTTGAACCCGTTAATAAGAAGAAAACATGAATTCGAACTCGTTTCCAAAGAAAAACCACCAATTTCTACTCGTTATAAAGGGAAAACACAAATTTCCGGCGATGTTAACTCGTTATCAGGGCAAAAAACATTTTTTCAACAAGGACAACTCGTTACCAGAGAAAGAAACAAACATGAACTTGTTAATAAGAAGAAAACATGAATTCGAACTCGTTACGAAAGAAAAAACACAAATTTTGACTCGTTATAAAGGGAAAACACATATTTCCGGCGATGTCAACTCGTTATCAGGGAAAAAAACATTTTTTCATCAAGGACAACTCGTTAGCAGAGAAAAACACAAATTTGAACTCGTTAATAAGAAGAAATCATGAATTCGAATTCGTTACCAAAGAAAAAACACAAATTTCTACCAGTTATAAAGGGAAAACATAAATTTCCGGCGATGTCAACTCGTTATCAGGGTAAAAAACATTTTTTTGCAAGGACAACGTGTTACCAGAGAAAAACACAAACCTAAACTCGTTAATAAGAAGAAAACTTGAATTCGAACCCGTTACCAAAGAAAAAACACCAATTTCTACTCGTTATAAAGGGAAAACACAAATTTCCGGCGATGTCAACTCGTTATCAGGGAAAAAAACTTTTTTTCTTTAAGGACAACTCGTTACCAGAGAAAATCACAAATTTGAACTCGTCAATTAGATAAAACATGAATTCGAACTCGTTACCAAAGAAAAAACACCAATTTCTACTCGTTAAAAAGGGAAAACACAAATTTCCGGCGATGTCAACTCGTTATCAGGGTAAAAAACATTTTTTCTGCCAGGACAACTCGTTACCAGAGAAAAACACAAACTTGAACTTGTTAATAAGAAGAAAACATGAATTCGAACTCGTTACCAAAGAAAAAACACCAATTTCTAATCGTTATAAAGGGAAAACACAAATTTCCGGCGATGTCAAATCGTTATCGGGGAAAAAACATTTTTTGTGCAAGGACAACTCGTTACCAGAGAAAAAAAAAATTTGAACCCGTTAATAAGAAGAAAACATGAATTCGAACTCGTAACCAAAGAAAAAACACCAATTTCTACTCGTTATAAAGGGAAAACACAAATTTCCGGCGATGTCAACTCGTTATCAGGGCAAAAAACATTTTTTCAGCAAGGACAACTTGTTACCAGAGAAAGAAACAAACTTGAACTCGTTAATAAGAAGAAAACATGAATTCGAACTCGTTACGAAAGAAAAAACACAAACTTCTACTCGTTATAAAGGGAAAACACAAATTTCCTGTGATGTCAACTCGTTATCAAGGTAAAGAACTTTTTTTCTACAAGGACAACTCGTTACCAGAGAAAAACACAAATTTGAACTCGTTAATAAGAAGAAA